>OY728140.1:3752189-4377553 GCA_963277665.1 Viscum album
TTTTCTATAGCGACCTATAGAATGTGTTCCTATACCAACTCTTTTGTATCTTGAGAATCAAATTCATCAAATTCAATATCAATCTCACTATAATTATTAAGTATGTGTTCCCTATTAATAAAATTTCTTGTCTTATTAAGATCACCTTATTTTATAATGGGTTATATCGATAGTATCCCCCCTTCCCCTTAAGATACCATATAAAGATACATTTCATGAATCAGGGTGCTAGTTTTTTTCCTGAGTGGGCCTTAATGGACACCACACATCCCCACAAATTATAATGTGACAAAAATAGTTTATTTTAACTCCATAACTAGGATGGAATTATTATTTTTACTATTATAAGTACTTGGTTTAATATATATGATATAGTGCTTAATGCATAACACCAAAAGGATAATGGAATATCTGTATGAGTCATTATTGAACTCACCACATCATGAAAGGTACGATTCCTCTTTTCACTAATAAAATTCTATTTTGGTGTATAAGGTGTATTGAGTTGATATAGAATCCCACAATCCCATATAAATTTAATAAAATATTAGTTAATATATTCACCACCTTGATCAGATTGAAACCTCTTTATCTTCTTTCCAAGTTGATTCCCTAATATATTCTTGAATTATTTGAATTTCTCAAAGTGAATGGAATTATACCTCATAAATTAAACATATAAATATCTAAAAAAGTCATAAATAAAAGTTATAAATAATAATGAGCACATCTAGCTTATTCCTAAAAAGGTCCACACATAAAAGTTTGTACCAATTCTAGAATATTTGTGTCTCTTTCACTATATCTAAAAACTAGTGGTTTGGTAATGTTTCCTTATAAAAAATCATGATATCTTTAAAGTGGTTTATTCTAAAAAATATTATATATAATCATCTTGATAGATATTTGTTAGATTATTCTTGTTTATATGACCAAGGTGGTGATTCCAAAATTGTGTGTTAAATGAGTCATGAAAATTTCATTTATTTTAATTGGAAATTTTTGTTTTTTAGAATTTAATACATATAGACCTATATTCATATATAAAAAACCATAAAAATCCCATTATTGTAAAATGGAAAATATTTATTTATAAATTTTAAAATAAATCCATCCATTCCAATTCAAGAAATAGAGATGGTGTTCTAAGTAACACTAATCACAAAATAAAAATTCTTTAAATCTGAAATAATTTTAGTTGGAATAGAAGGTGGTAGTATCCTATAGACAAATTAGAAATACATGTACCATTGGTTGGTTTAAGATCCATCGATCCTATGAAAATATTCTGGAATCTACTTGGTTTATGTATTTGGATACATATATGATCACCACAAGCTATATATAATACCCAATATCTAGATATGGATAGATTTAACTTGATAAAAAAATGCATATTTAGCTTCCCCATACTTCTTTAATCGGGTACAATTTTTCTTCCATTATCCTAGATTGTCACATGAAAAACATACCATGTTTTGTTCCTTTTCTTTTTTTGGATATTTTTCTTATTGGAAGGATGGTTCTCATGAACCTTAGACTTGGAATGAGAGTTGGGGACCTTTTCCTTGCTCTCAGATTTCTTATTCACTATAAGGAACAACCATTTTTCATACCCCATGCCCTTGTAAACTTGGAAAATTAATGTAATAAGTTCTAAAAGAGTCGTCTTGCTATTTATCCTGTTATAATTCCCAATGAAACTTGATAAGACTTCAGGTTGTGAGGATAGAATGAGATCCATGCATAGCTCATCATGGATCTTAAATCCCAAGATGTCTAGGCACTCTATGTATCCAATCATCTCACCTAAACTAATCCCATCCAATGTACACTCTCTAGAGTTACATGTGAATAGAGAATTGGAGATCTAATATCTCACTTATCTCACCTTCTCTTGATAAATATCATGAAGGTGATACATGATTCTATACATATCCATATACTCATGTTGCATAAGTATCCCACTGGACATGAATGATAACATGAAATAATGGTTATGCATGACATCATACATGTGTTTTTGGTAGATATATACTTCTTCCTCACTAGCATATTTAGTAAGAAACTCAGGAAGTGGGGTTTACAACATGTATAATTTCCATTCATGGCATTGTATAACACATAAGACCTTATAACATTCATGGTTATTTGATCAAGTGAGAAGGTTATACTTCTCTATTATATATCAAAGTGATATAATTCAAGTCATGTGGATTTACATTTCTACAATAATTAAAATTTTAATTTTTTAATCTAAAAATATTTTTCAAAAACAAAATAACCATCACCATTGGTTTTGGAATATCCTATCAGATGGATATTCTAGTAGAAAGGATCTAAATTCTCCTTCTCATAACCCAAAATTGGGGATAATAAGTTATTTTAAGGGTTTTAAATAGGAATAAAATTCAAATTAAATTAAATCATAACTCCTTATTCTTTTAATTAGAATCACCAATCATAAAATACCATATATGGATTTTCTCAACTCTTTCATCTCAGCTACACTAAGTCATACTTTTTAATTTAATCCTTGATGTGAACTATGTTTAATTAAACCTGGGAAGTAAACTAAAATTACCTAATAATTTAAATTACACCGAATTGGTCCGACTAAGCACTTTAAACTATTGGTTGATTTTAACTCAAGTAGTGGAAGGATATACCAACTTAATATTTAGTTTGAGGGATTTTATCTTTATTTATAAAGATCCCATTTTATCTTTATTACATTCTTGTAAATATTAAGTGGATTTAATTAAGCGATTAAATATGTCTTGATAAAATTATATATAATCCAATTATTTAATTATGCCTTGAATTTTGTATCAATTCATTTATTTAATTTGAACTCCATCCATTCAAATAAATCACTAAAAATAAAAATGATAAAAATAAATAAATAAAGTTATATGATCATGATATTTATCTAATAGTTGTTATATCTAGAGGATGGTAAACCAAATCTAACCCTATGGGAATAACTCCTTGAACATATACTAGTTTTAGCTATAACATTCCACCTTTGATCTTGTAATCCTTGGTTCCTCTTCAGTTCAAAACTTGAACTACCTTCGCTCACTTATGAGATATATCCATTACATTAGCTTAACTCACACATAGGTGAGGGGAACCAAATGATTTGTTTAAGTGGTTTACATAAAAGAAACTTCATGTACATGTACCTTTACATAATGAAAGGATGAAATTACACATTGGCCATAAATTTATTTTAATTATAATAATAAATTAAAATAAACCAACCACATACATAGGTATGGTCTAATCTCATGGTTATCCACACACAAGAAAGTAATATACCTTTGAAATCACATCAATTAATTATTTAATTAATATAAACTCTGTGAATTAATACAATTAAATAAATTTATATTAATTACATCTAAACCCTTTTAAAATTTACATAATCCATGATTTTAAACAAATTAAACAAATTAATTTTATTTAAAATTAACAAAGTATAGAATCATACTTATAGGAAACAATATGAACCAGTCCAAACTAATTAGGATGGTCATTATATTGTGTATTCACATGGAATCCAACATACATTTTGAGGATGAAAATTATAAGGCATGATTTTTTTAAAAACAAATCCTAATTAAATGTAAATTACACAAAATGTGATGCTATTACCAAACATGGATCACACTAGTAGTAAAGACCATACATAACTTGTAGTTCAAAATTTAACATAGAAATTAATTTAATATATAATTAATAATCCCATCCCATGAAGTGTACTGGCAAATAAATGACACAGAAAACACATGTTAATAGGTTTAATTATATCATTATTTTTTTCTCTATATGTTAAATTAATTGAACAAGGTAGAACATGTTATACTATGTGTATAGGAGTTACACATCATGTAACCTCTTTTTCCCATGTTCAAAAAATAATCTTAGGGAATATGTGTGTTTATCATCCATAAATGTGTAAAAAGTACACAGTTTGTATTCCAGATAAATGCTGCATGTCCTCGAATAATCATAGTTTTCTATTTCCCATTTCATATAGTAAATACACAACATGACTTGGATCCCCATGTTTTCCACTATGAAAACACATGGATTAAATAGTGTATAATTGTGTTACACAATGTGTAGTCTAGTCAAAATGCACACTAGTCTAGATTTCTCAATTTTTGGTATGAATTAAATGCCTTACACATACAGTGAATGAATGAAAACCCACTTTTATTGTGATTCATCCTAGTGCATTGAACATGGGTACATAATGTGTACCTTCGAGCTACACACTGTGTACTCTTATTCTATCTAGAAGGAATCCATAGAATCTCTTGATGAAAACTTTAGATGTTTTTTATATCATTTTAAACTTTTCTTGGTTCTATAAGAGAGAATGATGAATAATGGAGAATAAATTGATGTTCAGAATTAAAGCATGAATAATAAAAATATAAATCTAGAAAAAAATTAATATAATCAATAAAAGATTAATAAATAATTATAAATTAATTATGTGACTACTATGACACCACTTCAAGGTTTGGGGACTAGTGAGAGAACATATTGGGAATGGATAAATCATATTTTTTTCCTAATTGATGAATAAATCAATATATACATGATGAATAACATCAAAACTTATGGAATTAAATTGAAGATTAATTGAATTTTCAACACTTGAACTAGAAGGATCATCAAATATAATTTATAAGTACTTTATTGATAAATTTAGAAATTTATTTTCTTGTAATTTTTTTATGATTTGGTTGAATGATTTATTAATACTATAATTGAATCATAGTATCTATGGGAATAATACCTTCAGCGGTGATTCAAATGTTTTACAAAATCTTGTAATTTCACCATTGAATCGTCAGGTTCTAGCACAGTCGATTCAGATTAATTGCATAAATCATCATTTACTATATATAGAATCTATTCATGGATTAATGATTCTTATATATCCCACAATGTCTTGAGATTTTGGAATTGGATTGGTACTCCTTTTCTTGAGCATGTTCTTAAGAGTAATCACTATAGGTATTGAAATAATTCACTCTAGGTTTGTTGTGTACAAAGAGAAGCTAACCTTAGAATGTGATATAATTGGGTATTTATTGAGTTAGAGTAGGGTTAGTAATTTCACATAGGCCCTTTTCAAATTCCCAATTTGTTATCAAACCCCATTTCTAATTATAATATAAATATAAATATTATTTGTTTGACATGTGTTACACTTTCATAAAAATAAATATCATTTATTAAATAAATAAATTAATATTTATATAAATTATATTTAATATATCATTTCTATACAGACCATTAAAATCAATATGTAACCCTCATCAATATTTACCGAGCATTGAATAATGAATATTTTTTTAATAAATAAATATTAATACATTATTTTATGATAAATATAATAAATATCATATTGAGTAAATCTTGTGAATAAATATTTGTTAGAATTTAACTTAAATATTTATTCTTTTGAATAAATCATGATTAAATCATAGTTACTAACCAATAAAAAATAATTATTAAACCATAAATAGAGAATAATATTTATTATAACTTATTAATATCAAATATAATTTAACTGATATTATTAATACACTTAATATGTGACCCTCTAGTCCTTTTTCTCATTAGCATTAGGCGGAACCACCAAAAGTCCACAGTTAGTGTATAAAAATACACCAAGGAATCCATAGTGAAAGAAGTTAATGTAATCATGAAATAAACCTCATTTGAATGATCACTATGTACTATAATTCCTTTATCATGATATCAATAATCAAGTAGATTGAATGCTGGTGTTATATACCTATGTGTTTGATGTTTCTTTCTTTGAATTTATAGAATTGAATATGCTCACTGAACACCATGGGAATAGATTTAATTAAGTTGTTCCATTCACATCAATGGTCTTGATATATCAACTTCTTTTAAAAAACATAAGGGAAAAACCTTTCTTGCGTTATTCAGTATTGCAATATAGCACGTGAAACATCTAAAGTATCCTACTTCACTGCAAACTTACGTCATCACAGTTTTCATCGATACATAAAAGTACACGACCAATGATATTCATTAATAATTTTATTCAAGTATATGGATAAATACACACATCCATATATAAGAACAACCAATGACACATATAAATGTGGATTTCCAATTGGCGATTCATCTTATCATAATTATCTACACTCGAAATTATCAAGGGAATGTACCATGAAAAACTACCTCAATGTCCTTTGAGACTAAACCCATGATATCCTATATAATCTATGTACCATCATATAATATTATCCATTTATAAACATATATTTAATAATATTGTTATAGAACTTCTAGGTTCTCATCATAGCACAAAAATGATATGAACTTTTAGTGTGATAGTTACTTTTATAGAATTATTACATACTATGTCACAAAGAATAATAATCATGATGTGATAAGAATTTTATTAATATTTAAGACCATGAATACAGGTAATAATAAATTATACATAAGTTAGTTCTAGGGCACCAATTCCAATAGGATTGAAATGTAACATAGATTTAAAAATTTCATCTTTACATGGGATTCATGGAGGGTAATAATAATAAATGTTTTATTTGGGATACACCTAGACATGTAAAGGTTAAATTTTCATAGTGATTCACACATGAAGAAGATGACCATTTATTTCATAAGAAAGGTAGTTTCAAATTGAAAATTTATTACACATTATTTTTCCATCATTGAAATGTACTTGACTATTGGAATGCTATGAAAGGTTTTTTATTGAAAATTTCTATATCACTCATTTAAAATATTGACTCGATTACCCCCTTCATAAATGTTCGGAATTATTCCTGAATCATATAAATAATTTTTTTAGATTTTCATTCCCATTTTTTATCTAATTTTCATAACATTTTACTCCTCTCAGAATGAAAAATTAATAATGAGGCCGAATATCCACCCCCCATTACAAGTGTGTAGCTGTATTTGAAAATACCACTGATCTAACTAAATATCAAAGATAAATCATAGTTAGTGTTCCAGAAAATCAATAGGTATTATACCATTAATAAATAAGAGTTAATAGCCTTTATCAATTACACATGGGAATTTATATATCAATTTCCATAGAAACTAATGTTTTCACACATTCTTCACTCATAAAATAGCTAAATAAATTATTTTTCCAATTTTACCACAACCTTCACAGATCTAGATTAAGATGAGATAATCATCCATATTTCACATCAATGAATAGTTTTTTTTTCATTTATGAGTAAAGAAATGAAAATTAGAAAAGAGGTTGATACAAATCTTACTCAATCGGGCTCCTTATCTCCCTAGATTGGTGAAATAATTGGATAGATATCTCCAATATTGGAGTACCATTAAAAGAGGGATCTACCATAAGAATGATATCAAAAAGAGAAGGCTCATCGATGGATATTAAATTTCATCCTTCACAATGGACCAAATCTTCAAAACCTCCTTTACAAATATAGTTTTTATAGGGTTTTTATTAAGAGAAATGAATAAGGAGAAACTGTTACCATTATATATGAAGTTCACCTAGGCGCATATGGTGTACATCAGATGATATCCAAAATATTTTATCAAATGAAAAATATGGATATTTCTGTCCCTCTATGATGATTGATTATATATAATTCTCAAAGAGATTCCTTTCCTTCTAGGTACATTCCAATTTCATTCATTATCCCCCAGAGTTACAAAATACACCTAAATAATCCTTATCATTCACATTATGGGGGATGAATGTTTTGGGTCCATAACATCTAGATACTATTCAAAACATCAAGTTTATCACTTTTATTATTGACTTCTTCTCCCAATGGTCTGAAGTAATACCTTAAAGAATATCAGAACAAAAGTTGTGATCAAATTTGTAAAGTCCATAATCATCACCAAATTTGTATTACCTTGTATGATTATTATAGAAAATGGTGATAAATTTTGAGAATATTAGAAAAAGAAGCTATAATTTGAGTATAATATCCATTTAATAGTGGAAAAAATGTTTAACATGTCGGTTCTATATAACCGATGTGAAAATATGTAAAAATCAATTTATCATGTCAGTTATTTTATAACTGACATGATAAATCGATGAGAATCAATTGTTTACATCGGTTATTTTATAACCGACGTAATAACAACTAATATTAGCTTTATTATGTCAGTTATTTTATAACCGATGTGATATATCGATTCTAGGTGATTTATCACATCAGTTATAAAATAACCAACATGATAAAGCTAATCTCTGCAATTTATCACGTTGGTTATCAAAATAACTGACGTGATAAAGAGAAATTTATCAGGTCGGTTATAAAATAATCGACGTGATAAATTCTTTTCTATATAAGTTATTAAATAACTGACGTTATAAACATTAAAAAAATAGTTTAACATGTAGGTTATTAAATAACTGATGTGATAAAGATTTTAAATGATTTATCGCAACCCGTATTCAATCATTATGTTTTCTTCGATCGGGTGACCTGCAACTCATCTATCTCGCGTGGAAAACCTAGAAACAATTATTTGAAGTTGTGCCCTCCAACCTCATTTTTCCAACATCATTATTCATATTTATTATCATCTGATCTATCAGGTCGACTCACAACACTCAAGTAAGCCCCACACGACTTAATTTCAGTTTTTATTTTCTGTGATGCCCTAAACTAATTTTTTTAGATGTTATTTTTGTTTGATCTTACTATAATGGTAAGTTTCATAGTGTTCATTTATACCATGATAAATTATTTTCTGTTAAAATAAACCTATGGAAGTTATATCATGCAAGTTTATGATTTTTGTGTGTTCTATCATGTGTGTGTGCATGTACAGGGGGTTTCCAAGGGGGTGGGGGGGCTGTGCAAGTGGGTTGGGGTTCCCAGAGGGGTTGGGGGGCTGTACAGGGGGTGGGGGTGTTCAGGGGGTGTCAAAGGGGGTGGGGGTGGTGTCCAGGGGGGTGCAGGGGCTATCCAAGGGAGTTGGGGGTGTCCAGGGGGTGAGTGGGCTATCCAAGGGGGTAGGGGTGTCTAGGGGGTGTGGGTGTCCATGGGGGGGGGGGGGGGGGGGCTGTCCAGAGGGATGGGGGACTGTCCAAGGTGTGGGGGTGGGGGGGGGGCTTTGCAGAGGGTTAGGTTGCTGTCCAGGGGGTGGGGTGTCCAGAGGGGTGGGGGTCTGTCCAAGGGGGTGGTGGTGTCCAGGGGGTGGGGGGAGGGGGGAGGGGGGGGGGGGTCCAGGGCGTGAGGGGTCTATGCAAGGGGGTAGGGTAGTCCAGGGGTGTGTGTGGGGGGGGGGGGGAGGTGTCTAGGGGGTGAGTGGGTTTTCCAATGGGGTAGGAGTTTCCAGGGGGGTGTCCATGGGGGGGTGGGGGGGTTATCTAGAGGGATGGGGGGCTATTTAGGGGGGGGGGGTTGTCCAGAGGGTTGGGGGGCTGTCCAGAGGGTTGGGGGGCTATCCAAGGGGTGGTGGTGGGGGGAGGATATCTAGAGGGGTGGGGGGTGTCTAAGGGGGTGGTGGTGTCCAGGGGTGTCCAAGGGGGTGGGGGTGGTGTCCAGGGGGTGAGGGGGATTTCCAAAGGGGTAGGGGTGTCCAGGGGGGGGGGTGTTGAGGGGGATATCTAGGGGGTGGGGGTGTCCAAGGGGGTAGGGGTGGGAGTGGTGTCTGGGGGGGGGGGTCCAGGGGGTGGGTGGGTGGGGGGGGGGGTGTCCAGGGGGTGAGTGGGCTGTCCAAGGGGGTATAGGGTGTCCAGGGGGTGTGGGTGTTCAGGGGGTGGGGGGGGGGGGCTGTCCAGAGGGGTTGGGCGGCTGTTCAGGGAGTGAGGGGGCTGTCCAAGGGGGTGGTAGTGTCCAGGGGGTGTCTAAGTGGGTGTGGGGGTGGTGTCCTAGGGGAGGGGTGGGGGTGAGGGTGCTTTCCAAGGGGATTGTGGTGTCCAGGGGGTGGGGGGTGGTGTCCAAGGGGGGGGGGGTGATTGGGCTATCTAGGGGGTGGGGGGTGTCCAGGGAGGTGGGGGTGGTCCAGGGAGTGCCCAATAGGGTAGGGGTGGGGAGGGGGGATTGAGGGGGCTTTCCAATGATAGGGGTGCCCAGGGGGTGGGGGTGGGGGTGGTGTCTAGGGGGGTTAGGGGGTTATCCAGGGGGTTAGGGGTGTCTAGGGGGTGTCCAAGTGGGTAGGCGGTGGGGGGGTGGTGTCCATGGGAAGTGGGGGGTGTCTAGGGGGGTGGGGGGTGAGTGGGATGTCCAAGGGGGTAGGGGTATCTAGGGGGTTTGGGTGTGTCCAGGGGGGTTGAGGGGTGTAGAGGGGGCCGAGGTGCTGTTTAGGGTGTGGGGGTGTCCAGGGGGTGCAACCTAACCGTGTACAATGCTCGAGTTCTTTAAAAATGTATTTTTTACCATTTACCCTATCAAATTTTAACACCAAAACGCCTCTTTATCCCCCATTTGGAACATGAAACCCTAGGAGTATCCTCCTCTTATCCATGCCTCTCACCTCCTTTCAATGGTGATTCCAAGTGGTTTCTACAAGTTTGGGGTGATTTTTCCGTATAATATCCTCCTTCTCCCTCTTCTTCCTTTTTCCTTTTTCTACTTAGTTGTTCTTCTTCATTGGTTCCTTTAGTCTAGGGTTCTTGTTTCTTTGTTTTTAAATTTAGGGTTTTTTTTATTACTGTTCTTCTTGGTATTCCTTGCTCATTTGGACCTTCTTGAAGCCATTTTGAGTGGTCATCATTGAAGGAGTCTTTTATTGAGGTAGGTTTCCCTATGTATTGGACTTTAAATTTAAGAATCATTGATTTATTTATGTTTATACCTTGATTTGATGCTTGTTAGAAATATAAATTTTTTTTGAAATATTACTTGAATTAAATCTAGTTGCATTCCCATTGAATTAAATTTTGTGGAATTATTTTACATAGCCCTGCACAACAAGTGTTTGATTAAAAGCCTGGTTGGCCTTTATAAGCAGTTTATGATTTCCAAATGATTTTTTGCCTTTTCAAATGTGTTTAAAATATTTCATGGATTCCTAAATGGTGTGTTTTGAAACTTTTGAAAACATTTTTATTTTAAAATAATGGGTGTGGCCCGGTTAGCACTTTTAGAAAGTGGGTTTTCTTTGGAAAACTCTCATTGGAATGTGTCTCTTGCCTTATCATTATTAAAAGGAATGAGAAAGTCCTTGCTATGGGAATTCCATTATACTTTGATTGTGTAATACCCCGACCCCAGTTACTCATATTCGGTGCATTACTTTAATACATTGGCATTATTACAAGGAATCAAGTACTGAAGGACTGATCAGTTTAGCAGTCTTGGAAAATAGATTACATACATGAACGTTACATTAAAATTTATAACATACAACATAGCATAAATAATCTTTTGATAACGCCATTATTCCCTTAGCTTAACCCTTCATCTCAACCATAAAACACTTCTTGTGATCCTGGGAAAATAAAACATAAGAAAGGGGTGAGATCAAATGCTCAATAAGGGTAAATAATTTAGCAGAAGATAACATAAACAATAGGCATGGTGAATAATTGAAAACACATGGCTTTACAAATAATAAACATGAACACTTTATGGTATAAATATGAGCTAAGTAAATAATTCCATAATAAAACATATTCATGGGTATTCTACTAGTCTAATAACCACATGAACCATTAATAATATTTTCATAATGAGGGAATGTATAATGCCAGACATTCTAAAACATTTTGTTAAGGCCTCATCCAAGACGTCTAAAAATGATTAAGAACTCGGCCAAAACCATATATCAAATTAGAAAAGGCCTTGGCCAATTACACATCTAATTGTCTCTTGAGACCTACCGATGCATCAGGGAGTTATATATGACTCCACTCATCACTTACTATGTCCGATACATTCCTCATATGAAAAGGCTGAAACATAACATAAACATTCATATTTAAACTATCATACAAAATGTAAATACTTTATCCATAAATGATGAATGGTATAAAAATAACACATCCATAGTCAAACATATCACAAAACCTTCAATACAATATGTAATATTTGTATCATAATAAATCAACTTCAAACAAGTTTAAAATCCATCAAAGAATGTTGACATAGATGAAAATGATTTGTAAAACACTTTGAGAGAAATATATCTTTTTCATGAAAACATTTTAAAGTCACACAATATAGAAAGGAAGATATTTAAAGAATTTTTTTTGAATCAAAGTGTCCCATACCACTTTTAAACTTTTTAATGGAATTAACATTTTAAAAATATTCATGTCCATATAAATAAATCCTTAAAAAACATTTTGAAAACATGGACATTAATGAGAATGATTTAGAAGAATAAATATTTAAAACATTTAAAATGATTTTTTAATAAAAGAGTCCCTTAAAAAGAATCCATTTTAAAACTCTTTTATGAAACATGGATATGGATAATAAATATGTTCTAGTAAAAACTCACCCAAAAACAATCTCGAATAATAATGAGATTGATGAATTAACCCTTACCTTGCACTTTACTTTGGTCGAAGGTACGCTTAACCTCCTGTATAATGACTGTAGTATGTTATTTAATTATACCTAAATCATATTCATATTTATTATATTATACATGACTCATTTATGACTTTATACTACCCAATTAATGAAAATTTCCATGTTAAATTTACATTTTAGGTAATAATCGCTTTCTTTATCGTACGTGTTTTAACTTGTTATTCTTGATCGTATCATTTAGATCATGATTTAAATACTTACAGAATATAAAATTGATTTATATATCATATATATTTAGAATATAAATATTTATAATAGATAGATATATGAAATGGAAAACACCGTTTATGGAGACGGTAGGCCGTACGTACACATAAACGCTGTTTCTGTTTTCATATTGTATTGAATGGAAGTAAGTGAATAAGATATATGTATGTACATAAATACATATATATACCTCTATTAAAATTATTATTTCATATATTACATACTTATTAATAATATATATTTTTATAATCATCATTTAATTGTGAACTGGAAATGAATCTCATCGCATTGTGGAGGTAATCCGTACGTACACACAAGCAAGGATATCATTTCTTTAATGAATAAAAGGTGTGGAACTGGATGGTATAATAATTTTACAGAAACATTATCATGTAATTTTCAATATTTACTTACATATTAATTATCATTATATCCATCCAAATAACATAGTGTTGAATAACAAATTACACCACGGCGTGGAGACGGTAAGTCGTATGTACGCACACATGGTGACATTACCATTCATAGGATGGATAGAATAATGAATATTATTATGAAATATTTATAATACTATCACAGTATGTATAACGTACTGGAGTTATTATTTTGGTATGGTAATAATAAAGAAAGAGGAAGTTGAAAAAGAAAAGAACTTGAAAGAGGGTGGTGAAATTATTACCTCTTCTTCAGGTGTTTCCTTTTGAGTTGATCAAAAGGGCTCCTTAGGTGAGATTTATGATCAAAGTAAGGACTATAGGTTGAAGTGAGGGAAGTTGGGAGGATATTTTTGTAGGTTTTGGCCAAGCCAATTGGCTTTGGAGGTGTGATTTTGAGAGAAGGAGAAGTGTCCTTTTATAAGAGGGGTGAGGGTCACTTTAGGAAAAGATTAAAGTATTAATTTATTACACAATCATATTTGGTTTTTAACGGCTATAAATGAATTTATTTCTATACTTAGGTGGTTATGGGTAGATATACTCTCAAAAAATAAGTTTTATACAAGTTTAGGTTACCATTTTAACCTTATCTTTTAGATTTAACTCTTATTTAAATAGTTTATCTTTTATCGTGTCTTCTTGTATTCTTACACTATATGGTTAATAAACTTACTCTAAACATCCAAGAGAACCTCAAGTGGTTCATTAATGACATATATAATATTTTTTAAGCCCTTTGACCGAACCTTATAGTTTTAGGAATATTATATCAACCAATAATATAGTTTTTTGTTTTAAAAACTATTTTATATCAATTTTGACACTATTTGGTATTTGTTTTTTGTTTAAATCATAAAAACATGATTACTTCAAAAAAAATTTATTGAATCAACCCTAATATTTAATATTAACCTATAAAATTAGTGGAATTCATCAAAAGTCTCAAATTACATTTATTTGGGTATTTATAATATCAATTATTTTAATCTTTTATTAATAAGGTAATTACTACATCATCATTGTATCATAAATAAATTACATTATTTAATATCTAAAAATTATAAATAAAATATCATTTTGTAGGAAATATTTTAAAATTTATAATGAATATTTATAGTCAAATTTATCTTATGTATAACCCCATATTAAAAATGTTTTAGTTATGAAAACTTGAATTTAACACTTTAAACTCTTCTTTAAATTAAATAATAATAAATGTCCTAATCTAAACCAAGTGGACCTAAAGCATAATATTTTATTTCTAAGGTTTTTTTTGGTCGAATTAAACTTATCTAATAGAATTAGGACATGTGTTATGGTAATTATAATATAATTTTTACCCTTAATTACCCTATTTACTTTTAACCGTGGTAAATAAAAGTCAAAAGTTACTATTCAATAAAAATTATTCTCATCTTATTGAACCACATTTTACATACTAAGGTTAACCGTGTCTCTTGGATTTTTTAAATTCAACTCACAGAAGCAGTAAAATTATGTTTTATGCAAATTTTCAAATGCTCCTAGAAGGTGGGTAAAAGACGATAAAAAGTTCAATAAAATTTTATATGTCTAAATTTTTTATAAAATGACTCCAATGAATCAAATTGAACATATATAGGCATTATGTATCTATTTTGACCTAAAATAAATTAAAATAAAATAACTAATTACTTAAATAAAAAGTCGGTTTTAAACAATAACGTATTATTTTTCACTATTCATTAAAAATTGAAAGTTTTCAGAAAAATACAAAAAATTCACCCTAAGATAATTTTGATATTATAAATCAAAAAAATAATTCTATTTTACCAAATTAAAAACATAGAAGTTACATTTATTAATTTAAAATTAATTCCCGTTGTCAAAACCAAAAAGCGGGTTTTTAAAAAAGTAAAAACTATCAAAAGATTGACATGTATTTATGTCAGATTTAAATGAAAAATTACTCATAACGACAAAAATTGTATTAAATGATAAAAATATAATCTAATTATACTTCCATACCATTCAAATGTATAATTAAACACTATAAATTATTTTGATTAAAAAATCTGTTTTCAGTTAAAATTTAGTAATTTTCACTATTCACCAAAACATGAAAGTTATCATAAAAACACAAAAAATTTATCAAAAATAAATTTTTATGTATTTATTCTAAAGCAGAATTTTATTTTGTCAAATTGAATATATAAAAGTGTCAAATATTGGATTTAAAAAGGGTTCTCCATTAAAATGCGGTAAAATTGCAGTTTTTGAAAAATACTCCTTTTATCTGAAAAAAATGAATTTGTTCTTATATTATGTCTAATAAACACATAATATGAATTCTAAAATTTTATATAGTATATAAAATTCAACATTCATTTAACACTATTCATAACCACTTTTTGAATGGCTAGTTTGGTAAGTTGTGGTGCGCTCAAACTCGGTGTAGCGTGTTACACAAGTTATTGAATTACTTTGAAGAGATAACATACTATGAAATCTAGGGGTGTTACATTCTCTCCTCCTTCAATAAATTGCGTCCTTGCAATTTGAATTTTTTCTTCAAAAATAAAAGGTTAAAAATAGAAAACACCTTTGTGAAAAACCCACACCAGAAATTCGGTTAATAAGATTTAGTCTTAATAAGAGGGAAAGGGAAATGAAAAAGTTACCAACAAATTAGGGTTTCAAATAGGATAACATTAGTGGCAATTATAGACATATAATTGGAGGAAAAATGTAAATATTCATAGGGAGTGATTGAGGTCATCAATCATAAACAAGTGAACAACAAATGGAATATTATGGGCCTCAAAGTCATAAATATATGATGATTTAGATACCATCAGTTCAACAAAATATAAGGTATTAGGATAACACATTTGTGGTTTTAAGATCCCTTCCCTAAATTTTAAGAATTAATTTATTCATAGAATAAGTGGGGAAAAAAATATACATGACAAGTAGAGTATCATCCTTCAACTAATTCCTACCACAAACTCATCTTTCAGTCCAAAAGATAATAGAATTCAAAAATATTCAATTTATCATAATCGTATAGGGTTCCAAAAATAATGAATTTTTAATTCAATTTTCAGGCTATTTAAAAAAATCTATATTACAAAAACTAGGACATCACGTAGGCGGGTGGTAGGTGATGCACCCTTGTTGCCCTTCAGTTGCAGGTTCAAGTCTCACTGCCTTGCCGGACGTGACGACTTGTCGCCAGACCTCTGGGTTGTCCTTTTTATAACAATACAAAAATAATCTTAATAAATTATTTAACCTTAACAATAGTATCCAATTTCAAAATTAATCCATTCCATCTTTTAGACTTACCCAAAATACTTCTATCCAAACATACAATCCAAAATTTATAAGGAAGATAAACACAAAGAAGATATTTTTTTCCACGTAATAACATGTGAATACCTTCATCAGGTATTCTTTTAAAACATGGTAACACCCTGAATTACCATAATACCATATTTATTACATTCATGCTCCCTTATTCATTATAGAATACTAGATATATTTCTTGTATCCAAAAATTTTGAATACTCCAACAATGATGAAATAAACAAACCATTAATCAGTTCCAAGGTAGTCAGGAATATCCAATATAAATTATCCAAATCAGCCATCTCTTATTCCAAAATTACTACCTTAGTATCAGGACCATATTAAGGTTTATCTTTCCTCCGACCATGTATTTTCCAAAAAATTTAACTTATTGTTGAGTCACTTTTTATAAAACTATATAATCTCAAATCTTGTATGAAATAGTATTGCAGTACAATCCTTATTTATTTCCATAATTTATATAACTGGTATATCATTGATTCAACACTAAAATGACATAATTATTTAATAACAACATTAGAACACTAGTAATTCCCCTTCATCTCTCTTAGTATCATAATTTTATTATTATCCAATAGCATCATTTGCGGTATACTTTGAAGACTGGGACATTGATTCACGTAGTGTCACAACTCCTTGCAGATGAAGCATTTTACATTGAAACCTTTTTCTTACCCTTACAATCAAGTACTTGGTGTCCTTTTTCTCCACACTTATAACAAGATCACATTACCTTTAATCATTTACCAAGGTGATTCTTTCCACAGTTATTACATGTAAAAAAAACCTTCTTTCCCCTAATCCCTTTATCCATGTTTCTCCGTACCATCCTTTTATTCTCTTGCTTCCCTTCAAATCCATTTGAATCAGAGAATTATTTACTTATCTTATTAAAACATGATACTATTTCTATATATGTTGGAATACATGAGAGAATATTTCCCTTATAAATGTTGTCTTAATACAATGAAAGATATGATCCTTCTTACTTTTTGGATCATACGTATTACTAGAGTTCTCATTCCTTCTATTCGGTGCCATTTATAAACAATAGCATACAATAGGTCAGTTTATGAATCACAATTCAAAATTAAAAACTTGTAAAATACCTAATTTAAATTGAATAGTTTATTAATATAATCCATAATCATAAAAAATTTTTCTTTGAGGAATTATTTACTCTTAAATCCTTCATAATGGCTTGTAATGAAAATGTGAATTATCCTAATCATATCCCCTGGGAGTGTCGTAACCAAGTGTGCATCAAGACCCATTGTCATGAACCTATTCCCATTCGATTCTAGCTTAAAGAGGTGTTTTCAGGTTTTACCCCTAGGTACGTCTATGCCAGAGCCCCCTCTATCTGTTTGTATCTAGACAGGGATGTATTGCTCGGAAAACTCACAAAATCTCTACAGTATCAAAATTATAGGAAGTTATTCTATACTAATCCTCAGAATCTTTCTTAGGGTAGTATTATCTAATAATAGTTTTTCTAAATCTAGTTTCCAAGGTTTGTACTAAACTTCCTCTGATACCAACTATAATGCCCTAACCCCAGTTATCCAGATTCAATGCGTTACTTTAATACATTGGCATGATTACAAGGAATCAAGTCCCAAAGGACCGATCTGTTTAGCAGTCTTGGAAAATAGATTACATACATGAATGTTACATTAAACTTTATAACATACAAAACAACATAAATAATCCTTTGAGAACGCCATTGTTCCCTTAGCTTAACCCTGCATCTCAATCATAAAACACTTATTGGGATCCTGGGAAAATAAAACATAATAAAGGGGTGATATCAGATGCTCAGTAAGGGTAAATAATTTAGCGTAAGATAACATAAACAATATGCATGGTGAATAATTGAAGACACATGCCTTTACAAATAATAAACATGAACACTTTATGGCAGAAATATGAGTTGAGTAAATAATTCCATAATAAAATATAGTCACTGGTATTCTACTAGTCGAATAACCACACGAACCATCAATATTATTGTCATAATGAGGGAATGAATAATGCCATAAATTATAAAACATTTTGTCAAGGATTTGAACAAGATGTCTAAAAATGATTAAGACCTCGGCCAAAATCATATATCAAATTGGGAAAGGCCTCATCCAATTCCATGTGTAATTGTCTTATGAGACCTACCAATGCATCGGGGAGCTATAGTGACCTCCACCCATCACTTACTATGTCCAATACATTCCTCATATGAAAAGGTTGAAACATAAAATAAACATTCTTATTAAAACTAGCATATAAAATGTCAATACTTTATCCAAAAATGATGAATGGTATAAAAATAACACATCCACAGTAAAAAATATCACAAAACCTTTAATACAATATGGAATATTTATATCATAATAAATCAACTTCAAATAAGTTTACAATACATCAAAGGATGTTTACATAGATGAAAATGATTTGTAAAACTCCTTGAGAGAAATCTATCTTTTTTAGGAAAACATTTAAAAGTCACAAAATTTAGAAAGGAAGACATTTAAAGACATTTTTTGAATCAAAATTTCCCATACCAATTTGAAACTTTTGAATGGAATTAACATTTTAAAAATATTCATGTCCATATAAATAAATCCTTAAAATTTTTTTTTGTAAACATGGACATTAATGAGAATGATTTATAAGAATAAATATTTAAAACATTTAAAATGATGTTTTAATAAAATATTCCATTAAAATTAATCCCTTTGAAAACTCTTTTATGAAACATAGATATGGATAATAAATATGTCCCAGTAAAAACTGACCCATAAAAAATCTCTAATAATAATGAGATTGAAGAATTATCCCTTACCATGTACTTTCCTTTGGGCAGGTGTTGGCTGATCCAATTGGCTTTGGAGGTATGTTTTTTAGAGAAGGGTAAGTGCCCTTTTATAAGAGGTTTGAGGGTCACTTTAGGAAAAGATTAAAGTATTAATTAATTATACAATCATATTCGGTTAATAATGGATCCAAATGAATTTATTTCACAACTTAGGTGGTTATGGGTCGAAATCCAATCAACAAATAGGTTTTAGACAAGTTTAGGTTACCATTTTAACCTTATTTTTTAGATTTAACTCTTAGTTAAATAGTTTATCTTTTGCCATGTCTTCTTGTATTCTTACAATATATGGTTAGTAAAATTACCCTAAACTTCAAATAGAACCTCAAGTGGTTCATTAATGAAATATATAATATCTTTTAAGCCCTTTGGACGAACCTTAAATTTTTAGGAATATTATATCAACCAATAATATAGTTTTTTGTTTTAAAAACTATTTTATGTAAATTTTGACACCATTTGGTATTTATTTTTTTGTTAAAATCATAACATCCTGATTACTTCTAAAAAAATTGATTTAATCAACCCTAACATGTCATATTAACCTATAAAATTAGTGGAATTCATCAAAAGTCTCAAATTAAATTTATTTGGGTATTTATAATATTAATTATTTTAATCTTTTATTAATAAGGTAATTAGTGCATCATCATTGTGTAATAAATAAATTTAATTATTTAATGTATAAAAATTATACATAAAATACCATTATGTAGGAAATATTTTTTATATTTCTAATGAATATTTATAGTTGAATTTAGCTTATGTATAACCGCATATTAAAAATGTTTTAGTTATGAAAACTTGAATTTAACACTTTTAACTCTTCTTTAAATTAAATAATAATAAATGTCCTACTCTAATACAAGTGGAAATAAAGGACCATATTTTATTCCTAAGGTTGTTTTTGGTCTAATTAAACTTATCCAATAGAATTAGTACATGTGTTAGGGTAATTATAATATCATTTTTACCCTTAATTACCCTATTTACTTTTAACCGAGCTAAATAAAAGTCAAAAGTTACTATTCAATAAAAATTATTTTCATCTTATTGAACCAAATTTTTCTTACTGAGGTTAACCGTGTCTCTCGGATTTTTGAAATTCAACCCACAGTAGTGGTAAAATTATGTTTTATGAAAATTTTCAAATGCTTCTAGAAGGTGGGTAAAAGATTATAAATAGTTCAATAAAATTATATATTTATAAACTTATTATAAAATGAATCCAATAAATCACATTGAAAATATATAGGTATTATGTATCTATTTTGACCTAAAATAAATTTAAATAAAATAAATAATTATTTAAATAAAAAGTAGGTTTTTAAATAGTAACCCAGTGTTTTCACTATTCATCAAAAATTGAAAGTTTTCAGAAAAATACCCAAAATTTACCCTAAGTTAATTATGATATTCAAAATTAAAAAATGAAGTCTATTTTACCAAATTCGAAACATAGAAGTTTAATTTATTAATTTAAAATTAATTCCCATTGTGAAAAACAAAAAGCGGGTTTTAAAAAAATTTAAAACATTCAAAAGATTGACATGTGTTTATGTCAAATTTAAATGTGAAATTACTTATAATGACCAAAATTGTATTAAATGATAAAAATATAATCTAATTATACTTCCAAGCCATCCAAATATATAATTAAACACTATAAATTATTTTAATTAAAAAAGTTGTTTTCCGTTAAAATTTAGTAATTTTCATTATTCACCCAAATATGAAAGTTATCAGAAAAACACCAAAAATTTATTGAAACTAAATTTTTTATGTCCTGATTATAAGGAAGAAGTTTATTTTTCAAAATTGAATATATAAAAGTGTGAAATATTGGATTTAAAAAGGGTTCGCCATTAAAAGGCAGTAAAATTACATTTTTTGAAAAATAATTATTTTATCTGAAAAAAATGAATTTGTTCTTATATTATGTCTAAGAAACACATAATATGGATTCTAAAATTTTATATAGTATATAAAATTCTAAATTTAGTTAACACTATTCATTACTTCTTTTTGAACTACAAGTTTGGTAAGTTGTGGTGCGCTCAAACTCAGTATTGTATGTTGCGCAAGTTATTGAATTACTTTGAAGAGATAACGTACTATGAAATATTGGGGTGTTACATTCTCCTCTCCTTCAATAAATTTCATCCTCACAATTTAAAAATTTTCTTCAAAAATAAAAGGTTAAAAATAGAAAATACCTCTGTGGAAAACCCACATCGGAAATTGGGTTAATAAAATTTAGTCTTAATAAGAGGGTAAGGGAAATGAAAAAGTCACCACCAAATTAGTGTTTTGAATAGGAGAACATTGGTGGAAATTATAGATACATAATTAGAGGGAAAATGTAAATTTTTATAGGGAGTGATTGGGGTCATAAATCATAAACAAGTGAACAACAAATGGAATATTGAGGGCCTTAAAGCCATATATAAATGATGATTTAAATACCATCGGTTCAACAATATATAAGGTATTAGGATAACACATTTTTGGTTTTAAGATTCCTTCCCAAAAGTTTGAGAATTAATTTATTCATAGAATAATAGGGAAAACATATACTTGATAAGTAAAGTATCATCCTTCAACTAATTACTACCACAAACTCATCTTTTACTCCAAAAGATAATAGAATTCAAAAATATTAAATTTATCGTAATCGTATAGGGTTCCAAAAATAATGAATTTATAATTCATTTGTCAGACTATTTAACAAAACTATATTACAAAAACCAGGACATCATGTGGGCCAGTGGTAGGTTATGCACCCTTGTCGCCATTCGGTTGCGGGTTCAAGTCTCGCAGCTTTGCCAGATGCGATGGGTTATCGTCTGATCTCTAGGTTTTCCTTTTTATATAAATCCAAAAAAATATTAATAAATGATTTAACCTTAATAATAGTATCCAATTTAAAACTTAATCCTTTCCAACTTTTAGACTTACCCAAAATACTTCTGTCCAAATGTACAGTCCAAAAGTTATAAGGAAGGTAAACACAATAAATATCTTCTTTTCCACATAATAACATGTGAATACCTTCATCATGCATTATTTTAAAACATGGTAACACCCTAAATTACCATAATACCTTATTTATTACATTCATTCCCCCTTATTCCTGATAGAATACTAGATATATTCCTTATATACAAAAATTTTGAATACTCCAACAATGATGAAATAAACAAACCATTAATCAGTTCTAAGGTAGTTAAGAATATTCAATATAATTTATCCAAATAAACCATCTCTTATTCCAAAATTACTACCTCAATATCAGGACCATATTAAGGTTTATCTTTCCTCCAACCATGTATTTTTCAAAAAATTTAACTTGTTGTTGAGTCACTTTTCGTAGAACCATATAATCTCAAATCCTCAATGAAATAGTACCAAAATACAATCCTTATTTATTTCCATAATTCATATAACTGGTATATCATCTATTCAACACTGAAATGACATAATTATTTAATAACAACATAAGAACACTAGTCATTCCTCTTCATCTGTGGTAGTATCATAATTTTATTATTATCCAATAGCATCATTTGCGGTATACTCTGATGACTGGGACATTAATTTGCGTAGTGTTGCAACTCCTTGTAGATGGAGCATTTTACATTTAAAACCTTTTTCTTACCCTTACAATCACGTACTTGGTGTCCTTTTTCTTCACACTTATAACAAAATAACATTCCCTTTAATCATTTACCATGGTGATTCTTTCCATAGTTATCACATGTGAAAAAAATACTTCTTTCCCCTCTTCCCTTTATCCATATTTCTCTATACCATCATTTTCTTCTCTTGCTTCCCTTCAAAGCCATAGGAATCAGAGGATTCTTTAATTATCTTATTAACACATGATAATTTTTCTATATATGTTGAGAATACGTGATAGAATATTTCCCTTATAAATTTTGACTTAATACAATGAAAGATATGATCCTTATTACTTTTTGGATCATACGTATTATTGGAGTTCACATTCCTTCTATTCGGTGCCATTTATAAACAATGACATACACTATGTCAGTTTATGAATCACAATTCATAATTACAAACTTGTAAAATTATTAACATAAATTGAACAGTTTGTGAATATAATCCATAATCATAAAAATGTTTTATTTGAGGAAGTATTTACTCTTAAATACTTCATAATGGATTGTAATGAAAATGTAAATTATCCTAAGTATATCCCCTGGGAGTATCGTAACCAAGAGCGCAACAAGGCCCATTTTCGTGCAATAGTTCCCATTCGAGTCTAGCTTAAAGATGTGGTTTTAGGTTTTTACCCTAGGTACATCTATGCCAGAGCCCCATCTACCAGTTCATATCTAGACAGGGATGTATTACTCAGAAAACTCACAAAATCTCTACAGTACCAAAATTCTAGGAATTTCTTCTTTCCTAATCCTCAAATTCTATCTTAGGGTAGTGTTATCGAATCATAGTTTTTCTAAATCTAGTTTCCAAGGTTTGTACTAAACTTCCTCTGATACCAACTGTAACACCCCGAACCCAGTTACCTAGACTCAGTGTGTTACTTTAATACATTGGAATGATTACAAGGAATCAAGTCTCGAAGGACCGATCAATTTAGAAGTCTTGGAAAATATATTACATACATGAATGTCACATTAAAATTTATAACATACAACAAAAAATTTATAATACTTTGAGAATTCAATTGTTCCCTTAGCTTAACCCTGCATCTCAATCATAAAACACTTATTGGGATCCTGGGAAAATAAAACATAAGAAAGGGGTGAGCTCAGATGCTCAGTAAGGGTAAATAATTTAGTGGAAGATAACATAAACAATAGGCATGGTGAATAATTTAAAACACATGCCTTTAAAAATAATAAACATGAACACTTTATAGAAGAAATATGATCTAAGTAAATAATTCCATAATAAAACATAGTCACAGGTATTCTACTAGTCGAATGAACACATGAACCATCAATATTATTTTCATAATAAAAGAATGTATAATGCAAGAAATTCTAAAACATTTTGTCAAGGCCTCGACCAAGATGTCTAAAAATGATTAAGGGCTCAGCCAAAACCATATATCAAATTGGGAAAGGCCTCATCCAATTCCATGTCTAATTGTCTCATGAGACCTACTGATTCATTAGGGAGCTATAGTGAGCTCCACCCGTCACTTACTATGTCCAATACATTCCTCACATGAAAAGGTTGAAACATAACTTAAACATTCATATTAAAACTAGCATATAAAATGTCAATAATTTATCCATAAACGATGAATGATTTAAAAATAACACCTCCACAGTAAAAAATATCACAAAAACTTCAATACAATATGGAAGATTTGTATCATAATAAATCAACTTCAAACAAGTTTAAAATCCATCAAATGATGTTGACATAGATGAAAATGATTTGTAAAACTCTTTGAGAGAAATATCTCTTTTTCATGAAAACATTTAAAAGTAAAAAAATTTAGAAAGTAAGAAATTTAAAGACATTTTTTGAATCAAAGTTTCCCATACCAATTTGAAACTTTTGAATGGAATTAACATTTTAAAAACATTCATGTCCATATAAATAAATCCTCAAAAAAACATTTTGTAAACATGGACATTAATGAGCATGATTTAGAAGAATAAATATTTAAAACATTAAAAATGATGTTTTAATAAAATATTCCATTAAAAATAACCCCTTTGAAGAATATTTTATTAAACATGGATATGGATAATAAATATGTCTGAGTAAAAACTTACCCATAAACAATCTCTAATAATAATGAGATTGAGGAATTAACCCTTACCTTGCACATTCCTTTGGTCGAGGGTACGATTAAACTCTTGTTTAATGACCATATTATGTTATTAAATTATACCAGAACCATATTCATATTTATTATATTATAAATTACTCATTTATGACTTTATACAACCTATTTAATAATTATTTCCATGTTAAATTAACATTACAAGTAATAATTGTTTTCTTTACCGTACATGTTTTAACTTTTTATTCTTGATCGTATAATTTAGATCATGATTTAAATACTTACAGAATATAAACTTGATTTATATATCATATAAATTTAGAATATAAATATTTATAATAGATAGATATATGAAATAGAAAACACCATTTATGGAGACGGTATACCGTACATATGCATAACCGATATTTCTGTTTTCATGTCATATTGAACGAAAGTAAGTGAATAAGATATATATAAGTACATAAATACATACATAAATACATACATATATATATATATATCCAGTACCATTATTATTTTATATATTACATACTTATTAATAATATATATTTTCATAGTCATCGTTGAATCGTGAACCTGGAAATGAATCTCATCGCATCGTGGAGACGGTAATCAGTACGTACACACGAGCGAGGATATCATTTACTTAATGATTAAAAGTTATGGAATTAGATGGTATAATAATTTTACAGTAACATTATCATGTTATTTTAATTATTTACTTTCAAATTAATTATCATTATATCCATCCAAATAACATAGCGTTGAATAAAAAATTATACCAGGGCGTGGAGACGGTAAGCCGTACGTATGCACGCATGGTGACATTATCATTCATAGGATGGACAAAATAATGAATATGGTTGTTCCATATTTATAAAAACATCACAGTATTTATAAGGCACTGGATTTATTATTTTGGTATGGTAATAACAAAGAAAGAGGAAGTGGTAGAAGAAAAGAACTTGAAAGAGGGTGGTGAAATTATTATCTCTTCTTCAGATGTTTCCATTTTAGTTGATTAAAAGGGATATTTAAATGGGATTTCTGATCAAAGTAATGACTCTAGGTCGAAGTTATGGATGTTGGGAGGATATTTGGGTAGGGGTCGGCTGAGCCAATTGGCTTTGGAGGTGTGATTTTTAGAGAAGGGTAAGTGCCCTTTTATAAGAGGGGTGAGAGTTACTTTAGGAAAAGATTAAAGTATTAATTTATTATACAATTGTATTCCATTTATAATGGATTAAAATTAATTTTTTTCGAGACTTAGGTAGTTATGGGTCTAAATACTATCAATCAATAGGTTTTAGACAAGTTTAGGTTACCATTTTAACCTTATCTTTTAGATTTAACTCTTAGTTAAATAGTTTATCTTTTAACGTGTCTTCTTGTATTCTTACAATATATGGTTAATAAAATTACCATAAACTTAAAATAGAACCTCAAGTGGTTCATTAATTACATATATAATATTTTTAAGCCCTTTGGACAAACCTTAGATTTTTAGGAATATTATATCAACCAATAATATAGTTTTTTGTTTTAAAAACTATTTTATGTCAATTTTGACAGTATTTGGTATTTGTTTTTTGTTAAAATCATTACAGCCTGATTACTTCTAAAAAAATTGATTGAATGAACCCTAACATGTCATATTAACCTATAAAATTAGTTTAATTCATCAAAAGTCTAAAATTACATTTATTTGGGTATTTATAAAATCAATTATTTTAATCTTTTATTAATAAGGTAAT
This sequence comes from Viscum album, assembly GCA_963277665.1. Taxonomy (NCBI): domain Eukaryota; kingdom Viridiplantae; phylum Streptophyta; class Magnoliopsida; order Santalales; family Viscaceae; genus Viscum; species Viscum album. The sequence goes on from OY728140.1 coordinate 3,779,195, forward strand.
TATTGTATCATCATTGTGTCATAAATAAATTTAAATATTTAATTTATAAATATTATACATAAAATACCATTATGTATGAAATATTTTTATCTTTATAATGAATATTTATAGTCTAATTTATCTTATGTATAACCCCATATTAAAAATGTTTTAGTTATGAAAACTTGAATTTAACACTTTTAACTCTTCTTTAAATTAAATAATAATAAATATCCTAATCTAATCCAAGTGGACCTAAAAGATCATATTTTGTTCCTAAGGTTTTTTTGGTAGAATTAAACTTATCCAATAGAATTACGACATGTGTTAGGGTAATTATAATATCATTTTTACCCTTAATTACCCTCTTTACTTTTAACCGTGGTAAATAAAAGTCAAAAGTTACTATTCACTAAAAATTATTTGCATATTATTGAACCAAATATTACTTATTATGGTTAATCGTGTCTCTCAGATTTTTAAAATGCAACTTACAAAAGCGGTAAAATTAAGTTTTATGAAAATTTTGAAATGCTCCTAGAAGGTGGGTAAAAAGGCTGTAAAAAGTTCAATAAAATTATATATATATAAAATTATTATAAAACGAATCTAATGAATCACATTGAACATATATAGGTATTATGTATCTATTTTTACCTAAAATAAATTAAAATAAAATAACTAACTACTTAAATAAAAATTTAGTTTTAAACAATAACAGTGTTTTTCTCTATTCATCAAAAATTGAAAGTTTTCAGAAAAATACCCAAAATTCACCATAAGGTAACTGTAATATTCTAAATTAAAAAATTAAGTCTATTTTACCAAATTCACAACATAGAAGTTTCATTTATTAATTTAAAATTAATTCCCATTGTCAATAATAAAAAGTGGGGTTTTAAAAAAGTAAAAACTATCAAAAGATTGACATGTGTTTATGTCAAATTTAAATGTGAAATTACTTATAATGACCAAAATTGTATTAAATGAAAAAAATATAATCTAATTATACTTCCAAATCAATAAAATTTATAATTTAAAACTATAAATTATTTTGATTAAAAAATTTGTTTTCAGTTAAAATTTAGTAATTTTTATTATTCACCCAAATATGAAAGTTATCAGAAAAACACCAAAAATTTATCAACACTAAATTTTTATGTCCTTATTCTAAGGAAGAAGTTTATTTTGTCAAATTGAATATATAAAAGTGTCAAATATTGTATTTAAAAAGGGTTCTCCACTAAAAGGTGGTAAAATTGAATTTTTTGAAAAATACTTATTTTATCTGAAAAAATGAATTTGTTCTTATATTATGTCTAATAAACACAAAATAAGGATTCTAAAATTTATATAGTATATAAAATTCAAAATTCAGTTAACACTTTTCATTACCACTTTTTGAATGGCTAGTTTGGTAAGTTGTGGTGCGCTCAAACTCAGTGTTGCGTGTTGCACAAGTTATTGAATTACATTGAAGAGATAACATACTGTGAAATCTTGGGGTGTTAAATTCTCCTCTCCTTCAATAAAATTCATCCTCAAAATTTGAAATTTTTCTTCAAAAATTAAAGGTTAAATATAGAAAATAACTCTCTGGAAAACCCACATCGGAAATTGGGTTAATAAAATTTAGTCTTAATAAGAGGGAAAGGGAAATGAAAAAGTCACCACCAAATTAGGGTTTCGAATAAGAGAACATTGGTAGAAATTATAGATACATAATTGGAGGGAAAATGTAAATTTTTATAAGGATTTATTGATGTCATCAATCATAAACAAGTGAACAACAAATGGAATATTTAGGGCCTCAAAGCCATAAATATATGATGATTTAAATACCATTAGTTCAACAATATATAAGGTATTAAGATAACACATTTTTGGTTTTAAGATTCCTTCCCTAAAGTTTAAGAATTAATTTATTCATAAAATAAGAGGGAAAAAATATACTTGACAAGTAGAGTATCATCCTTCAACTAATTGATACCACAAACTCATCTTTCAGTCCAAAAGATAATATAATTCAAAAATATTCAATTTATCATAATCGTAAAGGGTTCCAAAAATAATGAATTTGTAATTCAGTTGTCAGACTACTTAAAAAAACTACATTACACAAACCAGGACATCATGTAGGCCAGTGGTAGGGGATGAACCCTTGCCGCCCTTCGGTTGCAGGTTCAAGTCTCGCGGATTTGCCGGACGCGACGGGTTCTCGCCCGACCTCTGGGTTGTCCTTTTTATAAAAATCCAAAAATAATCCTAATAAATGATTTAACCTTAATAATAGTATCAAATTTCAAACTTAATCCATTCCAACTTTTAGACTTACCCAAAATACTTCTGTCCAAACCTACAGTCCAAAATTTATAAGGTAAACACAATGAAGATCTTTTTTTTTCACATAATAACATGTGAATACATTCATCATGTATTCTTTTAAAACATGGTAACACCCTGAATTACCATAATACCTTATTGATTACATTCATGCCCCCTTATTCTTTATAGAATAATAGATATATTTCTTATATCCAAAAATTTTGAATACTCCAACAATGATGAAATAAACAAACCATTAATTAGTTCCAAGGTAGTCAAGAATATCCAATATAATTTATCCAAATCAAACATCTCTTATTCCAAAATTACTACCTCAGTATCAAGACCATATTAAGGTTTATCTTTCCTACAACCATGTATTTTCTAAAAAATTTAACTTATTGTTGAGTCACTTTTCATAGAACCATATAATCTCAAATCCTCAATGAAATAGTACCACAGTATAATCCTTATTTATTTCCATAATTCATATAACTGGTATATCATCGATTCAACACTGAAATGACATAATTATTTAATAACAACATGAGAACACTAGTCATTCCTCTTCATCTGTGGTAGTATCATAATTTTATTATTATCCAATAGCATCATTTGTGGTATACTTTGATGACTGGGACATTGATTCACGTAGTGTCGCAACTCCTTACAGATGAAGCATTTTGCATTTAAAACCTTTTTCTTACCCTTGCAATTGCGCACTTGGTGTCCCTTTTCTACACACTTATAACAAACTCACATTCCATTTAAGCATTTACCAAGGTGATTCTTTCCACAGTTATCACATGTGGGAAAATCCTTTTTTCCCCTCTTCCCTTTATCCATATTTCTCTCTGCCATCCTTTTCTTCTCTTGCTTACCTTCAAATCCATAGGAATAAAAGAATTATTTACTTATATTATTAACACATGATACAATTTCTTCATATGTTGAGAATATGTGGGAGAATATTTCCATTCTAAATGTTGGATTAATACAATGAAAGATATGACCCTTCTTATGTTTTGGATCATATGTATTACTGGAGTTCGCATTCTTTCTACTGGGTGCAATTTCTAAACAATGGCATATACTAGGTCAGTTTATGAATCGCAATTCATAATTAGAAACTTGTAAAATACCTAACATAAATTGAACAATTTATGAATATAATCCATAATCATAATTTTTTTTATTTGTGGAAGTATTTACTCTTAAATCCTTAATAATGTCTTGTAATGAAAATTTGAATTATCCTAAGCATATAACCAAGAGTGAAGTAAGGCCCGTTGTCGTGCACCAGTTCCCGTTCGAGTCTAGATCAAAGTGGTGTTTTCAGGTTTTACACCTAGGTACATCTATGCCAGAGCCACCTCTACTTTCTCTTATCTAGAGAGGGATGTATTGCTTAGAAAACTCACAAAATCTCTACAGTACCAAAATTCTAGGAAGTTCTTCTATACTAATCCTCAGAGTCTATCTTAGGATAATGTTTTATAATTAGAGTTTTTCTAAATATAGTTTCCAAGGTTTGTACTAAACTTACACTGATACCAACTGCAATGCCTCGACCCCAGTTACCCAGAGTCGGTGCATTACTTTAATACATTGGCATGATTACTAAGAATCAAGTCCCGAAGGACTGATCAGTTTAGAAGTCTTGGAAAATAGATTACATACATGAATGTTACATTACACTTTCTAACATACAACACATCATAAATAATCTTTTGAAAATGCAATTGTTCCCTTAGCTTAACCCTGCATCTCAATCATAAAGCACTTCTTGGGATCCTAAGAAAATAAAACATAAGAAAGGGGTGAGCTCAGATGCTCAGTAAGGGTAAATAATTTAGCGGAAGATAACATAAACAATAGGCATAGTGAATAATTAAAAGCACATGCCTTTAAAAATAATAAACATGAACACCTTATGGAAGAAATATGAGCTGAGTAAATAATTCCATAATAAAACATAGTCATAGGTATTCTACAAGTCTAATAACTACATGAACCATAAATATTATTTTCATAATGAGGGAATCTATAATGCCAAACATTCTGAAACATTTTGTCAAGGCCTCATCCAATACGTCTAAAAATTATTAAGGGCTCGACCAAAACCATATATCAAATTGGGAAAGGCCTCATCCAATTCCACATATAATTGTATCATACAACCTACTGATGCATCGAGGAGCTATAGCAGGCTCCACCCATCACTTACTATGTCCAATACACTCCTCATATTAAAAGGTTGAAACATAACAAAAACATTCCTATTAAAACTAGCATAAGAAATGTCAATACTTTATCCATAAACGATGAATGGTATAAAAATAACACATACACAGTCAAACATATCATGAAACCTTCAATACAATATGGAAGATTTGTATCATAATAAATCAACTTCAAACAAGTTTAGAATCCATCAAAGGATATTGACATAGATGAAAATGATTTGTAAAACTCTTTGAGAGAAATATCTATTTTTCATGAAAACATTTAAAATTCACACAATTTTGAAAGGAATACATTTAAATACATTTTTTGAATCAAATTTTCCCATACCACTTTAAAACTTTTTAATAGAATTATCATTTTAAAATCATTCATGTCTATATAAATAAATCCTTAAAAAACATTTTGAAAACATGGGCATTAATGAGAATGATATTGAAGAATAAATATTTAAAACATTTAAAATGATGTTTTAATAAAAAATTCCCTTAAAAATAATCCTTTTTAAAAATCTTTTATGAAACAAATATATGGATAATAAATATGTCCCAGTAAAAACTTACACATAAACAATCTCGAATAATAATGAGATTGAGGAATTAACCGTTACCTTGCACTTTCATTTGATCGAGGGTAAGATTAATCTCTTGTATAATGAATACATTATGTTATTAAATTATACAAAAACCATATTCATATTTATTATATTATACATGACTCATTTATGACTTTATACTATCCATTTAATAATGATTTCCATGTTAAATTAACATTTCGGGTAATAGTCGATTTCTTCATCGTATGTGTTTTAACTTGTTATTCTTGATCGTATCATATAGATCATGATTTAAATAATTAAAAAATATAAACTTGATTTACATATCATATATATTTAGAATACAAATATTTATAATATATAGATATATGAAATGGAAAACACCGTTTATGGAGATGGTAGGCCGTACGTACGCATAAATGCTGTTTCTGTTTTCATATCGTATTGAACGGAAGTAAGTGAATAAGATATATGTAAGTACATAAATACATATAAATATCTACAGTACCATTATTATGTCATATATTAAATACTTATTAATAATATATATTTTCATAATCATCATTGAATTGTGAACCTAGAAATGAATCTCATTGCGTCATGGAGATGATAATCTGTTTGTACACACGAGCGAGAATATCATTTAATTAATGATTAAAAGGTGTGGAATTGGATGGTATACTAATTGTAAATAAAAATTATCATGTTTTTTTCATTATTTTATTACATATTAATTATCATTATATCTATCCAAATAACATAGTGTTGAATAAAAAATTACACCACGACGCGGAGACGGTAAGTCGTACATACACACGCATGGTGACATTATCATTCATAGGATGGATAGAATAATGAATATGTTTGTTACATATTTATAATAAAATCACATTATATATAAGGTACTGGAGTTATTATTTTGGTATGGTAATAACAAAGAAAGAGGAAGTGGAAGAAGAAAATAACTTGAAAGAGGGTGGTGAAATTATTACCTCTTCTTCGGGTGTTTCCTTTTGAGTTGATCAAAAGGGCTCCTTAAGTGGGATTTATGATCAATTTAATGACTCTAGGTTGAATTTAGGGAATTTATGAGGATATTTGGGTAGGGTTTGGCCAAGAAAATTTGCTTTGGAGGCATGATTTTGAGAGAAGGGAAAGTGCCCTTTTATAAGAGGTGTGAGGGTCACTTTAGGAAAAGATTAAAGTAGTAATTTATTATACAATCTTATTAGGTTTATAATGGATTAAAATGAATTTATTTCGAGCCTTAGGTGGTTATGGGTAAAAATACTCTCAACCAAAAGGTTTTAGACAAGTTTAGGTTACCATTTTAACCTTATCTTTTAGATTTAACTCTTAGTTAAATAATTTATCTTTTACCGTGTTTTCTTGTATTCTTACACTATATGGTTAATAAACTTACTATAAACTTATAAGATAACATCAAGTGGTTCATTAATGACATATATAATATTTTATAATCCCTTTGGATGAAACTTATATTTTTAAGAATATTATATCAACAAATAATATAGTTTTTTGTTTTAAAAACTATTTTATATCAATTTTGACACTATTTGGTATTTGTTTTTTTATTAAAATCATAACAGCGTGATTAATTTGAAAAAAATTGATTGAATAAGCCCTAAAATTTAATATTAACCTATAAAATTAGTGGAATTCATCAAAATTCTCAAATTACACTTATCTGGGTATTTATAATATCAATTATTTTAATCTTTTATTAATAAGGTAATTACTGCATCATCATTGTGTCATAAATAAATTTAACTATTTAATGTCTAAAAATTATAAATAAAATACCATTATGTAGGAAATCTTTTTATCTTTTTAATTAATATTTATAGTTTAACTTAGCTTATGTGTAACCCCATATTAAAAATATTTTAGTTATGAAAACTTGAATATAACACTTTTAATACTTATTTAAATTAAATAATAATAAATGTACTAATCTAATAAAAGTGGACCTAAAATATCATATTTTATTCCTAAGGTTGTTTTTGTTCGAATTACACTTATCCAATATAATTATGACATGTGTTAGGGTAATTATAATATCATTTTTACCCTTAATCACCCTATTTACTTTTAACCGTGGTAAATAAAAGTCAAAAGTTACGATTCAACAAAAATTATTTTCATCTTACTGGACCACATTTTACTTAATGAGGTTAATCTTGTCTCTCATATTTTTGAAATTCAACTCACAGAAATGGTAAAATTAAGTTTCATGCAAATTTTCAAATGCCTCTTGAAGGTGGGTAAAAGACGGTAAAAAGTTCAATAAAATTATATATATATAAATTTATTATAAAATGACTCCAATTAATCACATTGAACATATATAGGTATTATGTATCTATTTTTTACTAAAATAAAATAAAATAAAATAACTAATTACTTAAATAAAAATTCGGTTTTAAATAATAATGTAGTGTTTTCACTATTCATCAAAAAATGAAAGTTTTCAGAAAAATAACAAAAAATCACCCTAATATAATTTTGATATTAAAAATTCAAAAATGAAGTCTATTTTACCAAATTCAAAACATAGAAGTTTCATTTATTAATTTAAAATTAATTCCCGTTGTCAAAACTATAAAGCGGGTTTTAAAAAAAGTAAAAACTATCGAAAGATTGACATGTGTTATGTCAAATTTAAATGTGAAATTACTTATAATGACCAAAATTTAATTAAATGATAAAAATATAATCTAATTATACTTCTAAACCATTCAAATGTATAATTGAACACTATAAATTATTTTTATTAATTTTTTTTTCAGTTAAAATTTAGTAATTTTCATTATTTACCCAAATAAGAAATTTATCAGAAAACACCAAAAATTTATCTAAAATAAATTTTTATGTCTTGATTCTAAATAAGAAGTTTATTTTTTCAAATTGAATATAAAAAAGTGTCAAATATTAGATTTAAAAAGGGTTCGCCATTAACAGGCAGTAAAATTGCATTTTTTGAAAAATACTTCTTTTATCTAAAAAAATGAATTTGTTCATATATTATGTATAAGAAACACATAATATGGATTATAAAATTTTATATGGTATATAAAATTCAAAATTAAGTTAACACTCTTCATAACCTCCTTTTGAATGACTAGTTTGGTAATTTGTGGTGCACTCAAACTCGGTGTTGTGTGTTGTGCAAGTTGTTGAGTTACTTTAAAGAGATAACATAATATGAAATCTTGGGGTGTTATATATGGCCCTAAGGCAAGGGGACTTCCTTGGAGTGGTGTTCTGGGGTGATTCTTGTGGGTGTGTGGCTTATGCATGTCTTGTTCTTATTCTTTATATATGGTTGATTTTTTGATACTCCTCAGATCATCCCCATTTTAGACATAACATGGTAACCTAGAATTGGTAGTGGATTATTCGAGAATGCTTGATGCACTAGTTTAAGATTATGCTCTGACTAATTGACCCTTAGTATAAACACGCTCTACTTTGGGGATGGTTCCCTTCATGCATTAGGGCTGTTTGATTGCATCCGGCATGCCAAAAGAATGGATTAGGTTAAAATATGTTTTAGATTTTCCCCTAATCTTCTAGGTATTACCATGTTCTCTGACACTTGTTTATTAATGGAGGATAATCTAGGTGCCTCATCTGGTATAGTTACTTGAATACTGCTTACCCATTGCCCTCATTACGACATTATTGATTATGCTCCCTAATTGTGGTGTGTCTCTTCGGTAAAATTGAATGCATGGTTTTAAATGTTTTCATGAGGATTATTTTTACAAAAACTTTGTTTATTTTCCTATGTTTCAAACTATCAGTAAATGAATCTTTTATTTAAATGAAACACATAGGGATAGACCCTACCCCCTAGACACCCCTACCCCCTAGGACACCCTAGACAACCCCTACCCTCGTGGAAATTCCTTACCCCCTTGGACAGCCCCCACCCCCCTGGACAACCCCTACTCCCTTGGACACCACCTTGGTATATATATATCCCAATGATTTCATTGAAACCATTGGAATATTTTAACTTCAGGTAGTCTATACCAACGGTTCCTATAGAATCGTTGGTATAGGGCTATTACAATGAACATCATGCCAACAGTGTGTGAAACCATTGGGGTATTCTATCCCAATGGTTTCAGGGGCTATCCCAATGGTTTCAAATTGTTGGGATATGTGTAATTTTCAATAGTGAATGCATACATATTTTAATATTTACACTTCATATTTCTTTTTTACTGAAGGGTGAATTTGGTATCCAGTTGCATCGAGATGTATTCTTTGTGTACCTTAAGAATAAAGGATCCAAGATGAATTTAAAATTGTTATATCTAACTATATTTTCTTTTTAAAATCATTTTCATGCATAATTTTTTTCAAATACGCATATATTTGTTTTATATTTCAAGATTTTTTTACATTAAAATTATGACATTTTTCATATAAATATATATTTGTCTTATCTTAACAAGATGTATAATTTTGATATTTGTTATAGGTAAAAATGATTCCAAGTTGGGTTACGACACATCGAATGAGTAATGAATATGAGGAAGGTGTTGATGCCTTTTTGGAATTTTCTAAATTAAATGTTCCAAGCAATGACATTTTTTTCTGTCCATGCCTGAAATGTTTGAATACAAAGAAGTTGAAAAGGAGATAGATCAAAGATTATCAGATTTGTCATGGTTTTAATCCAAGTTACAAACCTTGGATTTGGCATGGTGAAACTGGACAGAATGTCAGATCTATTGATGATGATGATTTACAAGACGGTAACTTCGATGGAATTGAAGAAATGATCAGTGATATTGCAGTAGAACAAATTGAGAAAGAATCGACAGTTTTATGTCTATATGTTGATGTTGAAAAACCATTGTATCCTGGTTGTACAAATTTTACGAATTTTTTTGGTGGTGTTAATATTGATTAACTTTAAGGCAAAGCATGGATGGAGTGATAGAATTTTTACAGAGCTGCTACAATTGTTGAAATACATTCTTCCAAAATACAACGATCTTCTAGATTCATATTATAAAGACAAGAAAATATTATGCCGATGGGATTGGGATACAAGAAAATACATTCCTATCCGAATGACTCTATGATATATAGGAAGGAATATGAATTTCTATCAGAGTGTCCTAAATGTGGGACATCATGGTATAAGTTGAAAGAAAAATCATAGGCTGATGTAAAGATTACAAAGATCCCTTCCAAGGTATTTTGGTATCTTCCTATAATTCATCATTTGAAACATTTATTTTCTAATTCTCATGATGAAAAAAGGTTAAGATGACATACTGATGAGTGAATATGTGATGAAAAAATAGGTTATCTAGATGATTTTCCACAATGGAAGAAAATTGATGAGCAGCATCCTTCATTTGGGAATGAAATTAGAAATCTCAGAATAGGGTTGTGCCTAGATGTAATGAATCCATACTGAACCCTCAGTATCACACATAGTTCATGGCCTATTTTATTGGTAATTTAAAACCTCTCTCATAAAGTTTGTATGAAGAGAAAATATTTCATGTTGAGTATAATGATCTCTAGTCCGAAGCAACCTGGAAATGATATTTATGTTTTCTTGTCACCATTGATTGATGATTTGAAACTTTTATGGGAGGATGGTATTAGGGTGTATGATTCTTATAAAATGGAATATTTTCAACTGCATGAAGTGCTTATGTTCACTATAAATGACTTCCCATCATATGGAAATTTGTCTAGATACAATGTTTAGGGGCATAAAGCATGTCCAATTTGTGAACAACAGACTTCATATTGTCAATTGCATCATGGGAGGAAAACAATGTACGTGGTTCATTGAAAGTTTTTGCCTATATATCACTCTTATAGAAGACTAAAAAAGGAATTCAATGGCTCACAAGAATTTGATATTGCTCCAAAACCATTATCCCCCGATGAGTATTTTGAGAGGGTGGTAAACCTTGATGTTACATTGATAAAGACATAGAAATATGGTAATGATAGACATATTTGGAAGAAAAGGTCAATATTTTTTGAGCTACTATATTGGAGACATCATGAAGTGAAACATAATATTGATGTCATGCATGTGGAGAATAATATCTATGATAGTTTGATTGGAACATTACTAGATATTAAAGGAAATACAAAATATGGGTTGAATACAAGATTAAACTTACTATCAATGGGAATACGTTTGGAGTTAGCTCCCACTCCTAATGGAAGATGAACATTTCTTCCCCCAGCTTGTCATACATTATACAAGAGGGAAAAAATTATCTTTTATTAGTGTCTTCATGATATCAGAGTGCCTCAAGGTTATTCTTCAAATGTAAAAAATTTTGTCTCTTTGAAGGATTTCAAGTTGATAGGTATAAAATCTCATGATTGTCACATCATTATTCAACAAATTCTACAAGTTGCATTGCATGGAATATTTCCCATCCATGTCAGAAAGACTATAATGAAGTTGTGTTATTTTTTAAATTCAATTTGTAATAAGGTGATTGATGTGAATGCTTTGAAAATTTTGGAAAAGGATGCAATTTCTATACTTTGTCAATTGGAAATGTATTTTACTCCATCTTTTTTTGATATAATGGTGCATTTAATGATTCATCTAGTTCGAGAAATAAAGATTTTTGGACATGTATATCTTCGTTGGATGTATACGTTTGAAAGGTATATGAAAATATTTAAGGGGTAGGTTAAGAATCTATATCAACCTGAAGCCTCCATTATTGAAAAGTATATTTCTAAGGAGGTTGATAAGTTTTGTATGAGATACATGGCTATGGATAAGAACATAGGTTTGACTCCATCTCGCTATGAATGAGTTAATAATGAGGGAAAGGGGATTTGTGGCTTGAAAGTCAAATCGTTGTCAGCTGAACAGATGAAGAAGTTAGAATTATACATCTTGAATAACATAGCTGATGCTCAACCGTATATCACATTGCATATTAATGAGTTGAAACAAAGTCATCCAAAGAAGAAAGAAATGTGGATTTTGAATGAGCACAACAAAACATTTTTGTCATGGTTTAAAAAGACCTTGCTTGGTAGATTAGATGTATCTGAGACATTAATATGGTTAGTGGGTGGTCCATGTTTAAATGTGATAACATGGTCCGGTTATGACATTACTGTCTATACATTTCATATGAAACCTCAGGAAAATAGAAGTTGAGTTCAGAATAGTGGTGTATTGGTGTTTGCAGAAGCAATGCATTTTTTGAGTTCTAAAGAAGAAAACCCAGTTTATGCATCAACTGCAAATTATAGAGTCAATTAAGAAATATTCTAAGCTGATTACTTTAAAATCAAAGTTCCTATTTTTAACTACAAATTTTTTATCAGTAACAACAGTGTCAGACATGATGAATTTGGAATGACAGTTGTTAATCATAATATATTGGAATACACAACAGATTCTTTTATAATGGAAACACATGAAAAACATATTTTATATGTAGTTGATCAATCAGATATGTAGTGGTCTATTGTTTTACAAGGGAAAAAACAATATGTTGGTGAGGATCAACTTGATGAAGATGCTGATTTATGTGAGATCCCTACTTACATGGAATTATTAGTAGAGAATAATGATGATCATGTTGAAGGCATGTTTGGTGCTATAAGGAATGATCATGATGAAGGAATTTAGGAAAACAATCCATTTTTACATTCCTAATATTACAAGTAATATATGTTTATTTCTTGTTTACATCTATTATTTTCATAAAATGTTAGATATTGTAATTTTTTTCTTTATTAAAATGCGTATTAAAACAAATAAGTAGAAGTTTTTGTTCAATTTATTTTTTGTTTAGTTTAGTTTATCATATTTACCATTACGTAAATTGTATATCTATTATTATTTTTGAATGAAAATTACTTTACCATGTTTACCATGTTTACCATTTTTACCATGTTTACCATGTCTACCATGTATACTATGTTTACCATGTTTAAAATAATTTACCATATTTTACCTTTACAAAACTTATATATTTATTGATTTTATGGAATGAAAAATACACTACCATGTTTACCATAGTTTACCATGTTTACCATAGTTTACCATGTTTACCATTGTTTACCATGTTTACCATTGTTTAACATGCTTACCATATTAACCATGTTTACTATTATGTAACTTAGTTCAATTTTACATTTTATATTTACATTAGTATTGTAGTATTCGAATTTGTATATTTGTAAACTAATGTTTGTTTTTTTTTATTTGAAGAATAATGACAAATCAATCAGTTGATCAACCACATGATTCTGGAGATGAGCATAATGATCATACCTCTGGGGAAGAACATTCACATGATCCTCTTGATGTTCCCTAATCTTCCTCATGTGCTCCCATAACGACAAAGAGTTCAAGAGTTGGTAAACATGGGTGCACATGTTTACAAAAATTATCACTTTCTCATACACAAGACCAGAGGATACTCATTGAGTTTGATGAGAATGATATTCCTATTGGTCCAAATGCAAAATATTTTAAGAGTTTTGTATCAAATCAGGGTAAGATCAAAGTAAGCATTTTGTACAATTATTGGAGAAGTGTGGACAAAGAGATAATATCTCAGTTGTGGGAGACGATTTTGGTAAGATATTTTTCTATTATTTTCCTATTATTTAAATGTTTCTAGTATAATATGTTTTACCTCTTCTTTATCATATGAAATTTGATATTCCTGAAACTGGAGGAGTTAGGAAGAAATTCTTATTGATTGTGCTAGGAGATGGAGGTATTTCAAATCAACCCTCACATCTGATTTCATATTTGGTCATAGGAGTCATGAAAATCTATGTCATATATATCCTTTCATAGATGAAGAGATATGGACACAGTTTGTTGAAAGTAGAATAAAAGTTTCATTTTTGGTAAGGGAAATGTAAAATTTTATAAGATTTCGTATATAAATGATCTTATTAATGTTTTTTTAATGATTTCTTATTCCTAATTTACAGTAAACAAGGACTTATCATCAAGAGATCCTATCCAAAAATGTATACCCTCATAGTTTATCTCAGTGAGGGTATACATTATTAGAAGAACAAATGATGGTGGAAAAATTAAAAAAACTGAGAGCTGAGTCTTCAAGATCTGGAGAGGTTGCCCCTCCATCCCCTCCATCTAGACATGAAAAATGGAAGAGAGTTTGGATGGGAAAAGAGGGGAAATATCTTTCAGAATATTCAAGAATAGTAGATGAGAGGATTGTAAGATATTTATTTTATTTATTTAAGTTAACTATATTCTTTATATAATTTGAATCATTATAGAAATGTTCAATTAATTAATACAGGATTATCTTGAGGAGAAAATATTACAGGGGGAATTTACAGTTGCTGGGAGGCATGATATTTTATCTGCAACATTGGGTAAGCCCGAACATCCTAGTTGTGTATGAGGACATTCGATGGGTGTATCGGTAAGAAAAGTGTTTCCAAATTCCTCAACTTCTTCCATAGAGGGTGTTTATAAGAAAAATAGAATCCGTGGAGGCTTAAGTTCATAATATTAATGGGACGATGGAGGAAAATATTAGAGATTAGGTACAATCTATGTTTGCAAACATGCAAAGAAAATTTCAGACTGTAGTTCCCACTCCTCCTCCTCCCCCTGCAGACCCCATTATTTATCCTCCACCTCCTCCAGTAGCTCCCACTCCCCCACCTCAGCCTGAAGACCCCATTTTTTATCCTACTCCCCCTCTGCATCTTTCTACTTATTGCGAGTTGTATGTTGATGATCCTCAACATCATATAGTTTCATATGAGTTGGTATATTGTATGGGAGATATAGTTCATCATCAAAATTTAGAGGTAGAGGGATGTCCAGGGGAGTGGGGGGGGGGGGGGGTCCAAAAGGGGTGGGGGGTGTCCATGGGGGTGGGAGGGTGTCTAGGAGGGTGGGAGGGCTATTCAGGGGAGTGGGGGGCTGTCCAAAAGGGGTAAGGGTGGGTGGGTGGGGGGTGTTCAGGTGGTATCCATGGGTGTGCGGGGTGTCCAGTGGGGGGGGGGGGAATCCGGGGTGTCCATGGGGGTAGGAGGGTGTCCAGGAGGGTGGGGGCTATCTAGGAGGGTGTGTGTTTGTGTGTGTGTGTGGGGGGGGATGTCTAGTGGGATGGGGGGTGAACATGGTGTCCATGGGGGTTGGAGGGTGTCCATGGGGGTGGGAGGGTGTCCAGGAGGGTGGGGGGTTGTCCAGGAGTGTGGGGGGGATCTCTGGGGGGTGTCCAGGGGTGCAGGGAGGTGTCCAGTGGGGGGGGGGGAGGTTAGGGGTGTGAGAGGGCTTTCCAGTGGGGTGGGGGGTGTCCATGGGGGTGGGAGGGTGTCCAAGAGGGTGGGAGGGCTGTCCAGGGGAGTGGGGGGCTATCTAGAAGGGGTGGGGGATGGCCAGGGGGTATCCAGGTGTGTGGGGGGTTTTCAGTGGGGTGGGGGGGGGGGTTCCAGGGGTGTGGGAGGGTTGTCTGGTGGGGTGGGGTGGGGGGGGGGGTGTCCGGGCTGTCCATGGTGGTGGGAGGATGTCCAGAAGGGTGGGGGGGATGTCCAAGAGGGTGGGGGGCTGTTCAGGGGTGTGTGTGTGTGGGGGGGGGGCTGTCCAATGGGGTGGGGGGGGGGTTCTAGGGGTGTGGGAGGGCTGTCCAGTGGGGTGGGGGTGTTCAGGTTGTCCATGGGGGATGGGAGGGTGTCTAGGAGGGTGGGAGGGCTGTCTAGGGGAGTGGGGGGCTGTCCAGGAGGGGTGGGGGTGGGTGGGGGGGGGGCTTTTGAGGGGGGTGAGTGGGCTATCCAGGGGAGTGGAGGGCTATCCAGGAGGGTGGGGGGGGGGGTATCCAGGGGGTATCCAGGGGTGAGGGGTGGGTGTCCAGTGGTTTGGAGGGGGGATTTCCAGGGGTATGGGGGGTTTTACAGTGGGGTGGGGGCTGTCCAGGAGGGTGGGGGGGGGGAGGGGGGTTGTCCAGGGGTGGGGGGTGTCCAGTGGGGTGGGGTGGGGTGGGGGGGGGGTTCCAGGGGTGTGGGAGGGCTGTTCAGTGGGGTGGACCAGTTTTGGTCTTTTTTTTCTTCTGTTTTTGGTCTGTTTCTGGTTTTCTTATGAAGGGAATAATTGTGGTTGAATGGTTTTATTAAAAAAAATTGGTTTTTACATTGGTTATTTTATAACCGATGTAAAAAATGCATGTTTATGGGTTTTAGCGTTGGTTATTTGAAAACCGACATAACAAATGCATGGGAATGGGTTTTTACGTCAATTGTTTCATAACCAACGTAATAAATGGAACGAAAATAAGTTTTTACGCCGGTTATTTGATAACCGACGTAATAAATGGAATGAAACGGTTTTTTATGTCAATTATTTAATAACCGATGTAGTATATATGTTTTCACATTGGTTATCATTTTACCGACATGAAAAACACGAGGAAAACTGGTTTATCATGTCAGTTATGATCATAAATGATGTGATAAAGTCTTTGGTTGCGCAGTTTATTACATCAGTTATTCTATAACATACATGAAAAAGTAGATACCACATCGGTTATTCAAAAACCGACGTAAAAAATCACGACTCCAAAGCTTTTTCCACATCTGTTTTTGATGAAACGGAATGAAAAACCCTTCGGATTATTGTTTTTTATGTCAGTTTTAAAATAATTGCTGTAAAAAAGAACATTTATAATGTCTCCTGTAATAACGCCAGCCAAAAGCTGACGTAAAAAATAAAAAATAACCGACATAAAAAAAATTTTCTGCACTAGTGGTTTATATCACCCATCTAACTATTGAAAAGTTATAAATGAAAAGATAATGTCATTTAAAAAGACATTGTCAAATATCCTTCCCAAAATGGTGGATAAGGATAAGAAGTATTATCTCAAAAAAATCTCCAATTTTATGAAGGATCATCACACCACTACCCTCATTGTAACATAGGAGACCCCATATTCAACAGTGTGTGGGACTGAACTAGTATTTTTATCAAAATTCAGCTTCCCTCATTATGAACAACTCTTTACAAATAGTTATATGAAAATTAATGATCAAAAATTCATTTATACGAACTGAAAAAATATAATGAGAAAATGATATATGCATTGAAAAACCATAAATTTCATTATGGCCACATGGCATGAGTGTTTAATAAGAAGTTTAACTAATTCTTGTGTATTCAAGGAGAATTGGTGTTATCCTTAATAACACCAATAATGCCCAGAAGGAAATCACTAAAGATAATGCTTAAATTTGAGGGGCATTATGAAATGTATAAGATCTATTCTAATAGAGAATACTCCTTGATCTTGGGGGATAAAGAGAATATCACCCCCTTTACTAATTAAAGGGTTCTCAAGAAATAATTTTCATAAATTTACATGGGTTTTAAGAAAATCCATATTACATGACATTACTAGAACAATATAATGTCCTCATCACATGATCCTAAATTTTGTAGCATGAAGATCCTTATTAGATTACCTTAAACTTCATGATATAAAAGTCCTTTTTATATAACATTAAACTACATAACATGTGGCATTTACCTCATAAGAATAAACTATATGGTATAATTTCTAACTCGACATGGCCCTAGAAAGTTTGGAAAGGTCATTTCAGTGTGATGTAATCTCATTTCATAAAAGATAGATCTATGTGATAATTATTGATGTATGGGCTACCTATTCATATAGGGTATATTACAAAGGCCTTATAATGGAACAAAAATCACCCATTTTCAACCCTAGTTCATTTTCCTCACCAATTCATGATGGGTTTCCACTAACAAACCTACACCAGGATGATATTCACTCAAAAATTATGAACATTATATAACATGATTTATATTTCCATAGGATATGTAGTGACATCCAGATATCGTATATCACACACAACCATGAATTTTATTTTCATCATATCCTTTATTTAACTATATCATTATAGTTTTCATCAATTCAAATTGGTTTTTTCCTCTATCCTCTCACCAGGGTTATCTTTCATTTAATCCTACTTTTCCCCTATGCATGAGAAAGATTTTTTTAGAGACCTATGAAGGAAATAATCATGATAGATTCCCTTATAAAGTTACACAATACATTGATACATGGTTCTACCTTCTCAAGTACTAAATTTTTCATGATTTATGTTCTCAAAAGATACATAGAATTATCCATATCTGCTATCTTATACTATCTATAAATTCATTCTCCACCTTATTTCCCATTCAAGTCATCTTAATGTATGAGTCATCCTAATTTCCCATATAATAATAAATCATAACAAATAACTTGAAATAACTGCATGTAGATTGATTCTTATTCTCATAGGGTACTTAGAAACATCCATATAATCTATCCAAGTACCAACTATAAATTTTTATTCAATTTCATCTCCAAATTATCCTAGCATGTGAGTTCACTAATTCATATTGGGTTTCCATCCATTATCCTTACACTGGAATAAAAAATTTTACTACCCTATTAGAACTATTTGTGGATAAATTCATATTTTAATAGGATATATAGTGACATCCAGATCAACTTTCTTAGACTTGAATGAAAATTATCATCCACTCCCATTTATTATGTACCATTTTATTCATATTCAATTTGATGATTCTTGAGTTGAGATATCATACCAATCTTTGAATTTTTCTTTCCTATATGTCATACTTCATGTTTTGGGTATCTAAATTTTCTCAAACCTTCCATGTCTATTAGTAATGATTATATTAAATTCAAAAGGAATCATTTTTTTGAATTAAAAATAGGTTACATATCCATCCCACCTAAACCCATTTTAAAAGTATACATTAGTCTCAAGGAAATAACCATTTAAACCCATATGCCTAACCAATATCAAAGTGTAATCCATCATTCAAACATGTATAATGATCATTCTTGGTATTCTTGTCCAATGATACGGTAAAGGAACTATAATTTAAATGTGTTCAATGGTAATTACATCCTATCCATTATCACACCACTTTCATATTTCATTCAGATACCTCAATTTATGATTTACATCATTCATCATCCTTATTCAAAAATGAAATAATTCTTTTGGTTCACTATCCTCTTTTTGAATTAGAAAAATGTCCACCACTCTCCTTATCCACTCACACCAATGTTACTCTAATTCACATTGGTCCGATAATATTCATTGGGTGAGAGAACTCCAAACTTAATTCTATACCATGTCATAAGAACATAAACAATGTGATACTTTCATCCTCACACTATGATCCTAAACTAAGTGCCTATATACCCCTATGAGGTTACTTATACTAGGTTTAAATGGGGTTTTATAGCCCTTATTAGAATAAGAGAAGGTGATATAAATCCCATACCCATGATATCCACCCTATAATATATGAAACTATGAAAAACTAGATTAAAAAATAATATATTCATGTGTACCTTTAACCTAAGAATTCATTGTATCATCTCAGCCATAACCACATGGGATTATGGGAGATCAGTAGAGTGGTAGATGAAAGCCTCCCACTTCTATAGGTATCCATGGGATGATCCTGAATCATATATCATACATATTAAAAAAATATATCATTCAAGATGTGACAACATATCCTATGAAAAGAAAAAAGATATGAGAGACGAGGGTGAGGGAGTTTCATCCAAATATCTACCATCACTACCATCACATGGAATTATTTTGTATAAAGCCAATAAGACTCTCCTTAGTTGATGAATGAATTAACTCATGTGTTATAACACATGAGTTAATTCCACAAATATTTCATGCACTGATTACATTAATCTATCCCCTCTATTACATTTAATCATATGAAATTGTTTATTAAATGATAGAGTAGGTGGAAGATTCATTAAAATAATAAGCATGTATCATTCGACCATAAATGATTATAAATAGAAACATCACATGATAACTATAATCCCCAATTAGATATTGTTCCAACATATTCTAAAAATATGAAACTCATACATACTATAGTATGTTGGTGAAAATGAACTCTTAGGAAATAACTTAAGGATACTTTGGTAGTAGCACATGCTCAAGTTTTTTTCACTTGGTAATATTATCTCCTTCAATACCCCACTTTTACTAAATCCATAACTACTTTGTTCCATTTCAATTTATATTCTTTCTTATATAATAAAGTTTGAAATCATATATGAAATTACTTTTTATATCTTCCAAAACACTTTTTGAATACTATCATCAACTTAACTGTGTATCAAATTATATTTAATAACTTTTTAATTCCTATAAAAAACTCTTTTGGATTAACTCTAAAACTATTTTAAAGAATCTCTTTGAGTAATACTTAATCCCTATCCAATCAACTACAAATCATGACCCCGCGATCCTTTGTAGAATTGATAATAAATATTAATCCTCTAATCTATAAATGTATTAAAATATATTACTTTATTAAATAATCATTACTACTTAAGATAAAAAGGTATTTGGAATGGTCTCCATCAAATACATGTATCTCTATATGTGTGTCCACCAGTCACATCACATGCCAACATGAACTCTCATACATTCCCTTTGTCCAAGATATCGAGTGACAATGAGATAAAAAGTCCATCAATCCTATTAATAAAACTCATACATTCTTTATTATCTAAGTATAAATTAACATGGTTGATGAATACATCACATTTCATTCCCCTTTATAGTTGAGCACATCACATTCCCTCACCTGAATAGATAAGTACATCATATATGCTCTATCTAGGTGCAATTTTACACTCTATAGTCTATCTAAATTGATGACCCAAATGTTATATTCATCATATGGGAGGAAAAATTTCATATTTTTTAATCTCCAATGGAAGAGATGATCAAAAACATACCCAAACACCCCCTGAATAGATAATCTACAATGTATTTCATAATAAAGGTATCATTATATTCTTCTTACAAGAATCAAGATTAACTTGTTTAATAATTTATATACTTGGTTACATAGAAATATGTTTCTATAACTCATTAAATAATACTTTAATAATCTTTATTATGTTACTAGTCTTAGGATTTACTTATATTTATCCTCTCCTTTAAAGGGTTAATCTTAAAGTTTAGTTTTATGATGATGAATTAATTATCTACAATATAAAATTTTATCTGATGAGTAGCATGTATTATTACAATTTAATAAGGGTTTTTATTAGAAGGTATCCCACTAAAATGATGAAACATTTTAAAATTAAATCATATCCATTAGTGGGCCATGATTTATATTTTACCATGACTTACACCACATGTCACATAAAAAAGGCATGACTATATCTAGTAGACACAAATTTTCAATCATATCATACATGATTTTTGGATAGTCGAGCAAACAGTTTTTATCCAATCCATAATATGGATAAACATAAATTTATTCAATTGGTATCCTAATAGTTATTATTTAATAGCCATGTGTATAATAAAGAAAATGGTGAAAACAAGGGACCTAATAATTAGGTTCACCTTATTACTTACATGACTTAAATATGATTATTCATGGGAACCTATCAGTTAAGGTCACCCTTTTTGAATTATTATGGTCATGAAAAGTGATGATTTAGAAGGAATTTGAAAATTTTTATTTAGAAGGGGATTTAATAGAACTATTTTATACCATGTTATTCCTGTTATATATTCATGCTTCTAGTGGTTTAGTTTAGAATCCTATTCCCTCCACCAAATCAATATATTCAAACCATCGTGATGTGTAACCCTTTACACAACTCACATTTTGTGTTACTCACACAAAAATAGAATCCAGATATATTTATACACATCCAAATGCATCTCATGAATAGGGTATATAAAATCTACATGTAAAGGCATAAAATTATATAAAATTGAAAATCTCTATATAAGTAATACTGAAGCCACAAATAGACACCCCCAACTTTTATAGAACAAGGAAAAATCCTCTAGGCTAGTTGGAAGTTTGACCCAAAGTCCCTCTACCAGAGTTACTTTACTCAAGAGAGAATATAATTCATAAACACTCTAGTAACCTAATATGTATAAACTATATTAAAAAACTATATTGAAGTTAATAACTTTAATTACAAAATAAAGTCATGGAATATGGAAACTAAATCCTTTTATCATACCTTGAATGATACTACTTAAATGAATATATGATAATATATGGAAGTAGTTTAATATTTAAAATAATTCATACAAAATTCATAGTATAAACTATTTATATCTATTAATTAAGTAGGGAATAAAATTTAAATAAATGAAAAATGAAAATATTAAAAATGAGATAAATATTTATGAAAAATTCATAAATCAAACCTAACTATAAACACACTATAGATTATAAAAACATTATAGATAATAAAAACATTATGGAAATTCAAAAATCCAGAATACAAACACTTTATATTAATTCCTTAATATGATTTTTTATATAATGATTTCATTATATATAATTTTACATTAAATATATGATATTTTAATGAATTATAAACATTTTTTAAATTTGATTTATATTTTTCAAACATTTTAAACATTTTAAATGTCATATAATTAACATTATTTAAACTTTGAACATTTCAAATGAATTAATTATAAAAAATTCATAATCTTTAAGTATAAACATGTTATATTTTGGCCTTATTTTGTAATTTATAAACTATTTATAATTTCCCTTTTTATTTCTAAATAATCATTTTATTTCTAAATCACATGGCATTCCATATAATTTGTTAAAAGTTATTTTAAATAGTATCATTTAATATTAAGAAATATTTATTAATAAATATTTCATAAACATTTGTTTATTTAATTATTAACTCATTATAATTAATTAATGTATAAACTCTTTATATATTAAATAATACCCTTAAAATATATTTTCTAATTATTTATAAACAATTTATAAATAATTATACTCAATTCATAATTTTAAATAATGAAAATAAAATTTTATTTATTTTTCCATGCATCATGGATTGTGACACAACATGGATATCCCTATGGTCTTATCATTACACACCCTACTATGATACAAGACTCAAACACATCACACTCATCACACTATATACCCTCATTGCTTTCTGTGGACCATGACTCTAACCATGGGGTGGTTGAGTTACCCTACTCATTTTACATGAATTAACAATTAAATTGATCATGAAAATTAAATTAATAGTTATATACCATGGTTTTAATCGATTGGTTGTTTAATCACTAGAGAGAATATCCACAGTCTAGTGATTTCTTGGATTTGTCATGGAGTCATAGAAAATACAATGCTCTATTTTTATGTGTTGTTAATTTCATGCATGGTTTCACAAGTCTAAAAGCATGGGATACTCTAATACGAAAACTGGGATTATTTCACATTTGTGATATCATTTTTAGGAATTTTTCAATTTTATTTTGGTCTATATTTTTCCTTGTATTTTTTTTGAAATTTGAGAAGAAAATGGAAAAATTTGGGATGGCAGGCCAGTGCGCCGGTTTGCGCACAATTAGTAGAAACCATGCGAAATCCTAGGAAACCGTGCGGTAGGAGACAATACCTACCACATAGATTCAACATGGCCATTCTCTATGGTTCAGGTAGCCATGATGATGTTTCTATTTAGACAGAATGGTCCACATGGTTGCCGTACGGTTTCCCGAACCCTACGGACCTTCCGGTACATTAAAAATTAACCTCCTTTTCTCTATCCTCTTGGTTTAACCCCTTCCCCCCAATTTTGGAACCCCACTCAGGATCCCTAATACA
Source organism: Viscum album (assembly GCA_963277665.1). Lineage (NCBI taxonomy): Eukaryota > Viridiplantae > Streptophyta > Magnoliopsida > Santalales > Viscaceae > Viscum > Viscum album. The sequence goes on from OY728140.1 coordinate 3,803,062, forward strand.
AGGAGAGCCTCTACCTCTTCCCACCTCCCTTGGGGCTCAATTATTTTCTAGATTTTGTGCGAATCCTCCTTGAATCTTCAAGTAAGTGTCTACTCCTCTCATCTCCTTATCTAATCTAGGGTTTCTTACCTTCTATTTAGGGTTTCTTCTTCTCCAGCCCTAGGGTTTTGATTTTAGGGTTCTTCTATGAAATTTATGGGTCTATCTCTTGATTTAGGGTTCTATCTTTCTTCTTATTGGTTTGATTAAGGTGTGGCGAGGGTTTCACACCAGATTTTGGGGTTTTACCGTAAATAGTAGGTTGTTCCATGCTTAAACATTTCTTGATGAATGTATTTTCCTTGTTTAAGTTTATTATCATGATTTATAAGTTATAATTGTGGTGAATATGTAGTTTATAAAGACTTTGGTTGGTCAATTTATTTTCAAATGGTTTTCATATGCTAAATTGGTAAATTATTGAAGTGTGGATTTGTATTGTGCATTTGAATTGATTTATAATTTGAGTAAATGTTCAAAAAATTATTCATGAGGTGAGAACTATATTTTGGAAATGATTTAGTGTGCATTGAATTATTAAATATTATTTTTTTTGTGAAATGGTGTCTTTGGTGTGTTTTGGTCCTTGTTTGGCTTGTGAAATATAAATGCAGTGATATGTGTTTTGTGTGAAACTTGTATGACCACTCAACAGGAAGCCTGGGTAGCTAGGAGGGTGGACTAAGACCAGAGGGATAGTGATTTAGAATTGGATACAACCTGGTTTTACTTATCAGGATTGACTTTTAAAACACTAACTAAACATATTGATGAATGGAGACCACTAGAATACTGGATGCTTCTCTTCTCTATTGGCTTGTGCACGAGAACATGGATTGTTGTAGTTCTTATACCACCTAACACCGAGACATGGGGTTCTAGGGTACCTGTATCTAGCTAACACCCATAGGGCCTCTCTCATTTTAGGTCACCTTTGACCATTATACACTCACCATCGACATAAAATGTGTCTCTTGGGATACTTCAAAGAAAAAATGTGTTGCTTTTGAAATTTAATTTCTTCAAAAGTTATTCCTTTAAAACTATTTTCCTATAAATTGTTCAAGAACTTTATTTTATTTTATCTAAGCTTGTAAATGTATTTTTCATTATAAATTTTAGATCATGAAATATATTTTTGGTGGCATCCTATTGGGAAATCACTCACACCCTGGTTACACCTTTAGGTGTAAGAAGACTTGGTTATGTTTGATACAGGTAAGGGTAAAGTCTTTGGTGAATGTGGATCGGGATGCTAGTGAGATTCTTGGGTGATGTTGTCGAGATGACTTGAAAGAGATGCTCACCTTGCTTATGGTGGTTTTTGGATCTTGGTTTTTGGATCCTTTTTGTAGTATCCCTCCTTTTGGATTTTGTATTAAACTTGTAAAATTATATTTGAAACCATGTAAAGGATTGTTTAATTGTGTTTTCCAGATTTGTTTATTTTTATATTATTTTTTGTGTTGTGATTATATCTTGAGGTGAAATAATTCCCACTTTATTTTATGGATACCCAAGAACTTGTGCCATCCAGTGGGGATTGGGAATGCCCCTTGGGCCTTACTGTGGACTAAGTCAGGAACTAGGTTGGATGGAGACCCAGCTTGGTTCATGAAAAAATGTTATTAGAGGATGGTTTTATCTATTTGGGTTATTTTATTTGGGATGATTCTGGATAGATAGGATCTAGTACTATTAGGTCTCAAAGATCTAGTAGCGAGTAGGGTTCCTGGACAACACTCCTCGTGATAGACCTCGAGTCTCTATAGGATATCGGGATGCTTGATTGGCTTCTCCTCTAGGTGGTATGTGCAGGCTGTAGACTTCACATGGAAACTAGGTGGGGGTGAAGTGGTTGGGTTATTTTGTTTCCTTGTAATGTTTTATTTATTTGATCTATGATGTTGCTGTAATTTCCTTGGACTTGATATATTAATGATTTTCCTGATGTGACTGTTTCTTCTTATAGTAACATGACTCCCGGGAAAGTTCCCCCTCAACTGAGGGAAGGAGCCGGAGAGAGTAATCCACCCCCACTTGATCAAGGGCTGGTAGATGATGTGGCTCAAGTATTTTAGACTCTTGGATAGGAAGCAAGTCCTATTCCTACTATAGTGAGGAAAACTGTGCTTTGCTCACAAAAGGATAAGACTAAGGAATTCTTGAAGAATAAGACTCATACTTTTCAAGGTAGCTCGAAACCTCAAGAATCGGAGGAATGGATCAAGAAGATCTAATGAATGTTTGGGTTCCTTGACACCCCAAAATTGGTCAGGGTTAAGTGTGTTTCCTTACTACTAGAGGGTACTGGTCAGAGTTGGTGGGACTCAATGGTTCAGTTTAGGAAGAATGAGAAAATGACCTTGACAGACTTCAAGGTAGTCTTCAATGATCAATACTACCCTGAGGTCTTGGAATATGAAATGTATTGGGAGTTCATGAACCTTGTCTAGGTGGACCTAATGGTGACAGAGTATGCAAACCATTTTGCTGAGCTAGTTTGATATTATCCTGAGATAGTCTCCAATGAAAAAATTAAAGCTTAGGGGTTTGATAAGGGCTTGCGACTAGAGATCTAGTCTCATGTATTCTTATTTAAACTTAAGACTTATGTTGAAGTGGTTGACTGAGCATGTATGGTGGATATTGACCACAAGGGTAGGTCATGCACCTTTGAGGCCATGTTAGTAATGGGAAGTTGTAGTTCATTAGAAAAGAAGAGGAATCATGAGGAGCAAGGGAAGAAGGGTGGAAGTATCTCATACCAACCTTCAAGGTAACCTCCCTGTATGGATTCTAATGAAGGGTCTGTGGTGTGAAAAAAATGTGGGAAGGTGGTACACACTCAACCAAATTGTGCTTATCCCACAAAAACTTGTAATTGGTGTGGAGAGTTGGGACACTTTCAGCAATTCTACAGGACTACACGTCCTTATCAGGGCAATATAGGATTAGTGGCTTTTAGGGGTATGATAGCTTAGTCAGAACTATCCAGGATAGTGGGGTCTCAGTTTGGTAGTTGGGGTAGTATACTAGATCTTCTTATGGTTAGAGTCAGTTTAGAGAATATCCTCAAGCCAGTGGTTGTGGTCAGACTCAAAATGATACCAAACACCTTCATGTTGTGGAGAATACACAAGTGGGAAAGGATGCAACCCCCTCAACTGTTCAAGGTACCATTCTGATTACATCCTCTATAACTTCCATTCTTTTTTATACTGGTGTGTCTGTCTCTTTTATATCTACTTGTCTTGTGAACCTATTTATTTTTTCAATCGAGATTTTATCATTTGAAATGGAGTTGGTGACTCTGTTGGGCAAGAGGAAGGAGCATGACCCCAGGTGTCCGTCATGTGTGATTTCTATGTCTGGATTTGAAATGGAATGTGATTTCTTGGTCTTGGATATGGAATTATTTGATGTGGTCCTTGGCATGGAATAGATGGTGCGTTTCAAAGAACAAATTGATTGTTATTGGTGGTAGGTTAGTTTCATGGAACCTGATGGAAGTGCTCAGGTTTTACTTAGATAATGGGATCCTCGATCGGGTCGATCAAGACCTAAACTCCCAGAGTTGGGTAGTCTTGATTTCCATTTATCATCACTCATGATAGAGGATGATAGTAGTGCTCCTAGGTTTGGGTTACCACATGTGGTGGAGGAGTTCTCGGAGGTGTTTCTGGATGATTTTTTGGGGATACCCCCAGAGTGGGATGTGGAGTTTGCAATTGATTTGGCTATGGGAACACAACCAATATCTCCTCCATCATATCGCATGGAAACTATTGAATTGAGGGAATTAAAGATAAAACTAGAATATTTGGAATCCAAAGGATTCATTTGCCTAAACATATCTCCTTGGTCCGCTCTCATTTTTTTTGTAAAGAAGGCCGACAAATCTCTTCGGTTGTGTGTTTAATACTAGATGCTTAATAAGTTAACCATAAAAAATAAATTTTTTCCCTAGATAGATGATTTTTTTGACCATCTAAAAGGGGAAAAGTGGTTTTACAAGATCCAATTGTGCTCAGGTTACCACCAAGTTAGGGTGAAAGAGGAGGAAATCAAGAAGACAGCTTTCCGAAGCAGTTATGGCCACTTAGAGTACTTGTTCATGCCTTCAGATTAATGAATGCTCCAATAGTCTTTATGGAACTCATGAATTGAGTGTTCCACTGGTATCTCGAATCCTTCATTGTGGTATTTTCAGATGACATCTTGAGTTACTTCAGTTCTAAAGAGTAGCATGAGGGTCATCTGAAGATTGTGCTGGGCACCCTACATGATCATTTTCTTTACAATAAGATCTCAAAATGCACTTTTTGGATCAAGGGAGTGAAGTTTTGGGGCTATTTCATCATGGAGAAAGGGGTTTCAGTGGGCCTAGAGAAGATAAATGTGGTTATGTCTTGGGAAAATCCAAAGAACATGATTGAGATTAAGATTTTTCTCAGCCAGGAAGGTTATTACATGAAGTTTATTCTGGATTTATCATTGATAACTTCTCCTATGACCGTAATCAACTGGAAGGGGGTGAAGTTTGAATGGATACTGGAATGTCAGGCATCTTTTGAGGATTTGAAGTGGTGTTTGACCACCACACTCGTGTTAATATTTGTAGAATTAGGAAATGTAAATTTGGTTTATTGCGACACTTTAGATACAATTCTCAGGTGTGTACTTATGCTAGATGATCATGTGGTGGTGTATGGCTCTCACCAACTCCGGCCACATGAGACGAATTACCAAACCCATGAATTTTAATTAGCAGTGATGATGTATGGTTTGAAGAAATGGAATCACTACCTATTTGGGGAGAGGTTTTTGGTCTATTATGATTATAATATTTTAGACTACATATTCTCATAGAAGGATCTCAATTTGAGGCAGCGTCATTGGATTGAATATCTATAGGGGTTGAATTTGATATTGTGTATACCCCAAGAAAGGGTGATGTGGTAGATGATGCCTTAAGAAAGAAATTTATAGTGTAATATTTGAGTAAGTCCATCGTTGAGTGTACATTTATAGGGATCTTGGCTCAGATGCACTTAAAGACTAGAGAGAGCAGTGGGGGTACATTTCTGGAAAGTGTGAAGTTGGCTTCATCTGTTCTGAAGCTGGTTTAGTAGGAAAATCCTGGTGATGAGATGTGCTAGAGATCCTTGCAATTTCTTCATGGTGGGGAGACATACTCTAATTTTTCATTGTTTCCCAAGGTAATTATGATTTTAAAGGTTTGGATTGTGGTGTCATTAGATCTGAGGAAGGTGGTGATGCAGGATATCCACTAGTCTCAGTGGGCTATTCACCCTGGTACTACCAAGACGTTTTATGATGTTTTTTAGCAGTTATAGTGGCTAGACATGAGATGAGACATAGCTCAATTCATATCAAGATGATATACTTGTCATCAGGTGAAAGCAGAGCATCAAAGTCCCTCTGTCTTTCTCAATCCATTACTCATTCCTACATGGAAGTTAGAATAGGTCTCTATAGATTTCATTATTGGATTACCTCATAAACCTTGAGGGAAGAATGCTATTTGGGTAGTTATTGACCACTTGACTAAATCATCCCAATTTATTCCAATCAGGGATTCAATGAAGGTGGATGAGCTAAGCCAGTTGTCTATTCAAGAAGTGGCTAGGCTTCATGGTGTTCTATTCACTATTATCTCTGACAGAGACCCCCATTTTACCTCTCAGTTTTGGGAAGTCCTTCAGAGGGATTTGGGGTCAAAAGTTAAAATGAGAAAGCCATAACATCTCTAATCGGTTGTCCAAATAGAGCAGGAGAATCAAATCCTTGAAGACATGCTCTGAGCTTATGTTTTGGACTTTGAAGGTTCATGGGATAGCCATTTGGGATTGGTTGAATTTTTTTATAACAGCAGTTACCAATACTCTATTCGAATAGATCCCTTTAAGGAAATTTACGGTCAGCCTTGTCAGTCTCCATTATGTTGGGATGAGATAGGTGAGATCTCACTTCTAATACCATGTATTTTGTAAGAGACATCTGAGAAGGTCAGACTGATCAGTTAGTAGTTGTTAATAGCTCAAAGTTTCTAGAATTCTTATGCCGATCAGAGGTGCCAGGATATAGAGTTTTTCATGGAAAACCAAGTGTTCCTAAAGTTGTCACCTCGTTTGGGTCATCATCTCTTAGGGAAGTAGGGTAAGATGATGTCGAGGTATGTCAGACGTTTTGAAATCATCAAGCGGATTGGAAATGTGGAATATTGGTTGGATTTACCCTCTTATTTTATGTAGATTCATGATGTGTTTAATGTTTCCCAACTGAAAAAGTACAACCCATAACTATCTTATGTGCTGAATTGGGAAGAATTAGAGTTGGAACCCAACTTGTGAGTGTTTGAATGACTAGTGCGGATAGTGGAATCACAAGAGAATGTTCTTTGTGGGAAATATATTCCATTGGTTCGTTTCCTTTAGCAGTATGGTAATGATACACATGAGACTTGGGAATAGAAAGTTTGGGTTGAGTAAGAGTACCCATTTTTGTTTTTTGATCAAGTTTCAAGTTGAATTTCTGGGGGAGGAATGTTTCCATGGTGGGGAGATTTGTCACATCCGTGATCTCTTTTTTAGGTATTCTTCTATTTTATTTTTGTCTAACTTTTTCGTTGGGTTTCCATTCGAAATATTGGAAGAAAATGGGGAAATTTTGGAAGGCATGCCCATGCACACATTTTTCAAACTATTAGTAGTAACCGTGCATAATCCCAGGAAATCGTGCGGTAGGAGATAGTACCTACCGCATGGATTCTGCACAACCATGCTATATGGCCCAAGAAACCATGAAAATGTTTCTATTTAGATAGAATGGTCCATACTATTGCCACATAGTTTCCCAAACCATACGAAGTAACCGTAAAGACCTGTCAACACATTAAAAATTGACCTCTTTTTCTCTCTCTGCTTGAATTTAACCCCTTTCCCCCCATTTTGGAACCCCACTCAGGCTCCCTCACCCTAGGTTCGCCTCTCCCTCTTCCCACCTACATTGGGGATTAATTTTTGGGCTGGATTTGGTGTGGATTCTCCTCAAATCTTCAAGTAAGTGTCTCCTCCTCTCATCTCCTTCTCGAATTTGGGTTTATTCCATTCTTTTTGGGGTTTCTTCTTCTCCAAACCTAGGGCTTATATTTTAGGGTTCTTACATGACATTTATGGTTTGATATCTTGATTTAGGGTTTTATATTGCTTCTTCTTTATGTGATTAAGGTGCGGTGAGGGTTTCGTACTGGATTTTGGGGTTTCGCCACAAACAATAGGTGGTTCCGTGCTTAAACATTTCTTGATGAAGGTATTTATCTTGATTAAGTTTATTACCATTATTTATAAGTTATAATTGTCGTGAAAATGTAGTTTTTTAAAGATTTTGGTTGTGAAATTTATTTTCAAATGGGTTTTATATGCTAAATTGGAAAATTCTTAAAGTGTGGATTTATTGTGTTCATTTGAATTGATTTATAAATTGAGTAAATGTTTGAACAAATTGTATATGAGGTGAGAACTATATTTTTGAATGGATTTAGTGTGAATTTAATTGTTAAAGAGAATTTTTGTGTGAAATGGTGGCTTTGGTTTGTGTTAGTCCTTGTTTGGATTGAAAAATATAAATGTGGTGATATGTGATTTGTGTGAAACTTATATGGGAACTCAATGAGAATCCTAGGTAGCTAGGAGGGAAGACTAAGACTAGAGGGATAGTGATTAATAAGTGGATATGACCTGATTTCACTTATTAGGATTGACATTAACAACAATAACTAAACATATTGATGAATGAAGACCACTATAATATTGTATTCTTCTCCTCTCTAGTGGATCATGCACGAGAACATGGATTTTTGTAGTTATTATACAACCTTACATCGATACATGAGGTTCTAGGGTCCCTATAGCTAAAAAACACCCACTGGGACTCTCCCATGTTAGGTTTTATTTGACAATTATTCACTCACTTTTGGCATATACTGTGGATCTTGAGATACTTCAAAGGAAAAAAGTTTTTCTTTTGAAATATCATTTATTTAAAAGTTGTTACTTTAAAACTATTTTACTTTAAATTGTTCAAGCGCTTTATTTTCTTTTATCTAAGCTTGAAAATGTATTTGTCATTATAATGTTTAGATCATGAAATATCTTTTGGGTGGAATCCTATTGGGAAATCACTCACACCCTGCTCACACCTTTGGGTGTAAGTAGACTTGGTTATATTTGATACAAGTAAGGGTAAAGTCTTTAGTAAAAGTGGATTGGGATTACAGTGAGCTTCTTGGGAGGTGTTTTGGAGATGGCTTGAGGGAGATACTCCCCTTAATTATGGTGGTTTTTGCATCTTGGGTTTTGTTTATTTTTTGTAGTATCCCTCTTTTGGATTTTTTTAAAATTGTAAACTTATATTTGAAACCATGTAAGGGATTGCTTGGTTTTATTTTATAGATTTATTTATTTTTATATATTTGGTTGTGTTGTGATTGTATCTTTAGGTGAAATTGTTACCACTTACTTATAGGGATACCTAGTAACTTGTGTTAGCCTTTGGGGATTGGGAATACCCCTAGGGCCTTACTACAGTCTGGGTTGGGTGCCAAGTTGGATGGTGACCCGACTTGGTTCCTGACAGATTCAGAGGGGTCTAATAACTTTTATTAAAATAAGAAAAATAAATTTAAACCCCATTCCTATGATCTCCGTTCTATCATATATTGAATCATAAAAAACTATAATGAAAAAATGTTGTATTCATGCATACCTTTCATTGAAGAATCCACTGCATCATCTCATCCATAACCTCATGGGCTTGAGGGAGATCGCAATTTTAGTAGATGAAATCATCACAAATCCAAGGGTATCCATAGGTTATGCCAAAAAAATCATCATATGGATGGGAATTCCCATCCATTCATGATATAATAGAATCTTATATGAAAGGAATAAAGATAAGAGAGCTTAGAACTAGGGTGTTTCGTCCAAACATCTACCCCCACTCCCAAAACATTGTATTGGATTATATGTTTCCTAGAGAATGCTACTCAGACAATCCATGCATTAACTCATGTGTTATAATGATTGAGTTGATGTCTCAACCAGTTCATGGATCACATATATGAATGTATCGCTGCTTGTATGTTTCATTTTATGAAATAACTTATTAAATTATTTCTTTTGTGGATGATTTATTTGAATGATAACCATTTATCATTCAACCATAGATGATCATAAGTAGTAAAATTTCATGCATAATTCAAGACCTTATCATATGTTATGCTAATATATTTTCAAAATATAATCTCATGCATACTAGAATATGTTGGTGATAACATAATATTTGGAAATTTCTTAAGGATATTTTGGAAGCAATGTATCTTTTGGTTTTTGTCTTTAGGGAATATTAGCTCATTCAACTTATACTCGACATGGGTTTCACCATCCACTTTGATTTATTCCCCCTTTTCATGAGATAGGTGACCACACCCATTGGTCAAACCTGTGTGACCTTAAACCCCATCCTTATATTATCCTAATAAGTATGAATTTAAATTGAATACACTAAGGTATTTTATATAAGCGTTGATCTTACCAATTCACACAAGGTCAATTTATCTCTTATAACTACATGTGTCACCTTATACTTGGTCAAAGCTATGAGACCTAAAAATTTCAATTCCTCTTTTGGTCAATGTTGTTTGACCTTAAAACTAAACCATACTATGTTCCAATAACTATAACCTTAATCTACATGAACATTTATCATTCCCCCCTTGACGTTACTTACACTAGAATTAGGACTCTCCATTCATATTGGGTTTCTTATTCCTTTCTATTTAGTAGATAACCTCACTCGATTTCAGTTAAGGCCATATAACCTTAAATTTTAGCCATACTTTTACTCCAAGATATGTGACCCTAAACTATAGATTCTAAGAAATGATCAGATTTTTTAGACCCAAAAATACTTAGATAAATGAACATAACACTCATCAGGTTGAAATATTGAAAAGGGGGATCTAATAAAAAGTCAAGTAGCTACACACTAAGACTTTTCTATAATGGATTAGATAAAAGTAAGAGTCAAAAATAAAATAAATACCTACAAAACTTTTCTGTTTAAAAACCCATAAATGGAAAACTAAGAAAAATATAATTCTTAGATAGACAAGAATCACCCTTTCACATCATAGTAAAAAACTAGAGCATAAAAGGAAAATAAATAATGATTATTAGTACTGACACATGGTCATATAAATTTACAAACTATGTTCACTAATTTCTCAGATATAGTAAAAAGTTAGATGATTTTCTTATTACTTGCTTATGTTTGATTCTAAAATTTGTACATAAGTTCACAATGATGTAATTTTAGGGTGATCAAATCGTTCTTGAAAATTTTCCATTTTATTCTTAAAACTCCTCTTCATTATTTCAATTATACAAAGTTATTCACTCTCTCAAATTTGAAAGGACTAACCATGCTCTTTGATGATTTCACTTTCTACACATCCAACATATCAATATATTACCAAGAGTAAATATCTAAAATGAAATCAATCATCTTTTTACTAATATCCAACAAGGTTATCCTTGGATTATGGTGTAGAACATATGGTGTATATCTATACCTACAATACTTATCCACAAGAACAACCCTTAATAAACAATTTATTGATCTATACTTTTCATTATTGAATAAAATATTTTAAAGTTATGATTTATATAAATCCATTTTTACCTAGTTTTTAAATAGAATCAATTACTATGATGTTACCCATTGTGAGTTTTCATATATTTTCAAGAATAAATATTAATAAATTCAAAAATATTCAAAAATCAGTAATTATTTTAAGGAAATAATTTTATCATTGATGTGGAAAAAAAGAGGACATCCAAAAAATGAATCCCTCTCCCAGATAAACTATTATGAGTTTAAAATTAAATTTAACAAGAAATATATGGAAAACATCGATGAGTAGAATGCTCTAAATCAGCTAAATCTAGGAGGGAAACATATATTAACTATATAATATTTTTTTATTTAGTATCTTTAACCTTAGCTATGGAGAAGATTTACCCAAGCATTGTAACTAGTTACTAAAACCCATTATGAAGGTTTTCATCTATTAATTCCACTTATTCTAATTGTTATATCATATAATATATTTAAAACACTTATTAAATTATCCCCATATTTTGATTAGCCATCAATTATTGAAAATTTGAATCATCCATCCTCTATTGGTTTAATTTATTGGTGATTTGTTCCACAATCCTAATATAATGCTTGACCTTTTTTCCATGTGAATGTCTCATTCCTAAATAATTAATCATTATTGAATATATATAAACTCATGAATGATGTATTCTAGTTCTTGGTTGTCAAAACTAATTGATACCAAACTTAATTTTTTTGCAGATGCTATATTCCTTATCAGTCATCTTAGCTAGAGGAGTACGAGTAATAAGGACATGGATGTTCTTCTATTACCTTTAACATATTACTCTATTTGAAGTGGTAAATTTATCTTTATAGTTTTCCTCATTTTCTAGGATTAGAACATTATTTAGAATGATATCACTCATCATAAAGTTCTTGGAAGATATTAATGAAGTGGTAATTAGAACCAAATATAAAATATCCATGTTGGGAGGTACTATCTTTAAAGAAATTTGATTGGTGCAAGTATCATAGATTTCATCAATAGTTGGTATAATCAATGGAATTTCATGAGAATATTATCCTTAATATTCGTAACATATATCACCATAATCAAATTAGAAAATTTGAAAAGTTGAGATGGAGGGAATCAATTTGATACCTAAAATCGTGTCCAAAAACAGTTAATCAGTCCATATATTGGGAAAGTCCTCCTCATTAGTTGAAGAATATAATTAGATAACTTTATCATCCTAGTATAGTTATTCTAGATATTTTTATTTAGTTATAAAAGGTGACACGTGTGTCTATGGGACAACCCCTCTCAATACTTTACCCTGATAGCACTCATTCTATGTTAGAGTATAATCTAAATACAAATCAATCAAAGAATTTTCCAGTGGAAAATTTATTTGTATTCCAATGTCCTCATGAATCAAAATCAATAATAATTGTTATAAAAATATGGGGTGCTTCTAATAACAAAAACTATAATAAGGATATGGATGGATTCTCTATATTCAACTAAACTTTCATTCAAATTGATATGGAATATATGAAATAAATATTAAAACCCCATATTCTAGATCCATAAATGCTCTATCCTAGAGTGATATTTTTTTATAACAATTATCCATCATTGTAGTTTCATTATGTGTCACTATTCTAATGAGAAACACATATAGGATAAAAATGAATAGAGAATTATTACCAATTACATTATACAATTTTTGAGAATCTACATTGAAGATAGTGTAATAGTTGATTATTACAAGAAGACTAATTCATGAATTTAATTTTTTTTATTATTACTAAATAATACACCAATTTTTATAACTCTTCATAATGAATTGCATGAATGATATGTCTATCAAAAGTGATATTCGTCTGGGCAGTAGTTCTTGAAAATAAAAACCACATAGAGGGAATATTTTAATATTCACATAGAATAGGGTAATAACCAAGAAGACTAAATCTACATAGATTATTCATATTAAAATATGGTTAATTGAGAAAATTCAACCTTAAAAAGGAAAAAAACTTAGTGATATGGGGAGATAAGATGTTACAAGTCAATATCGATGTTATTGATCAGTTATTGAATCAGTTTAAAAGAAAATTCAGTAGGGATAGTGTTTGAATATCTAAACATTTCATATAGAAAATTAAACAATGAGTTATATGAATCTATATATATACTAATCTTAGGTTTTTCCGCTGCCACGTGTCTTCCTACTAGGCCTCCACATCATTATTTCAATACGTGTTCTCCAACCAACAGGACACATCGCCCACCATGCACTCCCATTTCTGCTCCATGAAAATCCGATCTCACTCCCACTACCATTCTCTGGATACGCATCCTCTCTGCGTGCTCCATTTTCTTCTCCATGAAACCCTACCTCGGTTCACGCTTCCTCGCAGTCTACGATCCGTCGTAATCGGAGAACAACGTCCAATCCATCGGCTATTAGTGAATCCATCCTCCATATGCAACTCTCCTTGTTGCATCCTTCCTCAGCCGACACAACCATATCTCAGTTCACGCTCCCTCACAGATTTATTCCTTATTTAGCTTGAGATTTTCTTCACATCCATGGCGATTTCCATCGGTTTCTCCTACATATTGAGTAGCACCTCTTCTTGACCTACAGTTCTTGCAAACATCGGTCAACATATCCCTCCAATTCGCAATTTCCATCAATTTTTTTCATTTCCTCCCTCTAATTCCCTCCCCCACTCAGGTTTTACTGCCTCTTAGGGTTCCCAGTTGATTTCATCGGCTCCCCAACACCCCTGTACATCCATGCCTCCAAGTTTGTCTCCGGCTCTGTATCCAGATACTCCATATCTGGCTCCTCCGTCTCTAGCTCCTTTTTCAATGGCTGATCTGCATCCAGCTGCTATGACTTCGGTTCATCCCCCTCCGGCTACTCCATGGACAACACCCCGCTATTACCTATGGCTTCTCTACCTCTAGCTTCTACGCCAACGATTACTCCACCTCCAGTTTCTCCCACCACGACTCCTCCGCTTTCAGCTCCTCCCATATCATATCCTCTGCCTACTGCTCCTCCATTCCTGACCAAACCCTCACACCACTTCTCCAGATCCTGACCACATATCCAAGGCTTAGGGAAATATCCTTCTTTTCCCTCAGAATTCAGTCTTCTTGTATGATTTCTTCACATATGATCCTAACAGTAAATTTTTTATTTGCATGGTCTATGATTTCTTAGTTTTAATTGTTCTTCTCATTGTTTATCAAAATTTTATTTGTTTTCAATTTCTCTTTGTCTACGGTTTATTTCAATTTCCTTTGGCAAAATTTTATTTGATTGCAGTTCTCGACCAGTTTTAAAAAAACTAACTTTTATATTTACTATGTTCTATTTTAGGTGACGACATGCTGGTATGTTTTAATGTTTTCATTCATTGTCTTATTTTACCATTACTATTCTATATTGTTCTCTATTTTTTGATTAATTTATGTAATGTTCTCGGTGATTTTCTCAATTATAGAAGTCTATTGATGTGACTGTGCTATTTTGTACTGGAAATTATCGATTAAAACCCATTCATACAAAGATTCCACCATGTAATGAAATATTACTGATTTCATGTTTCAATCATTTTCCTGCATTTCTTTTTTTAATGATTTTTTTCTCTTCCCTAGAGTTTTTCATCATCTACATCGCCAAATTTCTTTGACTTTTTTTTGTTGGAAGTGAGGTATGAGGATGTTCCTATTTTATCTTCTTAATGACAACATAGTGCTTCCTACTTATTGGCATGATTAATGATAGTGGATTTTTCTTTTAGGAAACAAGAGATTATTGGGGTCTACTATTTCGGCCTGATCACTTCACCTGATTTTATAGGCTCCTGAAACTCTGTTTTAAATTTTACATTCTTGAGAAATATAATTCTTGATTTAGTATATATTTATTTATATTTTCCCTAAATTAATGGATGTTACATATCTATGTAATTAGTTTTTTATTTTACTTTACATTTTTACTTTCCCTCGCATCACTACAACTAATACATTCAAATTTTTGGTATGCAAATGAGGATGAAAGTCCAGTAATGATATGTGGAACTTCAATAATTGAAGATCAACAACAGGTTCCTATGTCGCTATATCTTTATTTTCACTCTTAAAAATTGTAAGATTTATTTTTATATAACCTTTGAATAATATATGGTTTTGGTTCAAAGTGAATTTTATACTGGTCACCAGGAATGATTCCATGATATCAGCCAAATAAATGACAGTAGGAAATCTCTTAATTTTATATACATTTAAGTAAAATTTACAGTTTGATGTTTCTATTTTTTTTATAAGGGCTAAAAAGTCACCAAAATATATAACTGGGAACAGGTTCAATTATAATGGATTTTGTGATTCATTTTTCCTCTGATGTAATCTTACTAATATTTTTTATTTTTATGGTTGCGTTGTGTTGATTCTATTAATTTTAGGAGATGGTTTCACATCAAAGAATATGTTTTTTCATGAGAAAGTGTCAGTTCTGATGAAGTTGGTACCTGATTGCAATGGTACTGTCACAACTTTCTTCACTTCACTACTGTTTTTTTGTGTAAATGCATACTATATTTTTTTATTCATTTGTTGTCTGATGTCAGCTTACTGGTGTTTTTTCCCTTTATATAGTTTTTTATGTGTGTGAATTCTATTGATTTTAGGATAGGGGTTCGCATCGAAGTACATGTTTTTTCATGGAAAAGTGATGGTTCACTTGATGTTGGTATCTGGAAATCCTACACTACATCATTTGTAAGCTTATTCAATTTTCCAAACTAATTTTCTGTTTGAGCTTTTCATCTCTCAATGTGATTGATTTTAATGGATTGATGTTTCTTTTTTTATAACAAAATAATGATTGAAGAGAACTATGCCTTGATTTATTAAGGGAAATTATAATATATTTATATGAAAAGAATTTTTGTCATCTCCCGCTACCCTCCCCGTACTCTCTATACTTACATACACACAAATGTATGTTTTTATGCATGCATGTATTTCCAATCCATTGGCTATCAGTGAATCCATACTCCATATGTGACTCTCCCTATTGCATCCTTCCTCGGCCGACACAACCATAGCTCGTTTCACGCTCCCTCACGGATTTAGTCCTTATTTAGCTTGAGATTTTCTTCACATCCATGGTGATTTCCATCAGTTTCTCCTACATATTGAGTAGCACCTCTTCTTGACCTATGTTTCTTGCAAACATCGGTCAACATATCCCTCCAATTCACAATTTCCATCAATTTTTTTTCGTTTCCTCCCTCCAATTCCCTCCCCCGCTCGGGTTTTACCGCCTATTAGGGTTCCCAGTTGATTTAATCGGCTCCACAACACCCATGTACATCCACACCTTCAGGTTTGTCTCCGCCTCTGCATCCAGATACTCCACATCTGAATCCTCTATCTCCGGCTCCTCTGTCAATGGTTGCTCTGCATTTGGCTGTTATGACTTCAGTTCATCCCCCTACAGCTACTCCATGGACAACACCCCGCTATTACCTATGGCTTCTCTGCCTCCAGCTTCTATGCCGGTGACTGATCCACCTCTAATTTAACATGAAAAGAGTTAAATTTTCTAGATAGAATAATGTGATGTTTGTTTTAAAGAATTATAAAGAAGATCAGTGAATTCTATATTTTTGGATTTTCCCTTGATAAATGGTGATTTTTTAATCTATAGTGATGCTTAATTTAAGGGACTTGGTTGCATTATATTGTTGAATGATCAAGTAATTTCATATGCTTCTAGGAAACTGAAACATAATGAGTTAAATTATCCTACACATGATTTGGAATTAGATTTTGTGTTTTTTGTTTTGAAAATTTAGAGGAATAATTTATATAGATAAAGGTGTGAAATATATAGTGATCATAAAAGTTTGAAGTATATATTGACTCAAAAAGAGATAAACATGACACAAAGAAGATTGATGGAACTGGTTAAGGACTATTATAGCATGATTCATTATTATCTTGGAATGGAAAAAAGTGGTTGATTCTTTGAGTTAGAAAAATAATTATACATTAACCATGTTACATTTGGAACATGATCCTTTGGTTTGTGATTTGATGAGTTTTTTTTCTAGAAGTTATGGATGCAGGAGACTAATTTGTTTTTTTTTCAGGTGACAATGAAATAACCTATGTTAGACAAAATTAAAATATCTTAAAAGGAAGACTGTAAGTTATAGAAAAATGTAGAATGTGTTAATATGGGTATGTTTCATGAATTTAATGTTGATAAAGAATGTATTTTAAGATTTGGAAAAATATTATGTGTTCCTTGTGATCCCTAGTTAAAGAAAGAGTTATTGAGTGAAGCACATAGTTCTCTATTCTTAGTTCATCCAAGAAATACTACGATGTACAGAGACATTTGGGAGTATTATAGGAGAGATGGAATGAAAAGAGATATTTTTGATTTTACTAAGAAATGTTTGACTTGTCAACAGTTTAAAGATGAACGATAATTACCATAGGGTATGATTAAATCATTACTAGTGCCATAATGAAAATGGGAGAATATACTCCTGGATTTTATTATGGGATTACCAAAGACATCACAAGGTAAAAATGAGACTTGGGTAATTGTTTATTGATTAACTAAGTGTTCTCATTTTCTTCCCATTTGAGATACTATGTCCTTGAATCAACTTTCTCAACATTATGTTAAATAGATAATTATATTACATAGATCCCCTATCTCTATCATATCTGCTCTTGATCCTAGATTCACCTCTAAATTATTTAAAGGACTACAAAAGGATTTGGGGACTGAATCAAATTTTTAGTATTGTTTATCATCCTCAATTGATGGATAGTCTAAGTGAAAAATTACGAATTTGGAGGATATGCTTTGAGAATGTTTGATGGATTACCATGTATGTTGGGATTAACATATTTATTTTATTGAGTTTTTATATAATAATAGTTTTCATTCCAGAATATAGATGGAAACCTTTTTGGAATTATATAGAAAGTGGTTTCAAACTCCATCATTTATTGATGAATATTCGAAAAGGACATTTTTGGGAGTATAATTGGTTGAAAAAATGGTTGAAAAAGTAAATATGATTCAACAGCACATGTGGAAAATAAATAGTAGGCAGAAAAGTTATATTGATAACCATAAGAAAAATCATTATTTTGAGGTAGGTGATTATGATTTTTTTTAAAATACCTCTATGTAAAAGTTTAATGATTTTTTAAGAAGTTTAAGTTATGTGAAAAAGTTTTTGGATCATATGAAACAATAGATAATGATGGATATATTGTCTATTAAGTGGATTTGCCTCAAAGTTTGCCTCACATACACTATATTTTTCATGTTTTGATGTTAAGAAAGTATGTTTCAGATTCATCGCAGGTTCTAAGCCCTGAGGTTTTTCAATTGGAAGATAAAATTTCATACAAAGAAAATCTTATTCAGATTCTTGACTATAGAGAACAAGTATTACGGAATAAGATAATTCACCAGGTTAAGGTTTTGTGAAAAAACCCATGGTTGAAGAAGCAACATGGGAATATGAAAATGATATGATAGAAAGACATCCTCACTTGCTTAATTAGTGAATAAAATTATAAGTATGTAATTTTTAAAAGGTAGGAGAATGTAACAACCCATGTAATTATAGAATAAATTATTTTAATATTTTAATAGTATCCGTGAATTATATAGTTATAGTCTTTTAAGATTTTATTTAAAAGTATAAATTTTGAATTATATAATTTTAATTTGAAAAAATGAATTTAATTTTTAAATTTAGCATGTAAAAATTATCTAAGGATAATTTTTTTAATATTTTTATGAAAATATTGATTTTTCAATTAATAAAGGAAAATCCACTTTTTATTTAAAATTGTGTTTTCTTTTAAAGTATTTAAAAATTAAAATTATATTAGTTTTACATTTTAATATATTATTTTGATTTAAAATAATTCAATTATGGGTTTTGAAATGTATTTTATACATAAATTTAGTATAAAAAATTTTCATGTTATAAAAGGGAATTTTTTCAAAAAAGCTGTTTATCATTGCGTTTTTTAGATTTAACTTTAAATTAAATTATGAAATTTCCATGTTTTTAATTTTGAAAAATGGATTCAATATTTTTAATCATGATGTTAGAATTTAGTAAACATGGCCCTTTTATTTTTGTTCAGTACGAATAGTGACCAAAGCAAATTTTATTACCATGGTAAAGGGTAAATCAGGTAATTTAGGGTAAAAATAAAATGTTAAGGATAATCAAATGACCCTAAAAATTTACCAAATTTTATCGGATGATTAATTTTCATCCATAAAATTTCATGTTTTGAATATACAACAATTTTATTTCATTTTCATTTGATTATTATGTTTATAATATTTTATTTAATGAAATTTCAAATATGTTATACCCATATTTTTAATAACTATATTATTTTTAATATTGGGTTATCGAGAAGATAACTTCAACTGTAAATTTTCATTTAAAATATAAATTATTTAAATACATTATAATAATTTATTTATAATTTTTAGTGATGAAATAGTTATCTTAAATGCAGGCACAATATTGATGCAGTAAATATTCCATTAATAGAAAACTAAAAGAAATGATATTAAAAATATTAAAATAAATCTATATTGAGATAACTATTATCATCCACAAATGAATAGTGTCAAAATTGACATTAATGATATTTTAAAATAAAAAATATTTATTAAATAATATAAAATTATTATAAATCTTAAAGTTTTCCAAATAATTGGTATAGGGTTAAAAATATAATCTCTTACTCATTAATGAGTTTTTTTGGAAGTTTGTATTAATTATATTAACCATCAAAGTATAAAAATACATGTGTTCATGGTAAGAGTTAAATGGATTAAATAAGTTTTAAAATCAAAAGATAAGGATTACAAAAACAATCCAAAATTGTATAATTTTATTTTTTTTAAGATATTGAAAATGTAAAATCATCCTATATTCTAACTAAATCAGTTTGGAGCCATTTTGATTATAAAATTAATTTATATTAATTTAATATTTTGAGAAATTTTAAGAGTTCCCCTCCCCTCTCTTATAAAAGGAAACCTATCTTTCTTAATATCACACACTTTAAAACCATTTTAGTTTAGAAAATACCAACCTAAATACCTACCTAGAATCTCTCTCTATATTTTAGGGGTCCTTCTTAGGTGGAACACCAACCTTAGTGGTCTTAAGGTGTTAAATAAGGGAGGATTTCTAAAGAAGATGTATCATTTTTAATTAAGTGTTTCTATATCGTTTCTTCTTCAAACTATTTAAAATCTCATTCAAACTTGATGAATAAATAAATAAAATATCCTATATATACCAATATGTTATTATTTTAATATCATAACCTAAATCCATCTCCACTTCCATAAAATGGGAAAAGAAATTATCGTCCGTGTGTACGGCAGACTACCGCCTCGCAAAACAGTGACATTCATTTTCCATCACTGTCTCTCAAGACTAGTTATGATGATGTAATTAATTATCATATATTATATTAATGAAATATTTATCATTATTAAATGATAATATATCATTTATTTTCTTACCTTTCCATGTACATAACAATGATAATTTCATTCTTGTGTACTTGTTAATTATCCCCTCCACGAAGTGATGTGATTCGTTTTTCATCACCACATCATATGAGTGATATATATATATATAAGTGTATTTAAATAATTAATATTACATTACTAATATTATGATCATTCTATAATTATAAATTTATACTTGCCTTCTTTCCCTAATGATCATTGAAAAATGGAAATGTTACTCATGCGTACGTACGACCTACAGTCTCCATTATTGCATTATAGTTCATTTTTTCATAAAAATATTTAATGGAATCATTTAAAATTATGATTGATTTATAAAAATTATGATTATTAAATGATTATTATTCTGGATATGACTAACTAATAACCACTTTTACTATGTACCAAATTCATTTTTGACTCATGTACCGAATATCATCAAAACATCTGATGTGAACTTAAAGAATTAAGTAATTGTTATAACATGGTAATAAGAGATATAAAAAGAATAATAAACTTAAAATTCTTCTTAAATAGGTATAAATTAATTTATTTTTATTATTTATAAATATAAATATTTTACGTGATGAGTTGGACTCAAGGATATGAACTTTATTTTAACAAAACCTCTTTTAATTCTTCTTTTTACAAATGTATAAAGGGAATTTTTTAAATTATACAACATGAAATAATTTTCTCTCTTTCATGATGTATTAATGTTTTGTGGTTTACTACACATTTTTACAATTTTATTTTCAAATAAAATGTTTTCATTTTTAAGTCCATGACTTACAAAAAAGAAACTAATTTCAAAATGGAAATCTTATTTTCCTCAAGAATGTTTTTTATACAAGAATTATGTTTTATGATCATATTATAGATTTTGGGAATTATTTATGATGATAGGTGGTTCCATTCTAAACCAAATATAGATGGTTTTGGGATACCCCTTCAATGCATTGGTTATGTTGAATGTTGACCATAATGGTTATTCTTAGTGTAACTGTGATAGTTACATCATAAGGTAGCCGTGAGGGTTATATTGTAAGGTAGATGTGATGGTTAAAATGATATGATATCCACAAGGGTTAACTCATAAGTAAGTATGATAAGAAATGATACCTCAAGTTACCTATATGTTTTATTTATGTTTTCAATGTTTTTATATGGATATTTTGTTTTCATAAGGTAATTTATTAAGTTTATGTTCAAAGGAAAAAAATTTATAAGTATTTATGGACTAATTATTTCTTTCTTTTTATATCCTTTACTGAGTTTTTTTCAATCATCCCAAGTTTTAAATGTTTTTCACAGGGTTTATGAATGGGTAAAGGAAAAGTATAATTCATGTTTAAAGTCATGAAGTTTTTTATGGAAATAAATAATGTTTTGTTTTAAAATTTTCAAATTGTTAAAAATGAGTATTTAGTAGAAGTGTATAATTTATAACATATGAGTTGATATGTATAATATTATGACCTAATTATCTAAAACTATATACCTAAAAGATCATTGGGAATGTAAGAAAGTGAATTCTACTTGAATTAACTATATTATGTAATGTTTAAAGGTCACATCCTTATAATTTTGATTTCAACCACTCTTTATATCTAAATAATTTTCTAAGGTCATCACATTATCACCTCAACAATTAGATGTTGAAATTGATTTAAAAACTCATAATGGTATGATGATTATATCTCAAGTCTATGAATATTCACCAATTGAAATTTTTGGGAATATGATCTCTGAAAATCATTTTATTCTTCCTCTAGTTGACTTTGGTGTGATCTTGGGCATAGATTGGATTTATTTATATAAATCCCATATCAATTACCAAGTAAGGGAAGTAAAATTTTATATTCTAAACCAACCCATGATTATCTATCTGTTCAAGGATAAATATTAAATTCGAATGGAAATTACATACTTTCTATGGGTCTTGATTCCTATTCAAATGTGGTATTTCTATCAGATGGTTAAAGAGAAGCTCAAAATCAAATATATTCATACTATATGGGAGTTTTTTATGTATTTACTAAATAATTACCAAGTGTTACTTTAAATTTTGAAGTTGAGTGTTCAATATAACTCATACCGGATGATAAACCTATTTAATAGTCTTCATATAAAATGGATTTAATGAGTTATAATAATTAAAGAAGTATCTCTAGGAGAATATTAATAAAGTATTCATTCAGTTAAGATAATTACCATGGGGAGCAACAATTATTTTAATTAAGAAGAAATATGGATCAATGTTACTCTGCAATAATTATCACGAATTTAACAAGATCGCGATCAAGAATATGTATCCTCTTCCCTATATTGATGATTTTTCCAATCAATTACATGGAGATCAATATTTTTCCATGATTGATATTTGATATTGATATTGTTAATTGAGGGTAAAAATTGAAGACATAAAAAATACATCCTTCTGGTTGAGGTATAGACACTATGAATTTATAGTAATTCTATTTGGTCTTACTAATTACCCTGCTATGTTTATGGATTTAATGAATAGATTCTTTAGAGATTACATTGATCAGTTTGTGGTTGTATTTATAGAAAATATTCTGATATATTCCAAGTATAAGGAAGAGTATGAATATCAATTGATGGATTTACTGAATATCCTAATAAAGGAGAGTCTATATAAAAAATTTACAAAGTATAAAGTTTATATATATAAAGTTTCACTTTTGGGTTATATATTCTCAAGAAAGGCTATATTGGTGGATCTATTAGAGAATGTAGTTATTGAACATTGACCCAGACTAACCACTATGACTGAAATATATACTTTTGTTCAATTGGATGGATATTATCAAAACTTTTTGAAGAATTTATCATGGATATCTAATCTACTCAGCAAATTAACTCATAAGGGATCTATGTTACTTTGGATAGATGAATGTGAAGAAAAATTCAAAGAATCTAAGAAAAGGTTGTTCAGTTCACCTATGATCACACTACCCTGTAGTGGATTAGGGGTTTTGAGTTATAGTGATGCATCAAAAAAGGGTTTGGGGATTTTTTATATAATTATATGGTGATATCTTATGCCTAACTGTAATTTAAGGTTCATGAGAAAAATTACCTGACTCATGATCTAGAGTTAGCTGCTATAATATTTTCATTAATGATATGGAGGCATTATCTTTATGGAGAAATGTGTGAAATATATACCAATAAAAAAAGTTTAAATTATATATTCACATAGAAAGAGTTGAATATGAACCAAAGAAGATGTTTCAAGTTGATTAATGATTATTACTTCTTAATACATTACCACCCTAGGAAAATGAACAAGGTTGATGATGCTTTGAGTTGAAAGTATCATGCTAATTTATATATGATGAAGATCACAAAAGATCTAATATTTATAGATTTTTAAAGGATATACCTTGAAATCTTGAAGGAAGGGGAGAAATATTATCTTTCTCTAATGAGTGTTCAACCATCTATCCATGTAAAGATTAAAGATACACATAAGGTGGATGTGGAGCTACAAAATAAGGTGAGATATGTTCCTAAGTTCGATCATGATTGTGATGGAATGATATAGTTCAGGAACTAAGTATGTATCTTGTTAATACCAGAACTGAAGAAGTAAAAATTAGGAGAAGATCATATCTCATCATTCTCTATGAATCATAGAAGTATGAAGATTTATAGATACCTAAAAGTGTATTTTTTGTGGGGTATCATGTTGGATTTTGTGCCTCAAAAAAAAATTTCTTAGTACTTGATTACATGTTTTTCATTATTAATGAAGTTTTATTATCACATTATTATTGTTCCTCTACATGAAATTTTTATGTGATAGTGTCCTAAGAATATGTTTCACTTAATGGTCATATTAGTTCCCCTATATGATGAGAACCTAAAGGTTCCAAGATAACATTCTTGAACTTTTTTATATGGTCTAATGATATTGTCTGACAAGACGTAAAAAATATAGGCTATCAAAAGTAAGAGACTCATAAGGCAATGAGAAACCTTATCATGGTGTTATCCCTTGGTAATTTCAAAGATATGAGTTTAGGTGAATATAATCAATAATAGTAAATCCATATTTCCATGTATCATTGGATGTTCCAATATGTTGACAAGTGTATTGATCCTTAGGATTTATGATTATAATTAATGGGTATCATGACTCACATAAATTTTTCCATTGATGAAAACTAGGATGATATATTCTCATGGTGAGGTAGGATGTGTTGGGTACTCCACTAGTGACATTGAATTAATGAATAATGAGAGAAAGGATTTGTCCCTTATGTCAAATGACAAAAGTTGATATATTATGACCTTTGATGTGAAAGAAAATTCTTGTATAAATCTATGGACATGGTGTTTGGTGGGAGATTTCATTTATAGAAATTTAGATAAAGATAAATTGAGTATATAGGTTTATGACATCAACAAGAAACCTTCAAAATTTGAGATGTCACGATAAAAGGATTATATTACACGGTAAGTATTCATAGGTGGTTAAATGTAATTGTAACATTAAATTATTTATCTATAAGAGGAGATAAGCCTGTAAAGGGTGCTGAAAATTTAGGGTTTCCCCTCGTCACTACCGCCTTCCTCCATCATTCCAGCTCGACTCTGCGCCTCTCCTCGTTCTCGATGAGCTTGTGACAGCGTCTTCTTGTCGCGGTGGTGCCATGCGACTTCATGGACTCGGCCATCTTGGCATTTTACATTACTACAGGCCTGATTCTTACTCAACTGCCTTTTACTAGATAGGGCATCCATGGTGGTGTGGTGTTGGTCCAACGGTCGAGATCCAGCTACCGCAGCTTGAGGGTGCTGCTGCGTCTCCGGATGTGCGTTGGATGGTGTCAGGGTCTTCGCGGGAGACCTGGCTAGCGGCGATGGGGTTGGGTTTGGATCGTGATAGGGTTTTTCTTCGGGTGCACCACTAATGGTTTCTGATTCTTCCTTTTTTTTGCTTCTGATTTTTGTTTTAGTCCACTTTGTGCCCAGATCTGGGGTTTCATTTTTTCTTAAGGTTGATTTGGAAGCTATTTCAGTTCGACTTGTGGACAATTGTTTTTGGAGTTGGGTTTTTTCTCATGGTGGTGTTTGGTTTTCTGGCGGTGTTGCTGAGCATCTTCAAGTGATGGTGAAGCAGTGAAGAATTTTTGAGGATGGTGGTCCTGATCTGTGGAAGAATTGGTGGTGCCATGGATCCGTACTTTGGTGTTGATTTTTGAGCGAGGGAATCTGAGATTTTTGATGATCTTGGTGTTCTACAGTGGAGGGTTCAACGTCTTTTAGTCACAATTTTGGCATTGTGGTTATGATTTAGGCTTTAATAGAGGTGGTTCTCAGATGTGGCATTTCCAAATAAGGCAGTGGGGGTTGAGGTGTGCTGTGTGGATTTTTCCTCATGGTTTGCTTAGGTCTGGTTGCATTTGGATTCAAAATATGGATGATGAAATTGGATTGTTATTTGTTCTTACTACTAGTTGATGATGATAATGAGAGCTGTATACGGTGGAGACACATCTTTCTGATAGTGGTTCTTTGGTTCTCTGGTTTTGTTTAGAGTAAGGACATAATAGTTGGGAAAGTTGAATCATTTTATCATTATATGGCTTGTAATTTTTGATGATGGATTGGTCCAGAATTTCTACAAAGAAATGCTTCAGATGAAGAATCAGAGCATGTATCTTCCACTATGCATGGCTATTTGGATTTGTATGATTTAGAGGGTATGGCCCAACCATAGGTACCAGGCCCGTGTATCTTTGCATGGGACAGTTTGCTGAGTAGTCATGCATTGGTAGAGTCTTTCCTTAACGATGTTGATGCTGGGGAGGGACATTTTTAGTAGTCTTTTTTTGGTACTGGGTTATGTTTATGTATCCATTTCTTTGAAGTCATGTTAGGTTTCCCCCTTTTCCCCTTAAAATGGGGTTTATCCAAAATAAATAAAAATTGAGGCCTTCGGGCCATTCAGTCAGTATCTATAGGTTAATTGGTGTGTTTCTTGATTATAACATTTTATTTTCGGATGTTATGACTAATTCCACTAAGAAAGAGGCCTATATGGTTACATATTAATTGTGTCATGACCTAACCCCAACTGGGGATTGAGTCACAACTACCCCAAGCATTCCTCTATAGGTTAGGGGGTGGTGAAAAGTGATGAAAGAAATATACTAGATGGGAGGTATTTTCCTGATGTACATGTACACACACAACTTAAAAAATAAATGTAGAATTGTAGAAAATTAATAATAAAAAGATGCAACTACTAGAATAAAAATCAAGCTTGAAAAACCGCTAGGGTGTACAAGATTACTACACTATAAACTGAAAGTAAAGAGAAAAAATACATGCCCAGCCAGAAAGATGTCCCAAGCAGAAGAAATAAGAAAATAAAATTGCTGATAGAGCCCTAATACTAATCTCTAAGCTCCAACCACCATACACGGTCCAACACACCAAGTATCCCTAAGATCCTTTAAAACCACATTCAGCCTGTCCATCATCTTCATAATACACGACACATGTGGGAATAACCCATGCATGGTTTGAGTATATAAATACCCAATAGGTCATCCAACAATTTTAAGGGAGAGTATTAAGATACACAATAGCAATAGATATATAGATAGTGAATAGGCAACTCAACCCAAAAAAATAAGGTACCCTCTTCAAACCACGTGGGTCTCAACATTCCATGTAGGTGGACTACACGTCGCATCTCTATTACCCATATAAATAGAGTAACAAGATCAAAAAACATGGATATATATATATATATAACAATGCCCAACATCTCGGGTGTCTTCATAGAAGTAAACGGGTGGAGTCCCACACCTCACCACTATACCACACAGTCTAGGGGTAACAATATCCAATTAGAGGAACTTCACCCTAGTGCATCATGGGGTGCCACTCAATAAGTATCTTTTGAGGACCTACACCCTAGTGTATCAGGGGGGTTCTACTTTGGTGTCATGAGGACCCCCGCCATAATACATTATCCGGGTTCCACTCTGGTTTCACGAGGACCTATTCCCTATCCTATAGGGGGTTATACTTGGAAGGTTATGGAATCATTCCCTGGTGCGTCAAGGGGGTTCCACTCTGGTTTCATGAGGACCCGAACCCTATTCGATAGGGGGTTTCAACTCTATAGGTTGAGGACCCGCAACTTGGTGTGATAGGGGGTTCCACTCTAGTCATTGAGGATGCACACCCTATCAGATAGGGGGTCCTAATTGGTAGGTAGAGGATATTTACGCAACTTTATGGGGGTGGGGGTCCACTCTATAGGTCGATGACCTATGCCCTGGTGCGACAGGGGGGGGTTCTACCTTGGTCATTGAGTACCCACACTCTATCCGATAGGGGGTTCCACTAGGTAGGTAGAGGACCCACACCCAAGATTATAGGGGGTTCCACTCTATAGGTTAAGTACCCATACCTTGGTGTGATAGTGGGTTCTAATCTTGTCATTAAGTACCTTCACCCTATCCGATAGAGGGGTTATACTCACAAGGCCTCTAATGATCCTTCCTGATCACTACCATTGCTAAGCATTTCTAAAATAAGCCTCAAGTGTAGAAAATATCACATCATATATCAAAAGTCACAATAGTGGTAACCATCATGTTCCTAAAAAAACACTCATAATAGGATACACACAAGCTAAAATCTAAGTCCAAATGAAGGAGATACGATATTTTGAAGTTTCCTAAAAAATGAGCCAAGGGGTACATGGCATGTGAGGGGATCCACAGAGTGTATGGTCCCACTCCATTGCCTGGAAATGTCCCTATAGGTACACAG
Organism: Viscum album; assembly: GCA_963277665.1. Lineage (NCBI taxonomy): Eukaryota > Viridiplantae > Streptophyta > Magnoliopsida > Santalales > Viscaceae > Viscum > Viscum album. The sequence continues at coordinate 3,831,231 of OY728140.1, forward strand.
ATAACCAACTATTTAGAACTATATGGCGTGTAGGGAGTCTACATGGCATATCCTAGCCACTCGGGTCCCTACTCGTGAACCTTGGTCATGTCCGTATACTTTGGTACACGATGTGAGCCTGGCTATGGCCATGCCCATGTACTCCCTGAGTACACGGGAAGATGACAACACATGGGTCCCATGGATTGTGTGAGTCCCATATGGAATGTGATAATTTTATTTTCTAAAAACCTAACCTCCATAGCTTAGGGGTCACACATCGTGCGTTCTTCGGAACTAGATGACATGTAGTCTTGAAATAGATCACTAGTTCTTCCCTTGTGATCCTTTACACAGGATGCCACACCTCTATTTGATCCTGATTGGCCTCAGATCTGAAATAAATAAAGTAAACACTGATTTTACCTCAATTAATCTCCAAATACATCCTTACTCATTGATCAATTCATCATCTATGAAACTGTTGCGAATTTGGGGGTTTGATTGAGCTTGGTCTTTCCCGACAATGTCAAATAGTGACCTCTAGGTTCAATGATGATGAACTCAAAGAAATTGTGGGGGGAGAGGAATAATAACAAAGGTATATCAATATCTTACAAGTGTTCTTGTCCAATGATCATCCAGGGTGAGAAATATATTTAGAACAACTTAATTTCAATACACGAGCACATGAAATTGTCCACCATTTGTGGAGATCAATGAAAGGTTGATTTTTCTCAATCAATCTAATAAAAAAGGGTATAAAACAAAAAATGATGATTCCTACCTGAATATTAGATTGTTTTTCATTTAAGAATGTGCTCACTAATTATTTAGGGGAGTCACTGCATTTACCACACTTTTATCTTCTTCAATCCAGAGATTCATCATCGTCTGATGCGATTCTCCAACAGAAGGAGAAGAAGTATTCTCTTGATAGTCTTAGGGTTATGAGGATAACCCTAGGAATATTTCCATAGTGATATAATTATAGGAATTTATATTAGTTTAATTAAATTAAATTAATTAAATAAATTTATTTAATTTAAATGAACATACCCGCCAATGGTTACTATTTAAAAATTCCCTATGCGACCTATTTTAGGCCATGCATAGGGTAAACTTTGCATTTCAGACTCAACCATGGTCTCAGATTTCTGATTTGAGGTTCTGTTTTAGAGTTACCCAATTTTATTTAAGAAACTTTTTGTGTATAATATAAAATATATTTAATATTTTTATAAGATCAATTCTAGGCACATCGGGCCTTGGAATCACATGCTGTCTCAGTGCCTAGCTCTGAAAATATATATAGAAATATTTAAATTATTACATGGAAACAATTGGGTCTCTAGATCATTCTATCTAAGATCTTCATCCCCAAAAAGAAAAAACTAAAAAAACATCTTGGGATACTGAGGCTACATCTGGATCTCCCACTCTCAGGAGCTCTCTTACACTATTACGTGCTTCCCCAACATGCGAACCAAGGGGATGGTACATCTGTGAAGGTTCATATCCTATAGATTCTTATTCTACTCTGAGTTCTCTGCAAAATTATCTCCATACTCAATGTCTATATCACCCCAGTAAATGAAGTGCATGGTGTCATGAATGTATCTCCTCAGCTACGACACATGGAAGGCATCGTACACCCTCTTTAACTGTGGGGGTAGTTCAAGTTGGTAAGCCACCTTGCCAACCCTTGGCATGATCTCAAATAACCCAATGAACTTCAGGGATGACTTTAATCCCTAAAAGAACCTCCATAATTCTCATCATGGGGAGAATCTCAGAGAAATGTGGACTCCCCGATCAAACTCTAAGGGCCTACAACAGAGATCTATGTAAGATTTATACATTATCTGGGACATCCTCACCCACTCACGAATGACCTGGACCTTCTCCATAATCATCTACATCAATTATAGACCCACAAGATATGCCTCATCAATCTCTATCCAATACAAGTGTAACTTGTAGGGTCTCCTGTATAGGGACTCAAAAGGTTCCATGCCAATAGTAGAGTGGTATATATTGTTGTATGAAAACTCTACCGATGGAAATTGATCCTCCAACTCTAGCCAAAGTCAAATGCTCATGCCATCTGCATATCCTCCAACACTTGGATAATGCGTTTGGTCTTCCCATCTATCTGGTGGTGAAAGGCTGTAATCATTCTCACATGGGTCCTAAATTCCTTTTATAGGACTATCCACAATCGTGATGTAGACCTTACTTCATGACTAGAGACAATAGTCGAGGGAACCCATGAAGGAAAATAATCTATCAAATGTACATGTACCCCAAAAACTTTACAAAACTCTATTACCTAATAGAAAGGAATTGTTTTGAATTCATGATTTGGTCAACTATCACCCAGATAAAGTCACGACCCTTCAATATCCATTGAATAACTACCAGAAAGTCCACAGATATACTATCCCATTTATACTTTGATATCTCAATAGGTTGCAAAAAACCTGTGATAACATGGTGCTCTACCTTTACATGGTGATAGATAAGGTACCGAGAGGTGAAATCAGCTACAATCCATCTCATGAAGGACCTCCAAAACTATCAATTAAGATCTATATACATCTTCCCTACACCAGGATATACATCTAAGTGAGAAGTGTGGATCTCTCACATCACCTCCTCCCAAATCATGACCGGGACCACCGTCTATACTTAAAAATGTATGACATGATTTCCTCCTTTAGAATATCCATATGGTGAATCCCCCATGGATATATGGTCATGAAAGGCCTCAAAATAGATATATCCCAGCTGGGAATCTCTCACATGCTGAAGGAGTAGAGGACTCAACACCATCAATTGAAGAAAAGCTTCAACCTCCTTCTCTACTTGGGTCAGCTTCAAATAAGACAACTGATTATAATCCTCCTACAATAAATGGGCCTGGGAATTTATACTAAGTGTATATACTACTAAATTTCCCTTCCTCAGAGTATATACTATCTCAAAGTCATATTCCTGCAGGAACTCCAACAAGCGTCACTATCTCAGGTTCCAATCTCTATTCATGAAGACATACCTGATACTCTAATGGTCTGAGTAAACCATGAACCACTCCCCAAAAATATTGTGCCTCTACATCCTCAGGGAAAATAATACCTCTACCATCTCAAGGTCATGAGTCACATAGTTCTTCTTGTAGGGTCTCAACTACCTAGACCCATACAATATAACTTTCTACAACTACATCAACACGCAACCACACCCATCTCATGAGGAATCACAATACACTATGTACTCCACACCCTCCTCAGATAGTCTCAAAATAGGATCACACATTATCCTCATCCTTAACTCCTTAAAGAACCTTTGGCACTGCTTACTCAAGGTAAATGATTTACCTTTCCACATCAGGGTGTTCAAAGGGGATATAATCCTAGTTAAGTCTACCATAAACCTATTGTAGTACCTCGCAATGCTAAGAAAACTCATCACCTCTAACATGATCTTGGGTGGATCCCAAGAAATAACATTGTCAATATTAATTGGGTCCATATATAAAACATTATCATAAATGAAATGTCTCAAACAAAGAAGCTCATGAATCCAGAACTGTCACTTTGAGAGCTTACCATAAAGCTGGTGCCCTTGAAACAAATATAGGACCATCCTTAAATGCTATGCATTCTCCTCCTTTATCTCAGAGTGGATGAGTATGTATTTGATGAAGATAACCACAGACTGGTCCAATTTTGGATAGAAGATCTAATTCATCAAATCCATAAACACGATAGGGGTATTCTTTACACCAAAGGGAATCACCTAGAACTCATAGTGTACATATAATCATTGGATTCTATCTTTGGAATATCGTCCTAAAAAACCTCAACTAGTTGTATCCAAAATAGAAATTTATCTTTGAGAACTATATCATGCCTTTAAACTGGTCAAAGAGGTCTTCAATACTTGGAAAGGGATACTTGTTCTTTATCATGACCTGGTTCTGGTGATGATAATCCATGTAAATCTATAATACCTTGTCCGTCTTCTCTACAAACAACATCAGGGCTAACTAGGGGGACGCAATGGGTTTAATGCAACCTTTCTCTAAAAGGTCCTCCAACTACAACCTCAAATCTCAGAACTTAGATGAGGCCCATATAATATGCCACAAAATATATTAGAGTGTTACAAGGATGCAGGTCAATGAAAAAATACATCTCCCACCTTAGAGGTAGTCCCTGAACATCCTCGGGGAAGTAATCTATAAATTCCTCCATGACTGAAGGAATCTAGATGCCTGAAGATGCTGTCACACCAAGGGATACACTTTCCAATTTATGGGTAACAAGTTTAATACTATTTCATAAAAAACACACTCATCCCACCATGAGATCTCTCTCAACCATAAAGAAGAATGTTGTACCATCAGTGCGAAGGCATCTAACTCATATACAGTGATAGTCATTATAGCCTCAGACCATGGAAAACCAATCCATACCCAAGATGAATTCATAGGGTTAAAATGTGATGAACAAAAGGTCCCATGGGAACCTCTCTCTACCAAGATATAACTGTCATTAATGAAAAAAATGATATATAAGAAGCATTCCCTATAGGAACCACAAGACAAAGACACTGGGATAGTGAATAAACATGGAGCTCTAGCTCTCACACTATAAGTATAGATATAAAATAATGAATCAAACCCATGTCTATTAATACTAAATAAATATTATAATAAACATAGATCATACCTCTGATCATCATATGTACTACCAGTTTATAAGCCTCTATTTTCTACTACTATCCATGACCCCAAACACCAGCTCCTGAAGCATGATTTTGGTTGGTGGTGGTGGTGGAAGGATCTCAAAGTGTCATCCACCACCCATATCTCCTCCTCCTTTTCCATATGCACCTCCCATAGGACCACCCTTCCCTCGCTTTGGAGATCCTTGATCATGATGTTGCCTCTATCATGGCAGTTCTTCATTTACCTTCCTATACTCCTCAGCAAGTTTGGTTGCGTAGTCACGTGCTATGTGACCTCTACCATCACAAGTATAGTACCTCTTATCTCTAGGATGCCCTGGTTATTTATGAAATTCCTAATCCACGTGACCACATGCTTGGGTTTGATCACAAGGAGGCCTTATACGTTGAGACCATATCAAATGGCTCATGCTAGCTGATGAAGATGGTTCAATCATATAATAGTCAGTGCTAGCTCTATCCGCCCGACTTCCCAATGTTAAGAAGCTCTCTTTCACTAGTGGCCACTCTAACACCCCAACATTGGTTGAGATTCACTAGGTTACCACACTGGCACAAATCTCTTTATGGATTTCATGCTCAAAATTCCATGCTTTGAAGTATCCATCCCAGATCATGTCGATGGAGTAATATATAAGTTTTGTGAAACTTGTGGTATACTAAAGAACTTTCATCCCTCCATGATATACAAAAAGAATCTCTTGAAACCAAACTGATCCCAAAAAAGAGGGGTATTACTCCTCAAGAAACATTTTCTGGAAGCTGGGCCATGATATTTTTGACTCATTGTGCATCTGGGTAACATGACTCAACCAGGGCCCGGATACTCCATGGAAAAGGATATCTTCTAGTACAATCACCTGATCCATCAATGTATAGATAAGCTTAAGGACACAAATCACTAACTGTAGACAATCCTCAGCTACCTAGGGATCTAGCTTACTGTAGTACCTCATAGGCCTTTGGTGTCAGAACTTGCTAAGTGTGATAAGACTATGCACATCTACATCCTACTTAGATGTAATTATATTCTTCTAAATAGGTGGTGGTGAAAATACCTATCCACCTAGAGGGGGGATCTTGTGGGATGGACCTTGAACTGATGCCTCATCACTCATTAGATCATCTTCAGGATATGGAACTAGTATCTTGACTAGTTGTCATCATGGAGGCATCTAAAAAATTTAATCAAGATATACTATAATCATATGAGCACACACAGACACACACATATATATAATGAGGATATGACTCGTGAAATATATTCAAATACTCAATATATAATATTAATGTACCATTTATCCCTATAACCAATTTCTTAGTATAATGAGTCTATAATCAGGTAGTCAAGGTCCTGGTGAATGGATATATCGACTTCCCTTACTAACAATGGGTTACCTAGCATAAGATCCACACTTCAGAAACATTGAAATATTTCCCTAAATCCCAACAAAATCCTTGTTAGGGTACTACACTCAAAACACCATCCCAAGGAATGAACATTTCTAATACCAATCTTTCATGACGTGACCGTAATTGGGGCTTAAGCCGAAACTACCCCATGCCCGCCTCGATAGTCCAGGGGTGAAAAAAGCATCGAAAGGAAATGAGTATCCTTTTTCTAATGTACATGTAATCATATATTTGACCATATCAATGTAGAAGTGAAGAGGAATAATAATAAAAATATGCAACAACTTGAATAAAAAACAAGCATGAAAAACCTCTAGGGTGAATAATAGAACTAAAGTGTAAACTAAATGTAAAGGTAAAAAATACAATCCCATACAAAAAGATGTCCCAACCTAGAAAATTGAAATTAAAAGTACTGAGAGAGCCTGAATCCTGATTTCTAAGATCTGACCATCATACATGGTCCAATGTACCAAGTATCCATAAGCTCCTCTGATGTCATATCTAACCTAACCTTTATTTTCATAAGAAAAAAACACATGAGGGTGAAGCCCATATAGGGGGTGAGTATATAAATACCCAGTATGACTCCTCAATAGGTGAAGGGGTAATAATAATAGACATAATAGGAATAGATATATAGAGAGTAAATAGAAATCTCAACCTAAAGTAAGAATGTAACCTCATCCAACCATAGGGGGCTTAACACATAATGTAGATAGACAACATTTTGCGTATCTTCCATCCATAACAAGATAGTACCAATATCCAACAACATGGATATATATATATATATATATATATATATATATATATATATATTCTCAAGCCATATAAAATAAAATGAGAGAGAAGGTGACCATATATATATATATATATATATATATATATTCTCAAACCATATAAAATAAAATGAGAGAGAAGGTGATCTCCATCTCAATGCCTAACCTAGGAAAAGAGTCACCATGAGTTACAATAAGTCCATCATTGATGCCAACATATCGTGTTTCTTATCATAAGTAACTGATTAGAGGTCCACACTTCTCTACTCTTCCATACAGTCGATGGGGAAAAAATACGAGTAGAGGACCCATGCCCTAGTGTGTTTGGGGGGGGGGGGTGCCACTCAATAAGAATCCATAGAGGACTCACACCCAAGTGCATCGGGGGGGTTCCACTCTGGTGTCATGAGGACCCGCATCCTAATGCATTGGGGGAGGATCTATTCTAGTGTCATAAGGATGAACACCCTATACGATAAGGGGGTTCAAATCGATAGGTCAAGGACCCATGCCCTCATGTGTTAGGGGGGTTCTACTCTAGTGTCATGGGGACCTATTCCCTATCTGATAGGGGTACACTCTATAGGTCGAGGACCCAAGCCCTGGTGCAACATCGAGGTTCCACTTTTATCATCAAGGATCCACTCCCTATACAATAGGAATTAGGGGTACACTTTCTAAATAGAATAACCATTACCAAAATGATGGGGGGTTCCAATATATAGGTTGAGGACCCGCTCCCTGGTGCGACATAGGGGGTTCCACTCTAGTTATAGAGGTCCCATGTCCTATTTGACAGGGGTTCCACTCAGTAGGTAGATGTCCCATGACTAAGATTATGGGGGGTTCCAATATATATATTGATGAGTCATGCTCTGGTTTGACAGGGGGTTCCACTATGGTCATCTAGTACTCACACCGTATTCGATATAGGGTTACACTCAGAAAGCCTATTGTGATTCTGCATGATCACTGTCATCATTGAGAATCATTTAAATAATAATAATTCTCATAAAATATCACTTAATATCTCAAAATACATAATGTATATAATCATCACTTTCAACATGAAAATACACTCAGGATAGGCTACTCATAAGCCAAAATATGAGTCCAAATGAAGGACATATGAGGGATTGAAGTTTCCTCAAAAGTAGACAAGGGGGTGTGAGAGGGGACCCACATGACGTGTAGTCCCGAGCTATGGTGGTCATATTTTGTTCCATGATTCACATATTTAGTATTTCTTCTGGTATATGTCGAGCCAAGAGGCCTTCTATAGCGGCCATGGTTTGGATGACGACAAAGAAATCTGCGGTTCTCATGTGGATGAAGGCTCGCGATAGGACTTCACCTGTCATGCGTGAACATGGCAAGCGATCCCTTCAGGTTACATGTTTTTTTGATGTTTTTTGGATTTTTGATTTCTGTTTCTAGAATCCTTCATTTTTGGTTCTCACCGGCGATGTGGTGACGACGAATGAGGATGTCTGTCAGGGCTTATGGTGCTTTGGTCGACGACTGTGACGATGCCAAGTAATGGTGGCATCAAGTGTAGATGACGACGCGGACAGTGGTGTTAGTGATGATAGAAGTGAAGGATGGTACTGTGATGTTGATGTCTGGCGATGGGTTTTTTTTTGGCTGCAGGATAGCCATCGCTATGGGTGAGTCTCAAGGCAGACGCGTGACGAGATGGGTGATGAATTTTGAAATTTGAATGTGGTGGATTTTTGGAAGGCGGCAATGGCAGTTCTGGATTAGGGTTTGTCTGTAGTGTTGTATGATTTGAATTTTTAATTTGTATGCTGTAATTTTCTTGATGGGTGTTTTTTTGTTATTTTCACACTTACCCTATAAAAGTGTCATTAGAAAATACCGAAAATATAAATTTTGGTGGTTACATGACATGTTAAAGCCACTCGGGGTCCCTGGCTGTGCACCATGGCTGTGTCCTTGTACTTTGGTACACAGTGTGTGCTTGGCCGTGCCCGTGCCCATGTAATACCAAAGTACATGGATGGAAACTATAAGATGGATCATGTGGCATATGAGGGTCCCACATTGCATGTGATAATTTTATCTCCTGAAACCCTAGACACCACATCTTAGGGGTTACACGCAGTGTATTTTTCCAAATGACATAGCGTGTAGTTTGGATTTTCACAGGAGTTCAGATATAACTTCCTACTTTAGTTTGATCACCCTGACTTTGAAAACAGATTCTTTACTTCCAGAAAAAGGTGGATCTAAGTCCAACCAGTGGATTCCAACCATTTGGTGGCTAGAAATTAGTATCCAGTTCTTCTCGTGTGATATCATATGCATGCTGACACAACTACATTTGATCCCTCTTGGTATTGGATATCAATTACATGAATAAAACACTAATTGTAGTATGATTCATACCCAAATACATACTTTCTCATAGATCCATTTATTTCATGTGAAATCGTTGCGAATCTGGGGGTCTAATCGGGCTCGATCCTACACAAAAATGTTGAATTGTGACCTCAAGGCCCAATGATGATGAATGAAAAGTAATTGAAGGGGGAAAAGGAACAATAAAAAAGTTTTATCTATCATTATTATGTGTTCTTGGAAAAATATAATGAATGGGAATATCCAGGGTGAAAAATTGAATTAAAATAATTTAATTTCAATGTATGAGTGCTTGCAATTTTCCACAATTAGCACATATCAAAGAAGATTTGTTTTGGTAGAATAAATTTAATCAAAAAGGGATTAAACCATAAATTTATTTATCATTCTGGAATATTGGATCATTTTTCATCAAATAACATGCTCAAAAACAATTTTGTGGAGTTTCTGTGTTCACTATGCTTCGATATACTTCGATCCGGAGATTCATCGTCATTTGATGCGATTTTAAAAAAAGGAGATGAAGAACACTCTCAACGATCCCGGTTTCATGAGGCTAACATTAGGAAATATCTATAGTGATATAATTATAGGAATTTAGATCAGGATAAATCAATTAAATTAAATAAATTTAATTATTTAATTTAACCGAACATACCTTCCAACGAGATCTATTTCCAAATGCCCCGTGCCGACTTATTTTACGTCGTTCCTAGGGTAAATATCACATTCCACACTCAAACATGGTCTCAAATTTTGGATATGAGGTTACTTTTAGTGTTATCCCATTTTATTTAAGAAATTATATACATGTTTTATAAAATATATAAAATATTTTTATAATATTAATTCTGGGCACACTGAGCCTTGAAATCACACTCCATCTTAGCGCCTTACTATGAAAAAATATATATAAATATTTCAAAGTATTACAAAAAAATGGAACTCTACAAATTGTATCTGCAATCTTTGTTAAAATTCATGTTTTTAATTTAACATGATAGAATAAATAATATTTATTCTGGTTTGGTTGATCACCATAATTTAATACCAAGTTATTAAAAATAATAAGTTAATTAAATAATAATAATAAATATTTATTTTAATGTTTGTAGAATATAATGTTTATTATCATATAATAATATAATGACATTTATTTATTAAATATAAATTATTTTAGGATTAATAAATATAAAGAAAGGAAAGAAGACCGAGCTTAATGGTTCGATTGAAAATAGTAAAAATGGTATTTATTAACATTCTTAACAAATTACAAATGTTAAGATAATAATAATAATAATAATAATAATAATAATAATAATAATAATAATAATTTTACTATTGTACATGGGGTCAACTAATAATTTTTAGGTTTAGAAGGGGCTTTTGTGTGATTTTTAAACCCAAAACCTATCATAATAAATATATAATTATATCACTTTCCATAATCACTTTTGGTGTGAAAAATGGATAAAGAGAGACTCTCTCAAGACATAGAGAAAGATATAGATATCTAGAGAGTACAATTGATTTCTTCTCACACAATAATTTGAGAGAACATGAATTCTTATTACTCCTTGATAAGAATATTACTGCAATCAACCATGAAAAATGGAAGTGATCAGGATTGGTTGTAATAGAACTCAATGATTTTATAATGACGTTTAGTGATTGTGGTGCAATGTGGATCATTCCTAGAGGGATTCTATACTTGAATCTTGAATCAAAATGATGGTACGGTAAGATCTTGTTAACTATATCATCAATGAAGAGATAATTATAATCTAAGATAATTCTCTTTATACTCATAAATTAATTATAAGTAACAGGTGAAGACCATCTTATTCTAGTTTTACATTTTAATATTTTCAAGTAATATATATTTTTCATTTGACATGACATTTTAATCATGTGTAAAAATAAATACATTTAAATTAAGACTAAAATATGTTTTGGTTATACCATTAATAGATGATTTAGCTATGCCTGAAACCTGAAAATGGTATTAGAGGGATCATATTTTTGATTTATTATTATTTATTATTCATAAATAGTTTTCATGCATTTTAGTTTTATTTTACTTATATCAAATCTTTTTAATATCAAAACATCACCATCCCTTCCTTTATTCAATCTTACTATCATAACCAGTAATAAATTAAGAATAAAAAATAAATAAAAAGATGAAGTACACCATATAGAGGTGCCAAAGTTTTTTCTAAGAAAAAAATTTGAGAGAACGACATGTACTACCTAAATACATGCCATGCATTTTTATTTTCACATATGCATCTCATGATAAAGTTGGAAATATTTGAGGAAATCATATCTAAGACCTGAAAAAATTTAATCATATAGATTCAAAAAGTTTGGAATATATTTTGAAGAAATTCACAATATTTAACCATGATATATGATGTGCTATTCCTATTTTCTCATGGTTGAGAGCATGGGGTTTCCTATTGTTCTGTGTATCAAATACATAACATAGGGACTGATGATTCCTGAAACTATGAGGCCACACACCATGTAATACCACTACACTCCATGTATCTTTAAAAATCATAAATTAGGAAACATTTATGGTACCAAGGCTTGTGAAAAGGACATGGAAAAAATACAATACATGAAATGTAATAAAGTACACATAATGTAGTCTACTGCAGATAGGGTGCTCGGTTTTTCATCTAGAATAATTAAATGAATAATTAAACCTATTCACATGTGTTCCATGTTTTATTTATTTTATAGTAAAAATCATGTCTTAGAATTTATAATTATATATATTAAATCTATTTCAATGTTAAAATTTTAGATAAGCACACATGTTTCCTCTAAGTGCACTTTTGTACTTCATTAATTTTAAATGAAATTAATTTTGTTTAAAATTTTAGAAGATGGTGAGATAAGGATGCTTGGATGGAATTAAAATAAATTGAATAAATTGGATTAATTCATGGTGTATTATCTTAATTAATGAACAAATCAAAGTAATTGATAACAAGATGGAAAATGTATTCTTGTTTCATGTTATGTGTATGATCATTAGATTAGACAATCCCTTTATATGCGATTGGTTTATTTTAATTTATTATTATTAAATTAAAAATGATGTCATGCACATCACCCCTACTCATTTTTATATAAGGGCCTAAATGCCCATGGTTTCTTTTATATAAACCCCATTTATGAAATCCATTTGATCCCCTGAACTGTGTGTGAATAAAACTTTATGTAATGATGGAACTCCTAGTTCAGAAGAGGTTGTCCAAGGTTAGGAGTTGAGGAAAAACTAATCAAGGTGATGCACATGAGATAAGGTAGAGTGATGAAACACAAACCAAGCTATGGTTCAAGGTGATTCCCCCTAGGGTTTAGGGTTAGTTTATTATCCTCTAGACAAACTAAACATTAGATAATATCATGATCATTCCACTTATATATTATTTATTTCAGTTTAAAGGTTAATTATTTATATGTTTTAATTCTTCATGATCACCTAAAAAATACATAAATAAGAATTAATGATGGAATAAAATATAATCAAATTATATGTTAATGTTTTATCAGAAATGGTTAATCACTAAAGTAATATAAACCTAATATTAACTAGTCATGTGAAAATGATAAAATGGGATTCTAAGTATGAAGGTAAAAAAATTTCAACTAAAATATTAAGTTTTTATAGCCTTAAAATAATTATATTAGAAAAAAAATCATAGTTAAAAGCAATTAACTAAACCAAGTTGGGTTTTTTTCACTTATAATGGAACTTTTAGCTTGATTTTTTAGGTTGAATTAACTTAAGTCATAGTAAGGGTTGACTTCCCAAGTTGGAGTTTGTGTAACTAAGAGGAAAGTGTTCAGGAAAACTTTAAACATGGATTTTAGGATCGGGGAGTCCACTCAATGGGTCAAGGAACTACAAGTTAATACAATTGGAGAGTTATGTATACCTAAAAACCTTAAAATAGCTTATCAGGTGCAAGGATGGGTTTTGATAAGGGGAATATGTATTTTTTCCACTAAAATATCTAAGTGATAATATATTATGAAACTAATGGTGAGTGATATTTGGTTTCAAAAAAATACTAGGAGATTAATTTATTTTAATTAAATTTTAAATGTAATAATCTATTTTTGTAATCAAAACAAGTAATAATTATCTACTATAAATTTTAGAAATGAAAAATAAAATTACTTGAAAAATATCATTGTGATCTATAATATAGAAGGAAATCCTTCTCACTATATTGAATTTATAAAAATGGTATAGAAGCTAGCGTGTTATACTATGCTATAAATAGAAATTATACATGATGGAAACCCCATTTATGGAGTTAATTTCTAAAGAGGCTAGTGAAGAATAAGTAATACTATATTTGAATCAAGTGGAAGATTCTATGGATTGACAATGATTTATGATACCCTCCATGTCTAATGAACTTCTAATGAAATATGAGGATATGGATACATATAGAATCATTTCATACTTTTGGTATCTCTATCGAGAGAAGGAGAGATTAGAGAGATATTAGATATATAAGGAACTATTCATATGCAATCTTGGAGAGTATTCACTAGATGAGGCATATTTCGTCAAGATGATTGGTTATATTGAGTGCCTAGAAAGAACCTAGGTCAATGGAGAAGTATTTCAAAGAGGTCGTCATGGGGGGTTCCTCGTCAGGGGCGTCTGGGCTGCACAGTATTCCACCGATTCAGATGGAGCACAAAAGTTTGGGGTGTTTGGATGGGGCTCCTGTCATTGAAATTTCAAAAAAGGAGATTCAGGAGGCTGCAGAGTTTCATAAGCTTACCCCAGTAGCCCGTTTTGGTCCGGTGAAACCCTCACTAGAGGTGTTCATATCCTTTGTGGATTCTTAGGGTTTGCTTCATCCAGTGGTGGTTTCAGAACTTTCCTGGTTTGCGTTCTGCATTCACTTCTTCAACAAGGAAGATTTTGTGCAGGCGTGGGCGTGGGAGGATAGGTGTTTCGATACCCGTCAGTTTACTCTTTCACGCTGGTATTGGGAGTGTCATTATGGTAGAGAATCCCCCATGGATACGGTTTGGATCAAGCTTCTAGGGCTCCCTCTTCCCTTCTATAACCCTTCAATTTTGGCGGTAGTGGGTGACTCATTGGGGAGTTTTCTTTGTTCTGATTTGAACACGGATGTGCTAATGGACACGGATAATCCTCTCATTTGTGTTGAGATGAATCTTTTGGTTAAGTTCCCTTATCATTTCATCATTCAGTCTCTTGAGGGTTTCAAATGGTGGCAATGCTTGGTGTTCCAAGCTCTACCCAGATTTTTCTCAGCTTGTGGATTTCAAGGGCATTCGGTGGAGTTTTTTAGAAAAGGGAATACAAGACATCGTAATCAGGGGGCTAGGCATGGTTATAGTGATCATCAGGAGGCTTCTCAGCCATATGTGGTTGGATCGTGTGGTATGAAGACATTTCAGGGGGTCTCTAGCACGACGTCGTCCACTCATGTTAGAACGTATTCTTCCTCGGAGGGGGTGGAAAAAGTCAACAGGTCTAATGAGTTTTTTGAATTTTCAAATTCTGTCGAATTATCACCTAAAAAGTCTCGTAATTATGAGGAGGGGACACAGGTGGGTAGACATTTGTCGAAGGATCTTGATCTATCTAATTTGTTACTGATGCAGCCCAATGGTGTGGCAGTGACATTTTTGGATGCGAATTTGATGGACCATACTCAATCGATGGTGTCTTCCCTTTTCTCTAGAATAATCAAAATTTTACTAGCTTGCGGGGTTACAGGCATACCCAAGGGATTATTGTCACCTAATACATGTGTGCCGGTACCTTCTTCTCTTTGCGTTGGATATATTCAATCTCCCCTTTTGTCCAAGGTGGGACACTCCAGAGAAGACAACAACAATCCTTCGTGGGGGACTTTACCTGATGGGGTGGTGAAGAAAATATTCACATCCCATAGGTCACCTGCTTGATTTGTTTTGAATGATTTTCATCATGTGGAAACAGATTCAGCGGTTTCTTGTTATCCTATGAGGAACATGATTTCCTTGCTGGAAGAAGCGGATAGCCCACTGAAGAAGAAGATTCTTGTACCAAAGAAAGGACCCATTTCGACAGGATCTTCAAGGCCGGTTACATGGTCGATGTCCAAGGATGAGTGCTGCAGAAATTTATTTTTCCTCACTCAAGGTAAAAATGGAAGGAGTGACAAAATCTCCATCTGCTAATTTTTTGCTTGATTATTTGGAATGCCCGGGGTTTGGGAGTACATGAAAAGTGTTCATTCTTGGCTTCTGAGTCCCAGAAATATGGTGTTTCATTATCTGTGATTCTGGAACTTAAAAAATATATTGGTAAAATCAATTATTTTGTGAAGAAGATGGGTTTTGGATAGTTCTTTCATGACTACCCCAAGAATAAGCACATATGGATGTTCTAGAAATAGAGCATTCATGTGGATTTTATGCTAGCAGCGAATCAATGTTTAATGATGAAGATTGGGTTCAAAGGCATTGAAATTTGTTTCTCTTTCATTTATTCTAGCAATGATATATAGAAACGAAGGGAACTATGGGAGTATCTGGAGGCTTTTGATCCAGCAGTCTTACCTTGGTTCATTGGTGGGGATTTTAATGTGATTGATGATGTCTTTGAAAAGAGAGGTGGTTAGGAGAGTTCTGTCAACGATATGACCGACTTCAGGAACTTCATGTCTAGTAAGGGCCTACTAGATTTGGGCTTCAATGGGTGTAAATATACCTGGTGTAATAATCACAAAGGGACTAGGCGCATTTGGAGTCGGCTGGACAGATGCCTTTCCAACATCCATGGGTTAGACTCCTTTGCTCTTTCCCCTGTATCACACTTATCCCGTGATTTTTCAGATCACACCCCGCTACTGGCTGAGCTCAAACGTGGGAGCCAGGAGCTCAAACCCTTCATGTATTCGTCTGAATGGCACAATGTGGATGGTTTTCTTCAAATGATGCGAAACTCACGGGAATAGGAGATTGAAGGGGGGGCTTGGATATGGATTACTGGGCGGTTGAAGTGACTTAAGTCAGATATTTCTCAATGGATTTCTAGTAACCCAATTGAGGATATTTATGTGGCTTCTATTCAAATGGAAATCAATAATTTTGAGGACCAACTTCATTGGAGTTGGGATGAGGGTATTTTCATTAGGCTATGCGATAAACATAGCTTCCTGGATGAGAGGGTACTGGAGATCGAAAGATATTATAGGCACCGATCTAGAGTTAGATGGCTTAAAGAGGGTGACCAAAATTCCACTTTCTTTCATGCTTATTTGAAGGAGCGGTAGAATATGAAAATCAACATTAAACTTGAGGATGGATCCTACACTTCTGATTTCAATGTAGCAGGTTAGTTGGCCTTGGAATATTTTGAGATGTTGCTTGCAGGCGATATACAAGGAGACCGGTTGAGTGGTGGATTAGTGGAGGAGTAGGATGCTTTCATGGGATTTATCCCTAGCAGCCTTGAGGTAGAGGATCATAACATTCTCATGGCCACTCTAGAAAGCGCTGAGGTTTGGGAAACTATCCGAAGTATGTACTTAGACAGTGCACCTGGTCCAGATGGTTTTCTAGTGGGCTTCTTTGTGGAGGCATGGGATTTTGTGGGGGTTCATGTAACTGAGGACACCCAAGATTTCTTAGGGGAAGAACCATTAATAAGAGCTCCTGTTCTTCCAGAGTTTTTCTATTACCAAAAATCAAATATCCTTCTTCTATTGATCACTTTAGACCCATTTTCTTATGCAACGTTTCTTAGAAGATTTTGGCAAGTCTGCTGGCTAGAAGATTGAGCAAGATTATACCGAAAGTGATATCTCAGGAACAACATAGCTTTATCAAGGGAATGAGCATACAAGGGGAAATTGAAATTGCAAAAGAGTTGGTGGAAGATATTAATAAAAGGGTGATTGGATACAACATCATCATTCAAGTGGATATGGACAAGGCATATGAAAAAATGAATTGGAGCTTTATTATTTAGGTTATGAGAGGTATGGATTTTTCTGAATGGGTGTGTGACCTATGCTTTCGTTGCTATTCATCGCCATGACTGTCCATCTCTCTTATGGGTAAGGGATTTGGTTACTTTAAAATCATGTGGGGAGTGAGAAAGGGGGACCCATTGTCTCCCATAATGTTTATTATTTCTTAGGAGGCCCTTTCACAGAAATTACACAGAGGCATGGAGGAAAGAAGGGTCCTTCCTTATCATACCAAAGCCTCAGATGGATCCCTATCACATCTTATGTTTGATGATGATGTTTTGATTTTCTTGAATGGAAAAAGATCTTCCATTTTTAATCTTATGGGAATTATGGAGATCTATGGCCGCTTAAGTGGACAACGAATTAATGTGAGGAAGATCAGTGTTTTCATTTCAGATAAATGTTCAAGAAGGAGAGCTTGGGATATTCAGAATATTCTGGGAATCCAGAGGAAGAAATTTCAAATGATTTACCTTGGGGTACCTATTTCTAAGGGGCCTGTTAAAAAATCCTTATTTGAGGATCTCATTAACAGAATGTTGGGAAGGATACTAAGTTGGAAGATCAAATTTCTTTCCTTCGGAGGTCGGGTCACTTTGATAAATAGTGTGCTTTCCTCAATTCTAATTCATTTAATGTCCGTGATATATCCTCCAAAAGGTATTATTTCTTTGATGGAGAAAACTATGAACTGCTTCCTATGGGATTCCAATTCCATGGGCATGGCTCATTAGGCTTTATGGAATTGTCTAGAAAAACCAATCGAGGAGGGAGGAGTCAGTCTTAGGGACATATCCTTAACAATACAGTCCATGCAGGCTCACATGGCATGGGATTTTATAGTTGGAGAATCGCTATGGGCCAAAGTCCTCAGAAATAAATATGGACAACGCTGGGAGATGTGGGACAAGCTGAAACTATCCAGTCTGGTGAAGACGGTGTTGCATCATCTGGAGATCCTTCAGGACAACTCATGTTGGGTGGTAGGGAGAGGAGGGATCAGTTTATGGCATTACAATTGGGTAGGCGAGAAGTTGTTTTTTCCGTCCTTTCCAATTCTAAATATGACAGTTAAGGAGGCTTCTCATTTTCCCAGACTTATGGATTCTATTCTAAGTGTTGAGAAGAGGGTCATTTCCTGGGAGATTGTTTTTAATGATGAGGCTAACCAGGTATTTTTTACAGGTTCTGGTTCTGGTTTTTTCAGCGAGCATGATTACAAGACACTTCTCCATTAGGGAGGGGTTCGTGATGAGTGCCTGGCTCAGCTATGGTGCAAAGAGGCTCTTATAAAGTTTAATTTTCTTGTATGGAGAGCCCAAAATAATGCCTTTCCAATGGAGGATAATGTCCAGCAGAGAGGGATCTCTATGGCCTCATGATGCTTTTGCTTTACTAACCCGCAGGCTGAATTGATCTTTCACCTATTCATCAAAAGTGAATGGGCCAATTATCTATGGTCTCTTATGGGTAGCTGGGGTTGTTTCAACGCTTCTTGATCTGCTATGCAGGATTTCATTGCTAGCTGGTTCATGGGTGCATGGAATCAAGATATGTAATACAAGATCCGTAGCATTACTGTGCTCTCCATTTTCTGGACATTGTGGGAGGCTCGGAATAAGGCGAGGATAGAGGTGCATACCTCAGATACATTCCTCCAAGCTAGAATGAAGGGGTTGGTTCATGAACTGGGTTCTATGGTGAAAGGCGGACATCAGTCTTTTATAATATGCAGGTTACTTAGCCGGACTCTTGACCCGGATAGATCACAGTGAAGCTGGATTAGATGGGATCCACCGAGGCTCATATATAAGCTTAATGTGGATGGATCCTATATAAATGGTCAAATGCATGGGGGTGGTCTTTTGTGGGATGGGTATGGCTCAGTACTGTTCACCTTCAGTAGTTTCTATGGGCTAGGGAATTCACTAGGTGTGGAATTAAAGACAATCCAAACAGGTATCATGCTTTGCAAAGGCTTCGAATTGATGTGTTCTGAGGTAGAGTCATATTTTGAAATTTCTATAAGATATATTAACGGACAGGTGGATCCCAATGCATTTGAGGTTATAATGTAACCAACCTTCATGGTTTATCACGACACCACCCATCATTTGGTCTATCACTTAAGCACCCATCAAATGTCCAAGTACCATTATTAAATCATAACACATAAAACAAATATAAAGGAAAGATAAAATTTCCACATTTCAACCACAATATATCATTTAAATATGGTGAAATAAAAAATCAATTATCAAAACCATTTTGAATTCCAAAATACATAAAAGAGTATATGGTATTTATTTTCCTTTTAAAAACATTACAACTTGTTAAGGAAGCCAAAGATCAAATAATACTTGCGCCGGTGGAAAAAGTCATTGTCACCGCTTATGTTAGAACATTATTTTTTTTGTCATTTAGTAAAATTCCTCATAGAGAAAGATTCACTTTGAATGAAATGAAAATTAAAATGTGTTTATATACCTTATAAAATAAATTCATGTATAAAACAAAATATGCCTTAATGAAAGGAGATTGAGATGAAGTCCCTTACCTCGTTTCTAAATTGACCCCTTCGTTCTTTAATTTCATGAATAATAAACTTAAATTAATTTCTACTTTATTAAGAAAATTTTTCGAGTTTATTATTTATTTTATATCATTTATTACCTTTCTATAACAATTAGTTAATTATTTGAGTTCATATTAGACATTTGGACGATGTTCGGAACTTGAGTTAAAATGAATTTGTTATAATTTTAAATTGTTCATGTGGTCAAAATTCCATTATATCCAGAATTATATTAATGATTTAGATATCATATATATCATATATATCCAATACACATATGTATTTATAATAGTACATAACATTTGGAGATAAGAAATGAAATGCACCGTTCATGGAGACGGTAAGCTGTATGTACGCATGAACGCTACTTTCATTTTTATTTCGTATTTTAATGGAATGAAAGCATAATTATAAATAGGTATATTATAATTATAGTATAATATCATATATAATTTCATTAACTCTATACTTTATATGTCCCATATATGGCATGAACATGTCATATCACTTTGAGGGGGTGGTAGTCCGCACTTCCTCACATGAAATTATCGCATTTACCCATTATGGAAACCATAAAGGTATGCTATAAATAAAAAGTACTAAAGAATAAAGAAAACATAAAAATAATATATATCATATATAAATACAGTTCCATCATAATTTCCACCATGAGAGGCAGTTGGAGAAATTTGAACAATCATCGTTTCGTGAGGCAGTAGTTTGCCGTCTATAGAAACAGTATGTTCGTATCTATTAGATAGAGGTTTGTGTAAGTGTAGTTTGAATCATTCTCATAAAAACAACCGAGTATATTGAGGATACTGGTTTTGTTATAAAATAAATTAATCAAACTAGTTTAGGGGGTTGGAGAAGTAAAATAAAAGAAAAGAACTTAAAAAAGACATTACCTTTAAATCAGGTATCTCCCTTTGGTTTGAACCCAATTGTTTACTTGAAGTGACTTCTGCCTAACGAAAGGATTCTAGAAGGCGGAGAGAGATGTGGGAAGATAATTTAGGCAGAGGTTGGATGGGCCAATTCGCTTAATAGGTGTGAGTAATGGGTTAGAAGTGGTGTCCTTTTATAAGGGGGAGGATGGACTCTTTAGGAAAGTTTGAAATAATTATTTTATTATAAACTTATCTTCAGTTTCAAAAGATCCAAAAATAATTAAAGTCTAAGATAATATGACTAATGTTATAAATAAAATCATACAATAATAATTGTACAGGTTATGGATATTGTTTTAGTATTTATAATCATATTTATCTAAATCATTCATTAATGAGGTAAACACTACATCATTATTGTGTAATAAATAATTTTATTTATTTGATGTATAAAAATTATAAAAAAATACCATGATGTAGGAACTATTATTAGCTTTAAAATTAATATTTATAATTTAAGATATAACTTATATAACCCCATTTAAAAATTTATTTACTAAAAGATATTTGTTTATGTCATTTTTTCCTTTAAGTTAATTAAAATAAAGTGTCATTATCACTCCCAAGTGGCTCCATGGGGTCCCAAAATCAACCCAAGGATGCCCATGGTCAGAAATGTATCGACCAATAGGATTAGGAAACATGTTATACTAATTTTATATTATTATATTAATATTTGTTTACCCTTATTTACCAGATTTACCCTTTAACCATGGTAAATAAAATTTTTACTGAAGTAAATATTCACAATTTCTAAAAATAAAAGCCACCAATTTACACAATTTGGATATCCTAATTTTAAATACGGAATCCAATTTACCAAATTAAAAACATATAAGTGGAATAAATTAATTTAAAATTAATTCCTTCTGTCAAAACAAAAGGTGTGTTTTTAAGAAATAATAACTATCAAAAGATTGACACTTATTTATGCTCAATTTCAAAGTGAAATTAATTTAAATGACCAACATTGGATTAAATAGTAAAAAAATAATATAATTAAACTTTAAAAACAATTATAAATATAATCTAATCATATAAATAAATTATATTAAAAGGTATTTTTGAATTAAAATACAATATTTTTTACTATTCATTAAAAAGGAATTTTATCAGAATAATTCAAAAATTTCATCCAAAGTAAATTTTGATGTCATGATTCTAAAGAAGAATTTTATTTTGTCAAATATAACATATAAAAGTGACCAAAACTATATTTAAATAGGGTTCACCATTAAAAGGCGATAAATCGACCTTTTAAAGAATATTAGAGTATTTGTGATTAAATTGGATTCATTTATATTTTAAGCCTCTAAGTTTTTTTTGGATAAATGTAAAAACATTAAACAAACATGTATAATCATATTGTAGTTAGTTATATTTATTCTCTCCAATACAATGACTAGGCATTAACTACCATTTAAAATAATATTATAATATTATTAGTGTGCAATGTAAGATTTCAAAGAAACCCATTGTTGCGTATCGGGTAATCCATCGAAAATAGTGTCTTATTTAAAGTAAAATTAATATTTAATTCACAAATATTAATAAATATGAAAATGTATTATTATTTATTACCTGGGATGTTACATCCTTCCCCCCTTTTGGAAATTGCGTCCTCGCAATTTTTATTCACTTATCAAATAAGTGGGGGTATTTATTCATCATAGTATTTTCAGATTCCCACGTTTCCTATTCAACCATATGGTTTTTCAACAAAACCTTTACCTAATGAATTGCCTTATTTGGTAACACTTTCTCTCTTCGGTCAAGAATCTGAATTGGTTGTTCCTCATAAGAGATATTCTCTTCCCACTAAATTACCTCTGGGCTCAAAACATGAGATGGATCTGGTATATACTTTCTCGACATTGAAACATGAAAAAATTGTGTACTTGGGATAAACTTGGAAGTAAATACACTCTATAGGCAACTGATCCAACCTTCTATAGGATTTCATAGGGTCCAATGAACCTTGGATTCAGCTTTCACTTATTACCAAACACATCACACTTTTCCATAGAGAAAATCTGAGAAAGACATGATCACCTACTTCAAAAGAAAGATACTTCCTCCGGTTATCCGTATAACTTTTCTGCCTGCTCTGAGCTGTTCTCATGTTCTTCTGAATAAACTGAAATTTTTCTTCCATCTCTTCTACCAATTCTGGTCCCATCAGTTTCCTTTCACCTACTTCATCCCAAAAATCTAGAGTTCAACATCGCTTCCCATATAATGCCTCAAATGGAGACATATGTATACTGGAATGAAAACTATTATTATATGAAAATTAAACCAAAGGAAGATGTTGGTCCCAACTTACCTGGTAATCCAATGAAAGAGAACATAGCATATCTTCCAAGGTATAAATTGTTCATTCTGATTACCCATATGATTGAGGATGAAAAGCTGTACTAAAATTTAATTTAGTACACAAATACATCTAAAGGACTTTCCAAAAGTTAGAAGTAAACCTAGGATCACGATATGATACAATGGAGAGGGTAACTCCATGAAACCTGACTATCTCTTTAACATACAACCAACAAAGTTGATCTAGAGACAAAGTATCTCGAATAGGAAGGAAACGAGTAGATTTAGTCAACCGATCAATAATAACCCATATTGCATTATTACCTTGAGATGTCTTCGATAATCCCACAATGAAGTCCATAGATATATTTTCCCATTTCCACTCTAGTATTGGTAAAGACTAAAGTATTCCTTTTGGTAACTGCCACTCTTCTTTAACCTTTTGAAAATTCAATCACTTCACAGTAAAGTTAGCAATATCACTTTTCATTCCATCCCACCAGTAATACCCCCTGAGATCTCTGTACATATTAGTACTGTCAGGATGAACTAAAAATGGAGAACTATGAGCTTCACATAATAACTCATTCTTCAATTGTGAATCATAAGTCACACTTAATCATTTTCCAAACCTCAAAACACAATCATTATAAATGTTAAATTTAGGAAACTTACCTTTCTTAACCAACTCTAACTTTTTCTGTAACTCACTGTCTTTTTTTGTGCTTGATTTATTCTGTCTCATAGAGATGATTTCACTAACACCTAAAAAAATAGAGGAATTTCTTGCACCAACAACTTCTATGCCAAAGTTCATCAAATCAAAAAACCAAAGGATCTCATTCCAAATGTATCATGGTTAATATAACATTACTTTTTTGACTCAAAGCATCCGCCACTTTATTTTCTTTTCTCAGATGGTAATTGATCGTGCAATCATAATCCTTGATTAATTCCAACCATCTCCTATGTCTCATGTTTAATTCTTTCTAAGTGAATATATACTTCAAACTTTTTTGGTCAGTATATATTTTACATTTTACTCCATACAGATGATGCCTCCAAATTTTTAAACCAAAAACAATAGTAGCTAATTCCAAATCATGTGTAGGGTAATTTAACTCTTAAGGTTTCAACTGATGTGAAGCATAAGAAATTACCTGATCATTCTGCATAAGGACACAAACAAGTCCTTTCAATGAAGTATCACTATAGATAACAAACTCACCATTTCTAGAAGGTGGTGCCAAAACTGGTGCATTCACCAATATTTTTTTACAATTCTAAAAACAATCATCACATTATTTTTTCTTGATGAACTAAATACCTTTTTGAGTTAACTTAGTTATTGAATCTAGTAATAACCTAATAAACTAAGAAAACTATGAATCTCGGTTATATTTGTGGGTCTTGGCCATTCTTAAATAACTTTTGTTTTAGCAGGATCAATAGTTATGCCATTTTTTGAAACAATGTGACCAAGGAATGAAATTTGTTATAACCAAAACTCACACATGCTGAATTTCTCAAACAATTTCTTTTCTTTTAAGGTTTGCAAGACAACCCTTAAATGACTTTCATGTTCCTCTTCACTTTTGGAATAAACCAAAATATCATCAATAAACATAACCAAAAACTTATCCAAAAACTCATGGAAAATTCTATTCATAAGATCCATGAATAAAATAGGTGCATTGGTTAACCCAAAATGCATAACTAAAATTTCATAATAGACATATCTAATACAAAACGCGGTCTTAGAAATGTATTATTCCTTTACTTTCAACTGATGGTACCCTGACCTCAAGTCAATATTCGAAAAATACTGAGCTCCCTGGAGCTGATCAAACAAATCATCGATTTGAGGCAAAGGATACTTGTTCTTAATAATGATGTTATCCAATGCTCTATAATCAATGAAAAGTCTCACTAAACCACCTTTCTTTTTAACAAACAAGATAAGAGAACCCCATGGTGATGTTCTAGGTTGAATGAAACCTTTATCCAATAACTCATGCAATTGCTTCTTTAAATCTAAAAGTTCAATTTGAGCCATTCGATAAGGGGGTTTTGAAATTGGATTAGCATTAGGAACTAAGTCAACAGTAAATTAAACTTCCCGATCAGGTATAATACCAGACAAATCATCAGGAAAAACATCAAGATACTCATTTAAAACTAGCACATCATTAATCTAGACAATTCCTTTATTTTCAAAAATATGTTCAAGGTAACATTCATTTCCATATTTTACTAGTTTCTCAACTTCTTGATATGTTATCAAAAGTAAGGGTTCATTCTTATACACAAAATGAAATTATTTCTAAAAAGAAACCTCTTTAGCTCTGCAGTCAATCTTATCATGATAAATAGAAATCTAATCCATAACCAAAATAACATCAAACTCTACTAGAGAAAAAACAATAAGGTTTTCAGGTATATTATTTACTCACACAAGTACATAAAGGTTCTTATGTTTTCTTTTTTGTCTCAACATTTCCTCCAGGTGTTTTTACCATAAGTTCAGGATTCATATCTTGATATGGAATTCTCAATTTACTATAAAACTTCTCAGAAATGAATGAATGTGTAGACCCTGAATCAAACAACACATTGGCATAATCTAAAAAAACAAAAAATGTATCTGATACTACTTCATTTGATAGCCCAATATCTGCTAAAGTAGTTGCAAAGGATTTCACCACCCCTTTTTGCTTTTAGTTTAGTTTATTTACCTTAGTTGAGTTCTTCGTTGTACACTCATTTTCATAATGACCCATTTCATTTCACTTAAAACATCTTATCGTTGATTTTTCATTTCCTTCTTGATCATCTTTCTTACATTTATGAGAAATATGACCAGACTTACCACACTAGAAGCACTTTTATGAATTATTTTCCTTTTCCTTCCAACTGGACATCTTCTTTTGTTTTCTCTCTTGGAACACCTGATCATCATAAAACTACATTTATACCTTCTCAGAATATCTGACAAGTTTTTCATAGATTTTGAATTCACGAGATGCTAATCCTCTTTAATATCATGGATTCAGTACCAAGTAAAATATATTTATCTTACTATCAAGATCTTGGATGAAATTTAGAGAATACCTTTCCAGTCGAGTGAATTTTTCTTTATAAGTAGCCACTGAGTCATCCACCTACCTAAATTCCATGAATTAGGTTTCAATCCTAATACGAACCACCTTAGGAAAATATTTCTCATGATACATACCTTTGAATTCATCCCAATCAAGAGAATCAATATCCTCACTATCCCTGATATTTTTCACCATCGACCACCACTAATCAACTTCACCTTGAAAATGGTAAACAACGAGACTAACCTTTTGATGCTATGAACACCCCATGACATAAAAAATCTTCTCCAGTGCTTTAATCCACCCTTCAGCTAGCACAAGGTCAGATGATCCTCTGAATGATGGGGGACGTAGCCTCATGAAATGCTCCACTACTAACATGTTCCTTTATGGTTGTTCTAGATGATATCATTCATAGATACCACCACAATTTATATCTTGAGTCAACTGTATCATCACTGGAACAAACTATTCAGTTCCGATTCCATCTATATCAGGTTGCTGATTTGGATGGTTATTCTGTTATATATACCTTCCCAATATAACTGCCCTGTTTTCTCTAAAGAAAAACATTATGAACATAGAAATATCATAGGTGAAGCAACATGGTAATCTGTAAATGCTATATCATTTTAATCTTACCATAAATTAATTTAACAATATTCTAACACCTAAAGTTTTCTAAACCGACCTATGATAGAAACTGTAAGGACCCAACCTTAAAAAATTACATAATATTGAATTAAATGAATAATTCACATTAAGGATCTTTTCAGGTTTTGTGTTTTAGAGAGTTAGGCTATACCTATTACATTTCATCTCAAAAATTAAAAAGTAGACACTTCTACTCAGTTTCCATTTTTTCATAAAATAAAAACTTTTTTTCTTAAAAAAAAGAGTCATGTCTAGTTACATGTTTTAGACAGCATGACCTTTCATTGATCCCATCCTTGACCCTAATCCACTTTATGTCATGTGAAAAATCGTTAAAAACATGGGATGAGCACAAAAATCCTAGTAAGGGATACACAAAGAAAGAAAACTGTTAGTTTTTCAAAACAACAAGTAAACCACGAATACCTTATCATAAGTAATAATTTTCATCTTTATGAAGTAGTAAACAATATTCACTGAATAAAATATAATTTCTTATCATTTTTAACCAAAATATTAGCATAAAACCCATAGAAAGAACATATAAAATATAAAGGTAACTTGGTACATAAATATACTTAAATGCAATAACCATATGGTCGACTTCCACACATATGACTAAATGGAATAGCCATACGGATGACTTCCATACCCAATTCATTAGAGGTTATAATGTAACCAATCATCATGGTTTATCACAACACCACCCATTATTTGGTTTATCACATAACCACCCGTCAAATGTCCAAGTACCATTATAAAATCATAACACATAAAACAAATATAAAGGAAAGATAACATTTTCAAATTTCAATCACAATATATCATTTAAATATATTGAAATAAAAAATCCATGATCAAAACCATTTTCAATACCAAAATACGTAAAAGAGTATATGGTATTTATTTTTTTTATAAATTGTTAATGTGGTTGAAATTAAAATATCTCCAGAATGATATTAATGATTTAGATATCATATATATCACATATATATTTATATAATATATATGTATTTATAATAGTACATAACATTTGGAGATAAGAAATTAAATACACCATTCATAGAGATGGTAAGCCGTACGTACGCATGAACGCTACTTTCATTTCTATTTAATATTTTAGTAGAATGAAAAAATAATTATACTTAGGTATATTATAATTATAGTATAATATAATATATAATTTCATTAACTCCATCCTTTATACATCCCATATGTGTCATGAACGAGTCATATCACTTTGAGGGGGCAGTGGTCCGCACTTCCTTAAATGAAATTATCACGTTTACCCATTATGGAAACAATAAAGGTATGCTATATATAAAGAATAATGAAGAATAAAGAAAAAATTAAAATAATATATATCATATATAAATAAAGTCTCATCATAATGTCTACAATGAGAGGCAGTTGCACATATTTGAACATTCATCATTTCGTGAGGTAGTAGTTCACCTTCCTTAAAAACAGTATGTTCGTATCCATTAGATGGATGTGTGTGTAAGTGTAGTTAGAATCCTTCTCATAACAAAAACCTAGTATATTTATGATACCAGTGTTTTTATAAAATAAATGAATAAAAAGAGTTTAGGGTGTTGGAGAAGTAAAATAAAATAAAATAATTTAAAATAAGACATTACCTTCAAATCGGGTATCTCCCTTTGGTTTAAACCAAAAGGTTTACTTGAAGTGCCTTCTGCCTAAGTTAAGTCTTATAGGAGGAGGAGAGATATTTGGGGAGATTATTTAGTTAGAGGTAGGATGATCCAAGGGTCTTGATAGTTTTAAGGAATGGTTTAGAAGTGGTGTCCTTTTAAAAGGGGGAGGAGGGGCTCTTTTGGAAAGTTTGAAATAATTATTTTATTATAAAATTATATTCAGTTTCAAATGGTCCAAAAATCATTAAAGTCAAAGATAAGATGAAAATTGTTAGAAATAAAATCATCAAATAATAATTGGAAAAGTTTTGGATATTGTTTTAGTATTTATAATCTTATTTATTTTAATCATTCATTAATGAGGTAAACATTTCATCATTATTGTGTCATAAATAATTTTATTTATTTGATGTCTAAAAATTATAAAGAGAATACGATGATGTAGGAAATATTTTTAGATTTAAAATTCCTATTTATAGCCGAATAGATAACTTATATAACCCCATGTAAAAATTGAGTTACTAAAATATATATTTTTATGTCATTTTTACCTTTAAGTTAATTAAAATAGTGTGTCATTATCACCCCCAAGTGGCTTCTTGGGGTCCCAAAATCGACCCAAAGATGGCCATGGTCTGAAATGTATCAACCAATAGGATTAGGACACATGTTAGGATAATTTTATATTATTATAATAATATTTTTTTACCCTTTTTACCATATTTACCCTTTAACCATGGTAACTAAATTTTTTAATGAAGTAAATATTCATAATGTCTAAAAATAAAAGTTATCTATATACACAATTTGAACCTAATAATTCCAAATATGGAATCCATTTTTCCAAATTAAAAACACAAAAGTGGCAGAAATTAATTAAAAATCAATTCCCACTATCAAAACAAAATGCGTGTTTTTAAGAAATAATAACTATCAAAAGATTGACATTTATTTTTGTCCAATTTCAAAGTAAAATTACTTCCAATGACCAAAATTAGATTAAATAGTAAAAAAATAATATAATTACACTTTAAAACCAGATAAAAATACAATCTTCCCTTATAAATAAATTATATTAAAAGGTACTTTTGAATTAAAAGACAGTATTTTCACTATTCATTAAAAATGAATTTTATCAGAAAAATACCAAAATTTCTTCCAAAGTAAATTTTGATGTCCTGATTCTAAAGAAGAATTTTATTTTGTCAAATAGAACATATAAAAGTGAAAAAATATATATTTAAAGAGGGTTTTCCATTAAAAGGGAATAAATTGACATTTTAAAGAATATTAGAGTATTTGTGCTTAAAATTGGATTCATTCACATTTTAAGCCTCTAACTTTTATTGGATAAATGTAAAAACATCTAACAAAAATATATAATTATATTTTAGTTAGTTATATTTATTCCCACTAATACAACGACTATGCGTTAACTACCATTTAAAATAATATTATTATATTATTACTGTGCAATGTAGATTTCAAAGAAACCCGTTGTTGTGTATCGAGTAAGCCATCAAACATAGTGTCCTCTTTAAAGTAATATTAATATTTAATTCATGAATATTTATAAATATGAAAATGTATTATTCTTTATTTACCTGGGATGTTACATCAGGAATATTCTCTTTACCCATGCATGATATTCAATTATATATAAAAACATAAAATTAAACTTTAAAGAAAATTCATGAACACCTTGACCTTCCCTCAGGCCAAGTCTTAGGGTTAGTCTCTAATTTATAATATTAAGAGATCAAAATAGTTGAGTGGATGAGAGGATAATAGGAAGATTGATAAAATAAAAGAAATAATGGTAGATGAATAAAATAAAAAAGGAAGAATTATGGGATGTATGGAGAAACAAAAATTCATTGATTAATTTAATAAAACTAAAATTTAAATTAAAATTTAAATAAAACTAAAATAAAGAAAACTAAAAAAATAAGAAGAAGAAATGTGGGAGATTTGTGGCCAGCCTCCCTCAGTAGATATCTCCTTCTCAGTACCTCTAAAGGAATGGGATGGAATGGAATCATTTGGGAAGGAGGATCTCTCCTCCTTTTATAGGCCATAATCTTTCCTCTAAAAGATTTCATGTTTTTTGAACCATTAAAAGGGTGATTCACACATTCCATCCTTCATAAAAGTTTTTCATAAATGCTTTGTAAGTTCACTATAAAAATGTAAGGATTATTTTATATCTGATTTAGGAGTTATGTAATAAATACTGAGACTGAAGTTTTCTAGCAGATAATTCCATAATTCTTCCTTCAATGTAAAACATCCAATGTCCTTCTTAATGGGTTAAAAATTCTATAAAAATCATTATAGAAATTATTATATATGTACTCATTATATTCCAGGTTAAATCAATTCAATTGGAGGTGTGTAGGCTGATTTATGCTTCCGTTATGGAGGTGGGGTCCACACTATCCATCCGAACAACTTTTCATTTTGACTAATTCTTTCAGGATTGAAGATGGTCAAATTATCTATATTGGCAGACGAAACAGCTGAATAACATTAATCATGGAATCCTAAAAAAATCAATCAAAGTGGAATAATATTTTAAAATTTATTCTCAAAATACCCGTGTGCTTATAATTTGTTAAAATCCTAGAATTAAACAATTTTCATATTTTAACTCGAAACACACCATTAATCCAAAATTGTTGCAAATAAGCTCAAACTGATAAATTTAAAGAGTTTAAATAATTTTAATTCATATAAAAAATGAGGAAAATATTATCTCTATCAATTCCCCCACAATTAATCCATTCTTTTTCTCAAGAATAAAATATCAACATGGAATTTAGAGGACACCAATATTACCAATATTCAAATTTCCAAGTAATAAAATCAAACATTTTGCAATGTAAAATAAAACATTCAAAAATATACATAAAATATCTGTTTAATTTCTCATTTTTAAAAGAAACAATAAATTCTTGTATTTTAGTTATCCCTTTTGAAAAATGATGGAACTTCTCATTTCATTCATTCAAGATCCTCAATTCATTATTATTAAACATGAAATTTCAGGATTTACCTCACTTTTGATTCTTTTCTCTCATCACGAATGATACAATTCAGGTAGATTTAAGTTCAGATCATGAGAAAATTCTCCTTATCCATAGGATTTTAAACAAACTTCTTTGTCTAATTTTTAAAGAAAAAAGGCACATAAAATCATGAGGAATTTTAAATAAAGGTTCAAATGACTATGATGCTTAAGGTTGTTAGGATTTTATGCTTTAAAAATTAAGGCCCAAGGAGAAGGTTTATCTCTTAAGTACAATGTATGATATAAAAAAAGTTTAAGGAAATTCTTCCCTTCAATGAAGAAACTCTAATTTCCCTCAAAACTCAATGTAAGGTCATGATCTAAGTAAAGCATGATGAATGATTAGTGCACCCTCTTGATTTTTTTAAAAAAAATATTTTTATTGTTTTTTCCATTTTTATGAAATTTATTCTTGAAATAAACCTCACATCCATAACCTAACCATATATAATAAAAACCATCAGTCTATCAATGGGGATTTTTGTTTTTTCTAAATCACAAAACATTTTTATTTCATTTTTTTGTTTTTTGTTTTATTTTTATTCAATAGGTGAAAAACAAAAAGTGTATAATGAATGCATAAAATGACCTTTATAATTACTCAATATATCACAACACAATTCTTTATTATAATGTATATCATCCCTTCCACTATGATTTCCTTTACCCCCACATTTCAACTTTAAAATATCATGAAAATACCGATAGAAGGGTAATAATGGATAAAAATGGATTGAAACATGAATCATCCTTATAAAGATAATTCATGGTATCTATGGGATAAAGAAGAATTGGTGTAAAGGTGGCCTTTAAGGATAATGGATTTTCAAAATATGTCTATCTCTTTTTAAATGTGTTTTTTCACAGTCATGGCTTCAAAAAGTTCAAATACAAGTTCTTGTAAGTGACATGTCCCAAGATCAATCCAAAAATATGCTTAAGAAAAAATAGGAAATATTTTGTTTAGAAATCCTCTCAAGAATGGGAAATATTATTTGGGTAAATCTCTCATGGAATTTTTAATAATAAAAAATAAATTAACATGAATTTCACAAATTCAAAGCATAACAAATGGTAGAGAAATTTTATTTACTTGAATCAACTAATTCTTTAAAATCATGAGTTCTCATTTCAATATCCATGATTTACTTTAAAAATTAATTTCTCCATTTTACTCATTCAATTTCATTAACATTTAAATCCAAAACATGGTATTGTTATATTCTTAAGAAACTCATGTATCATCGTTAAGTCAAGTAAAACATGAATTCAAGCATGGGAACTAAATTGTAATTGAAATATCAAATCATGATTTGGAAAAAAATGCAAGAAGTTTAAAATTTTAAAACAGTGAAAATAAACTCCCTTTCCTATGGATATTAGTCCTTCTCTTACACTATCAGAGGATTCATTTATCAATTAGGACCCTATAAAATAAAAAAATTCAATCAAGCACAATGATCATGCCATTATAGCTCAAAAATATAACAGGGAGTGGGATGTATTCTTGACTAATTCCAAATACTGAATTCAAAATATAAATTCCTAATATTGAAAATGAAAGTACTATAAAGCAATAAAAGGATAAATCATGGTATGATCCCCCAAGTGGGACCTGAATTTTTATTGCCTCCAGAGGTCAGTACTGGTTGTTATCCAAAACCATATTGTGGATGAAACTTCTTTGATTTGAACAACCACATGGGAATTTACTTAGCTTGTGCTTCATCCTTTCGTGTGAGTAATGATCCATGGATAGAGTACATTAGACCCCCCTTCACAATGAGGTATATCTTGAATGGTGGGGGTAGGATGATGTATGAATCCTCCTCCTTCTTGGTTGCTACTTATATAATCTTCTTTTCTTCCTGTTCTGGTTTCACATGGTCTACATGTATTGAATGATCAAAGGGAGAATATACAGGTAATTATTCCTAAATAAAATTTTAATTTTAATTTTTAATAAGTAATTTATCCATTTCAAAATGAGCAGCCTATTTTTGATTTCCTTAGGCTCAACTACTTGGATCTCCTTATGGGACTCCTTGAATTTATGTTCATTGAAATCAGGGATGTGTTCCTCCACAGGTGAATTTATACTTTCTTCTTCTTCCTCCAAGGAATATAAAATAATGTTTTATTATGTATAATCAAATAAATAGGGAGTTATGTACAATTAAGATTCAATATAGATAGAGTCAAGAAAATGTTAAACTCCCTAAGTTAGTTCATATTAAATATCTGTCGCAGTGTTAAGTGCCTCTTGGAGTATACTCTGTAAGGATGGATGTAGGTAGTCGAGCTCCTCTATCTTGACTTCAAATTCCACCACTTGGGTGGTGTATTATTTTAGTGGTCTAACTATTCTTCTTTAAAAGATTTAGGGAGATCAAGAAGTTCTTCACATTCATTCTAGAATTAATCAAATTATTATTGATCACTCACATGTGGATCAGTAGGAAACTCTTATTATTTTACCTCCTTAGGTAAGACAAGTTGCTCATCTTTTGGTTCAGGATTATACTCAAGTTAAGACTCAAATTTCTCTAATGGTTCTTGGACATATTCAGTTATCCAATCCAGTGTTTCTTATAGATTTTACACTATCTCTTGAAGATCTTGAATTTCATACTTAAGTTTGAGTTTTACACTTTCTCAAGGAAACTTTCAAGTATAACTTATTCAAAAGTGTTTGAAGGGAATGAGGAGAACTCTTCTAGTGGCATGAATACTTCTTGATATAATTCTGATAAGTACTCCCATAATTCAGGGAGTTCTCTAGCCAATCCTTCAACCATTAGTTGTTTAAGGGTCGTCTTTAGATTATGGTTGAGGTCCTTTACTTCCTAATATATAAAAAGTTGGATATGGGTCCCCCTAATCTACTTATCCCATAATTTAAAACCATCTTCTGTAGACCAGGGGAATTAGGTACTTGATCTTAAACTTGAGAGAATTGTTTATTCCATGAATTGAAAAATGTTTCATACGAAAACATCATGAAAGTATTTTTTTATATTTTATATTTTTATTAAATGAGATGAAATATATGTAAGATTTGAAAATAGAAAAATTAAATGAATAATATATTGGCTCTCCAACAAAGGTGCCAGTTTAGATGCACATCTATCACGGGGTGTGGTCAAAAGCAATAATATTTATTCCTAGTGTAGCATAGGGGATGGCCAAGGTTATCTCACTTGAAGAGCCTTTCAGTTAGTTAAATTAACTTATTCTAAATCACCTAAAATATTTATTTTTTTTATAAATTTAATTAAAATAATGACATTCTTTTTGTGTTTTTAATTATTTAAAACAATGACATGTAAAATGATAATTTAAACTATGATGTAAATATAAACAGAATGAGTTAATAAGAAAGCACTTGGCTTTAGGGTTTGGTATAATATTCAACCATTATTCTAAATTTTTTTATTTTAGTTTGATAATATAAACATAAAATCTCATGATTTAAGTATTATTATTTATTTAGAAATTTAGAAATTTCATTGAATGTCTATGCTGTGTTAATTCCACCTTCTACTTTAATCACCGTTGAGGAAACACCTTGGTCTAGGATGTGTCATATTTTAGGACCTGGTTTTATCAAATCCCTCTCTATATTGATTAGTTATTCACATGTTAGAGTTGAGATAATAAATGGATGAAATGTCTTATACTGAACCAGGTCCTAGAAGATGAAAAATCCTAGACCAAGGTGTGTCATCATCCTTGATTAAATGAGGAGGAGTAATTGAGAGATCTTAGACATTCAATGATCTTGCACAATTTATAAATATAGAATATTAGTTCAAACATAATATTTCATGTGTGGATTATTGAATTGAAATCAAACATATAAAGGATAATACTTATTGAACAATAAACCAAACCCTAGAACCAAGTGCTTTCTTATTAACCCATTCTGTTTAGATTTTCATGATTGTTTAAATTATCATTTTACATGTCATTGTTTTAAATAATAAAAACCCAAAAATATTTTCATTGTTTTAATTAAATTCATAAAACAATAAAAATAAGTAGTTTAGGTGATTTAGAATAAATTAAGTGAACAAACTAGCCAGGGTCTGACCAGGGTCATCTCACTTGAGGAGCCTTTTAGTTTGGACACTTAATTTATTCTAAATCACCTAAAATATTTTTTTAATTTAATGAAGACAATGAAAATATTTTTGGGTTTCTGATTATTTAAAACAATAACATGTAAAATGATGATTTAAATTATCCTGAAAATCTAAACTGAATGAGTTAATAAGAAGGGTTTGGTTTAATGTTCAATCATTATTATCCTTTATATTTTTTATTTCAGTTTGATAATCCAAACATGAAATATCATGTTTTCACTACTATTATTTATTTAAAAATTGCAGAATATCATTGAATGTCTAATCACTTTCAATTCAACCTCCACCATTAATCAATTTTGATGACACACCTTGTTTTAGGATGTGTCATCTTCCAAGACCCAATTCTATCGAATATTTTTCATCCATTAATTAGCTCAACTCCGAAGTGTGAAGAAATAACCATTAGAGAGAGAAAAATGTGATTAAATATGAGAATATAGATAGTTTGACTTGCATGTCATTGAGGATAATCACCACATCAGATACATTTTCCTTACCCATGCATACTACTCAATTCAATATATAAACTTAAAATTAAACTTTAAAGAAAATTCAGGAACACCTTGAACTCCCACAAAGACAATTATTAGGGTTAGCCTCTCATTTCTGAGAGTAAGAGATCACAATGGTGGAGTGGATGAGAGGAGAATAGAAAGAGAGAAAAAATAAATTAAAGAATGGTAGATGAATAAAATAAAAATGGAAGAATTTTGGGATGTATGGAGAAATGAAAATGCATGTATTAATTTAATTAAACTAAAATTTAAATTTAAATTTAAATAAAACTAAAATAAATAAAACTAAAAAATGAATAATAAGATATGAGGGAGATTTGTGGCCGACCTCCCTTAGTGGAGATATCCTCTTTGGTGCCTCAGAAGGAATAGGATGGAATGAAATCATTTGGGAAGGAGGAGCTCTCATCCTTTTATAGGCCCGAATCTATCCTCAAACAGTTTTTTTGTTTTTGACCCATTAAATGGAATATTCACACATTCTAGCCTTCATAAATGTTTTTCATAAATGTTTTTTTAATCCACAAAATTTCAGCATCACTGGCCACCGCATGTAGTAGTTATGTAATAAATGTCGAGACTGAATTTTTCTGTCTGAGAATTCAAAAATTATTCCTTCAATGTATAACATCCAATGTACCTCTTAATCAGTTAAAAAATACATAACATTCATTTTATAAACAATTCTATGTTTCCTCATTCCATTCCAGATGGAATCATATCAATTGGTGGTGTGTAGGCCGATTTATGCTTCTGTTATGGAGGTGGGGTCCACACTATCTGCCTGAACAAGTTTTTAACTTAGATGATTTTTGGGGTTTAGGATGCTCGAATAAGCTCTTTCTCCAGAATAAAAATTTGAATAATATTAATCAAGGAATCTGAAAAAAACAATCACTCAAATTGGAATAATATATTAAAATTTATGTTCACAACACCCTTGTGATTAAAATATGTTAAAATTTCTAAATTAAACAATTGTCACATTTTAGCTAAAAACACATAATTAACCTAAAATTGTTGTAAATAAGATCAAATTGATAAATTAGGAGGTTTTAAATAACTGAAATTCATTTAAAAAATGTGGAAAATATTAGATATATCAATGATCATATATAAAAGAAACTAGGTACACAAATAACATAATGAACATGTAATCCAGTTCACCCATAACATTATGAACATGTAATAAGGTGCACTCATAACATTGTGAATATGTAATCATCTTCATGTATAGGAATCTTTTCCTCCTGGGAGGGACACAACATCATCGAAAATGGTATCCCTTTATTCAAAGTGGATCAAGTTACACGTTCTTACCATATTAAATAATTCTTGTTTACTTGTTCCCATCATTATCTCCTGAGATATAAATCTTTACACAATTCATTGGATAAATATATTGGTCCCACCCATCACATAAAAAGGAATACATATGTGTGTCACAAGATAACAAAAATTAAGCATATCATAACCCTTAAAATTATATGGGTATCATTAAAATTTAATCATATCATAACCTATATAAGAAATATACATGTTTAATAATCATTTCATCATAGGATAACATGTAAAAAAGCTGGGTTTAATAAGAATTTTAACACGGTTAAACCTGTGAAATAGAAACAAGTTTTATAGGTAAAATTCCATAAAAACATAAATAATTTAGGGTAATAATATGAATGGTATTCATGGATCATATCCCCAGTAAATAAAAAACTATATCGATGAATTTACTCTTATATAGAGAAGGATTTTAAAATATCACTTTGAGAATTTCTTAAAAGAAAATATCCTTTTGGATTTGAAAATAAACTTATTTAAATCATAAAACATTTTGAAAACATTTTTCATTAAAAATAGATTTGAAAATATATAAAGGAATATTTGAAATCATTGAAATCTATTTCTTTGAAAATCATCTTAAAATATTATTTAAAAACTTTTTTGAAAACATTTTTAGAAAATAAGGTTTATGAATAAAATAGATTTCTGACTGAAGAGACATAATTGTATTTTGTTAAATATTTTTTGATATTATATTAAATAAAAAAGAGTGAAAAATGGTAAAAATAAATGAATATGTCATGAATAACCATAGGATAATAATATCATGAGAATTATTGAGAGATGGATAATAATATTTCATTCTTGTAATCGTAATCATAAGCAACCCCGATACATAATGAGATTGTTGAAATATAAACTTACCACTTTGGCTCACTTGAATCAAAATAGTCATGTAAAAATAACACTACATGAAACTTAAGATATCATTAAAAGAAGTATATTTTGTATATAACATGTCAAATTAAAGTATATAAACCCCATAAATAAATATTTATGCATAACAAAATATGTGTCCCAAAGAAGAAAAATCCATAAAACATTTCTCTACCAATTTGTTAACATTCGAACCATAAACCCCATGATTGATATATCATCAAATTAACATGTAAATATCCATAAATTTAATAGTAATAATAATATAATAAATTCATGGGATTTATATTCATCACACAAAATAAATTGGTGGTGAATATGGAATAATTCTCACGTAAATAAAAGTGATACTAGAAATTCCCTTGCTACTTGAGTAACTTTATAATCGTGACCCACATGAAATAGTTACATAAAAAATTTAATATAATTAAATAAAGGAAATTAATTATATAAATTTTTATAGGGAATTATATATGTTACATAAAAGAAATGAGCGGGGAATATGGAATGCATCTCATGGATATGAAGAGTGAGATAAGAAAACCATAACCTTTAGTATTGACTTTATTCATACAGGTTCAAACCTCCTGTATAATAAATTTATGTTTATTATATATATAACAAAGAAAAATATTATTATATATCATAAAATTTATTATTTTATTATGAATTTATATTACCATTTTATTATCAATTCAATGTAAATGTTGCATTTTGGGTAATATCCTCTTTGTTTTTTGTATATGTTTTGTCTTGTTATTCTTGATCAAATTTCATAGATCATTATTTAATTATAATATAAAATTTTAACATGATATAAATATAATATATATTCAGAATATATGTATTTATAATAATTTATAAAACATAAAAATATGAAATGAAATACACCAATCATGAAGATGGTATTTCGTACGTACGTATGAATGTTATTTCTATTTTCATATCATATTGGCAGAAAGAAAGTAAATGACACACACACACACACATATATATTATCATTCCAATATAATTCATATATAATATATATCATATAAATTTACTAAAACCATCATTAATACATTTCATGTAATGTGTGAATGAATCACATCTCTTTGAGGAGGCAGTAGTCCACACATCCAATAATGAATTTATCGTATTCCTACAAAAATGGAATGGGTAAAGTTATGTGTTATGTAGTAATAACAGAAGAATAAATAAATTATAAATATCATAAAAATAATATATAAATTGTAATTCTATCATTATTTCCAACCATTAATGATGGTATACAAAGAAAGAACATCATCGGTTCACAATGTAGTATTCCGCTGTATATAGGGACAATGATTGTGTTACGCATTTGATGAAAGTGTGTGAATTTTTAGGTAACCCCCTTATCAAAAAAACATCTTAGTATATTTATGATACAAATATTATTATATAATATTTATATAATAATAATTTAAGTGGTGGATAAATATATAATACAAAAGTGCTCGTTGAAGAATGTTACCTCTTTTTCAGGTAACTACTTTTTGTTTTCACCAATGGGATTTCTTAGTTGTTTTCTTCCAAGTTTTATGATTCTATATTGAGAGTAGGAACTATGGTATATTATTTGGGAAGGTTTTAGTTGATAAAAAAGGGCTTTAGAGGTAGAATAATTGAGTGGGTGAGTTCCCTTTTATAAGTTGGTGAGAGGACACACTTGCCATTTTTGGAATGAATTGTGTTCTATCCATGTTTTTACCTACTAAGAGGCTTCCAATATATATAAAATTAAATCCATGAAGATATATGGTCTACCTATGACCATATAATTGTATTGGCACATGTTTATGGCCATTTATACACCTTATGTGTTAAGATTAACCACTAAATAATCTTGTTTTTACCTTAAACATAGTAATTAATTTTAATTATCATAACTGATATTTTTGTTAATAAAATAATTTTACCTTATTAAAAATTTAAAATTAAGATGATTCAAAATATTTAATAAATTTTTCCAATTTAAAATCACTTAACTGGAAAAAATTAATTTAATATTAATCCTATAGACATGTCTCAAAAGTGAGATTTTAAAAAGAAAATGTCTAATAGTTTGAAGTGTTTGTATATCGAAATTCAATGTAAAAATGGTTAAAATTATATAAATTAGATCAATGGGTGTATAATTGATATAATTATAAAATAAACCTAATTTAAAATATAATTTATCAATATAAACAAATTATATGAAAATGTAGTTTTCAATTAAAATTCAGTGTTTTCACTATTCATCAAAAAATAAAACTTCTCTGAAAAACAACAAAAAGGAACTCAAATTAAATTTTGATATTTTTATTTCATGAATAGAGTTTATTTTATCATATAGAAATTATAAAATTGTAAAAAATAATATTTAAAATATGCGTGCCATTAAAAGGTGGTAAAACTCACTTTAAAAAAATAAACAAATTTTTATGATTGAAATTTGATTTATTATATTATTAATAATATAAAACTTTTTAGATGAATTATAATTTTTTTTATTAAATATATAAAATATATATTTCATTAATATATTTTAATAATAGTGATTAATTTAATTTGATAAGATAAAACACAATTCTGGTCAAAACATAAGTTTCCATAAAAACACATCCTTTATATTCAATTGGTTTTTATTTTAATTTATAATTAATTATTAACCAGTGAATTAATTTTATAATAATTTTTAATTTTTATTTGATATTATAGTTAATATCATTCATATCTTGCATTCCAATGGCTATGTGATAACTTATAATAATAAAAATATTATTATATTATAATTTTATAAAATTCAGTCTTTCGTGTAACACAAGCTATCGAAGAAAATTAGCATTGTGTGTAAAACAACCCAAACATTGTGTTTCATGTATTTCAAGTTAACCTATTTGTTTCATGCTTGACTTGGAATTTTTTACAAATCATATATAACTTTTTGATTTCATATAACATAAGCTACATTTAGTGTCTCGTGAATTGAAAAATATAAAAAAAAATTAATTTAATTAAAAAAATATTTCATAAAATATTGTGGTGTTAAATTTAACTCTAATTTATTCCTTCCATAAACCTATATGTACTCCCATTATCCATGAATTTCCATGAAAAACATTTTTTTGTTTATACCCATCCCTATTTCCACTAAAGGGTGTAAACTAAGATGTACTAATCTATTAGTGATTTGGGAATCCCATATATTTAATACACACTCTATAATCAAGGGATTAAATGAGATTAATTATATCCTTATGGTGTATAGTTATTATCACATAAGAAACAATTTACATGATATGAGGGTGACAGGTTGGCTCAAAGAGATCTATATGGAATGGGAGACATGCTCTAGTGTAAGGAAATCAATGATAAACATAAATTCATAGTTTGGAATATCTATAACAAGGCTTTACCCACTTAGGATCATGTTAATTGTATATGCATCGTGTCCAAGTGAATATTTTGTTAGAATCCCCAGGAGTAGTCCTCTAATCACTTCATTTTTAAAGGCAACTTGGCATGTTTAGTGTAGTGAAGGTTTGGAGAGTTCACAAATTTGTCCTATCATGTGTATTGGGTTGTGATATTTATCATCCTCTAGTTTAAAGGAATAAAAAGAAATAGTATAAAAAATATAGGAGAGATTACATCCTTGTGGAGTGATGTTGGTGCATTTGGATTGCAAGGAATAATGCACAAAATGAAGGCCTCTCTTTCTCGAGGTTGGCCCTTATTTCCTGAACCATGATCTTTTTGATTGATTTTTATTATATAATTAACAACTAGAGTGATTCCCCTACACCGAGTTCCTCTTTGACACTAGACCCACTAATTATTCATCCTCAAATTCACCCTTTTGATAATGGATATTCTGTCACCCTCAATGGAATTGTCACAAACTGAATATAGACAGTTCATGTAGCATAGGAACCATGCAAGGTGTTGGATTTTTACATGATATCTAGGGATCTATTATTATAACATTTATTACTTTATTTGGGATCAAATAATCTCTTCAAGATGAAGTTAAAGGGATGCTTATTATTCATGAAAATTTTAGTCCAATAAAAATCAACCTATATACGGTTGAAATAGACTCCAAAATCATACATAACTCATTTCATAGTCATTGTGACACTTTTTGGTATGTTTCATATTATATTTATAAGTGAATGTGGTTTATAAATAACCATATGGAGGTCCATCATACTTTTTGTGAGGGTAATATAGATGCAGATTTTATGGAATTCATGGTATCTCATGGTATGTCAGTTATATGGTTCTCTATATTTGGATATTTTCCCCTAAAAGGTGTGTATTTATTTTGCGGTGATCCCCTCATACTTTATTATTTTAGATCAATATATATTTTCTTCTTGTTTTTATATCTCGGCCTCCATCCCCTTTTATTTATATAATAATAATGGCGATAATGATTGGGTAGCCCAAAATTATATATCCATACAAATAAATTTCTTAGTGATATTATCTAATGAGATATTATATATGGTTTATTGGAGGTTATCCTAATCCATCTATGTTATTATATCACTACAATTATCCTTAATTTATTGTTATGATATCATTTTTATGTTGTTTCCAAATTCCTATATTGCATTGATGTTGTCATCTTATATAATTATTTTATGTTTATGTTTTAGATTCTAACCCTTAATATATCACCTTGATGTTCCTCTTTACTCAAATGCATTACATTAATTATATCCTTCTGGGGTTTTATTGCTTACACTTTTCTTATTTACATCCAGAAATTGTCACATGCATTATATAAATATTGGTGGAATATAATTGCATGATATGGTGTTTTTAAATAATATTTTGGTAGAAACGTTTCAAATTACTATTTAATGTATATAATTTACCAAATACACTTTCCTCATGATCATAATGGATTTTAATAAGTGAATATATATGTAATATATCATATATTTGGGTTTATTAAGTATATGGGTTGTCATATTTGTAATATCTCTGAATTATCCTATTTGAATTTG
The DNA here is from genome assembly GCA_963277665.1 of Viscum album. Lineage (NCBI taxonomy): Eukaryota > Viridiplantae > Streptophyta > Magnoliopsida > Santalales > Viscaceae > Viscum > Viscum album. Next base: position 3,874,812 of record OY728140.1, read on the forward strand.
TTTTATAGGACTATATAAATCCAATCCCATTGAGGTTCTATATTGATATGAGATTAATCCAAGAGCTATTTTCCACCAAACAGTAATGGGTGCAGACACCATTTACCTTCACTTATATTTAGAGTGGGCTTATGTATCCCTTAACGATCACACCTTAATCATACCTTGAAATGGATATGATTTCTTGTTAGTCTTTATTCTATGATTCTTATATACAATAATCCTAAATGGTATTCCCTTTAGTCTTGAATATTAGATGAATAATCAAATCCATAAAGAGGGATTCACATAAAAAAGTTGAGTAGTAGAATGCAACTAGTATCGAGAGACATATTGGGATCCCGTATTCTAGAGTATGTTATGCATCTGGGCCAGTGGCATGTATTTTCACTATGTTTCCACAATTTATGTAACAACTGGGTCCCGATGACAGCACAACCACCCCGCCTTAACATGGTCGTCAGGTCCTAGCCCACCAGGTATCCCCAGTTGCCCCGCAGACACGTGGCCCCACCCTGGGGCCCAACAACATGTCCGAACGGGTAATCTGACTAATTATAATCCCCACAGGCCAACACATATCCTTTCTAGTGTTCTTTTTCCTCACTCACACACACCTTGGGAAACTTCCCTGAAGGTCACCCATCCTGATCACTACTTCAGGCCAAGCATGCTTAACTATGGATTTCTAATCAGATAGACTCCTGAAAAAAAGGTGCACCATGTTGACATGAGTCATATAATTTAGTCATTTAACCCTTTATCATTATGGGGTGTTACAATCACCCCCTATTTAGAGCACAACATCCTCATTGTGGGCCCTAAATATCAACCCAGATAGTGCATCACACTTAAGGCTGAGTTTCTCCTCTGATACCAAATGTAACAACTAGTTCCTGATGACAGCACAACCACCCCGCCTTAACATGGTCGTCGGGTCCTGGCCCATCAGGTACCACCAGTTTCCCCGCAGACACGTGGTCCCGCCCTAGGGCCCATCCACATGCCCGAACGGGTTATCTAACTAATGATAATACCCACAGGCCAACACATGTCCTTTCCAGTGTGCTTTTCCCTCACTCACACACACCTTGGGAAACTTCCCAGAAGGTCACCCATCCTGATCACTACTTCAGGCCAAACAAGCTTAACTGTGGACTTCTAATCAGACAGGCTCCCGAAAAAAAAGGTGGACCTTGTTGGCATGAGTCATATAATTAATCATTTAACCCTTTATCAATATGGGGTGTTACAATCACCCCCTCTTTAGAGCACAACTTCCTCATTGTGGGCCGTAAATCTCAACCCAGACAGTGCATCACACTTAAGGCTGGGTTTCTCATATGATACCAAATGTAACAACTAGATCTTCATGATAACACAATCACCCCACCTTAACATGGTCGTCGGGTCATGGCCCACCAGGTACCCCCAGTTTCCCCACAGACACGTGGTCCCACCCTAGGGCCCACCCACATGCCTGCCCGAATAGGTTATCTGACTAATGATAATCCCTATAGGCCAACACATGTCCTTTCCAGTGTGCTTTGTCCTCACTGACACACACCCTGAGAAACTTCCCAGAAGGTCACCCATCTTGATCACTACTCCAGGCCAAGCACAGTTAACTGTGGAGTTCTAATCAGATAGGCTCCTAAAAAGAAAGGTCCACCTTGTTGACATGAGTCATATAATTTAGTCATTTAACCCTTTATCATTATGGGGTATTACAATCACCCCCTCTTTAGAGCACATCATCCTCGTTGTGGGCCCTAAATCTCAACCCAGGTAGTGCATCACACTTAAGGCTGGGTTTCTCCTCTGATACGAAATGTAACAACTGGGTCCCAATGATAGCACAACCACCCCACCTTACCATGTTCATCGGGTCCTGGCCCACATGGAACCACCAGTTGCCCCGTAGACACATGGTCCCCACCCTTACATGTCATTTCTAGTGTGCTTTGTCCTCACTCACACACACCCTGGGAAACTTCCAAGAAGGTCTCCCATCCTGATCACTACTCCAGGACAAACACGCTTAACTGTGGAGTTCTAATCAGACAGACTCCCGAAAAGGAAGGTTCACCTTGTTGACATGAGTCATATAATTTAGTGATTTAACCCTTTATCATTATGGGGTGTTACAATCACCCACTCTTTAGAGCACAACATCCTCATTGTGGGCCCTAAATCTCATCCCTGGTAGTGCATCACACTTAAGGATGGGTTTATTCTCTGATACCGAATGTAACAACTAGGTCCTGATGACAGCACAACCACCCCACCTTAACATGGTCGTCAAGTCTTAGCCCACCGGGTACCACCAGTTTCCCTACAGACACGTGGTCCCCACCCTGGGGCCCACCCACATGCCTGAACAAGTTATCTAACTAATGATAATCCCCATAGGCCAACACATTTCCTTTTCAGTGTGCTTTGTTCTCACTCACACACACTCTGAGAAACTTTGCAGAAGGTCACCCATCCTGATCACTACACCAGGCCAAGTACGCTTAACTGTGGAGTTCTAATCATAGAAGCTCTAGAAAAGGAAGGTGCACCTTGTTAACATGAGTCATATAATTTATTCATTTAACCCTTTATCATTATGGGGTGTTAAAATAAATAAAATGAAGGCGAACCCTATTGACCCATTTAGGGGTGAGACGGTCGCACAGGCGGCTGAGGATTGGTAGGAGGCCGTTGTGATAGTCTTCCGATTGGTAGGGACACCAACCGATCTCATGGTGATCCTTGTCGCTAGTCTTCAACAAGAAGTAGTAGGAAGATGGTGGAGCTTCATGCTCTAGGTTCATGATGAGGTGACACTTCTCTGGGCAGACTTCGAGAGCCTATTTCGGGCAGAATTGTTCCCAGCAACCCTTCACGCAGTGCACATTCAGGAGCCTCTTCATCTGAAGTAGGGCAGCATGACTGTGGCTTAGTACTCAGTGAGGTTCACCGACCACTCACGATACTCCACTGATATGGTATGGTACCCATTCTTCAGGGCCCGGACCTTTGAGAAGGGACCCAGGCAGGAGATCAGGGCCTTGATGATCTCACTCAGCATCCCGACGCTGGCAGGGGTATTAGAGCGATCCCTCTTAGTGGAGAGTTTTCTTGACGAGCAGTTACTAGTAGTGAGACCCACCACTAGACATCACGTAGTGGAGTCTTCTGTAGCTGGTAGTAGAGAGATGTCTCAGAGGTCCCAGAGGACTAGACCTATAGGAGGACGACAGTAGGATTCAGGGTCAGTTGTGCGGGGCACCAGAGGCAGAGCCAGTCATGCAAGGAACATGTAGTGTTACACATGCGGCAAGTAGGGTCACATGGATCGAGACTTACCAAACCACCATACAGATGATTAGAATATGGTTTAAGGACCACCCAAGCAGAGATAGAGGTTCAAACGAGGAGGTTCGTAGGGAGAAGGTGAATGTGGCAGAGGAGCTGTCTATGCAGCTGGCGGTGGGCGATGATTTGAGATGTTACTGCCACCACCACTAGGAGGTCCACCCTCACTGCAGGGAGCAGGTGGATAGGGGTGAGCTCAGCGACAGGCACCTGAGGCCTACGATCATGGATCTCTATAGATGATACGAGGTACAATCCATGTCTACTACACCTTAGCTGTAATACTTGTTGGCATAGGTTCCAGCCATTATTTTATTGCCACTGCCCTCATTCGAAGCTCAGAGATTCCAATGGAGCCATTGGATCAATCCTTATGGCTAGAGACTCCTACAGGTGAGGATTTGATGATTACACATTGGTTTTGGAAGTGTGAGCTTACTATAGGAGGCGAGAGATTCAACTGGGATCTCCTAGTAGCGGTATTGAGGCCTCACGACGTCATCTTGGGTATGGACTAGTTATCTACAGTCCATGCTCAGATTGACTGTATTAGGTGCAAAGTGCGGTGTGTCCGTACGGATGAGACTAAGTTTACCTTCACCGGTAAAAAGGGAGCCTCTGCAGCATATGATGTACTTACCCAGAGAATATTACAGCTGATCACTCATTAGTTGGTTAGCCTTACCCATAGAGCGGTTGATGTGGAGATTCCTAGCTGTCCTGTAGTGGTGGATCAGTACGCAGATGTTTTCCCTGATGATGTTTTGGGTCTTCCTCCTCGTAGAGAGGTGGAATTTTATAGACTTTTACCTCGAGATGACACCAATATCTACAAGAGCGTATCAGATGGCTCCCATGGAGCTTTGTGAGCTGTGAGTACAGTTGGAAGACTTCCAGGGGAAGGGGTTCATTCGGCCCAATGTTTCTCCTTGGGAAACCCCAATTTTATTCACCAAGAAGGCATGAAGGAGCTTGAGACTTTGTGTTGACTATCAACACCTAAACCAATTGGCTGTGAAGAACATGTACCGACTCCTGAGTATTGACGACATCTTTGATCTGCTAAAGGGAGCATGGTGTTTCTCGAAGATATTCCTCAAATCAGGCTATCACCAGCTCAGATTACGAGAAGAGGATGCGCAGAAGATGACTTTTAGACGTCAGTACGAACATTATGAGTTTTTGTTCATGCTGTTCGGCTTGAACAATGCTCTAGTAGTGTTCTTGGGACTCATGAATAGGATATTTCATCCATACCTTGATCGCTTTATAGTAGTCTTCATCAATGACATTCTGATCTACTCTGCTACTTAGGAGGAGCATGCCTATCATTTTCAGATAGTTCTGGACACACTCTGAGAGCACCAGCTTTATGGTAAGCTCTTAAAGTGCCAGTTCTAGATCCGAGAGGTTTAATTTCTTGGACATATCATCTCGGAGTCTGGAGTTGCAGTTGATCCAGTGAAGATCGAGGCGATACTTTCTTGGGAGCCACCCAGGAGTGTGATGGAGGTACAGAATTTCCTGGGTTTGGACGGATACTACCAATGTTTTGTGCCAGATTTCTGCAAAGTTGCAGCACCTTTATCAGTGTTGACAAAGAAGGGGGAACCCTTCATTTGGTTAGAGAGATGCCATCAGAGTTTTCAGTAACTGAGGCAGAGGCTGACTAGTGCCCCCATCTTGAGGCTACTGGAGGAGGGTGTATGGTACGTAGTCTACTACGATGCATCAGGGACTGGGCTCAGATGTGTCCTGATGTAGGATCGAGCAGTGATCACATATGGTTGTCGACAGCTGAGACAACATGAGCAGAACTACACTACCCATGACCTGGAGTTATCAGAAGTGGTCTTCGTCTTGAAGATATGGCGACATTACTTGATGGGCGAACTTTTTATAGTCTACTCAGATCACAATAGTCTCAGATATATCTTCTCTAAGAAGAACCTAAACCCGAGACAATGACGTTTGCTTGAGTTCCTACAGGACTATGAATTTGAGATAGTCTATACTTCTGGGAAGGGGAATGTAGAAGCAGATGCACTCAGTAGAAGATCTGGTATTCAGCTGCTAGGTGAGGCGACAGAGTAGTTGGATACTTTACAAATATCCTTTGTAGATCAAGATGGAGCAGTTTTTCTTCCATCTCTTATAGTCACTCCCCCACTTTTTTAGCGAGCTAGGGAAGCACAATGCATGGACACTGACTACGAGGCTCGACATGTTCAGATATCCACAGGATAGGCACCTGATTGATTTTATGAAGGTGGGGAGCACATCATCCTTTTCAGAGGATGTACCATGGTACCAATGCCACTTCAAGAAGAAGTGTTGAGGGAGTTCCACACATCCCCTCTAATAGTAAATTCAAGAGTGGTGAAGATATACCAGGACCTCCGACGACAACACTGGTGGTCGGGAATAAAGAAAGTAGTAGCAGTGTTGTTCTCTCGATGCATCACTTTCCAGCAAGTGAAGGCATAACATCAGGTACCAGCAGGATTAGTTCAGCCTTTAGAGGTCCCAGAGTGGAAGTGGGATGGGATATCCATGGAATTCGTGATAGGACTTCCACATACATCCAGGGGTCATGATTCTATCTAGGTGATTGTCGACTAACTCACCAAGTTGGCCCACTTCCTACTGATCAGAGAGTAGGGTTCAATAGAGAACTTGGGACACCTCTATGTGAAGAATATTGTGCGGCTACATGGAGTAACCTCGAAGATTGTCTCTAATCTTGATGCACATTTCACTTCCTAACTATGAAAGGGGTTATAGGAGGCTTTCGGGATATAGCTTCGTTTGAGAACTGCCTTCCATCCTCAGACGGATGGCCAGACTGACTGGACCATTCATACCCTCGAGGACATGCTGTGTGCTTGCGTCCTCGACTTCAGTCACAGTTGGGAGGATCACTTTCCTTTGGTGGAGTTTTCATACAACAACAACTATCACTCCACCATTGGGATGGAACCTTTTGAGGTGTTGTACAACCGACCTTGCAGATCACCTTTGTGCTGGACTGACCCAGGGGAGTCAGCACTCATGAGACCAGATATGGTATGGGCTACCATAGAGATGGTTAGGGTTATCCAGGAGTGGATGAAGATTACAAAAAGCAGGCATAAGTCTTATTCCTATAGGAGACAGAGACATCTAGAGTTCGAGGATGGTGATCATGTCTTTCTACGGGTCTCACCTCGATGAGGTTTGTGGAGATTTTCCCGGGGTGGCAAGTTATCTCCAAAGTTCATCGAACCCTTCCAGGTCCTTATCAGAGTTAGTGAGGTGGCTTACCACTTAGCTCTTCCACCTTAGTTTCACCAGGTGCATAGTGTTTTCCATGTATCCCTGTTGAGGAGTTACGTGCATGACCCATCTCACATCATCGACCATGGAGAGATGGACATCGATGATGGGGAGACGTTTACGGAGGTTCTGGTAGATATTGAGGACCGATAAGAGAAGGTCCTTCGTGAGCGGGAGGCTCAGATTCGTGCTCAGTACCCCCATTTGTTTTCCTAGTTTTTGTAATTAGGATTTTGGGGATGAAAAGCACTGAGGTGGGGAGAATGTAAAGACCCATAAATTCCATGTAATTATTTTTTTGATTATATCAGAATTTTACGAGTCCACAAAAATTAACGGCACGTGATTCCGAAGCCTGGTGTGCCCGAAATTAATTTCTAAACTTTTTTAGGTACGTTCAGTAAACGTACAAGTGGGTTTTTGTATCTTTTGAAGCGGTGCTCAAAATTGAAATATGAGGGCACCGTTGAACTCGCAGCACCGATATTCGTTTAAGGAGATATTCACCTCGACCACAGTAGGCCGAGGGTGAAAGTTAGTTTTTGTGGTTTTTTGTGGAAATAAAAATAAAATAAACTTTTATTTTATTTTTGTCCTCCCAATTGAATGCTCGGTGGTGGGGACCACCGAAGCTAGAAAAACCCCCATTTCAAATCCATGGTGGTGGGGACCACCTGAACCCCTCTTAATGGGGGGGGATACCTCTCAACTCCCCATTAATTATTCTCCAATTTAATTATGCCTCACCAATTGTTTAATGATGCCAAATTCAGTTAAATTGATAAAAACATATTTTATTGAATCCTAATTTTTCCTTGGGGGAGAAATCGTTGGAAAAGGTAGAAGCTTGAGAGAACTTGGAGGAACTCATCTCCAACGAAGAACACACCATCTCCAATGAAGAACGAGGAACCGTTCTTGAGCCCCGATCAGAAGCACCTTACAGAGTCAATGAATGCCGACGTCTTCGACGATAATGGACCGACGTCTCTTCTTCCCTCCTCATAGATCTCCAATGGAACCTTTGAGGTAGGTATTGTTGTTTTGAATTTCCCTCTTGGCCGTTCTTGACAATTCTTCGTGATTCAAGAAATATTTGAACTACTTGCTACCAACCTAACATGGAGGGTATGTTCCAAACGAACATGGCCCGACCCCTCCGCAAAAATCTTTGTGGTTCTTGGTATGTTTTTCGCAATGGAGGAGGACAGTATCTGACACCGGTGGGGCCTGGTAATGGCGGCCGACATCACGGCTGGCCGCGAAGACGGCGGCAGTGCAACCACACCGCTAGAGAAGGGTCACGGCCCGTCGGCTGCGACAGAGCAAGGGCGGCAGCCAGCGGAGGCCAGCCGCACGACGGGGTGGGGGGGGGGGTGCGTGCGTCCACACCGCTTGGTGAGCATGGGCCGCATATTTTTGCTGCAGCAGTGAAGGGAGGGTGACCGACGTTCGGCCAGCCATAAAGGGGTGGTGCACGATGCGCCGCCGGGAGAACCAAGGGCTGGCCGAGCTGGGGGCGAGACACCCCCTCCCCCCCGCATGCGACCAGGATGAGCCACTCAGTGCTGGCCGGGCTGGGTCGACCCATACCGGGTCGGGTCGACCCAAGCCGAGTCGGGTCAGTCCGACCGGGTCAGACCAGACCCAGACCAATGTTGAACCATATTCGCTCTTTTGGCCATAACTTTGGCACCAAATGTCCGTTTTACAATCCGTCTATGGTGTAGAAAACCTTAGAGCGAGAAAGTCCTTTTGGTATATCTCAATTGAGATTTGGATAATGTTGGGGTACATTTGGGTTGGATCGAGTATGAATCCAATTGGACCCCCAGGACTAAAAGGCTAATAACTTACAGACCAGTCGTCCGATTGACGCACCGTCTGTTGCGTTGATATCCCTATTATGTGAAGGTCCTTTGGGATAATTATTTGTGAGAATTTGTGGCATTTGGAGTATCAACTTGTGGCTTGAGGAGCAGAACCTCCCAGAATCAAGTGAGCTTAGTGTGGGAACCCAATAGTTGGCTGTAACATAAGAAAGATATCCTTCGTGGGTATTTATTTTAGGATTCCACATGGATCCACTATAGGAATCCATGTGGGACTACTCTTGGATCTTGTGTGGGTCTTCTGTACTAGGATCCTGTGTGGGTCTGATGATGTTCTAGGATCCTGTGTGGGTCTGCTGTACTAAGATACTATGTGGGTCTGATGATGTACTAGGCTTTTGTGTGGGTCTACTGTATTAGGATCATGTGTGGGTCTGATAATGTACTAGGATCCTATGTGCGTTTGCCTCTTAATAGAGTAAGATGATTCAGTAGTTACATATAATCATCTATTCTTCTGTAGTTATGTTATACCTAGTGTGAGCTAAGTCCTCTACCTTTGTGGTGATACGTTGGTGGTTTTATTCTATGTGGCATACCTGTGTGGTACTTACCTTTATGATGAAACCTCTGTGGTATTCTTCTATGTTCTATACCTGTGTGGTACTTACCTCTATGGTGTTACCTTCATTGTATTCCTTCCTTTGTGGAATATTTGAGATGGGCATATGCGATAACTTAGGTATATCTATGGGAATATACCTAAGTAGGGTTGACTATTGTTTCCATTCTTTTTGGTTTATCTTTTGTGGATTTTGAGAGACCTTAGGGGGTCTTGGGGTCCCTACTGGGTATCATTACACTCACCCCTGCACGAGCTATGCCCACACCTTGTTGTGTCTGGTGCAGACGAAGGACAATACTGACTGAGGACTTTGGTACCAGGATAGGAGGTAGCTTAGAGGTGGACATTAGAAGAGGTGTACCGCTGAGATGAACTGATCAAGAGATGTACCTACCCTTCAGGTAGGATCCTTGGAAGGCGTTCACTAGAGATCTTTTCAGTTTTATTGTACTTTTCAGTTGGGCTTGTATTCTGGCCCTATTTTTTACATATTATACACACTCTTTTTACTATGCAGTTTACTTGTGGTCATATCTTGCTGTGTTCTTGGTTGAGTGTGGTTATAGGTTATAAAGGAAATTCCTTCTCAGTTTTACGGAATACGCCTTTTGGTGCTAGTCGCCATCCCCTGGCCTATGGAAGGTGGGCTTGGGGTAGTCACAACACAGGCCTCGACGGACGAGTCGTGACAATTTAGTTGGGTGTGTATTGGGAACCATAGACTGAGGTGATCTTTCATGTGATTTAATTACACCTTATTCCTTTTGATACTCATTGTATGATTTTGTATCATTGAAATGGTAAAACAAAATAATATATTTTGAATATTTATTTTATGAAATTTAAAAAAGAAGGATTCTATTTTGGATCTTAGTGCAAGGAGTTTTTTTTCATCTCATTAGGATAGATGTATTTTTTTTGTGATATAAATAGGTCCTTATGTTTATCGAATGAATGATATACCTTACCTTAAGTGTGCTAATGAGGAGCTCTAGAAGGAGTTGTTAGATGTGATTATCCACTAAGATGAGCATAATGATCAACCAACCTTATGTAATTGATTTAGGGAAAATAATATTCTTCAACAATTGATTTCACCAGAGTCAGTCGATTTAGGGTACCTTCATATAGAATGGGGAAATGAATTACATGGGGTTGTATGATTAAATTGGAATTAGTAGAGGCTATTTATGTTCAATTTTATATTGAAATTGGTTCTTCTATTAAATAGAGTGTTAATAAGATGATGGCGTTGGTAGTCTTGATGAACTGGATGTCATATTTATTGGGTAATTTACACATGAAAAAATGATCCTACGGGATAATGTAATAAACATATAGGATATCAAAAAATTTAACATCAATGAACCTAAATTGGAAACTTACAATCATTGACCATTTTTCTTATCAACATTAGGGGTGGTAGAGATTAATGTGACATGTTTCAAAAAAATTAAAAATGTGATTAACCTATTTTTAACCATGTACTAGAGAAATTACATTAATATAAAATACAAATTCATGTTGGGATGAAGTAATGTGATATATGGGAAGTAGTTATGATAATTATCATACTCATTATTTTATGGCATATTAATTTCTTAGATCATGTGTATATTTTTATACATGTGAAAAATGAAGAATACAAGAACCAATTCCTCTATGGAAGAATAGATTTTTTTCTTCCATTATGATAATAATATTGATGCTTATACCCATCAGAAACATTGAGCAACATTCTGATTTTTTTCTATCTAGTGGGGCATGTTTTGAGGGGATCCTAGAATCCATATTTTCTGATCTTCTAGAGTATCTCCTAAAAATTTTATATATACTATAATATAATATTTCACAAGTAAAGGAAAAATAGGTGACAGATATTTATCACATACTTCATGTCCTCTCAAAGGAATTGGGATATCTAAGTAAACTCTAAGAATATTCATTGAAACTCTATAGAGATGAGGTTTGGATCAAAATCCTACAAAAAATTATCCTTAAAGATCCCAAATAACTAATCATATGGATGTTGGGTTTAAAGAGATCATTTCAACACCATCCATTGAGTAATGAAGTAAGTGAATTATCATTCTATCAATACATACAATTTGGGGGAGCAGTTTTATTGCAAATCCTACTGCACATTACAGAATTAATCTGGTCGAAGATTTGTCCTTGGATATCCTCTAATATTGTGATGAAACCAAAGAAAATTGAATGTAACATAATATATAGTGTACATATAGATTCATGATATATCATCAATGTGTGTATACCTCAAACATTTCTTGGGTTCCCATCATCAAGCCACAATGAGAGGTGAAATGTGAATGGTGTTGTATGGGGTATCATATATAGTAGAAGAAGGAAATGCTCTGGATTCCAAAAAAATGATGATTCGTTAATAAGGTCTACACACTACTGGTATATATTCATTTTTAATTATACAAAGGAATGATAAATATATATGAATTCCCAGAGTGATGTGAGATAACTAATCACATAATTATGAGAAGCTTTACCACGTGTCTTCCACCTTGTCTGTTGTCTAGTTGATATAGTTGAGTGGTCATGATACAATAGTGGGAAGTCACATGAATTCATTAAAATGGTAATTATAGGGAATATAAGGCTATTTTTTAAGGAGATAAAAATGGATTGTGTTGGTTTTGTATGATAAACCACGAACATTACTATGTTAGGTTTCTAAAGGTCCTAAAATAGGGTTATTTGTAATTTCTTTCTGATCGCAATGACACCCCATAAGGATTATTTTTTCCATGGTGTCAACTAGCCATAATATCATAGAAAAAAGGAAAGATTCATCCATAATACTCTATTATGTCACTAGATTACAAAATAATAATTTATTCAATCATTCCATTTTCCTTCTTAAGTTCTCATCAAGCAGTCGAAGAGGTATCTCAATAAGACTCTAAGGCTCATAACCTGTATCTACTAACAACTGTGGAAACCTATATGTGGTTTTTCTTGTCACAATCAATTCTCTTAAGGAACATCCTCCTCACATGAAAAGTTACAAATTTCATGTTCCACAATGTTAGAGAATCTATTAATGAAAACATTCACCTAAACAATAGTTGGTTAAAGGGGATTGATGTAATCATTAGGATGGCTAACTATGAGTGTTTATTTTTATCATTATAAGAGAGTGAAATAGATTGAATCATATCCCTACCTCTACTGTTTTAATTATGAGATGTGATATTACTAATAATTTGTATCACATTGTGATTTTTTAGTATTTACCATTGAAAAAATGGTCAAATATATATCCAATTATTGGTGATGAGATATTGGAAGCATTGTGAGGATAATATTTCAAAAATTCATTTTGCGGGGCTAAATGTGTTTTTAATTTCCAAGATAGATCAGAAAAAATCCCATTATATTTGAGAGTCACATTTAAATTCATTTTGAGGAATTATTTTTGATATTCAGTGATAATGAATAGGGTCAATATGTATGGGGATATATGTTTCCATAATACACATGTTAATTATTCATTTTCGAAAATGTCCCATAAGCTTTCATCATGATATTCATAATTATAAGGGAAACCATTATATTGATAACATCAAGATTTAATATAAAGTTATCGATAAGATTGATAAGAGAGGGATGTGGGCATAATATTCATTTGGTTTTTGAGTGGCAGAAGAGTCATCAATGACACATAATTATATAAGATAAAGAGGAACCCTATAGAGGTGGATCAATCTTTATCACCATGTTTATGTTTAATATTTTGTTTTAATTTTCTAGTGTCCAAGGTAGGTCATAAATTACATACAGTTGTACCACATGAGTCGCCTCAATAGAGTGATTTAATACATATCTAGATATCACCCTTGCTTCTTTTGTATAGGTGAATAGAAGTGATACAGATGTTGTCATGGATGGCTCCATGGTTAGTCCTTAGAAAGAGGCCATGGAATCCTATGAATATAAACTCTTGTGGATATCTTTTAAGAGACAAGTAATTTTTCATTTGAAGATGAAAATATTTAGTCAATGAGGCTGTACCTATAGTTATGGGATTGGTTATGGAACATATCTACTAAATCCAATGAGGTATTAGATTTTTTGAGATCAAGGGTGACCTATCATTGGTATCACCTGTCCAACCATCGGGGGTGATTTTGATGTTCCTCATTGGTGATATTTTATGATTCATATAGTTCTTCTCATGAGAATTGGTGAAACAGTTGTGATAATGATCTCCAAAATGGTTGGTGAACCCTCGACCATGGGTTGGACATTGAATTTAATGCAATTCTTCTATACAAGAAGGTACTCTAAAATTGTTGTTGATGGTGTAAGGGGAAGTTAGATTCAATAAAAAATTATTGGATAGTGGTTTGGGTCTCAATGTAAATTTATTAAATAAATTATTAATTTTGGTGCTCAACATTTTTGAGAATGTAAATACTACTATAGGAGTGACTTATAATGGTGTAAGAGTGGGGAGCTTCTACCAGTAATTGTATAGAGTAGTCTGTAATTGAGAGAGTGGAGTTGATATGTGATTGAACTATATATCTACTAGTTTTGTGCACTTTTGTTGATTTTGATAATTTTTTTGGGATCACCCATTGAAATGTCTTGGGTGGTAGTTTGGGATTCCAAATCTTTGGCGTACCCTACCTCCTCAGCATAGGTGAAGGTATAATCTATGTTCTCTAATAAAAGGATCCCAAATAGATTAGTGGGGGCAATGGGGTGATACATTCCACTATGATATATTTATGGGGAAATAATTATTAAAATAAATCTTATAGGTTTTTTAGATAAATTTACCAAATTGTGATGAGTCTATCTATCTCATAATTCAAAAGAAAGGAATTGATGAAGCTTCATTGAATGGTCATTAATGGGGAAAGGGGTAAAGGGTACCTTGGATCTATGTGAGATGTAACTATAACTGATTAGAAATATGTATATGGTATCTCCACATAAGTGCACTCAAAGGTATTTAAATCATTTTGGGTTGTCCGTCCCCCATAACTATTTTTGGTAGTAAGAGAATCTAATTGTGAACATCTAGTGGTCTGGGTCATGTGAGAAAATTTAATTTCAACAATTAGTACATGTTAGATGATGATTATTACCAATATTCCCAACATTAACCATCCTTTAAGAACTATTGGATAAGGAATTCAAACTAGTGAATCATAAGTTATATTTCACCATGCTACTCTTCTAGAAATAGTTTTTCAAATAGGATTTCACGTTGGGTTCACCATTCTATTTTCTAATTATTCTATTAGGAGATATTCTATATTGAGTTGAGAACCATATTCTATCTTCTTAATGTTAGTCAACCTTACAACACTATAGTTTATGATGATAAATACATGATTAGAATGTGATTATAGTATGTTAGAACTTCACTTCATAGGATCCTCCACCAAGATTGTTCACTATTCTAAGAATCAATTTGAAATTTATAAAATGTTTCAGAATTTCATTTCTATTTTTATATTGACATGGATAATAGTTATTTCCATGATTGGGTGAAAACCTGGAGGCTTAATATGGTGAATTATTTGGAATTTTGGTTATCTATGGAAGTTAGGCATATGGAAATATATATCATCAATACATAAAGTAATGGGGGAATATTATGATTGTTGCATAAAGAAGCTATGGATCATCACCCAAGGCTTATATTACCCTTCATGTGAGGCATATTGTTCTCATCAAATAGTGTTTTCTATTCTTTATCAAATAGGGATGTATAAATTATATTAATTGTCACCAAAGGGATAATGAATGAATCACATGATCATCATAATTTCTTATTATCAAAATCATATAATGAAACTAATTTTCATAACATGAGGAATATATTTCTTATTACAATATTAAATTGAGAATACTAGGATCATCAGTTAATGAAATGATGGAGTGATCCAATAAATTTCATATAGGCTTCTTATTCCTATCACACAATGAATCACATGTTAATGAATTGATTCATCTCATGATCACAACATAAGTTTTTTTTCTCACCACATAAGACCTTCTCTTCTTATTACATTGGAACGTAAATCATGATCACCTAATTATCATCACTAGATTATTTGGTGTCCAATAATGATAATCACACATGCATTATGTGATCATAAAATAACATGGGACCCATAATTCATTTCATAGAGGAATGTTCTTTGGTACACATCTTGGAAGGGATGTTTTTGATCCATATACACTCTTCAAATGCATTCAAACAAGTTAACATATACTGGAGATGGTATATATTTTAAATTCACATGAATAAATTTTCAAAAATTATTTTCTAGTGTTTATGGAATAAAGTTTAATGTTCTGTGGTGTCTCTTGGGTATTGGATTTGGGTGGGAGGTTTGATTTTCACTTAGAAGATAATCATGAATTGCAGATACTACCTATCAAGTTTAAGAGGGATGTTGATGATTGGGGGAATGATCCTCAAATTGGATTCCTATGTATCTTATTCAATAAAGAATCAAAATCCACATATATTTAGTTTTATAGTTTATTATTTTTAATTTATCTATTCTATATGGTCTGATATAATTCATTATAGATGTGTTTTTCATGAAAGGAGAGAAAGTATATGATTTTCTAAGGATTACATTTTAGGAAACTTGGGGAGACATAGATATTTGAAGTAAATAAGTGTTAAACCCTTAATAATAAAATGTTCATGTTCAATACCTAATAGGAATCTCCTAGTGAACATCGGTATATGGAGAGTAAATAAGAATTATTCATATATCGTGAATCCTTACATATTATATATAGTAAAATGAATGAATGTCACTTGTCCGTGATTGGTGAAAAGATACTAGGGATTATAGTGAACATACATAAGAAGAATATCTAAGGAGACTACTCATCCCATTCCTGGTGAAAATATATCGAGTATAAAATTCCTTAATATCTATTGTACTTATGAATTTTTCAAATTTAATCATAGATCAGGTAGATTTTTAGCCTGACTATTTTAAACTCCCATATAATTAAACATCATAATAGATGATTTGAATATGTAACTAAGTGTGTGTTGAAGGATGATTTATTTAGATTAAGACATTTGACAATAGAGAAATAGGTAATCATGGGCACCAAAGTAAGATATTTTTATAATTTATGCGTTTATTGAGAACATGAGAAATATAATTAATGTAAATAAATTATAAACATGGAATTAATTGATAATAGTTATTTTAAAGCTTATATATCCCAATAAAGTTCATTAAAATTCTTATGTTATGTAATTCACAAAATGTTTTGACATGTTAGAGTCTAAGAGATATTATGATTTTTATAATTCAAGGATTCTTAGTTTTCCATGATGGGGTATTCATCTTGAAAGTAAAAAATTTTAGATCTAGATCGATTAGAGAGTTGGATATATATTTAAAGTCCTCCAACACATTGAAAGTGGAAATTCAAGAATTTAATTAATACTTTCACATTTTTGGAATTGTTTTATGCATTGCGAATCATGATAATGATAAATTATTATTATACATAAAAGGGGAGTTGAATAGTGCATCATAGTTTGTCTTGTATTACTATAAGTTGATGAAACTATTTTTATTTTCTTCTAAATTGATATATTCAAACATTTCATCAACTGTATCATACTAAAATACATTTTTTGGAACTAAAATTACACTTGTTCCTTTTCAATAAATTTTATTTACATACTGTATGTAGTTTATGGAATTTTTTGTACTTTATATATTTTTGAAGTTTCCTCACACTTGTGAGAATTTGAGATATTATAGACCATCAATCTAGAGATAGGTGATATTTGAGACTTTACTAGTGAAACTTGGGTTTGTTCATTTGTCAGGTGTGCGGGATGTTGGGAACACCTCACCAATTTGTGGGTAATTTGGAATTTATCAATGACTCTATTAATGATTTAAGAGATATATATTAATAATTTCCATTAATAATATAAATTATTACTACCAGTATCTATTCGATCGGTAAAATTCTAGTATTATGTTAGTTTTTTGGGAAATGCATTAATGGAAAAAATATGGGAACTTGGGAATCGATAGACATATTGTTATTTTTTAGTGTTTTGGAATTGGGATAAATCCCATGGGAGGGGGTTTATATGGTTATAATTAAAGGGAATATGGTCACATGATGTTCAATGTCACTTAATGGTATATGTAGTACCTTTTATGTTAATGTGCCAAGGACCAATCTGGTTCCATTTAATTTCATGGATCGTGCATCTAAATGATATAACTATTAATAATTTTTATCTTAGAAAAATTCTAGGTGGTTTAACATAATGAATTTTTTATATTATTCCATTATGTTTAATATCATGAAACATAGACTACTATATGAAAGGTTCATATCAAGTGTTTCAATGGGGTTATGGATGACTATATATTTCATGTATATCTTATAGTATAGTAAAAAATATGTATAATATATGTTTTCTCTTATAAGGAATAAGGACCAATGAGTATGGGATTCATAGGGATCATGACATTGTAGGGTTACCATTGAACATGGAATATAGCCTAGTGAGTATTAGTTAAAATGGTAATGTGGCCTAATTATAATGAATCTAATAGTGAATAAATACCACTCATGTATATTTGGGGATTTTTCCTTATAGGTTGACAAATATTTATATTGTTTTTTTGGGACAAAACCTCTAAGAGTCATCCAAAAAATATAAATAAAAATGAATCAAATCTCATATAGTTTTAGTTTCACAATGTAATGTTTTATGTTATAGTTGTTTTATGTAATTCATCTTCCTATGAAAATGACGTTTGGGTCATGAATTCAATAAACAAAATTAATCATGAATTACGCATTAGGCCCCTCTTTTTTTCAACTAGGTAGACGAAATATGTAAAGGATTGTTTTAGGGATTACAGTAGGATTGAGGTCTATATTTGGGCTGAAATAATTAGTTGGCCACTATAATAATCCATCAATGAGGATGAGGTTGAGCCTTCCACCATTTATAAAGCTGATATATATCTTGTATCATTGAGTAGATGAATGGGTCCCATCCAATTTTTAGATCAACATGATGCTTTATGTGGGAAAATAAGGAGGATAAAAATGAGACAATGAAGATTTCACTTATAGAACAATGATAAGAAAATTATTATAATGAAATTAAATGATTGTAAATTCCCAAAGAGACCTATATATTAGCAAATAAATTTGATAAATATCAATTATCAATGGAATATATTATCTTAGAAGAGTACTCGGGTGAAAATTACTAAGTCATGTATCTCAACATTTAATATAACTAGTCTTGTTAGAATATAAATTTATGATATTTGATGTTATAAAATTAAAGACAATGAGGCCATTTGAGTGGGTGAATTGAGTTTCCAAATATATTTCTATTTAAAATAAATTAAAAGAGTAAACCCCATAATTAATTAAAACAACCCATTTAAATAGAATATTAGAGATATATAATTAATGTATTTATAATGATTTATAAAATGTATGATCATTTACTAGTTAAAAACTATTCCAAAATCACATTAAACTTTTAAAAAATTTAATCAGTTTAACATATTGTTTCAAACACAACATAATTTTAACTATCAACATTGTGTTTTTATATATCATTTTTGAAAACTAAAATAATTTCTAACACAATAAAAACAAATAAAATCAGACCATATAATAAAACATAGGTTCTATAGTCTCAAGATGAGACCTTGTACTCTTCAAAATTAAATATACCACTACTAAGAAGACTATTGAACAATAATCATTATCCACCGAAGGGACTAGATTTTTACATAAAAATGACCACAATGTAGTCGAGGATACACACAACCTATACTATATTTATACTTAATATAACATATTTAAATGAAATGAATAGAGTATCATTGTATTATTAAATATAATATAAGATATTGTGTTATTAAATGTATAGATTAATGTATCCACAACTCAAATGTAAATAAAATAGTGAATAATAAATAAATAATAATGATGATTTGTAAAGTTATTATATCTTTGATCATGTATGGAGTTTATCAATAATGTTATTCTAATTTTTTAATATTATATTTAAATAAGCTCCTAATGTTTCTATAAATTTTCATTATGAGGTATTTTATTGAGAAAAATAGAGTTGTGATTGTAGAACCAAGTAATACTTTTTATTTTATGAGAAGGTATTCATTAGTAAAAAAATGAAACTGATCATCCAACCAACTTAGTTAAATTCAGTTCATGAGGGGTTACTCATATTTTTTAAGTGTATTTTATTATATATTTGAGGATAAAAATTAAATGATTCAATTCCTCATACTATTTAGTAAAAGTGAAAGGTATGATTTATCTTTAAAGCCTTAGTTTTTATTTATGGATAATAATTATTAAATCTATATTTCTCTAAGAAGCATAAAATACACTTAACTAGTCATTGGAATAACTATTTTGAATTTTATTCCATAATGAAATGGTAGATGATCATTAATTGGTGATAGAAAGTTCAACTAATGGAAGCAGATTCATCAGGCTGCTCCATGATCTAAACTAATAATAACACACTTTCTTTTATGGTAGTGGTGGTAGAGAAATTTTTTTGGTAACATTGTTTTACTAGAATTATATGTTCCAATAGGATATTTAATATATTGTTTGATGTTTTCTTCATTCCACTAACAGTAGTAGAAATAATCCTAATAAAGAAAATAACTTCTAGAGCCAGGATAATTTTCTAATCCAAGAAAGATTCTAATGATAGTAACCCAATTAAACTAGTTGTATAAATATTTGTACAAGAAGTAGCTGGATAATAATATTAAAATAAATATATCAGAATCATTATAAGGCAAAAAAACCTTTCATGCCATGGGTAATGGTAATAAATAACTTACATAAAAATTAAGTGATACTTTATAACTGAAATAAATAAATTACAGTTATTTATTTAAGGGAAAATCAATAATATTAAATCCTATATAAATTTATATAAAAAATTTATAATGGTAAGATATACATAAGTAATGGTATAAAATAAACTACAATGCATACGTAATGGTAAAAAACTCATATATAAATGTAATAATTAATTATTTATAGGTAAATCAATGAATAAAATTCTTAGATAGAGGTAGATCCAACCATGTGTAAGGGTTACATAAATTTTTTATGAATTATGTAAGGGTAAAATAATGTTTATAGATCTTAAGAAAAGGTAATGATAAAAGAGTACAACTTATATAAGGTTCGAAAAAATATTTCATAATAAATAAAACATGATTAACAAGAATACCATGATTTGAGAACATTAAAATAAGTAATTTATTTGATTGATACCACTAATATTCATCTTTTGATGAACATAAATAATTATTTAAAATAAAATTTAAAAAATAATAGTTTTTAATAATGCTCAATAGTAAAATACTCCACATATATACTCATTTTATATGAATATTATAATTTTTGATTCACATTATCATTATTTTCCACAATTAGGATTATCATAAAATGGACAAAAAAATAGAATAGGTAGTAGAGTGAATATAAATGAATAGAAATTAATGATATATAATTAATATATGAGTAAAAAAGTACCATATCAATTGAAAAAATAAATGAAAAGGCCCCATCAAATCCAAAACTGAGTTATAATCATCCTATTTAAGAATATATGAAAGATCAAATAGGTATTTTTCTTTTTCCATACATATATGGTGTAAAACTAGGGGTAGAAGAATGTATAGAAGCTATAAACAAAATTCTAGAGGCAACTAGACTAGAATCCCTCACTGCATCAATAGAAGTAAGTCTAAAAGGAATAAAAATAATGGATATGGTCAGCAGAGTTTCGGAGATAAGACCATAAACTAAATATTTCATTATAATAGTTGGATTTGAAATGATTGTTGTATGGGTAGTTTGGAGAAAGGGCTCTATCAGATCCACATACTGAGAAATAACCCTCTCACCATGATACATTTTTAATGACCTGACCATAAACATGACATTATCTTGTGTTTATGTTAATACTTAATTTTCCAAAATTTGCAGATCTCTAAGGTTTAGAGTTTTATAGAATTATTCACTCAATATTATATAAATATTATTAAATCAAAAATTGTAAAATCTACATAGTATCCATTTAACCCAAGAAAACATTTATGGTATTGCAAGTTTTCATTTATTGGTATATCTTTAGAATTTTTAGTTTGACCTCATCCTTATCCCTAAACATCCCTAAAACCCAGTTTCAAACATATTAAAACGTTTTAGTAACAAAATAATATCTAAATGGGACATATAAAATCAAAAAAATAATTTTTTTAGTTTATGAATATATATACAATATTTTTGTTTTTCAGAATTAATAATTAGGCTCAAAATAAACATTTTATTTCCAAGGAAATGAACTATTATTGCCAAATATTTTCATAAAATGATTCACAATAAATTTTAAAGGAAACTTATATCATAATTATTACTTTTAAATATTGAAAAATTAATGAAAATCTTTATATTTTTTTTATACATTTCACACATATGAAGTATCAAAAATATTCCAATAAATATAATCTCATGAGAAATAAAAAGATATAATAACATAAATAAAAAGGTATTATAAGATCATGTAATCATATGAAATATAGATACAACACAAAAATGATATAATCATATGTCAAGGATAAATTCCAAGATGACATCACATGGTGGAAGGAGTCCCACAATGGACTTGTTTTTTTCCATAATCCCATACATAACATTTCCTGAGAAAAAATATTTACCCAATACAATGGATCACTATCTGGGTGATCTCATCATGAAATGTATATAATAATTTGTCACACAAAAATAAAATAAATCATATGGAATAAACAATAAAAATACCCTTGTAATGAAAATGGGTTGTATAATCTTTCCTTATATCAAAATAAAAAAAGATTTCTTAAATAATACATTAGATAAATGTTCATGTGGCACATATTAACCCATAAAATGAAAATATAATAAGAATTTTATATATTTTAGAGACATATATAATGAATTTATAATCATTTAATAATATTAAATAAAATTGGATGGAGGGTTATAGAGAGAATAGTTATAACCTAATCAAAATGGTTGTTTAGAGAGATCCCTTACACCCATAGGAAAAAAAATTCATGATGTTAAAATATCCTTTCCATTTAATACAATTTTTTGAACATACCATGCTAATAATGAAATAGGGCATTTTATTGAATAATAATTTAATATTATGATGAAATATGAATATCAACTAATGGTTTTGGTAGTGAAATAAACTGTTGATGACATATTCATTAAAACAAAAAATTAATATTTTCTTTTGTATAGAAAGTTAAAACATTTAGTAGAAAAGAAAAAAAAGATTCATTTTTAAATAATTTGAAATAATGTCAATAAATAAATTAAATTAAATTTATAAATAAGTTATTTACTTATAAAAAAATAAAAAAATAATTTTTAAAATATTGACATGAAAGAGAAATATTTAAAAGATAAATCTTTAAAACTAATAAAACAATGTTTTTAAAGTAATGTGTCCCTCATTTAAATAATTATAAAGATTAATTTTAAAAAAAATTAAATGAAGGAAATATATAGTAAATAATGACCTTAATAATCCCTTAAACCATAAAAAAATTCCAAAAAACATTTATAAAACACAGAAATTGAATAAAAAGCATTATAAATGAAAGTTTATAAGATTATTTTAAAAATAAAGACCCATTCCATGGGTCTAAAAATAATAGGTAAATTTATTATGATCTTGAATAATAAAATTATTATAGTTTTTTAAATTTTAATAAATTTTAACACCCTGTTGACGCTCCTTTCGTCACAGAATCTAAAGATCGGAAAACGGGAATATCTGAGCTCAATGTGATTCATCCTTTGAAGAAACATCAAAAATCAACAAAGGGATGAACAAGGAGAACATTGCCCATAGGCCGCACAAGTTCCCTCATGGTCGCGCAAGTACACTTGCGCACCGTCTAGTGGTCGTGCAAGTACTTGCGCGACGCCTTATGGTCGTGCAAGTGACTTGCGCGGCCTAAGTGATAACCGCTCAGTAACCGCCCAGGGCCTTCTTTTGCCTATAAATAGACCCTGTGGGCCCCCCATTCGAGAGGATCTTTTTCCAGAAACTCGAATTGAAGCTCCCGACGCCCAAGTCTCTTCTCAAAGCTTCCGGAACACTTCTCAGGTAATTTTTTACCTAGAACGGAAGATCTAAAGAGAAGAAGGAAGGCATAAGTGTGGAAACTTATCAAACACTTGCGCGCCGACTTATTTCCTTCAATGTAACTTGAACGTCCCTGTTCTGGAAGAACCTCAAGAGGATTCTAAAGTGATTAAAAAGAAATCGCTCAAGTATTTCAATTCCGATTGAGAATCGCGCAAGTACCCCTCATGTCGCGCAAGTATACTTGCGCGACCCATACTTGCGCGCCGCCGCAATACTTGCGCGCCTTTCAAGACTTGAGCACCCCTACTTTTTTGGGTGCCCATCTTGCCCATGTCACCCCTCTTAAGCCATCACACCTTTCCTTTTTAAGATTCAGTCTTCAAGACACTCTTCAAATCCACTTATGGCATGATTTCTTTATTTGAGTTTCTTATCTGAAAGGAATTCTGTGGAATATCTCTCAAAACCTAGTGATTTAAATATCCTTATGTCACTAAATATGGAGAGTTCATTCATTCAACCTCATCCTTTAAGATGAGAGAATCCTTAACCTGGGTCTCCTTTTCAGGAATAATCCCCAGTTATAAGTTCTTTAATCTGGGCATCCTCCTTAGGAGTAAGCCCCAAATTCTTAAAGTTCCTAAACCTTGGGCATCCTCCTCAGGAGTAAGCCCCAAACCTTAATTCCTTAACTTGGGCATCCTCCTTAGGAGTAAGCCCCAATCCCAATCTCACGACATGGGCATCCTCTTCAGGAGTAAGCCCCAAACCAAGTCCCCTAACCTGGGCTTCCTTCTCAGGAATAAGTCCCAGTCATAAACCTTGGGCATCCTCCTTAGGAGTAAGCCCCAAGCCTTAATCCTTAACCTGGGCTTCCTTCTCAGGAATAAGTCCCAGTCATAAACCTTGGGCATCCTCCTTAGGAGTAAGCCCCAAGCCTTAATCCTTAACCTGGGCTTCCTTCTCAGGAATAAGTCCCAGTCTTAAACCTTGGGCATCCTCCTTAGGAGTAAGCCCCAAGTTTCTTAAATTTCTCTTAACTAGTCCTAATTTACCTTTGATTTGGGTTTCCTTTTCAGGAATAAAACCCAGTCATAAGTCCCCTCCTAACTTGGGCATCCTCCTTAGGAGTAAGCCCCAAGATTAGAGTATTCAAATCTCCATAAAGCACATATACCTTTATGGACCCTGTTCCTGGATTTTTTCCCTAAAAGTGAATCCTAAAACTTCATCTATCTGGGCAGTCATACATACCTAAGCCCCAAACAATTTCTTATGATTGCATCTTTCATGGCACAATTGTCTCATTTTTACCGATACCTCTTGTTTCTCACACCGAGCATGACTCACGTGAGCTTAGAGTGTAAAAGTAATTATGACATTCTTCTTTGAGCCATTAATCATAAACATCATACTCCATTACTCGAACTACGTGGGTTCTGATTCCTTTTCCAAAATAAAGGATACGTAGGTAGCCCATTTATGGGTTCGATCCCAACTTTGAAATAATCCCTGTCCTTCTGAATGACGATAGACTTCAAGTGCCCCACTGAGTGGCTTTAAAACCAGTCTGGTCATCATAATGACCAAGAGACTTTTATATAAATGTTTTGAAGTATACCATTGACCAAGAATCTCTAAACAGATATAGATGATTCTCTATTGATGAAGAACCTCGAATACATATAAAAGATTCTCTAAATCTCTTGCATATTTAATCATTGATTGTTAAAACTTAAGGAAAGCTCATTTTATACTTGGTAATGTAATAAGGATTCACGAACATAACTTAAATCTATAAAGAGAGTCTTGGAGTAGACAATAATTCCCCTCAAAAAGGTGTGATGAGTCCGACCTCCCATCCTCTCGACCAATGAAAATTCCTAAGCCTCATTAGTCCATAAGGTAATGAGCTCCTGCCTTTGGAAAGTAGGTCCAAACGGATGTGGAATCATTGGATGTTTCCGGTTCTACGAACAAACCCGTTAGAAACCGATCGGAACGTTTGAATCTCCCGTTCAGGAGGTCATCCCCGGAATCCGTGCGAAACAAAAATGGTGAACCCGACGTGAATCCTTAACCAAGTTAAAATTTGTTAGGCCCCTCGGGCCAACAAATCAATCATTGACATGTGCTCATCCAAAAGATGCAGTGGCCGGATTCATCTTGATTATGTCTGTTATATGGAATAGGCACTCTTTTCTCAAGATCTTCTGCAAAATGGCTTTTCTTAAATTCACCCCTGTGAATACTGCTGCTGTGAACACCTCTACTGTGAGGTCTGCTGCTGTGAAAACCAATGCTGCTACTCCTGCTGGAACGTCGTCCGCTCTAAGGATGACATCACCAACTCAGCGTCTTCAACGCTGGGTTTCTAATGCACTGGTTAAGGAGTACCGTCGCAACGGTACTATCCCAACTCTGGAGGCCGCTCGTCAAGCCCTCCAAGTTAATAACTCTACCTGGTCGTCCGGACAACGGCGGCCAGCGATCAAGAAGCAGGCGGTGCTGACTACCGTCTCCAACCGTTTCGGGTCGTTATCCCCGGAACGCAATTTCCATTCACTCCCTTACTCTGAGGAAGTGAATGAGAAGGTCCCTCAGGGCCTTAATTTAAAAAGACAGGAGTCCTTCCCGAGGGCTCCCATCAACAATCGCCACCAGACTCGTGCGGTAGTGCGCCCTCAATATGATGAGGGTACCGGCTCCAGGCATTCAGCTCAGGTTCCTCGAACCCGAGCAGGCAAGATGAATCACCAGAGACGGAATCCGGTTAACAATGGGCAGATTGTCATCCCTGCCATCTCCGGAGAAGTCCACCAACCTAACTTGGTGGCAAACAATGAGCAGGCACACACACCTGCCCGTTTTAATTCCGCTGTCCAGCAGACTCGTCTGGTAGCATCAAGCCGATCCCGCCAGGCAATTCCGGCGGAGTACCATAGGCAGGAACATACACCTACTTATACATCAGCAGTTAGTCAGCAGACTCGTCTGACTACATATGATGGATCTCGTCAACCGCGTTTGGCGAAGTGTAATCAGCAGGCACATACAACTGCTAATACTAATCAAGCTTACCAATAGTCTCGTTTGGTAGCACACGGAGAAGTCAGTCGGAAAGTCCCGATGACAAACAGGAGGCAGACTAAACTCTCTACCTCCACACTTGAGTACTGTCAGGATTCACTGACAGGAAAAGGAGGACAGGAGCAGGCACATACACCTACTCTAAGCCCAGAATGGACGTATATCCCCGTTCCGGCGGCTAAAGTCACCAAACATATTTTGTCAATGGTGAAGGAGCAGAAGCAAATTCCTGCTCATATTCTGGATGCTTGCCAAGATATCATAACAACTTCAGCATCATCTCAGGGACAAACACATAAATCTATCCCTAGCAGTGGAGTGACACATCAACGATTCACTCCGGAACAGACACACACATCTGTTCCAGTCCAAGAGGGTTATGGGGCATACTCCTCCATATCATACGGACAACCAAGTCAGGAACATACACTTGATTTGAGCGATGATCGTCAGCCTAACCTGACCATCTTTCCTGATCAGGCACATACACCTGCTCAGAGCAATCAATTTCGTCATCAAGTGGTTTCTAAAGCGAGTAAGAAGGCATCTAAGAAAAAGATCCGCCCAGCACAGTCAGGAGATCAAAGGCCAATCTGTAACCAAGCCTTGCTCGATGCTGGAGTTCTTGAAGCCCTCAGACATTTATCTGTCGGAATTCAAGATTCTACTCCCTCAGTTCCCAATAACGGGAACATTAATTCTGAAGGTCTTCAACAGACACTTCCTCATGAAGACTTTCTTCATGAAAGTTCGGTCAATCTCGAAGTTTCTTCTTCAGATGAGATCAACAAGAACCCTCTGTGTGGTCAGAAGACCAAGGAGCAAGAGATTTCATCTTTTTCTGTAACCCATCATGAAGGTCCTCCTCATGGTGATGAAATTCGCTGTGAAAGTCCTCTCCGCAGTAGTGATTCACGTTGTCTCGAAAATTCTTCAGAAGGCAATGTAGTGACGAGAAAGCCCTCCTATCTCGAGGCACTTGCAAACGTAAAACCAGTCATGTCTGAAGCTTTACTATCGGCAGGTGAAACTCTTTCTCCATCAGAAGATAGCTTGGGGTTCAGGTTATTCTCCGAACCACCCCTGGGTCATTTATCTTCCAGCATGAATAGTGATATCTCTACCAATCTTGTTGAATCCGATGAAGCAACAAGGAAACACCAACTCTGGTCCAAACAGGTAGAAGAATCTTCATTCAATGATAAAGAGGAAATGCTGAACATGAGGAAAAAACTGGCAAAAGGTGAAGTACCAGTCATGTTTT
Organism: Viscum album; assembly: GCA_963277665.1. NCBI lineage: Eukaryota > Viridiplantae > Streptophyta > Magnoliopsida > Santalales > Viscaceae > Viscum > Viscum album. The sequence goes on from OY728140.1 coordinate 3,902,534, forward strand.
GGCCTTTGGATGACTCCCAGTACGACATTCCAAAGATGTTGACGGATGATGGAATCCATGATATTCGTCTCAACATATGGAAGACTCTTTGTCAATTAAAGAAGAAAGTATTATCTTACAGTGATTATGAAAATCATATTAAGATAATAGAAGGGTTACAACGCCAGATTGATTTGGCATCTCTATCAGTCTCTCGGTATCCGAAGGCTCAAAAGCAACAGAGAACCCTTCAACGTTCATGCCTTGGCGCACTAAGAAAATTGCGTCAGTTAATTGCCAATACTCCATCTGATGTTCATATCAGAGGATGGGGTGTTCACGGAGCACTACATTTCACAGTGCTTTCCGGTCAGCAAAGCCCGCCGAAAATGGTCTCATGCAATGTTATTGCCCATGGCCGGCCACAGTCAATGGGCTTTGTTCATAATCAAAAGCTTGCTCAAGAACAGGATTAAACTAGTTCCTCTCAAAATCAAGTATATAGAGAACAAGTTTTTGAATTTCTCCTACATCAATCAGACGAGAATATCGCACAAGCCTCTCGTCTGGAGCAAACACGTCATCAAATGACAGATGTTTCGGAAATCATCCAACGATCTGTTGAACCAGGTGATAAAAGTGGATACAGATTAATGCATCCATCTAATTTCCGAACTAAGATTCGCAAGATCAAGAGAGAATTTAAGAATATCTCAGACATAGCATGTCAAGAGACACCCCAGCTTGCCAGACTGGGGACTTCTCTAACCCAACCCTCAGAGTCAACAAATGGGATTCGAGGAGTTGAGCGGAAGTAGTAGGAACACCCCCAGTCCACCGGACTGGGGACTTTTTCAAATTCTCAATCCCTCCCTCAGAGAAAGTCACTATTCTCTCGATTAGGGAATAAGCCTCAAGAGGAACGAAGAGCCAAGCTATCTGGAGATTCTCTCCAAGTGACGGTTTTCCAAGAAGTTCCTGAGGGATCAAGTCAACGGAATTCCATGTCTCATCATGGGCATGGAAGAAGACAATATCACAGAAATGCTGATATAAAGGATTCCATGCAATATGCATCCATTAATGTCATCAATTCCGTTGCTGCTGATTCACCAGATGAGGCTCAATCAGAGGGATCAGACGAAGAGGTTCCTGCTCAAGAAGTTGCGCACACGGACCTAAATGAAGAAGGTGTGCGTACACGTAATCAAAGGCTTACCCAAAATCTGGGTATTCCTTCAAGTAACCCACTTCCCCCTCTCCGAAAAGGATCCAATAAGGGGAATGGAAAGAATCAGGTTACTTCTTACCCTTCCTCTGAAGGAGGTCAATCGCTCTCATTAGAGCAAAGGTTTGCACAACAGGAGGAAGAAATGAAAGAATTAAGAAGGATGAATGCAGAACTACTTCAGAGTAGTCTTCTTCTTAAGAATGCTGAAGTCCGACAGCCAAAGGAATTTGTTGTAACTACTGAGATGGATCAGGAATATCCTCCTTTATCAGTACACCCTCAGAGGTCTAATCCTATAGGTCAAACGCAACAACGGTTGGCAGCACTACCATCAGTTGCAATACCAACCACCACGTCTGTCCAAGCTCCATTCATTGCACCTACCCAAAACCAAGTTCAACCTGATGTTTCTCAAAAGTTAATAACTACTATTGAGTCATTAACAGCTCGGTTAGAAACTATGGAAGGGAAACGGGCGCAAGTTCAACCTGAAAAGAAAGTTTACCCTGAATGGGTAGATTCAATTTCTCCTCCATCCAGTTTTGGAAACCCTGTTTTCCCTACTTTCAACGGATCAGGCGACCCTGAACAACATTTGACGCATTACGTGTCTTATTGTGATCCTATGATGGGAACTCCAGAGCAGCAAGAAGCAGTGAAACTCAGATGCTTCGTGCGAACCTTGCAAGGACCAGCTTTTGTCCGGTATACAAGCTTGCAATCCCGATCAGTCATCGGATGGGAGGATCTTCGTCAAAAATTCCTTCTTCAGTTTAGCTCAACTTTGCCAAAAACGACAGTTTTCGATCTTACAAACTGCAAGCAAAGGGAGAATGAAAGAGTATCTGATTTCATTGCTCGTTGGAAGGGATTAACGTATTCCTTGAGTTTAGCACTCCCTCAGGAGGAATTGTTGCCAATCTGTGTGGCAAATTTGCGTGACAAATTACGCACGCCATTGATCCCTGTGAAATACACAGGAGGGTTTCAAGACCTTACTTCAATCGCTCAACAAATTGAAGTTTCCCTTATACAGGCTAAGGTTAAATCTCGTGTAATTCCATCAGCTCCAGGAAGAAGAATGGATAAAGCAGAAACTGCTACAGTTATGCTTAAACAAGCACCTGTACCTATATCTACTTCAAAACCTTCATCTTGTCGAAGGACTCCACCTCCTGAACGCCAACAACAAAGGCTGTTTCGTCCAAATGATCAAAAAGATCAACGACGAAAACAATTTGAGGATATGAAGAGTAAAACATACTCTTTCCGAAGTGAGCAAGTTCCTGGTTACTTCATTTCAGCTCTGGAAAATAATTTGGTTCAATTACCAGTGCCCAAGAGGCCAAACAAGGAAGGAGATGAAGACCGTCCCAATTATTGTCCCTTTCATCAAATGTTGGGACATCCCATCCAGGAGTGTTTTGTCTTCAAAGACCTCCTGCAAAAGATGGTCGATTTGGGACAGGTCAAATTGAAGGGTTCTTCAGCTCATGTAGCATGTATTAACGCTACAGATCTAGAGGAAGGAGGCGAGTGGCAGGAAGTCAAAAGAAAAACTGCGAAAAAATATGATGATTGGATGGTCAGAAAGACAATCAATCGGACCCATTCCATTTTGCGAACACAATTGAAGAAGCCAATTGTGTCTCCTACAAAAGCTGCAGTAAAGCCTCCATCAAAAGACAAATCCTCAAAAGGGTAGAGCAATTCAAAGAAGAAAGAGGAATCAGAAGAAGATGAGTATGTATCAAAGCCTAAATTGTCTTTGACTCTAGCAGATTTCATGCCATCTACTTCAAAGCCACGGGCACCGCCCCATCAAACGGCACAGCCTAAACAGGCTAACCAGGCAGAGTCTTTATCAGATGAAGAGTTAATCTTTGGTTCTGTTAATATGATTCAATTAACAGATCCATATTACAGTTTTGATAAGCCTGAATTCCCTGTATCAAATAAGGGAATCCGAAGAGGTTCTAGAGGTTCAGGATATAGGGGAAGACGTGGATCTTTCCGAAGCCACTACTCTAATTCTACCCCTGCTAGCACTGTATACGCAGCAGAAACTCGTGGTAGAGCCCTTCAGCGAGCTCAAAAAGAATAAGCAAGTTCTTCTGCCGATGGCTAACTCAGTTTTGGCGCAGTTATTTTGGAAGACCGATTAAAGGTTCCATCTTATTTATCTCAGAAAGTAAATTGATCTAATCAGTCTAATCTTCCAAAACCTAGGATGTTGCCAACTTCAATACAAGATGCATCAGCTTCCAAAGCATCTGCTTCCAAGGTACCTGCTAAACCAAATATTCCTATTGGGAAACGCAGACCTCTAGATCAAAAGTATGATATATTGAAACACTTGGCCCAAGTACATGCCAAGTTATCAATTTTGGATGCTTTGAATCTATCAAAAGATCTTCGGGAAGCACTTATCGAAGCTTTGTCAAGTCCTCAGGAGTTTGAAGCTGAAATTTCTGCAGCTGAAATCTATCACATAGAGAATAATCCTGCAGAATGCCATGCAGTGATATCTTTTACTGATAAAGATGAAGATGATGTTGTGCATGGGCACATAAAACCTTTGTACTTATATGGAAAAGTCAATGGTGTAGATGTTCGAAGAGCCTTCATTGACAATGGTTCAGGAGTCAACCTCATGCCCATTCGTACACTTCGTCGATTGGGCCTCACAGAATCTGATTTATCTCCTTCTACCATGATGTTACAAGGATACGATAAAAATGAACAAGAACCACTGGGAGAAGTTACACTCAGAACTCAGTTTGGAGATCTTGTTTCCAATTCGGATTTCATGATTGTTGATCAAGACTCAGCTTTCAATATCTTGCTTGGAAGACCCTGGCTACATCAGCATGCAGCTATTCCGTCATCATACCATCAATGTCTCAAATACTGTTTCGATGGTCAAGTTGGAACATTGTATAGTGATAAGGCCCCATTCAAGACATGTGAGTCTCAATACATTGAGGCAGAATTTTATCACATGAAGGGAAGAGAAAAATCTACAATGAAGGAAATTACCAAAGTTAATGCTCCATATGGTTTGGAAAAAATTCCAATAAATCCATTTTCACATGTGAGTACAGATTATGTGTTACCTATCAGTCAAATTGACAAAATAGGCCCAAATCAAAATACTCTTATGGAAAGATCCATAATGTCAATTACGGCAATCGAGCCAGACAACATGGGAGGAATTGGTAACTTACCAAGCAACGATGAAAGCATAAGTGGTGACGTTTTCATTTCGTCCGCTGAAATCCAACAAGTCTATACTTCACTAATCATGCCAGAAGAAGTTATAGCAACACCAAAGGTGAATAATGATGTCGATTCTCGATCCATCATCTCCTCTTTGATTCCCAAAGAAGACCCTTTATCATCAATAGGGTCGGAAATGGAAGATTCTTCTTCAAAATGTGAAAATTTTGACATTTCTTATGATCATGAGAATTTCGTTTTTTCATCTACTTCGCAAGTAGAAACGGAAGAAATAACACATGATGAAGAGGAAGAGGAAGATCTTAGAGATGCTCCTCCAGCATTTGAAGAGGGTATCTCTACCACTGTGGATGAACTCAGAGAAGTAAATCTGGGTACAGAGAAAGATCTACGCCCCACTTTAATTAGTGCGGCCATGACCCTTGAAGAGCAAGATATGTATATTTCTTTTCTAAAGAAAAATAAAGATATTTTTGCTTGGAATTATACAGAAATGCCTGGGCTTGATCCTGATGTTGCTACTCATCATTTGGGTTTACCAAAAGAACATCGAGGATTCAAGCAAGCCGCGAGAAGAACACACCCAACCTATGCTTCCAAAATTGAAGCTGAAGTGGATAAGCTTATCAAAGCTAACTTCGTCAGAGAAGTTCAATATCCCAAGTGGTTGGCTAATATTGTCCCTGTAAAGAAGAAGAACGGACAAATTAGGGTTTTCATCGATTTCAGAGATCTTAATCGGTTTTGTCCTAAAGATGATTTCCCAGTTCTGATTACAGAACTCTTAATTGATGCGACGGCTGGCTATGAAGTACTTTCTTTCATGGATGGATATTCTGGATATAATCAGATCCGAATGGCCCCAGAAGATGAGGAATATACAGCCTTCAGAGCTCCTCAAGGTGTGTTTTGTTACCGGGTGATGCCCTTTGGTTTAAAGAATGTAGGTGCAACATATCAACGTGCCATGCATCGTATCTTCAAATCTCTTTTAGGGAAGTTTGTTGAATGCTATGTAGATGATTTGGTGGTTAAATCCAAACAACGTTCTAATCACTTGGCTGATTTGGAAGTCATATTCCACAAGCTTCGACAACATAATTTGAAGATGAACCCCTTAAAATGTGCTTTTGGGGTAACCTCAGGAAAATTCCTCGGCTTTGTTGTACGCCATCGTGGTATTGAAGTCGATCCTAAGAAGACCAAATCAATCCTTGGTATGTCACCTCCTCAGAATTTGAAAGAATTAAGAGGACTTCAAGGACACTTAGCCTATATTCGGCGTTTCATCGCCAATTTGGCAGGCAAAAGTTTACCCTTTACCAAATTATTGAAGAAAGGAGTCACTTACCAATGGACTGAAGAATGTCAAGAAGCATTTGATGTTCTCATGAAATACCTCTTGAGTCCACCAGTACTCATGCCACCTGTTGAGGGTAGACCTCTTATCCTCTATGTGACAGCTTTAGAGCGATCATTGGGTGCCTTTCTCGCTCAAAAGAATGATGCTGGGAATGAAAATAGTCTCTACTATCTCAGTAGAACTATGCTTGAAGCAGAAACCCGGTATTCAAGTATTGAAAAGTGCTGCCTAGCATTAATCTTTGCAGTTTAGAAACTGAGACACTACCTGCAACATCATGAGGTCCAATTGGTATCTCGTAATAATCCTCTCAAATTCATCCTTAGTCGTCCAATGCTTACAGGACGTCTGGCAAGGTGGGCGGTTATTCTACAGCAGTTCGACATTCAGTATGTGTCTCAAAAGGCAATTAAGGGCCAAGCTCTGGCTGATTTCCTGGCTGAACATCCTTCAGTAGAAGACACGTATTCAGATATCGAACTCCCTGATGAGGAAGTTTTCTCTATTCAAGAGAGTCCTCAAATATGGGAAATGTATTTTGATGGTGCTTCTAGAAGTCCAACAGGAAAGAAAATGGAAAATCCTAAATTCAACAAAGTTGGTTTAGGAATTGTGCTCATTTCTCCAGATAAGGAAGTGTTACCTTATTCCTTTTTGTTGTGGGAAGGTGGTACCAATAATGAAGCTGAATACCAAGCTCTCATTACAGGCTTGGAGTTAGCGCTTCAAGCACAAGTGAATCACTTAAAGGTGAAAGGTGATTCAGACCTGGTAATCAAACAGGTCAATGGGGATTATGCCATCAGAAAAGAAGAATTAATCCCTTTGTATGATTACGTCAGAGAGTTAATGTCGGAATTCCCTTCAGAACCGACATTTTCTTATGTCCCAAGATCACAAAATGCTCAAGCTGATGCACTGGCTAATATAGCTACAGCTTTAGCAGATCCAAATCAGGACGAGACAACCATCAATATTGCCCACCGTCGTGCAATTTCACCTTATGTTCAAGTCAGAACAGAGGAAATTAATGAAATTAGTCCCATTCCTGAATCGTATGGTCATACTACAGGATGGATGTCACCTATCAGGGAATACCTTCAAAATGGAACACTTCCACCTGATAGAGCCGAGAAAGAACAAATTCGGCGACGTGTGGTCAATTTTACTCTTTATGATAGCCCAAACCACCTTGAGAAAATTCTCTACAAACGTGGTTTTGATGGAGTTCTCTTCAGATGCATTGATGGTGAAGAGACAATGGATGTCATAAAAGAAGTGCATGCAGGAGTCTATGGTGCCCACCAGTCTGGACATAGACTATCTGATCAAATTCGAAGGCTTGGATACTTTTGGCCTTCAATGATACAAGATTGTGTTAATTTCACAAAGAAGTGTCATTCATGCCAAGTATATGCCAACTTCATTCATCAACCTCCAGAGTTGCTTCATACAGCTAAATACTCGTGGCCATTTTCCACATGGGGAATGGATGTGGTGGGACCTTACCCTTCAGCTACGGCTAAGCATTTTAAGTACATTCTTACTGCTACTGATTTCTTTTCCAAATGGGCAGAGGCAGCACCTCTCAAAGAAGTCAGTTCTAAATGTATTGTTAGCTTCATCAAGTCTAACATCATTACTAGATTTGGTGTCCCTCATAGCATATTGACGGACAACGGCACCAACTTCTGTTCTTCTGAGGTAAAGAAATTGTATCAAGAATACAACATTAAGTCCAACCATTCATCTCGATATCATGCAGCGGCTAATGGCCAGATAGAAGCCTTCAACAAGACTCTTTCAAATATACTGCAAAAGATGGTGGATAAAGATAAGAGGTCATGGCCTGATAAACTCTTTCATGCTTTATGGGCTTATCGGACTACCACTCGCAATGCGACGCGGTCAACTCCATATTCATTGGTATATGGAACAGAAGCAGTCTTACAAATTGAAGTTCAATTTCCCTCACTCAGAATAGCCATTTGTGATCTGTTATCTACAGATGAGCAATCCCAAAAGCGGTTGAATGAATTGGAACGGTTAGATGAGAAAATATTGTGCACTTTGCACCACTTGGAAATCTATCAGAATCGAATAGCACGATCTTTTAACAAAAAAGTTCGTCTTCGTTCATTCATTCATGGAGAATTGGTATTGGTTCTCAGAGCACCAATGATACCAGGAAAGAAGCCTCCCAAGCTTGAACCAAAATGGGAAGGACCTTATTCAATACATAAGGCCTACTCCAATGGAGCGTATTCTCTAATCTCAATGGATGGAGAACACATCACGACTCCAACCAATGCCAGATTTCTGAAGAAATATTTTGTATAAACACAAAATTTGGTCCCCAGAACCAAGACTTACAATTGGTTCATACAGCAATGGTCCGGTATGACCTTAAACTGCAAATATGTCCTACATGACACTAAACTGTATATGTCCGAGATGACATTAAACTATATTTTGTCCGAGATGACATTAAACTATATTGTGTCCTAGAAACATGACATTAAACTGTGTGGCACTTTCATGGTCCGGTATGACCTTAAACTGCAAATATGTCCTACATGACACTAAACTGTATATGTCCGAGATGACATTAAACTATATTTTTTCCGAGATGACATTAAACTATATTGTGTCCTAGCAACATGACATTAAACTGTGTGGCACTTTCATGGTCCGGTATGACCTTAAACTGCAAATATGTCCTACATGACACTAAACTGTATATGTCCGAGATGACATTAAACTATATTTTGTCCGAGATGACATTAAACTATATTGTGTCCTAGCAACATGACATTAAACTGTGTGGAACTTTCATGGTCCGGTATGACCTTAAACTGCAAATATGTCCTACATGACACTAAACTGTATATGTCCGAGATGACATTAAACTATATTGTGTCCTAGCAACATGACATTAAACTGTGTGGCACTTTCATGGTCCGGTATGACCTTAAACTGCAAATATGTCCTACATGACACTAAACTGTATATGTCCGAGATGACATTAAACTATATTGTGTCCTAGCAACATGACATTAAACTGTGTGGCACTTTCATCGTCCAGCATGACGATAAACTATATAAAAAAAAAATCCCCAGAACTGATATCCTCATATTGGTTCACCTTCGTCCTTGCTATATGACGTTAAACTACACAGCAATGGTCCGGTATGACCTTAAACTGCAACTATGTCCCACACGACATTAAACTGTATTATGTCCTATCTACATGACATTAAACTTTATAGAATTTCCATGATATGTCCGAGATGACATTAAACTGTGTAGCACTTTCATCGTCCAACATGACGTTAAACTGTGTCAGTTCCCTTATCGTCCAACATGACGTTAAACTGTCACATTGGTTACTAATATGTCCTACATGACACTAAACTGTATATGTCCGAGATGACATTAAACTATATTTTGTCCGAGATGACATTAAACTATATTGTGTCCTAGCAACATGACATTAAACTGTGTGGCACTTTCATCGTCCAGCATGACATTAAACTGTAAAAAGTCCCCAGAACTGATATCCTCATATTGGTTCACCTTAGTCCTAGCTACATGACTTTAAACTGTACAGCACCAGTTCATCCTTGCTATATGACGTTAAACTATACAGCAATGGTCCCATATGACCTTAAACTGCATCATCCCTGGTCCATGTATATGACCATAAACTATTTACGAATCCCTTATGTCCAGCAAGACGCTAAACTGTGACGTCCTAAACTACATGACGCTAAACTGTATAAAAATCCCTCACGTCCGGAAAGACGTTAAACTATATAATCATCAAAGGTCCAGCATGACATTAAACTGCACCATCCATGGTCCATGCATATGACCTTAAACTATTCACACTTTCGTCCAACATGACATAACTGGTGTGTTATTTTGTCCTTACGGCATGACATTAAACTGCACAGTCCCCCTTTCGTCCAATATGACGTTAAACTATTTTATCCCCATCGTCCTAACTACATGACGCTAAACTGTACAGAAAATCCTTGATAGGTCCTACATGACATTAAACTGTATTTTGTCCCTGCTACATGACACTAAACTGTGCAGCACCAATAGTCCTAACTGCAAGACTTTAAACTGCATAGTCCCTTTTATTTTATGTCCTACATGACATTAAACTGTGCATCGTTAAGGTTGTTATTACCTCTTGTTTCTCACACCGAGTATGACTCACGTGAGCTTAGAGTGAACATCAACCATAACAATCCCTTTGGGCCGCTAACCATGTGTAAGTCCCAACAACATTTTAATTAGATCGTTGTCCCCAAGAACAACTTGATCATTAATTCATTCTTTAATTGAACTACACAGACTTTGATCCTTGCCCTCCAGGCTGGGTATGTAGGCAACCTCCCAGGGTTCAAGCCCAAAAACAATCTCTTCACATCGGTTCACCACCATCTCATATGATGTTGATTTGTGAAACCGCCCCTGGAATCAATATCTTTACATTGATTCACTTTCGTCCTTGTTATATGACGTTAAACTATACAACACTTTTGTCCGGTACGACAATAAACTACAATATTCTTTGATTTCCTCATTTGAGAAGGAACCATTATTGACATTGATTTTTTAAATCATGTTTCATTTTCAAAAGACTACGTGCATACATGGTAATGCCTAAACTTTTTATCTTAGGTTAAACCATCATTGCACTAAAGTCCCCTTTCACCCTTCACATGTACGAACCAAATTTGTACAAAGGGTAGTTCTAGAACTACGTGGACTTGATTCCCATCCTTATGGGATACGTAGGAACATTTGAGTGTCCCTCGAATCCAGTCCCAAGTCTTTTGGGCCTAACCCCAAATTTCACTTTCAGTCCCTTCGCTGAAAAGTCCTCATGAAAACACACACTGTGTATTCATTATTATGGTCCGAATTCTATGACCCTAAACTAAGATCACTCATACTTTCGTCCTACACGACGTTAAACTGCATTTCAAGAACTACGTATGGCTTGATTCTCATTCTTATGAGATACGTAGTGAAGTCCAAGTTTCAATTCAGGACCCAGCCACAACATGAATATGGTTTTCATTGACCTATTTATCTCTATATACATTGGACAATACCCATCTTTATGTGTTATAATCCAAACCTTAAATATTTTCAGATCTTCATAACCCTTTTCATGACTTCTAGTCACAAAAATGTCAAACTTCTGAGAATTCTTTTGCCTGACTATGCAGCACGTGCCCATAGGTGGCCTTGCATAAACAGTCCACATAACAGACTTGTCAGCTAAAAGATGCTATTTATTTGACTATGCAGCCAATGCCCATAGGTGGCCCTGCATATTTCAACCCCCTAACGGGTTTTGTTAAATAATAGTAACTTCATTCTTGGGAAGAATGCCTCTTTTGTCCTTATTTGTCTTAAACGACAGTATGTATGGATCCGCAAAAAATATCCATCCTTAACATATTTGTCCCATATCCTTTTTCATGATCTAAAAGTATTAAAGTCTATGGTTTATTCTTCTTCCCTACGTTTGGGTCAGACCTTCGTAGGAGTGATGTTCATCCAGTTCTTCGATATTCTTGTTCGGAAATATCTTGTCCATATTCAAGTACCTCTTTCCATACAACAAACTCTATACTTTAGAAAATTTGAATCTCCATAAACTTTCACTGGCTTTTAGCACTAGGAAAGTAAATTTCTAAGAGTTCTTTCGCCTGACTATGCAGCACGTGCCCATAGGTGGCCTTGCATAAACAGTCCACATAACAGACTTGTCAGCCAAAAGATGCTATTTATTTAACCATGCAGCCAATGCCCATAGGTGGCCCTGCATATTTCAACCCCCTAACGGGTTTTGTTAAATAATAGTAACTTCATTCTTGGAAACTACTTCTTCTAATGCCTTTTAGCTCTTTTTCATATCATTCCTCAGATTCAAATATTCTTAATCCATAGTTTACATTTTTTTCCCTCATGCTTGAGTATGGTAATATGTTTTCAGATAAATTGTTAAGGAATTGAATCCATTTTTTAATCCATTTCGGTCAAAGCTATTTCGACCTTAAACATTAGCCCCTTTATGTCCGGCATGAATGACTTTAAACTGCCCACAAAAGACAAAGGAACTCTGAATAAAAGTCAAGTTCCAGCTCACTAAATATACATTTTTTGTATGATTTAGGTATTATCCCCCTTTTCCTTTGAATGTATTCAATTTCCTCAGAGTCAAATCCTCATTTCTTTCCAGATCCAACTCTGAGGGGGGACTTTTGTTGACGCTCCTTTCGTCACAGAATCTAAAGATCGGAAAAGGGGAATATCTGAGCTCAATGTGATTCATCCTTTGAAGAAACATCAAAAATCAACAAAGGGATGAACAAGGAGAACATTGCCCATAGGCCGCGCAAGTTCCCTCATGGTCGCGCAAGTACACTTGCGCGCCGTCTAGTGGTCGTGCAAGTACTTGCGCGACGCCTTATAGTCGTTCAAGTGACTTGCGCGACCTTAGTGATAACCGCTCGGTAACCGCCCAGGGCATTCTTTTGCCTATAAATAGACCCTGTGGGCCCCCCATTCGAGAGGATCTTTTTCCAGAAACTCGGATTGAAGCTCCCGAAGCCCAAGTCTCTTCTCAAAGCTTCCAGAACACTTCTCAGGTAATGTTTTACCTAGAACGGAAGATCTAAAGAGAAGAAGGAAGGCCTAAGTGTGGAAACTTATCAAACACTTGCGCGCCGACTTATTTTCTTCAATGTAACTTGCGCGTCCCTGTTCTGGAAGAACCTCAAGAGGATTCTAAAGTGATTAAAAAGAAATCGCTCAAGTATTTCAATTCCGATTGAGAATCGCGCAAGTACCCCTCATGTCGCGCAAGTATACTTGCGCGACCCATACTTGCGCGCCGCCGCAATACTTGCGCGCCTTTCAAGACTTGCACGCCCCTAATTTTTTGGGTGCCCATCTTGCCCATGTCACCCCTCTTAAGCCATCACACCTTTCCTTTTTAAGATTCAGTCTTCAAGACACTCTTCAAAGCCACTTATGGCATGATTTCTTGATTTGACTTTCTTATCTGAAAGGAATTCTGTGGAATATCTCTCAAAACCTAGTGATTTAAATATCCTTATGTCACTAAATACGGAGAGTTCATTCATTCAACCTCATCCTTTAAGATGAGAGAATCCTTAACCTGGGTCTCCTTTTCAGGAATAATCCCCAGTTATAAGTTCTTTAATCTGGGCATCCTCCTTAGGAGTAAGCCCCAAATTCTTAAAGTTCCTAAACCTTGGGAATCCTCCTCAGGAGTAAGCCCCAAACCTTAATTCCTTAACTTGGGCATCCTCCTTAGGAGTAAGCCCCAATCCCAATCTCACGACATGGGCATCCTCTTCAGGAGTAAGCCCCAAACCAAGTCCCCTAACCTGGGCTTCCTTCTCAGGAATAAGTCCCAGTCATAAACCTTGGGCATCCTCCTTAGGAGTAAGCCCCAAGCCTTAATCCTTAACCTGGGCTTCCTTCTCAGGAATAAGTCCCAGTCATAAACCTTGGGCATCCTCCTTAGGAGTAAGCCCCAAGCCTTAATCCTTAACCTGGGCTTCCTTCTCAGGAATAAGTCCCAGTCATAAACCTTGGGCATCCTCCTTAGGAGTAAGCCCCAAGTTTCTTAAATTTCTCTTAACCAGTCCTAATTTACCTTTGATTTGGGTTTCCTTTTCAGGAATAAAACCCAGTCATAAGTCCCCTACTAACTTGGGCATCCTCCTTAGGAGTAAGCCCCAAGATTAGAGTATTCAAATCTCCATAAAGCACATATACCTTTATGGACCCTGTTCCTGGATTTTTTCCCTAAAAGTTAATCCTAAAACTTCATCTATCTGGGCAGTCATACATACCTAAACCCCAAACAATTTCTTATGATTGCATCTTTCATGGCACAATTGTCTCATTTTTACCGATACCTCTTGTTTCTCACACCGAGCATGACTCACGTGAGCTTAGAGTGTAAAAGTAATTATGACATTCTTCTTTGAGCCATCAATCATAAACATCATACTCCATTACTCGAACTACGTGGGTTCTGATTCCTTTTCCAAAACAAAGGATACGTAGGTAGCCCATTTATGGGTTCGATCCCAACTTTGAAATAATCCCTGTCCTTCTGAATGACGATAAACTTCAAGTGCCCCACTGAGTGGCTTTAAAACCAGTCTGGTCATCATAATGACCAAGAGACTTTTATATAAATGTTTTGAAGGATACCATTGACCAAGAATCTCTAAACAGATATAGATGATTCTCTATTGATGAAGAACCTTTAATACATATAAAAGATTCTCTCAATCTCTTTAATATTTAATCATTGATTGTTAAAACTTAAGGAAAGCTCATTTTATACTTGGTAATGTAATAAGGATTCACGAACATAACTTAAATCTATAAAGAGAGTCCCGGAGTAGACAATAATTCCCCTCAAAAAGGTGTGATGAGTCCGACCTCCCATCCTCTCGACCAATGCAAATTCCTAAGCCTCATTAGTCCATAAGCTAATGAGCGCCTGCCTTTGGAAAGTAGGTCCAAACGGATGTGGAATCATTGGATGTTTCCGGTTCTACGAACAAACCCGTTAGAAACCGATCGGAACGTTTGAATCTCCCGTCCAGGAGGTCATCCCCGGAATCCGTGCGAAACACACCCATTTAATTTGTGTAATATTTTTTCATATATATTTAATTTCATTAATAGATTGTGTTACATGAAAAACCGAGTTTTAAAATACCACTATATATTATTAATATTATTATTTAAAAATTACCATCATAACATTGACATTATATAAGGACCTAAACCTATTTTCTCATATCGAGTCCCTTATTTTATTACATTTTCATATAAACAATGAATTCATATCCACAAGGAACAAATAGTTTAGTAGCTTTGTAAAAAAGATACATACATAAGTTCATCATCAAAACTTGAAAGGAAATACAAAATATCAAATTATTTTGAATCACAAATAATATTATAGACTATACTTGAAGTAAATTCATAATATACTTCTTCAAAACCTGAAAAAAATGTGAAAGGGGTGAGCTACGATGATCAGTAAGGGTAAATAATACATTAGAAGAAATTATAAACCTAAACACTAGGCATGATGAAAAACTAAAAAAGCATGCCTTTAAAAATAAACCTAGGCATAATATGGCAGTAAAAAAAATTGATTAAATAATTCCATAAAACATAACCATGGATATTATACTAGTTGAATAATCACATAGACTATAAATCTATAGTTTCATAATGAGGGAATACATAATTCCAGACATCATAATCATTCTGTCAAGGCCTCATTCCAAGACCATACATAAATGGGTAAAACACTAAACTAGCTTATATCATAAGACCTACCGATGCATCAAGTGGATTTAGCAGGCCCCACCCATCACATAATAAGTCCAATTAATTACTTATATGAATGGGAACAAACATAAACAACGTATACATTCATATTGAAACTAACATATAAAATTTAAATAACTTTCCCCAATCATTAAATACGAACACTAACCCTTCAGAGTAATATGGTGAATGGTATCAAGATAGAACATCCATAGTCAAACTAATCATAAACAATTAAATAAAATATTTTAGATGATATCATAAAATATTAATACCAATTAAAAATAATATTCAACAATAGTGTTGAAATAGATTAAAATACTCATATAAAATTATTGAGTAATTCTTAAGATAAATACTCTTTTAGTTTGAAAAGAAGAGTTCTTTTAGAAAAATAATTTCATAAAACTAGAAGTTAATGAATTTAGTTTTTTCATAATAAAATTTTTGATTTTATAAAATTGTTGGTGGATAAAAATAGAATATATAGTTCATTTAAAAATAGGTAAGAATTCGAGAAGTTCTTTTGATTAGAGCTTGTTTATCAGGAAAATGTTTTGAAAGATCCTTTTAAAATATGTAACTCCCCATAAAATAAAGAAAAATTAGGATTGGTACACATATATATAACATTAAAACATAATATATTATGATTAAATAAGTATAATTATTAATTTAATTTAGATAAGTAGAGAATAAGAGTAACCTAAAAGAAAATAGAGGTTCGGGTAGAAACCCCTTACTTAAGTCTGAAGGTGTTCTGCACTTGACCGTAAATTTATGGATAATAAAATTAAACCCATTAATTAATTAATTAATAACTTTATATACATTTATTTTATTTATTATAGTTTTATTATGTTAATTTATGTTCTTATTGATAAGTTATGTGATTAACAACCGTCGTTCTAGAGTGTTCGTTTCCTTGATATTCATAATCAGTTCGCGTGTTTATAATTAATAGAGTTCATTTGGAATGGATATAATTATATATAATTGGTCTTATATGATACTAATGAACATAAAGATGTTTAAATGGTCATATAATTCATTTTTTATACATAATGAGTATGATTTATTAGGTGAAATATTAATGACAATCATTTAGATTATTTTGGCGGTATTTTGAATATTGTAAACTAGTTTTTTATATGTATTAAAATTATGTATATATACTAGTTAAATAACTTTAAATAGGTTATAATACATATATTATAGTTTTTTATAACCATAAAAATGGTTTCATGACTATAATTGAATGATAAATTGAAGAAGGAAGGTCTGTCATCCATGAAAGTTGTAAATCGGCACCTCCCAGATGATGATTTTATTTTTAAAATAAAGGAGATAAAGGATATTAACGATAGATGTTCCATTAACATAATATAAATATAGAATATATATTATATTGTAGTTATAATGATCATTCAGATATAGGAGTTGAGTGAGAGACTAAGAAAAGAAAATAGATATAAATAAAATTAAATAAAAAGGGTAAAGGATTTAGCCCTTGAAATATCCTCCTTGAGAACATCCTTAAGGAAAGGGGTTTTAGTCTTTTGGAAATACCATGGGATCCTAAACATGGGGATGGACTAGGGAAAAGTATTTTGGAAAAACATTGAGAATATTCAAGGCTTAGAGGAGTGAGGAGAAGAGGGAGTGATGGGTGACTTTTATAGTGGAGGAGAGGAGTGATTTTTGAATATCTTATTCCTTATTTTATTAATTTGTTCAATACAAGCAACAATGTTTAATTATTGTGACACAAAATAGAAATAAGTTCATGTGATTTAGAATGAATATTTTCTTACATCATCCAAGATGAAAGGAATAGTATATTTCTCTTATAATATATCTATATAGTAAATTATTGTATTTTTCTATTCACAAAATTTAAGTATTTTAGAAAAATACCAAAAAATCACCATAACCATTTTCAATATGTATAATTAGAAAATGGACTCCATTTTATCAGAATAATTTTCTAAAATTGGAAATTTAATTTTTAAATAAAATCATTATTTACATTAAAAATATAAATTTGAAATTTGAAACTGATTTTATAATACTTTCAAAAATTAATTGAGGTTTCATAAAATTATCCTAAAATCATAGAAATAAATATATATTTTGGAATAAATTTTATGAAAATGAATTTTATTTTAAATAAATTTATTAATTTAATATTTTAATTAAATATTTATTACTCACTAAAATATCAAAACTTAATTATTAATTTCTAAAATATTCGCCGTCATTTATATGGTGCCTAAATTTTATTTATACTTACAAGGGTGGGGTTTATATTCATAAGGGTATATTACCATTCATAAAGGTAAGTTACGATTCATATGGGTAAGTTACTATTCACCAAAAATGTAAGTTGATCCTATCAGACTATAAATATCTTACTGATCACAACCATGTATGTTATTTTTTCAAAATTCAAATCAAAGAAGCGGAAAAATTATGTTCATTGGATAGGTTATAGAAAAGCGTTGCTTCATAGAGACTCATTGTTTCATGTATTCAATATTAAATTTATCTATAAATTTCTGGGATACTGCATTCTTCCACTCTGACAAAAATTTCATCCTCAAAATTACAGGAATGTTACCTTATAAAAATATTTGGGTAGTTCTTTATCACAAGTTCCTTAGGATCTCATATTGCTTCTTCAATGTTATTATTTTTAAAATTTAAATTTACTAGTTGATTCATCGAATTCCTCAACACTATTTCTTTAGTTTCCAAAATCTAGATAGGCCCTTCACAGTAAAATAAGTCAGGTTCCAATTCTGTACCTTCAGAAGTGAGGAAATGCATTGGGTCTCAAATGTAGTTTCTCAACAATGAGAGATGGAACACATTATATATCCTATAAAATCTAGGAGGCATTTCCAAATGATAATCGACAACTCCAATTCTCTCCAGAATTTTAAAAGGGATAATGTACCTGGGGATTAGTTTCCATTTATTTCCAAATCTTATAATGCCATTCCAAGGAGATACTTTTAATAAAACGTGTTCGCCCTCTTGAAATTCCAAATCCTTCCTTTAATTATCAAGATAGATCTTTTGACTACTTTGAGCTGCTTTGATATGAGTTTGAATAGTCTTTACATTTACCATTGTTTCCTTTACAAGCTCTAGGCCCACAAGATTCCTTTAACCAACATTATCCCAACATATTGGTGTATGAAATCTCTTTTTGTACAATGCTTCATATGGTGCCATTTGAATACTAAAATGGAAACTATTGTTGTAGGAAAACTCTACCAAAGGTAAATATTTATCCCACATACCATCAAAGTCATGTGAACATGATATCAACATGTATTCTAATGTTTGGATCATCCTTTCTGATTGCCTGTCAGTTTGAGGGCGATAAGAAGTACTTAATCAAAGCTTAGTATCTAAATATTTTTGAACAGCTTTTGATGTGAATCATGGATCATGATCAAACATAATTGAGATATGTACTCCATGAAGTCTCACAACTTCATTGATAAAGAGTCTTGCAAGATGATCCAATGGAAAATCCTCCCTTATAGAGAGTAAATGCGAAGATTTCGTAAGTCGACCAATAATTAACCATATTTCATCATTATTTATTGGAGTTTTGGGTAATCTAGTGAAACAATCCATGGTTATTTCATCCCATTTCCTTGTAGTAATAGGTAGAGGTTGCATGAATCTTCTTGGATGTTGTCATTCAGCCTTCACTTGTTGACATACTAAACATCTTGATACATAATTAGAAATTTCCTGCTTCATGTTATCCCACCAGAAATGTTCCTTCAAATATATAATACCAGGGTATATAGAGAAATTCAAGCTTTGGGAATCATCCAATAACTACCTTTTTAGCTCAGGTATATAGGGAACACATAGCCTCTTCCAAAATTTTAGAATTTCATCCTCATACATGAAGTCAACCAACTTCTCATCATTCACACCTCTAAATTACTTTTGAGGATTATCATCATCAGACTGAGAAGTTTTATTTCTTTCTGATAAAGATTGTTGGGAAACCAATTGAAAAAGTAATGTTGATTCCAAATCTTTGATAATTCCGATATCCATATTTAATAGATCCATGAATACAGAATTCTTTTCAACCATCATATTGTTTAAAACTCCATGATCATTTCTACTCAATGCATCTGCTAGCATATTTAACTTTCCTGGGTGGTATTGTATAGAACAATCATAATCCTTGAGTATCTCAAGCCATCACCTTTTCCTCATGTAGAGTTATTTCAGTGAGAAGATTTATTTTAAACTCTTATAATTCACATATATCTCACACCTTTCACCATAGGGATAATATATCCATATCTTCAGAGCAAAGATTACAGATTCTAACTCAAGATCATTAGTTGGATTTTTCTATTCATGAATATTTAATTACCTTTATGCATAGGAAATAACTATATCATTCTATATAAGGACACAACTAAGTCCTTTATTTGATGCATCACTATAAATCACAAATCCACCATTTCAATATGGTAGAGTTAGGATCAAATCATTCACTAATCTTCTTTCAATTCATCAAAACATTCTTCACATTCTTTTTTCCATAAAAACTTTACCCCTTTGCAAGTAATCTAGGTTAACGGGTTGTCTAATCGAGAAAAGTTCTAAACTAAACAACGATAATAACCTACTAAACCAATAAAACTACTTACCTCAGTTATATTCATTAGAGTAGGCCATTACTAATCTGCCTTTGTGTTTGTATGATCAAAAAACATTCCATCCTTAGAAAGAATATGGCCAATAAAAGAAACTGACTGAATCTAAAATTCAAACTTTCTAAACATCCCATATAATTAATTTCTTCTAAGAGTCTTCACAACAATGCAAAAGTTATTATCATGATCTTCATATATTTTGGAGTATACTAGGATATCATCAATAAATACCACAAAAATATCTTAAGATATTCCTTGAAAGCTCTAACCATTAGAACCGTGAAAACAGAGGGTGCATTAGTTAGTCCAAAAGGCATTACTGTAAACTCATAATTCCTATTCCTGGTTTAAAATACTATCTTTGGAATATCTTCCTTCCTCACATGCAATTAATGATATCCAAATTGAAGGTCAATCTTTGAAAAATATTGGGCTTTATGAAGTTGATCAAAAAAAATATCAATGTGAGGAAGATTGTACTTTTCCTTTATCATAATAGAATTTATCTCCCTGTAGTCAAGGTATATCCTCATAGATCTATCGTTCTTCTTAACGAAAATAACAGAGTCTCTCCATGGAGAAAAACCAGGGAAAATAAATCCTTTTTCACTCAATTAGTCTAGTTGTTTATTCAGTTCTACTAATTCCACAGTGACCATTATATAAGGATTCTTTGATATAGGTATTGAACTAGGAATTAAGTCAATAGAAAACTCAATTTTCTACTCCTATGGATGTCTAGGTAAATCCTCTGGAAACACATAAACCTATTAGGGCACAATTGGTACATCCTCAATTTGAATATTTCTTTCCATAAACATAGATATCATTTTCTACTCCTTACAAAAAATTTAATTCATTAGGTCTACTGGGGGTGGATCTAGATAAGAATCAGAAGATTATGTTTATTCTCTAAAGATAAGGGATTCTATATCATTCTAAAAAATTGTAACTTCCTTCTTCTCATGATGAATATTTTTATCATAGCATGAAAACCATTTCATACCAAGGATTCTATCAAAATCAATTTGGGATATTCTAATTGGGTTAGAAACTAAAGTACATTTATGTGTAATAAGGGGGACTAATCGACACATCTGTGTTACAATGATACTTACCTTAGGAGTTTTGACTGACACCTATTTTATTAAATCAAATTTGAAATGTATAATTTTCATGGAAAATTGGGAAGATATAGAATAATTTGATAATCTATAATTAAATAAAGAATTATTATGTTTGAGAAAATAATTAATTTACCTTCCACCACATCATTAGGAACTTCCACATCAATAGTTTTGATCGCATAAGATTTTCCTTGCTCCCTTGGTCTTCTTTGGGGAATATTTCCTTGATACTTAATACATTTATTTTCATAATGTCTGATATTTTCCAATTATATCATTAAACATTGATGGATTCTTTCTTTTCCTTACAATCATGGTATTGGTGGTCTTTTCCCCCACAATTGTAACAAACAACGGGTGTTTCTTCCCAAAATTATCATAGGATAGAAAATCAATTATTCATTTCTTCCCCTTTTCCTTATTTCATTTTCCAGAGTGATGAATATCCATCTTCTTCTGTTTTATTACTTTAAATTCATAAGATTTAGAGAATTATTTTTCTTTCTTGATAGCATATGAGACTTTATCTTTATATGATGAGAGAATTTGTGAGCCCTTCGGAAGAATGGTTTTAAAACAAAAAATAATTGATCAATCTTGCTCCTTGGATTTTGTATGTAGTCCATGGAATGCCTTGCTAACCATGTGAAGTTAGATTTGTTCTTTGTAACATTCTCATCATCTTTTTTCGTCATATTCAGAAACTTCCATTCTATATCTTCTCTCTATTTACGAGGAAATTTGTTTTCTAAAAATGTTTCCTTAAAATACCCCCATTTCATATTTTCAATCTCTTCATTATCCTTTTTGTTTTTAATTAGTAACCAACATTGATCAATATATCTCTGTTGGTCAGAGTGGATACTCAAGAGGGGGGGTGAATTGAGTGCCAATAAAAATTTCTGTTAAAATTATTTCTCTTAAAATCCCCCAATTTAAGAACAATGTTAAACTGTAGTGAATCTATACAGAGTGTAAATGTTCAATCAGTTTCTCAAAGATTGATTTGGTCTCAGTTGACTTAATCTGAAGATTACATTAACTTTTCAAACTAACTTACAGGTTTACAATAAGTATAAACACTTGCTAATTTAACTATCAAAGTAGCTCTAAAATAGTTTTGTATTTCAGAGTAATAGCAGCGGAATATGAAATAAATATATAGTATACTTATAGACTTAAATTAAAATGCACAGCAAAGGTAACCAAGAGGTTCAGTCTCAAGCCGAGACTTAATCCTCTCAATAATTTAAATAAATTGATCCACATCCTGGATCAGGGGTAAACAACAGTACACTACTATCCAGGTCCAAAGAACTCTACCACAGTTCTTCGTGGAAAAAACAAACAACATCACACCGGTTGTTCAGGTCTTACTCAACCTCTACCACTATCCACAGTGGGAAACAAAGGGTTATGAAGTTTGACTGAGGATTTAGGAATCCTCCAGTTTTTTCTCAGGAGATAGTGTGGGTGTAAAATAAACAGGGTACACACACTGTCCAAAATGTAAATAAAAGAATCACTAAGATAAGTATGATTGAGTTTAGAAATGATTTAGTGATTAACAGTGCAGCTCCGGACTCATTTGGTTTATCAGAAAAGATTCTGAGTCCTTCTCTAGTTTCTTGTTTAGAAAACAGAGTGTCGTTTTCTTCCTTGGTTCTTAGTCTAGTTTAGCAGCCCAAGTGCATGAAATGCTTGTTGTAGTTCTTTACTCAAGATGCAGCTTGTGTTCTCCTCTAGAATAATTTTCTTTGTGTATGTCCAGAATTCTTGGAGTAGGAATGTTGACTAGTGAAAAATGCTCCACATTTGAATGTTGTTCAGCTCATAGCTCTTTTTCCCTTCATGTGTCTTCTTAGTGCCTTGATTTTCTCTCTTTCATAAAATGTATCTTGCACGATATTTTTATGTCCCTTTATAGCTTTCAGCTTCGACAAAAAAGAATAATTACTTTTTTCATGGGTACTAGGTACGGTTCCCTGACATGGAAATAGAGATCATTAAATAACATTAACTACATTAAAAACATCAAATGTAACCGTTAAATTAATAAACAAATAGTATTGAGAGTATAGAGTATAGAGTTTGACTGGTTGGTCAATCATTAGTAGCTCGTGTTGGTAAAAGTGTATGGTGTCATAGGATCTTCAATCGGTAGCTCTTGCTATTGCATTAGTAGCTCTATATAATAGTTTCTCTCCATCGGTAGCTCTTGATCCATCGGAATCTCTTGAGCTATCGGTAGCTCTATGTATCGATAACTATGTGTGAACTGGCTCTATTGGTAGAATTCTGTCTATCGGTAGCTCTTGTCTGTCGGTAGCTCTGGTCTGTCTGTCAGTCGGTAGCCCGGTAGACTGGTTCTATCAGTAGACTTCCTCTTATCGGTAGCTCAGGTTTGTGATTTTCAGTACTCATATCAGTAGGGTTACTCTATTGGTAACTACTGGTAGACATGCACATCGGTAGGTCGTATGTTCTATCAGTAGACTTTGTGTCTGCTTATAGGTAACTCTGTTTATATGAGTGACCTTAGTGTATCCGTGACTCTGTCTATCAGTAGAATAGGTCTATTGGTAGACTGAGTACCGGTAGCTCTATATCAGTAGATATGTGAAGATCAGTAGCTTACACTTATCTGTTTTTATGCAAAGCACATCCGATTGGGTTAGAATTATTTCAGAACTTATATAAACATGGATAAACATGGATTAACATATCTCAGGGATTATTTTAATGTTATTATCATCTTGATCACAGATTGAAGGAATTAATATATAGAAAATCATTATATTGAGATTATCAAAGTATATTAAATCATGATTGGGATTATCAAAACCAGTGAGGTCAACAATCTCCCCCCTTTTGATAATCACAACTTATAAAATTATAGTTTTTAAAATTGTGTGTAGTTGTATCAGAGGATATATCATCAAATTAAATTATCTCATAGAAACAATATTTTATAGAACATAAAGGATCAGAGGTGGAAGAAAAAGTGATAGTATCAGAGATAAAATTAAATGTAATGATATCAAAAGTAAAGTTTAGTGGTATCAAAGAGTTAAATGAAATGGTATCAGAGAACTAAATGTAATGGTATCAAATAATGAAAGGAAAAGCTCTTGTATCAGAAGGGAAAATCATGATAGGGAAAATTTCTCCCCCTTTGATACTCTCACTCACTTTGTAAAATCTTGGTAAACTATATCTCCCCCTTAATATCCCTATAGAACATTTCTCCCCCTTTGTGATAATCAAAAAGTGGGAAACCAAAGAGAAAGAAAATAGAACAATGAGAAAGAAAGGAAATCCAAATGTATTAGATATTGTAAAAAGGTACAAAGACATAAAATAAAGTACAATGAAGTCCTATCAAATAATCTATCCAGTTTTCAATCTACATCCTCAATGTGAGATTTTCCCTTGGGAGTAGAAGAGGATTCAGGTGAAGTGGCTCCAGGTGAGGGCTTAGGAATTCCAGAAATGATCAAAGGAGGCTGAGCCACAGAAACTGATCCTAGTCTATACTAAGGATTCCTTTGTGTGATCATAGGAGTGAGGCTTCAAATTGCTTGGGCAGGAGTCATCTGAACTGGAGAAGCAGTAGAGGAAGAGGCAGGAAAAGCAGGAGGGACAATTACTGGCCTAGCATCAACATGCAGAAAATGAAGCAACAGATTTCTAAAATCCATAATTATTCATCCTCCTCTATCCATAGCAGATATGAAGTCATCCTTGTTCTCCATAAACTTGTCCAATGCTGTAGTCAATTCCCTTATCTTGCTAACTTGTTCTTTGAAATCTTGATTGACAGAAGGTAGCTTCATATTTTCCAACAGAAGTTTGAAGTGATTGTTCAGTTGATTTTTGGTGAAAATCTTAGACAAATAGAAGTCCACCTTATCTTTCACTTCTTTCTGAGAGGCATATGCTTCTCTCATATAGTCTTGGACTATCTTCATTATCTCTCTGGCTAAATTTATGGTAGAGAGCACAACTCTACTCAGCTCGGATGAGTCCAAAAAGCCACTGGTTGAAGCTTGACCAAGCTCCTCCTTCATCACATCTCTAAACTGATTCAAATCCACTGAAGGATTAGATTCAAGAGAACCAATACAGAAAGATATAGTCTCTTTGAAGATTTTGGTCAACCCACTGATAAGATTTTGAACTTTGGAATCCTGGGTTTTAATATGATCTTTCATAGAAGTTTTGAAACCTTCAAACACTGAAACCATCTGGCTTACTGTACTCTTGACATAAGCTAAGTCCTTATCTAATTGGGATTTTGAGCTAATGTAAGAGTCTAAAGAAACAACAGATTCTATTAAAGATTCAAGATCTGCTTCAAGTCTAGAAAGTTGATCCTGACGTTCTTTAACTTCTTCAACTATTTCGCCCATAAAGGTTGACAAATTACAACCTAGAGAGAGTTCAAATTATCTTTCCAACATACTCATTTATTCAGCAAAACTGTGCATCATCTCAGCAACTGATATACTAAAGGATTCTTTCAGTTCATCCTTTAAGGATTCCAGATTAGCCTTGGTAACTAAATCAGCAGGTGAAACTGCAACAAATGTTCTTTCAGAGGCTAAACTGACCACATAATCAGTCATAACCGATTGAACTGAAGATACCAGAGAAAATTCCATCTTATTTACTTCTTATAAAAAACTATCCTTAAGTTTTTCTTTAAAGTTTCCAAGTCAAGAATTCTGACCACATCTTCAGGCAATAACTCAGAATCGACATCATAAGTAATCTTTGGTCTATTGTGAGATTCCTCATTATTTGAATCTGGATAGTCTAAACCACAGACTAAAAAACCAAGGTCTTCTACCCAATCTTCAATTCCAGCAGCCACTTTAACACTTCCAATATTGGTTTGATGCTCCCCCTCAATGGGTGCATCCTCAATTAGGATAACAGCAGTCTCAGCAACATTCTCAGTAGCATTCTCAGCAGCATTCTCAGCAGGTCTTTCATCCTGAGGAGAATCTTCCACTATCAATTCTTCTTCTACAACAGCTGGAGGGTCCTATGAATTAGGTACAACTTCTTCCACTTCTACTGTATCCTTAGTAGAGACAAAATATTGTCCAATCACTAGACTAAGACTCAACTCATCTGACAGAGATGCTTCACTTTCATGAGCATCTTCTTCATTCTCTACAGCAGCCTTTTCAACAGCCTCTAAAGCAGCTTCTTCCTTATCTGATTTATATTGATCAAGATTTTCACGAGTTGGGATAGGAGGTAAGTCAGGATCTCCTCTTTTATCAGCAGAGGACTCTTCCTCTTCTGAATCATCACTGTATTCTGGCTCCTCTTCATCAGGTCCCAGACCTGGATTCTTTACATCCTTTGGTCTTGAAGGATGATCCACATGATTGAATTTGTCATACACCTTCTCATCATCATTGACCCATTCTCCTATCCAAGGGTTCCAATTGAACCTCATGTATTTTCACATATTAGAGGTGATAAAAAAGTTATTCTTCACTACTACTGTCTCATCTTGAGACTCAGCTACCCCTTTTACTTTAATCATCATAGAGATCAATTTAGCAAAGAATAGGGCATTTGTCTTTGATTTCAGCCTTGTCACATCTTCCATTTAGATCATCAAAAATCTGCACAAATTTACCTTTACACAATGTCTTAAGAGGTGCAGGATATAGATATCCTGATATCTCAAATTGGAAGAGTCTCCTCTCCTCGGTATCAAGACATGTTGAACGAATTTGAACATCAATCTGTTCTCTCCATCCATTTCTGTAGAAACTACTTGTCTTTGACTTCCATCACTAGTCAACTCTTCCAAAGCAGTCTCATAGTCGAAAATGTCACTGGTAGGTGGCATGGCTCTCAAGACATATCTAGATACACCTTCATGTGGAACTTTTAAGCACTCATCCAACTCAACATATGAAAACGGCATCTCCTTTCCATTCACAAAAGAAGTTACTCGATTTTCATTTTTCGATTTCTCAAAGGTTACAAAATTGTAAAACTGTTTCACTAACTTTGGAAAATAGAGACCATTGTTGTTAGAAAAACACTCTACCCATTTTTTATCTTCAAGAACTTTGAGAACTAAGGATTTTCTAGGCAGCAACCATTTTACACACAGCTCATTTTCAATCACAATAACTTGATTTTGCAGATGAGGATTCACTAGTCGTCTCCCCGACCTAGTTCTAGCAACACTACCACTACCACTTGCTTCTTGCTCGGTCCTCTGCTTCTTTGTTTTAAACTCAATAGAGTCATCTCTGACGGTAGGAAATTTGGTTTTTCCATCGCTGGTTCGAAGGATTTAGGGTTCTCTAAGGATTCAGGAGCTAAGGTTTGAGGGTTAAGGTTTGAGGATTAGTGGATTTAGAAGTAGCTCGGAATTTAGTTTTATCACTTAGGAATCATAAGATAAATAAGTAAAATGAAATAACAAAAAAAAAGATTCAGATTCTGGCGGCAGACAGAAGTTTTAAAACAATGCACACATCGGTAAGAATTTCTAGCAGTAAGGTTACATCGGTGAGGATTCACATCAGTGAGAATCTTACATCGATGAGAATTTGACATCAGTGAAAATTTTACATCAGTGAGAATTCTACATCAGTGAGAATTCTACATCGGTGAGAATTTTACATCAGTCGGAATAGCTACCGATTGAGGTTAAACATACCTAACTCATGTCTAATGTAACTTAACCTTTCTGAACTCAAAGGTTTAGTGAAAATACCAGCTAGTTGATGTTCAGTACCAATAAAATCAAGAATTATATCACCATTTTGGTAATGATCTCTCAAGAAATGGTGCCTTACATCAATGTGTTTGGTCCTAGAGTGAGACACAGGGGTCTTAGAGATATTTATTGCACTAGTGTTGTCACAGTTGATTGAAACATGCTTAACGTCATATCCATAGTCCAAGAGAGTGTTTTTCATCCATAGAATTTGTGCACAGAAACTACCAACACCTATGTACTCTGCTTCGATAGTGGATAATGCTATAGAATTCTACATTTTACTACACCAAGATACTAAGGATTCTCCCAATAAGTGACATGTTCCTGAAGTTCTTTTTCTATCCAACTTGTAACCAGCAAAATCAGCATCTCAATAACTCATTAACTCAAAGGGTTGTCCTTTTGGGTAAAACAAACCTAAGTTTATAGTATGTTTAAGATAATTAAAAATTCATTTAACAACAAGTAAATGAGATTCGTTTGGATTAGCTTGAAATCTTGCACACACACACACACTAAACATAATATCTAGTCGACTAGAAATAAGGTAAAGTAAGATTCCAATCATACCTCTGTAATTGGTTTGATCCACTGGTTTCCCAGTTTCATCTGAATCCAATTTACAAATAGTACTCATTAGAGTTTCACTTTCCTTAATACTATCCAAACCAAAATGTTTTAAGAGATCCTTTGTAGATTTACTTTGATTCAAAATAATACCAGCTTTATTTTGGAAAACTTGAAATCCAAGAAAATATTTAAGTTCTCCCATTAAACTCATTTCAAAATCATTTGCATACATTTTGAAAAATCAGTACATAAAGAGTGTTTGGAATATCCAAAAATAATATCATCAACATAGATTTGTACTATTAAAACATCTTTAGAAATTATTTTAATTAAAAGAGTTGGATCAGCAATCCCTTTAGTAAAACTTTTTGACATAAGAAAATTACTAAGTCTATCATACCAAGCTCTTAGAGCTTGTTTTAGACCATATAAAGCTTTAGAAAGTTTAAAAACTTGATTTGGAAAATGAGGATTAATAAATCCAGTTGGTTGTTCAAAAAAAAACAAATTTAATTATAAAACCATTTAGAAAAGCACTTTTGACATCCATTTGATATAACATGAAATTTAGATGAGCAACATAGGCAAGTAAGATCCTAATGGCTTCTAATATAGCTACAGGTGCAAAGGTTTCCTCATAGTCTATACCTTCCTCTTGACTATATCCTTGTACAACTAGTCCAACTTTATTTCTAGCTATGTTTCCATATTCATTAACTTTGTTTCTAAAAACCCATTTTTGTGCCTATTGTTAAAGTTTCCTTAGGTCTGTCAACCAATTCCCAGAATTTGTTTCTTTCAAATTGATTTAACTCTTCTTGCATAGCCATTACCCAAAATTCATCATTGAGAGCATCATTGACATTTTTAGGTTCTAGTTGTGAAAGAAAGGCTTGATGTTCAACCTGGTTTCTTAGAGAAGCTCTAGTCTGTGTCCCTCTATCAATATTACCAACAACAACATCCAATGGATGATTCTTTAGAATCCTTGTTGATATAGTAAAGGTAGGACTAGAAATTTCAGGTTCATCTCCAAGTTCAGGTTCTACAGAAGCAGATTCTAGAATATGTTTAGAATTGGATGTTTTTACAGCAAGTTCTTTAGATTTATCATTAAGGTCTAGAACACTCAAATCTTCCTCAAGATTTTCAAGAGAGGTTTTAGGCTCATGTGGATCAGTTTCATCAAACTTGATGTGAACAGATTCTTCCACACATTTGGTTCTTTTATTAAAGACTCTATAGGCTTTTTTAGTTAAAGAATAACCAAGAAAAATTCCTTAATCACTCTTAGAAGAAAACTTGTCCAGATTATCCTTTGTATTAAGAATAAAAACTTTGCAACCAAAGACTCTAAATTGACTTACTTTAGGTTTTCTATTATTCCACAGTTTATAAGGAGTCTTTTTAAGAACTGCTCTAATTAAGACTCTATTAATAATATAACAAGCTGTATTTGCAACTTCAACCCAAAAGTAAATAGGCAGGTCATATTCATTAAGCATGGTTATAGCTATTTCTTGAAGGGTTCTATTCCTTCTTTCTACTACACCATTCTGATGAGGTGTCCTAGGAGAAGAAAAGTTGTGACTATAACCATTGTGTGAGCAGTAAGATTCAAACTCTTGATTTTCAAACTCACATCCATGATCACTTCTCAGGGTTTTAATCTTAAGTCCACTAATATTTTCTACAGATTTTGAGTATTTAACTAAGTAAGAAGAAGCTTCACTTTTGTGAGCTAAGAAGTATACCCAAGTATATCTAGAAAAGTCATCTAATAGGACATAGACATAGTGCTTCTCATTTAAACTAGAAACTCTTTAAGGTCCAAACAAGTCCATTGGAACCAACTCGAGAGGTTGAGAAGTTGAAACTTCTTTCTTTGATTTAAAAGAAACTTTATGTTACTTTCCCTTTTGACAGGGATTACAAACTTTGTTATTTGGTAATTCAAGTTTAGGTATGTCTCTAAGTAAGTTATTCCTAGTTAATTTTCTAAGTGAATAGATGTTGCAATGTCCTAATCTTCTGTGCCAAAGCCAATATTATTTATGAAAATCATTTAAACAAGTAACATTTTGCTTATCTAAAGAATTTAAATCAACTGCATAAACATTTTCATTCCTTAAAGCAGAAAATACTAAAACATTTTGAGAATTAAAAACATTACAGGAATCATTTTCAAAGTTCACATTAAATCCATCATCACATAATTGATAAATATTTAACAGGTTATACTTAAGACCATCAACAAATAAAACTTTTAAAATTAAAACTGAATTAGAGTTACCAATCTGGCCTAGGTCGATGATTTTTCCTTTAGAATTATCCCAAAGGTGACGTGGCCACCATCAACATTTATTAAACTTTTGAATCATGAATAATCTCCAGACATGTGTCTTGAACATCCAGTATCCAAGTACCATACCTTCTTGTGAGAACTCGTTAAGCATGTTTCTTACAAAATAGATTTAGATGGAAAATGATTTTGGTACCTAGATCTTCTTGGGTCCATATAGGTTAGAAATCAAAGCTTTAGGTACCCATATTTGTCTTATGTGTCTCCTATAATTTATATAATCAATAGATTTTTAAAGATAAACTTTAGTTGATCTATAACCATATGAATAACTGGTTGAAGCATAGGGATTTCCAGAACTTGAACTAATAATATTCTGTCCAGATTTAGGAATAAATCTATTCTTAATAAGCTGTCTCTGTCCAGGTTTGTAGCCTATTCCAGTAGTGTATTTTGGTGCCAATTGCTTTCCAATCATTTGAGTTAGTGTATCCTTTCCATTTGTAAACTTCTCTAAGTCTTTTCTAAGTTGCTCATTTGACATTTTTAGTTCTGTATTTTCCTTTAACAGTTGAGCATTCTTCTCTTTTTCAATAGTAAGTTCGGTTTTAACAGTAGTAGTGAGAGCATGATGTTTCTTTAATGATTTCTATTTATCCTTAAGTTCATTGTATGTCTATTCCATCATATTACAGTATTAAAATAATTCCTCACTAGTCATGTTTTCAGAATCAGAATCAGAATCAGAGTCTGCATCATCTCCAGAATAATAGGAATTTAAAACAGGAGTATCTAAAGTTACCTCAGATGTGTTGGTCATGAAACACATGTTGGCATGATTCTTCTCAGAATCAGAAACTTCAGAATCACTTGTGCTATCCTCTAAAGCACTCCAAGTAGCTTTCATATTTTTCTTGTACTTCTTGTCCTTATAATCATATTTCTTTTTGACTTTTAATTTTGTACAATTAGCCTTGATGTGTCCTTTCCTCTTACACTCATAGCAGACTATTTCATCATTCTTGTCAGATTTATTCCAATCCTTATTCCATTGTCCCTTATTATCATACTTTCCTTTGTAGTTAGATTTCCTTAAGAATTTCTTCTTCCTATAAAACTTCTTGAATCTCCTAGCTATTTGATCCATTTCAGCATCACTGTCAGAGTCAGAGTCTTCACTGGTTGAACTTTCAGTAGGTACTTGCATTGTCTCCTTGTCTTTGGTCTTAGAAGCAGTAGACTTGAAAGCTACAGATTGCCTTTTTGGTTCATCATATTCCTCTTTATTCACCTTTAGTTCTTTCTCATACATCATTAATTTTCCAATAAGCTCTTTTACTGGCAGTGCTCCAATGTCACTTGACTCTATGATTGAAACAGAAGTACCTCTCCATCGTTCTAGAAGACATCTCAGTATCCTCATAATTTGTTCCTTAGATGGAACAACTTTTCTAAGTGAGCTCATTGTATTGACTATCTCATTGAACCTGAGATACATATCAGAAATAGGTTTATCAGTTTTCATTTTAAAATTATCATATTTAATAGTTTAAGTATTTAATCACATTTCTTTAACATTGGTTTTTCCCTTCATGAGAAACACCCAAAGTATCCCATATTTCATAAGCAGTTTTGCAACCAGAAATTCTGTTAAATTCCTCATCTCCTAGAGCACAGTACATGGCATTCATAGATTTACAATTATTATTGTAATCAGTCTTAGTAGTTTCATCCCAAGTCGTTCTTCCAGTTTCTATAATTTTATATTGAGATTATATAGAAGTCCAGATATCAAAACCCATGCTTTTTAAATGTATTTTCATTTTAAGTTTCCACTGGGCATAGTTGGTGCCATTAAAGAAAGGTGACTTGTTAGTAGCAGCAACCTCTAGTCTATTATCCATAGGTAGATTTTAGAAAATAAAATTTTAAAGAGATAAAATTTAGAACTAACATGAATTTAATATCTTTAAAGATGCAACTAAAATCACAGTTGAAAAACAGATTATTTCAAAAATCCTTTAATGAAAATAGCCTCTGATACCAAATGTTGGTCGGTGTGGATACTCAAGAGGGGGGAGGGGTGAATTGAGTACCAATAAAAATTTCTGTTAAAATTATTTCTATTAAAATCCCCCAATTTAAAAACAAAGTTAAACTATAGTGAATCTATACAGAGTGTAAATGTTCAATCAGTTTCTCAAAGATTGATTAGGTATCAGTTGACTTAATCTGAAGATTAAATTAACTTTTGAAACTAACTTACTAGTTTACAATAAGTATAAATACTTTCTAATTTAACAATCAAAGTAGCTTTAAAATAGTTTTGTATTTCAAAGTAATACTGACGGAATATGAAATAAATAAATATTATACTTATAGACTTAAATTAAAATGCACAGCAAAGGTAACCAAGAGGTTTAGTCTCAATCCGATACTTAGTCCTCTCAATAATTTAAATAAATTGATCCACACCCTGGATCAGGGGTAAACAACAGTACACTACTGTCCAGGTCCAAAGACCTCTACCATAGTTCTTCGTAAAAAAAAAACAACAGAACATAGGATGTTCAAGTCTTACTCGACCTCTACCACTATCCACAGTTGGAAACAAAGGGTTATGAAGTTTGAGTGAGGATTTAGGAATCCTCCAGTTTTGCTCAGGAGACAGTGTGTGTGTAAAATAAACAGGGTACACACACTGCTCGAAACGTAAATAAAAGAATCACTATGATAAGTATGATTGAGTTTAGAAATGATTTAGTGATTAGCAGTGCATCTATGGACTCATTTGGTTTATCAGAAAAGCTTCGGAGTCCTTCTCTGGTTTCTTGTTCAGAAAATAGAGTGTCATTTTCTTCCTTGGTTCTTGGTCCAGTTTAGCAGCCTGAGTGCATGAAATTCTTATTGTAGTTCTTCACTCAAGATGCAGCTTGTGTTCTCCTCTGGAATAAGTTTCTTTGTGTATGTCCAGAATTCTTGGAGTATGAATGTTAACTAGTGAAAAATGCTCCACATTTGAATGCTGTTCAGCTCTTAGCTCTTTTTCCCTTCGTGTGTCTTCTTAGTGCCTTGATTCTCTCTCTTTCAAAAAATGTATCTTGCATGATCTTTTTATGTCCCTTTATAGCTTTCAACTTCGTCAGAAAAGAATAATTACTTTTTTCATGGGTACTAGGTACGGTTCCCTAACATAGAAATAGAGATCATTAAATAACATTAACTGCATTAAAAACATCAAATGTAACCATTATCTTAATAAACAAATAGTATTGAGAGTATAGAGTATAGAGTTTGACTGGTTGGTCAATCATTAGTAGCTCGTGTTGGTAAAAGTGTATGGTGTTGTAGGATCTTCAATCGGTAGCTCTTGCTCTTGCATTGGTAGATCTATATAACAGTTTCTCTCCATCGGTAGCTCTTGCTCCATCGGTATCTCTTGAGCTATCGGTAGCTTGATGTATGGATAACTATGTGTGAACTGGCTCTATCGGTAGACTTCTGTCTATCGGTAGCTCTTGTCTGTCGGTAGCTATGGTCTGTCTGTTAGTCGGAAGCTCAGTAGACTGGTTCTATCGGTAGACTTCCTCTTATCGGTAGCTCAAGTTTGTGATTTTCATTACTCGTATCAGTAGGCTTACTCTATTGGTAACTACTGGTAGACATGAACATCGGTAGCTCGTCTGTTCTATCAGTAGACTTTGTGTTTGCTTATCGGTAACTCTGTTTATATCAGTGACCTTAGTGTATCAGTGACTCTATCTATCAGTAGACTAAGTCTATCGGTAGACTGAGTACCGATAGCTCTATATTAGTAGCTATGTGCAGATTAGTAGCTTACGCTTATCTGTTTTTATGCAAATCACATCTGATTGGGTTAGAAATATTTCAGAACTTATAGAAACATGGATAAACATGGATTAACTTATCTCAGGGATTATTTTAATATTATTATCATCTTGATCACAGATTGAAAGAATTAATGTATATAAAATCATTAGATTGAGATTATCAAAGTATATAAAAGCATGATTGAGATTATCAAAACAGGTGAGGTCAATAATCTCCATAAATGATAAATTGCGTTGAAAAAATTCTTTCTTTTGTTACTTCCCAAAGAGAGAAATATATTCTCTAAGGAAATTATCCACTACTCTACTAATAATGGGTTTTTATTCCCATTAAATGATGGATTTTATTGTCGCATAAAGCGGTCTAACTTTGCTCCTCTATGTTGTGGTTCAGGGTGCTCTATACGGGTAAGGTAATTATTCATAACCTGAGGTAGTTTATCTAGTATATTTATAAGTTTTTCAACACCAGTCACTGCTTGAGAACCTACATCATTATCTTGAATAGTGGGAAATCACTACACGAGTTACATGAATTAATGTGGTTTCTGTTCCTTCTACTATGTTCCCTTTCTAAATGATGGAATACACTAGATTAGGTTACGAATCATATTTTATAATCTCAAATAGCAGAACAAATAACACAAATTGAAATCATATACATAGCTAATCCCATAATCAAAAAAATGGTTTATTTTAGGAAAAATTTAATTTTAAATCCTTCATAATGGATTGTAAATAAGATATGAGTTATCATAAGAATATCCCCCCAGAGTGTCAAATTAGGTGCACAGTATGGTCCGTTGTCCTGTACCAGGTTACCCCGTGTCAAGCCCGAAACACCTTTTCAGAGTTATTACTCCTAGGTACATATATTTTAGAACCACTTCCACTTGTATTATATAGATAGGGATGTATTTTCGAGGAACATCCACAAAATATATTTCTTAAAAAAATTCTCATATGTTCTTATATGTTTATCCTCAAATCCTATCTTAGGGTTTTGTTCCCTAATCAACATTTTCTAAACCCAGTTTCCAAGTTTTATAATAAACTTCATCTCATACCAAAATTAAGGACTTGACCCAATTTTCACAAAGTTAGTGCCTTATTTAATTACATTGGAATATAAACAAGGAATTCATATCTAAAAGGAATTAATAATTTAGTAGATTTGGAAAACAAGATATATACAGAAGTTCAACATTAAAACTTGAAAGGAAATGAAATATATCTATTTATTTTGAATCACAAATAATCTCCTAGATTAAACTTACAAGTCATTCATAATATAATTCTTAATAACTTGGGGAAAATAAAACAATTAAATGGGTTGATATTAGATGCTCAGTGAGTTTAAATAAAACAATAGAAGAAATTATAAACATAAACACTGGGCATGACAAATAGCTGAAAATAAATTCCTTTAAAAATAAACATGAGCATAATATGGTAGGAATAAAAATTGATTAAATAATTCCATAAAACATAAAAATGGATATTCTACTAGTCAAATAATCACACAGACTATCATTCTCTAGTTTTATAAAGAGGGAATTCATAATTCCAGACATCATAATCATTCTGTCAAGGCCTCATGCCAAGACCATTCATAAACAGGAAAGAACCTAAACTAGTTTGTCTTATGATACATTATGATGCATCGAGGGGATGTAATGGGTCCCACCCATCATGTAATAAGTCTAATGAATTTCTCATATAAATGGGTATAAAAATAAAAAAGTATACATGAATATTGAAACTAACACATGAAATGTAAATAACTTTCCCCAATCATTAAATATGAACACTAACCATTCAGAGTAATATGGTGAATGGTATCAAGATAGAACATACATATTCATACTAATCATAAACCATAAAATAAAATATATTAAATGATATCATAAAATATGAATCCCAATTAAACATAAGAATAAACAAGATTGTTGAAATAGATGAAAATACTCGTATAAAATCATTGAGTAATTCTTAAGATAAATAATCCTTACTTTGAAAAGAAGTGTTCTTTTGGGAAACTATTTGCATAAAACCAGAAGTGAATTAATTTATTTTTTATAATAAAATTAGTGATTTTAGAAAATTAATGATTTCTAGAAATAGAATATAGAGTGCATTTGAAAATAGGTAAGAATTTGAGAAGTTCCTCTGAAACGGGTGTCTTTATTATGATTTTTTTGAATGATCCTTTGAAAACATGTAAATAACCATAAACAAAAGAAGGATTATGATTATTACACATATATAGAACATTAAAAAATAATGTATGAGGAGTAAATAAGTATAAGTAATAATTTAATTTAGGTAAGTAGAGAATAAGAGTAACCTGAAAGAAAATAGAGGTTTAGGTAGAAAACCCTTAGCTTATGTCCGAAAAACCATTAATTAATTAATTAATAACCTTCTATAAATGTATTTGATTCATTATAGTTTTATTAAGTTCATTTATATCCTTATTTTAAAGTTATATGATTGAATTCCGTCATTCCATAACATTTGTTTCCTTGATTTTCACAATCAGTTCACTTGTTAATAATTAATGGAGTTCATGTGAAATGGATATAATTCTCTAGAATTGTTTTTATATGATAATAATGAACATAAATAATCTTAAATGTTCATATAATTCATTTTTATATGGTATGTGGATGAGTTATTAGGTGAAACATTAATGAAAATATTTAGATTATTTTGGCTGTATTTTGAATATTGTGAACTAGTTTTGTTATATGTATTAATATTATATATATATACTGGTTAAAAAAATTTAAATATGTTATAATAAATATATTATAGTTTTTAAAAACCATAAAAGTGGTTTCATGAACATAATTGATGTATTAATTGAAGAAAGATGGTTCTTTATCCATGAAGGTTTTAAATCGGCACCTCATGGACGATGATTTCATTTTTAAAATAAAGGAGAGAGAGTAAGGATATTGAAGATGAATGTTCCATTAATATGATATAATTATAGTATATAGAATATAATAGAGTTATCAAGTTCATTTGGAGAGAGGAGGTGAGTGAGATACTAAGAAAAGAAAATAAATAAAAATGAAATTAAAAGAAAAGGGAATATTCTTTACCTCTTAAAATATCCTCCTTGAGAACCTCCTTAATGGAAGGGGTTTTGGTATTTTGACAAGAACAAGAAATATTGGATCTGGGGAAGGAATAGGTAAGAGTATTTGGGTATAACTTTGAGAATCATCAAGTCTTACAGATGTTAGGAGAACAGTGAGTGATGGGTGGCTTTTATAGTGAAGGAGAGGAGTGATTTTTGAATATCTTATTCCTTATTTTATTAATTTTCTCAAGACAAGAAATAGTGTTTGATTCTTATGAACCAAGATAGTCATAAGTGAATGTGATTTTGAACGAATGGTTTCTTACATTATCTATGATGAAAGGAATATTTTATTTATCTTATAATTTATCTATACTTTAAATTACCATATTTTACTATTCACAAAATTCAAGTATTTCTGAAAAATCCAAAAAAGTGATCATAACCATTTTTATATGTGTATTATTAAAAAATTATCTCTATTTTATTATAATAATTTTCTAAATATTTGAAATTTAATTTTTAAATAAAATCATTATTTACTTAAAAAAACAGATTTTAAATTTTAAATTAATTTTATAATACTTTCAAAAATTAACCAAGGTCTCATAAAATTATCCTAAAATAATATGAAAATAAAATATTTATTTTTGAATACATTTTATGAAAATGAATTTTATTTTAAATAATTTTATTAAATTAAAATTGTAATTAAATATTTATTACTCACCAAAATATCAACACTTAATTATTAATTTCTAAAATATTCTCTCTCATTTATATGGTGCCTAAATTTTATTTATACTTACATGGGTGAGGTTTCTATTCATAAGGGTATGTTAATATTCACCAAAAATGTAAGTTGACTCTATTATACTTTAAATATCTTACTGATCGCAACAGTGTATGTCAGTTTTTCGAAATTCAAATCAGAGAAGTGGAAAAATTATGTTCATTGGATAGGTTATAAGAAATTTTTGTTTCATTGAGAATCTGTGTTTCATGAATTCAATATTAAATTTATTTTTAAATTCCTAGGGTGATACATTCTTTCCCTCTTACAAAAATTTCATCATCGAAATTACAAAAATGTTATATTATAAAATTATTTGGGTAGTTCTTCATCATAAGTTCCTCAGGATCCCATATTGCTTATTCAATTTTATGATTCTTAAAAAGTAAATTTACTAGTCAAGTCATATGATTCTTCAACACCAATTCTTTAGTGTCCAAAATACAGATAGGCTCTTCACAGAAAGATAAGTCAGGTTCCAATTCTATACATTCAGAAGTGAGGGAATTTGTTGGGTCTAGCATGTAATTTCTCAATAATGAGACATGAAACACATTGTGTACCCTATAAGGGTTAGGAGGAATTTACAGATGATAATCCACAACTCCAATTCTCTCTATAATTTCAAAAGAAACAGTGTACCTGGGGATCAATTTCCATTTCTTTCCAAATCTTATAATGCCCTTCCAAGGAGATACTTTCAAGAAAACATGATCTCCCTCTTGGAATTCCAAATCCTTCCTTTGATTATCAACAAAAATCTTTTTCATACTTTGAACTGATTTGATATGGGTTTGAATAGTCTTTACATTTTCTATTGTTTCCTCCATGAGCTCTGGTCTCATAAGCTTCCTTTCACTAACTTCATCCCAACATGTTGGTGTACGTCATCTCCTTCCATACAATGATCTATATGGTTCCACTTGAATAATAGAATGGAAACTATTTTTCTAAGAAAACTTCACCAAAGGTAAATACTGATCCCATATACCTTGAAAGTCACATGAACATGATCTCAACTTGTATTTCAAAGTTTGGATTATCCTTCTTGATTTCCTGTCAGTTTAAGGGTGATAAGCAGTACTCAATTGACTCTTAGTATCCTTATATTTTTGAAGATATTTTTATGTGAATCATGGATTATGATCAGAAATAATTGAGAGAGGTGCTCCATGAAGTATCACAACTTCATTGATATAGCACTGTGCAAGCCCATCTAGTGGAAAATTCTCCCTTTTAACGAGGAAATGTGCAGATTTCATAAGTCAACAAACAATTAACCATATTGCATCATTCTTTCTTAGAGTTTTGGGTAATCTAGTGACAAAATCCATGGTGATTTCATCCTATTTCTATGTAGGAATAGGTATAGGTTGCATGAATCCTTTAGGATTTTTTCATTCATACTTCACTTGTGGACAAACTAAACATCTTGATACCTAATCACCAATTTCTTGCTTCATGTTATCCCACCTAAAATGTTCCTTCAAATATCTATACATTTTAGTGCTACCAGGGTGTATAAATTAATTTGAGCTATGGTAATCATATAAAAAATCATTTTTTAGCTTGGTTATAGAGGGAACACATAGCCTCTTCCCAAATTTTAGAATTTTATCCTCACACATGAAGTCATCCAACTTCTCATCATTCAAACCTCTAAATTACTTTTTAGGATTCTCATCATCAAACTAAGTTGTTTTAATTATTTCTAATAAATATGGTTAGGTAAAAAATTGAAAAAGTAATGATGTTTCACCCTCATTGATAATTAACATATCTATATTTACCAGATCCATGAATACAGGATCCCTTTCATCCATCATTTTTTTTAAAACTCTATGATCCTTTCTACTTAATGCATCAACTACCTTATTTTCTATTCCTGGGTGGTAGTGTGTGGAAAAATCGTAATCCTTGAGTATCTTGAGCCATATTTTTTGTTTCATGTAGAGTTATTTTAGTGAGAAGATATATTTTAATCTCTTATAATTTGCATACATCTCACACATTTCACCGTAGAGATAATGTCTCTATATCTTCAGAGAAAACATTACATCTGATAACTCAAGATTATGAGTTGGATAGTTCAATTCATGAATCTTTAACTACATTTATTTATAGGAAATAACTATATCATTTTTTATATGGACACACCCGAGTCATTTCTTTGATGCATCACTATAAATCACAAATCCACCATTTCATGATGGTAGATTTAGGATCAGATCACCCACTAATCTCCTTTTCTTTTCATCAAAACTTTCTTCAAATTATTTTTCCTATAAAAAATTAACCCCTTTAAGAGTAATCTTAGTTAATGTGTTAGATAATCGAGAAACTTTATGAATGAAACAACTATAATTACCTAATAAACCAATAAAAATACATACCTTGGTTATGTTCATTTGAGTAGGCTGTTCTTGAACTTCCTTTGTGTTTGTAGGATCAACTAAGATTTCATCCTTAGTGACAATATGGCCAATAAAAGAAACCGATTGAAGCTAAATTTCACACTTTCTAAAGTTCCCATATAATTAATTTCTTCTAATAGTCTTTATAATAATGGACAAGTGATTCTCATGATATTTGTATATTTTGGATAATACTAGGATATCATCAATAAATACAACAACAAAACCATCAAGATATTCCTAAAAAAATCTATTAATTAGATCCATGAAAATAAAGGGTGAATTAGTCAGTCCAAAATGCATTAATATAAAATTTTAATTCCCATACCTAGTTCGAAATACTGTATTCGGAATATCATCCTTACTCACATGAAATTGATGATATCCAGAACGAAGTTTGATCTTCAAAAAATATTGGGCTTCATGAAGTTGATAAAACAAATAATCAGTGTGGGAAAGAGGATACTTGTTCTTTATCGTAATATCATTAATCTATCTATAGTCAGTGCATAGCCTCATAGATCTATCTTTCTTCTTAATGAAATGATTTGGGGCTCCCCATGGAGAAACACTAGGGAAAATAAATCCTTTATCACTAAATTATTCTAGTTATTTCTTCAATTCTACTAAATCCACATTGGACATTATATAAGGATTTTTTGATATAGGTATTGAACTAGGAATTAAGTCAATAGAAAACTCAATTTCCCACTTTGGAGTATGTCTATGTAAATTCTCTGTAAATACATCAACATATTCCTGCATAATAGTTACATCCTCAATTTAAAGATTTATTTCCTCACAAATAGATATTGTTTTCTCTTCCTCCACAAGAATTGAATTCAATAGGGATAATGATTGTGGATCTAGATAAGAATCAGATGATGATGTTTCCGCTCTAAAGATAAGGGATTCCACATAATTCTCAAAAAATTTAACTTTATTCTTCTCACAATAGATTTTCAGACCATAACATGAAATCCATTTCATACTAAGGATTATATCAAAGTCAATCATGGGTATGATGACAAGGTTAGAAAATAAATCACATTTATGTGTGATAAAGGGGACTGTTCGACACATATTTGTTACAATGATACTTTCCTTAGGAGTTTTTACTAACAAATCCTTTATTAAATCAGATTAAAAATGTATAATTTTCTTGGAAAACTGGGAAGATATAAAATAATGTGATGATACAGAATCAAATAAAGCATTGTTATGTTTGAGGAAATGATTAAATTACCTACCACCACATCATTAAGAACTTCTGAATCTGTAGTTGGGATTTCATAAGCTTGGCCTTGATCCCTTGGCCTTCTCTGGGGAATTTTTCCTTGATGATTAAGTTAATAATTTGTATAATATCTCATATCTCTTCAATTATATCATTGAACATTATTGGATTCTTTCTTTCCCTTACAATCATAGGATTGGTGACCTTTCACTCCACACTTGTAACTAACAACCATACAATTCAAGAAAGTACTAGAGTGTTTTTACCATATTTATCACAAGATAAAAAATAAATCCTCCTCCTTTTCCCCTTTTTCGTAATTTATTTTATAGAGTTTTCAATATCTCTCTTCTTCTCTTGCATTCCCTTAAATTCTTAAGACTTAGAGAATTATTTTTATGTCTTGATAGCACATAAAACTATATCTTCATATGATGATAGACATTGTGAGACTAGTTCTCTTTAGAGGAATGGTTTTAAAGCATCAAAGATTCGGTCAATATTTTATCTTGGATTCCATATGTAGTATGTGGAATGCTTTCCCAACCTTGTGAAGTTGTCTCTATATGTTGAAACATTATCATCCTTCTTTTGCCTCATATTCAAAAACTTCCTTTCCATATCCAATCTCTATTCAATAAGAAATTATTTTTCTATGAATATTTACTTAAAATACCTCAATTTCATATTTTAAATATCCTACTCATCCTTTGTGTTTTGAATTAGTGACTACCATTGATCAGTATCTCTCTATAAATGATAAACTTCCATGACAACCTTCTCACTTTCGTTACTTTCCAAAGAGATAAATATCTTCTATAAAGAAAATTATCCACTTATCTACTATGAATGGGTTTTAGTCACATACAATTATGAAGTCTATTGTCACATAGATAGGTTTAACAATTCTCCTCCACATTGTGGTTTAGGGTGCTCCATATGGGTAAGGTAATTGTTTATAACCTGAGTCAGTTGTCCCAGTATAGTTATAAGTTATTCATCAATAGTCATAGTTATAGAACCAACATCATTATCTTGCATACGAGGGAAATCCCTATATGGGATACATGCATTCATATTGCTTCCATTCCATCCACTAGGCTTCATTTCAAAATGATGTAATACACTAGATTATTTTATGAATCATATTTAATAATCTCAACTAGTAAAATACTTAACACAAATTGAAATCCTATACACAGCTAATCCCATTATCATAAACATAGTTTCTTTGAGGAGAAATTTACTTTTAAATACTTCATAATGGATTGTAAAGAAGATATGAATTATCCTAATCATATCCCCTAGGAGTGTCAAACTAGATGCGCAGTAAGGTCCATTGTTATGTACCATGTTACCCCAGGTCAAGCCCAAAACACCTTGTCAGAGTTATTACTCCTAGGTACATCTGTTCCAGAACCTCGTCCACTTGTAGTATCCAGATAAAGATGTATTTTATAGGAAGATACATACAATATCTTCCTTACTAGAATTATCAGATATTCTTGTATGTTTATCATCAAAGTCTATCTTAGGGTTTTGTTTCCGAATTTACATTTTCAAAATCAAGTTTCAAATTTTTTACCAAACTTCATCTCATACTAACTGTAAGAACCCGACCCCAGTTTCATATAGCCAGTACCTTATTTTATTACATTAGAATATAAATAAGGAAGTAATATCCTGAAGTAATGAGTAGTTTAATATCTTAAAAAAAATATATACATAATTTCAATATTAAAAATTGAAAGGAAATACAAGAAATCAACTTCATTTGAATCACACATAATCACATAGATTATCCTTTCAAGTCATTCATAATATACATCTTCAAAACCTAGGTAAACTAAAACATGTAAAAGGGGTGAGATCAGATTCTTAGTAAGGGTAAATAATACCGTGGAAGAAATTATAAAAATAAACACTAGGCATGATGAATAAATAAAAATGCATACCTTTAGGAATTAACTTGAGCATAATATGGTAGGAATAAAAATTGTTTATATAATACCATAAAACATAAATATGGATATTATACTAGTCGAATAATCATATAGAATATCATACTCTAGTTTCATAATGATAGAATGCATAATGATGAATATCATAATCATTCTATCAAGGCCTCATGCCAAGACCATAGATAAATGGGTAAAAACCAAAAGTAGTTTGTCTCATGAGACCTACCGATGCATTGAGGGGATGTAGTAGGACGCACCCATCACATAATAAGTCGAATTAATTTCTCATATAAATTATTATAAACATAAATAACATATAAATTTATATTAAAACTAACATATGAAATGTAAATAACTTTCCCCAATCAATAATTATTAATACTAACCATTCAGAGTAATATGGTGAATGGTATCAAGATAGAACATCCAAAGTCAACTAATCATGAACCATTAAATAAAATATATTTGATGATATCATAAAATTTTAATCCCAATTGAACATAAGAATCAAAAAGTGTGTTGAAATAGATGAAAATACTCATATAAAATCATCGAGTAATTCTTAAGATAAATACTTTTTTAC
The DNA here is from genome assembly GCA_963277665.1 of Viscum album. NCBI lineage: Eukaryota > Viridiplantae > Streptophyta > Magnoliopsida > Santalales > Viscaceae > Viscum > Viscum album. Next base: position 3,947,162 of record OY728140.1, read on the forward strand.
TTTAAAAAGAAGAGTTCTTTTAGAAAAATCTTTAAATAAAACCAGAAGTGAATTAATTTGTTTTATAATAAAATTAGTGATTTAAGAAAAGTAATGGTGGCTACAAACAGAATATAGGGTGCATTTTAAAATAGGCAAGAATTAGAGAAGTTCCTTTGAAACAGGTTTGTTTATCAAGAATTTTTGTTTAAAGATCCTTCGAAAACATTTAAATCCCCATAAAAGAAAGAAGGATTATGATTGGTAAACATATATAGAACATTAAAACAGAATTTATTAGGATTAAATAAGAATAATTAATAATTTCGTTGAGGTAATTAGAGAATAACAGTAACCCGAAAGAAAATGGAGGTTCGGGTAGAAAACCCTTACCTTATGTCCGAACGTGTTCTGTACTTGATCTTAAATTCCTATATAAAAAATTAAACCCATTAATTAATTAATTAATAACTTTATATACATGTATTTTATTCATTATAGTTTTATTAAGTTAATTTCTGGTCTTATTAATAAGTTATATGATTTAATTCTGTCATTCCAGAGTGTTTCTTTCCTTGATTTTCAAAATCAGTTCACTTGTTAATAATTAATGGAGTTCATGTAGAATGGATATAATTATATAGAATTGGTTTTATATGATACTAATGAACATAAAGAATCTTAATTTTTAATATAATTTATTTTTTATATGGTATGAAGATGAGTTATTAGGTGAAACATTAATGACAATCATTTAGATTATTTTGGTGGTAATTTGAATATTGCGAGCTATTTTTGTTGTATGTATTAATATTTTTTATATATAATAGTTCCAAAACATTTAATAGGTTATAATAAATATATTACAGTTTTTTAAACCATAAAAAGGGTTTCATGACTATAATTTAAGGATAAACTAAAGAACAACGGTTCTTCGTCCACGAAGGTTGTAAATCGACACCTCCTGGATAATGATTTCGTTTTTAAAATAAAGGAGAAAGAGTAAGGATATTGATGATGGATGTTTCATTAATATGATATAATTATAGTATATAGATGATAATGGAGTTATCATAATCATTTATATATAGGTGGTGTGTGAGAGACAAATAAAATAAAATAAATAGAAATTAAATTAAAATAAAAGGGAAGAGGATTTGCCTCTTAAAATATCCTCCTTGAGAACCTCCTTAATGGATAGGGTTATTGTATTTTGAAAAAAAGGGATCTTAGATGTGGGGAGGGACTATGGAAGAGTATTTGGACAGAAATATTAGAATCCTAAAGGCTTATATGAGTGAGGAGAATAGGGAGTGATGGGTGGCTTTTATAGTGGCAAAGAGGAGTGATTTTTGAATATCTTATTCCTTATTTTATTAATTTGCTCAAGACAAGAAATATTGTTTGATTATTATGAAACAAAATAGTAATAAGTGCATATTATTTATAAATAACGGTTTCCTACATCATTCATGATGCAAGGAATATTGTATTTATCGTATAATGTATCTATACTCTAAATTACTGTATTTTTCTATTCACAAAAAATTCAATTATTTCCTAAAAATAAAAAAAAATTGATCATAACCATTTTTTGATAAATAGAATTAAAAAATTTACTCCATTTTATCATAATAATTTTCTAAATATTTGAAATTTATTTTTTAAAGAAAATCATTAATTACTTAAAAAATACGGATTTTAAATTTAAAATTGATTTTATAATACTTTTCAAAAATTAACTGAGGTCTCATAAAATAATCCTAAAATCATAGGATAAAAAATATTTATTTTGGAAACATTTTATGAAAATGAATTTTATTTTGAATAAATTTATTAATATAAAATTGTAATTAAATATTTATTACTCACAAAAATATCAATACTTAGCTATTAATTTCTAAAATATTTAGTCTCATTTATATAGCACCTAAATTTTATTTATACTTACATGGGTGAGGTTTCTATTCATAAGGGTACATTAATATTCATAAGGGTAAGTTACTATTCATAAGGGAAAGTTACTATTCACCAAAAAATGTATGTAGATCATATGAGACTCTAAATATCTTACTGATCGTAACCGTGTATGTCATTTTTTCAAAATGAAAATCATAGAAGCAGTAAAATTATGTTCATTGGATAGGTTATAAAAAAGTGTTTTTTAATAGAAACTCAGTGGTTCATGCATTAAATATTAAAATTATTTGTAAATTCTTGGGATGATGCAAATTAAACATGGTGATGTGAACAATAATTATTTTTTTAAATAACTTATAATGATTGTATATAAAATATATATATTTAAATAAAATTGTTAATTTTTTGTAAAGTTATTATATCCTTCAAAAATGTATTTTTAAATGTATTTTTTTTACTTTTTATGATAAATATGAAAATTAATTGATGTATCTTATAAAATTATTATTTAATAAATGTATTAATTTTGGAAATAAAAATGTTAAAATTATATTATAGTTATTTATTATGATTTTTTTAAAAGGGGTAAATTTTCAACGAATTGTTAAAATTAATAATATATATTAAACATTTTCTTTTTGTTAAAGAATTTAAAAAGTTACATATTTTTTAGATTGTTTTAAAAGTAAAAATAAATAAATTATATTATTATTAATCAAATTTAGTTCATTTTAATCCATTTTATATTCACTTTTGATATGAAATATTCTTATACATATGCAAACCTTTTCTTTGGAAAAATGATTTTTTTTCTTGTTAGAGGGTATAATTTTAAATTATATTAATCAAATTATTTGAATGGTATATGTATAAAGGGATTTTTTTAGAATCAGTTTAGAAAAAATTATATAAAAAGGTTAACTTAATAGCCTCATGAAATTTATTCAACAATTATTTTTTCTATAGAATACATGTTTTCTTTTTATTTTCTTTCTTATGTGTAAAATTGACTGAAATGTATTTTTAGAAAATATCAACCTTATTTCCCTCTCTAGTACAAAATCCTTTCTATTCTATGTCATGTTTTTCTAAAAATGTTTTAAATAATGTTTTCACTATTATAGAATGATAGTTTTAATAAAAGGTTACCCATGTTTGAATTTATCAATATGGTTTAAGAGGAATCATCTTGTCTTTTTCTGAACAAGGAACTTTTGACTTTTTAAACACATATTTACCTTTATTTTCGATGTTACAGATAAACAAGACCAAAAGTCTATTTTAAAAAAAAATATGATTCATTTCCCTCATCTGTAAAAATTCTTTTCTCTTACATATCTTTTTTTCTTATAATTTTTTAAAGAATGTTTTCAATATTCTTTAAGTATTTTTTAATTAAATGTTTACCCATGATTTAATTTTTTAATATGGTTTAAAATTAATCATATTTTCATTTTCCAAACAATGATCTCTAGACTTTTTAATTAAAATATCTATGTAATATACATTTTAATGTGTATAATATGGATGGTATTTTCCATATTCATGGACAATAAATGATTTAAAACATCCCTTAAAAGGTTATTATTTTATTTTCAATGAAATTTATTTATTTAATAATTGAAAAAATTATATTTTAAATAAGTGTTTTTAAAATGGAATTTTTAGTTTTCTCAATAAATGTTTGAAATTATCATTCCAATTAATTTTACATATAAGATGACATCATTTGATGTTACTTAATATTTATAGAGGATATGAACCAATGAATCTTTCCTTATTATTTCTCTATATGATTTATGATTATGATAAAAGATGTTTATGAAACCCATTTCTTACCCATGGGTTATGCTATATTGAAATTTTCGTAGAACCCATTTCCACTCATGATTTATGAATCTATGAATGTTTTATGATTATATTGAACAAAAATATATGGATTGGGTAATGGTTGGGAAATATATCTACCTATATTTAATTGGGTAGTGATTAATGTTCTATGATATCAGGTGGTACATGGGAGGTTATCCCATGCCTGAAAGTGGGTACAATTGAGTTTATCTCAAGCCCAAAAAAACAAACACATTAGTTTATCCCATGCCCGTATGAGGTACTTGGGTGGTTTTTCGAATCCTAAATGTTATAGATGTATTTGTTTATAATCATTATTTAATATTTTGTATGATTATTTGTATGCCTAATATATGTATCTAATGCCATTTTTATGCTCTAATAGATAATTTTCTTCGATTACATTATGAATCATGTATTACAAACTACCATGATTTATTTCAAGAGTATGTTTTTTTAATCTTTGATAGACATGGTTTTGTTTTCATATTTATTATTATTATTTGTGCATCCTTATGATCATGTTTTGTTTATATATTCGTTTGTTACCCTTATCGGGAATCCACGATCACCCTTTATTATAGTTCCTTTCCCAAAATTATGAATATAGTTATTATTTATTATATGTCTAAGAATGGATGTAGTTATGAGGATAATTACACGAGACGATGTAGTTAACATATAAATAAGTTGTTTATGTATCCATATTTCCATGTCACTTAACTAAATGACTCTATTATGGATAATTATGTTATGAAATGAATATTAATATATTAATATTTAATATCAATGAATTAAATTTTTAGGTCTCTATTGTTTGTATTAGTGTAAGGTTTAGTTAAACATTTAAAACTAGGATAAAAAATCATTAGTGATATCCCTAGGGATATGTCTAAGGATAATTCTAATGATAATTCAATGTATATGAAAATTTCAAGGTAGTTTTGGGAAGGAAAGAGAAAATTGCTTCCATGAGATTAAATCATTGTATTGATAAGATAAATGTATGTGGCTCAAGATCATTTTTACCTTGGTGGAATAACTCTGAATAGGGAACACTGGGTTTAACTTGATCATGAACATGTTCATAAAAATAGTCCTCACTGAACACATGTTTTCACACTCTAGTGGAATATGTTTTGAAAGTTCACAAACTCTTTATAAATCATTATAATGTATTTTAATATATGATGACCATGAATGACCTAGGAATTGCCTAAGGTGTCATAGATTTAAAATTACGTTTCATGATTTAGAAAATCTATAAGTGATATTTCATGATTATATGGTTCCCTACTATGATTATTTTCTCTTACATTTTGTTTTTTGGTTTTAGTAAATGGATAGAACCTAAAGTAACTACGGTAATGCTAAATTAAATAGAAAATTCAATTATTTTCCTCCTCAATAACCAAAAATTATAGGAGTTGTAATGAAAATTATTTTTTCTATGATAACACTACTTAACCAAGATATGAATCAAGATGAACTTCCAAATGATGAATAAAGGGTTCAAAATTATATTATATCCACTAGGAGGAAAATTACATATTCTTTTAGTGGTTTTAATGATACACTTGTCACTAATAAATGGATTAGTACCCTTAAAATGATATTTTATATTCATATTTGTCTGGAGAACAAAATATTCATTGTTATAATATATCGTTATACTAAACATGAGGATCAGTGTTAAAATCTTATCAAGAATACATGCAATGTTTTTTCAATAGACTCCCTTGGGTGAGATGTGTTTATGATAATATTTTTCAATAATATCTTTCCCAATATTATTCATCCAAAATGGACAATAATTTCCATGATAAAAAGTATACTTTTGATGACTTTTTTGGTACCTATGATGAAAATTTTATAATTCATGAGAGGTGAACATATGGTATTACCATACACTAAGAAAGTATGCCTTTTCAATTAATTAGTTGTTTAAAACCATGTTTCCAAAGGGAATTATTCATTAGGATTAATAAATCCTGGAATAAATCACTCATTGTGCTATTAATATGGAAATGAAGATTGGGGTTACCCTTTAATTGATGATTTTTATAAGAAATGGAATAATGAATTCAAGGGAAACTCAAAAAACCATTGTGTAAAGAATATGAGATTTCCTATATGCTCAAACTATGGAAGGAAACCAGGATTACATTTTATTATGGGTATTATTAATTTTTTCTTGTATTGAAAGTATTATCATCAAGTGGATAAACAATGACATAATGTTAAGAAGTTAGAAAATGTTTCAAATAAAAAGAAATCACCAAAAAAGGATCCACCCACCCATCAGTACTTCAAATTCATGGAATTTTGTAATTATATTGACGAGTGATAAAATTAGAAGGTTAATTATGATAGTAAATGTTAGAAACTTATTATGATGGGATAAAAATGGAAATATTAAGTGATTAATATTTCAAATGAGGGTAAAAAAAATAAAGTGGTTAAAGGTATGAGTATCTTCCACTCTATAACTTCTAATATCTTATTTAATAATAGATCTAAAAATGATTATATTTGATGAATTCTATAAGGGTATCACAATACCACCTCAATGATTATATATTAGATTATTAGTGAAGACACATAATGGTATTATGATTACATCTCAAGTCTATAATTCATCTCTAGTTAATGTTTATGGGAATATGCATCCTGAAAATCCCAATATTCTCCCTCGATTTTCATTTTATATAATTATAAGAACATATTGTTTTCTCTACATAGATCCCAAATCAATTTAAAAATAAGTGATTTCATGTTTGATATTCCTAAAAAAAATATAATTTTTTATCAGTGTGATGAAAAATATGAATATCTAATGGAAATAACATCCATTTTATGTGTATTGATTTATTTTCCAAAGGGTTGTTTATCATAGATGGTTTTGAATAAACTCAATATCTATGATATACTGTTAACATAGGAGTTTTTTATTCCTTTCTTAAAGAGGTTTCTAGTCTTACAGTGAAAAATGTTGTTGGATTATCATTATAACTCATGAATGGGGCTACAAATATTTCAAATACTTCCTTTAGAATGGCCTAAATTAAGTTTCTTGAATTGAAGAAAAAACTATAAGGTATTCCTGAAAAGTGAGTCATTCGGACAATGGAATCATTATGTTGTGAACCCATAGTTTTTTAAGAATAAATATTTATTTATTCCATTCCTTATTGATTATCAAGAACAGAATAATATCACCATTAACAAAGTGTATAACCTAACACATATTGATGACTTTTTTGATCAACTGTATAGAGCTCAATACTTTTCTAAGGTTTAACTTTTACTAATATCAAAAATTGTAGAACGAGAAGGATGATATAAACATAATAGAATTAAGTACAAGTTTTGGGTGATTTTAATATATATTGATTCTATTTGGTCTTACTAGTTCCCTAAATATATTCATGGATTTAATGAATAATGTCTTTAAAGATTACAATGATCCATTAATGGTGGTATTTATAGATGATATCAGTATCTATTGAAACATAAGGGAATATAATTCGGATCGTCTTAGGATATTTACTATGTCTGAATTTTGGCTAATGAAATATTCATATTTGGTTTATATAATTTCAATCACGTGTAAAAAAGTTGATCTATGAAAGACAAACTCTATTTAACATTGTATCATACGAACAATGGTGATTGAGATCTATATTTTTATTAGTTTTATAGATATTATAGATTATTTGTTGGAAATCACTTATTTTATAATGAAATTACCAAGTTATTTTAGAAAGGATCAATGTCCCTATGTATAGATGAATATGAGAAAAATTTTAAGGAACAGAAGAGAATATAAGCCAATACAACCGTGCTTAAATTAAGTAAGAAATTGAGTTTTTTTAATCTAAACAGATAAATAAAATAAGGATCTAGGATGAATCTATATGTACAATGATATGGTGATAGATTATACCTCATGAAAATTGAATTTTCATTAGAAACATTACCCAAATCATGATATAGAGTTATCTATGTTAATTTTTTTTCATTAATGATACTGAGGCATTATCATATATAGAAATTGATTATATCATTACTTCCGATACATGTTTAATGTATATATTAATATAGAAAGAGTTGAGCATGAACAAAAGTTTATGGTTGTAGTTGATTAATGACTAGGAATGATCAATACATTAACTCCCTAGGAAAGAGAATAAGGCGGATGGTGCTTTTAGTCGAAAGGATCATGCTATAATATCTACTATGGGAATAAAAAATGGTCCAATATTTTTTTAATTAAAAAGGATTTATTTTAAAATCATTATGTATGGTGGAAAATATTATCCTTCTCAAGTAAGTGTTCAAAAATTTATCAATGTTATCATTAATGAGGTGTATATGGAAGAATTAATGCAATATAATATGGCCAGAAATGATCTATAATTAATCCATGATTATAGTAGAAGGATAAGGTTTTGAAAACATGTATTTTTTTTCATTCATGATTTGAAAAAATATATATTAGAAAAAGAACATTTCTTTTCACTCTATATTGATCCCAAAAGTATAGTGATATATTAAGATCCTTAACATTATTTATATTGGGATGGCATAAAGATAAGTATTTAATATTTTGTATCACAATTATTTGTATGTTATCATTTTATGTATAGGAGATAAAATACTTGGGGAATGTTTTAGCAATTTCCCATACAAAATTGAAATGGGAAAATATTACCATGGATTTTATCATCAAACTACCCAAAAAATATAAAGGGGAAATTCAACATGGGTTGTAATCAATATCCATAAAAATTTAGAACAATACCTCACTATCGAAGAAGATTTATCTATTAATTAACTATTAAGAATATATATTATGGATTTTATAATGACAGGTCTATAATCTTTTCATAAAATAGTAAATTATTTTAGAATTAAATTTCTTACAATATCAATGATCTTTTTGGTTTATAGTTTTAGAGAATTAGTTCAAAAATCATACATATCAACCCATAATCATACAAAGTGGATACTACTAAAATTGTATCAATCTCTTTCATAATACAATTTTTTTTAAGAAAACATGAAACATTTTAATTGAAAATATTTACAACATTCAACGTGGATTCTTATTTTCTCTTATCTATCCATAAACTCGGTTATGTTTTTTATAACTTTAGATAAGAAAAAAAACACTCAGTAAGGCACATAAGGGAAAGTAAAGTGTTAGTATTTGAATACTTATAAATATAAGAAACAATTTTCACAAATATATACTCCTCACCCATAAAGTATCATATACTTAACTTGTAAAAACAAGATATTTCCAGAAAAACATAGAATAAATAAATAAAACCATATAGGAAACATAGGAAATTAATTACTTAATATTGTAACCCTCATGACTACCATATGAATTTTAACCCTCACAGGTACCTTACAATGTAACTCTCAATACCACAATACGATGTAACCCTCACAACTTCCTTATGGTGTAACCATAACACATACAACTGGAATATCCATTACGAACAACTTACAACATAAACACACCCAATTAATTAGAGGGAGATATATGTTCCAACCCTAATCATAATAAATTCTGAATAACCAGAAGATAATCATAAAACATGAACACTTTCATCATAAAAACATTTCTTGAAGAAAATCACTTATTTTAAAATAACATTGATAAAATAAAAATGAAATAATTTTATTTATAAATAAACATGTAATATTGTAAATAAAATATCCAAATATGAAGGATTCATGAAAGAGGGAAAATCCACTAATGCTGTATATGTTAAAAAAACTACTTTAATTTTTTATTAAAAAATATAAATTAAAAGTGGTCTTTTAAAGAATATTCAATTACCTCAGGTTTGTCACTCAAAACATGTTTAAACCCCCTGCATACTATTTTAAAGAGTGTTATTAATAAATTATAAAATTATATTCCTTTCTCTAATACGATATATGATATTTGTGAATAATATTCCCATAAAAATTTTAATAATATTTTTTTATTATCATTGTTTTGGGTGCATTTATTTCATGGTTTCCAAGGATGGTTCATTATAGATTTTCTTATCAAATCGAAGAAAAAATCTAGAAGTTTATTGAAATAAAATTAATTTGTTTACTTAATTTTAAATGATACCATATATAATTTTGGATTCTAATATGATGATAATTCATTTGATAAAACATTAATGAAGATGATTTAATATATTTTGGAGGTTTTTAAGACCATCACAAACTTATATCATTTTATTTAATAACTTGTTTATATGTTCATTCCAGAAAATAATATAACATATAGTATGTATAATACCATATTATTTAACCATAATAATGGTTTTATGACCATACATGAAGGAAATAAATGAAAATGAAAACACATTATACATGATGACGGTAAATTCGACACATCACATATGATGTTTTAATTTCTAGAGTAAAAGTGATAAGAGAAGAGGATTGATTATAGATTTAACATCAACACATTAAAAATAACTTATATGTAAGATAATAATGTTATAATTTCACTTTGTATTGTATAGGTGAGGAGAGGATAAGAAAATAAAAGAATTTGAAAAGAAAATAAATGAAAATGAAATAGGATTTTACCTCTTGAATTATCCTCCTTGAGAACATCATTAGGGAAATTGGATTTGGTATTTTATTAAAAACAAAGGATCCTAAACATAAGGGAGAGTCTTGGTAAGAGTATTGGGATGAATTATTACAAGTTTCAAGGATTTGGATGTGTGAGTAAAAGATATGGTGGGGGGGGGGGTATTTATAGTGGATGAGAGGGGTGTTTTTTTGAATATTTTATTCATTAGTTTATTATTTTGGATAATCACTGTAAATAGTTTGAAAATGATAACTAAATATATTAAAATAATAAATGAGAGTTTTATTTTGTAGTTATTACATCAGTAATGAATCAAGTAATAGTTTATTTAACATATAATGTATACATACAATAAATTACCATATTTTATTATCCACCAAAAATTCAATTATTATAGAAAAATATAAAAAATTCAACCTCATTTTTTTTCAATGTTTAGAATTTAACAAGTAACTATATTTTATGGAAAAGATTCTAAATATAAAATATTAATTTTTCAATTAAAATCACCATTTATTTGAAAAATATTTATTATAAAATTATAATTGCTTTTATGAAACTTTGAAAAATTAATTAAGGTATCATATAATTATCGTATAATAAAAAAGAATAAAAAATAATATTTTATGAATATATTTTATGAAGATATATTTTCTTCTAATTAAATCTATTAATTATAATATTCTAAAAAAACATTTATGCTTCACAAAAATCTCAACACTTAAATTTTCATTTTCAAAAAAATTATTTACTTATTCCATGATATAAATATATAATATTTTCACATATATGATGCATAAATTTTATTTATACTTTCATATGTGAGGTTAATATTATATTAGTACAGATTCCTTAATTTCAATAAATACAACTTATTTCATTATACATTTAAAATGAATTTAACTATTTAATTACAAAACGAAGACATATTATTTAATAAGTACCAGGGTTGTTAAATTCTCCCCCTTCTGGAAATTGCCTCCTCACAATTTTTATTTACTTATTAGACAAACAAGGATGAATTTCGCCTATATAATTTTTATACTTCCATGTTTCTTCTTCAACCATGTGGTTTCTCAATAAAACCATAACCTGATGAATTACCTTATTTTAGAATAAATTCTCACCATGATCAATAATCTAAATAAGATTTTATTAATAACAAAGGTTCTCTTATAGATGAACTACTTTTGGGGTAAAAACCTGAGATGAATCTGTCACATACATTCCTAACATCAAAACATGAAAAACATTATCTACCTATGACAAACTCGGAGGCAAATCCACTCGATAAGAAACTGACCCAACTTTCTCTAGGATTTCATAGGGTCCAATGAACCATGGGATCAACTTCTTTTTATTAATAAATTAGATAAAAAATTGTCATGGAAAATTGAGGGAAAGTTATGATCACCCAACTCAAAAAAATATCCTTAATATGGTTATCTTCATATCTTTTTTCTTACTATAAGATGTCCAAATATGTTTCTAGATTATATTTACTTTCTCAGCCACTTCCTCTATTAATTCTGGTCCTATAAACTTCCTTTCCCCATATTTATCACAAAAATTCTATAGTTAGAAACCACTTTCTGTATAAATTCTTAAAAGATTCCATCTGTATATTAGAATTAAAACTGTTGTTATAGAAAAACCAAACCAAAGAAATATGTTGATCTCAACTTCCTTAGTAATCCATTGAACTAGCGCATAGCTTGTCCTTCAAGGTCTGAATTATTCACTCGCTCTATCCATTATATTGGGGAATAAAGGCCATTCTATTCCCAATTACATCTAAAGGCCTTTCCAAATGTTATAAGTGAACCTGAGACTATAGTTAGATACAATTAAGAGAGTATCCCCATGTAACTTGACTATCTCTTTAAGGCAGAGTAGAGAAAGATGATATAGATACATAGTATATTTATTAGGTAGAAAGTTTAAAAATTTAGTTAGTTGATCAATAATAACCCAAATTGAATTTTTTACCTCAATAATTATTTGGTAGTCCCACCATGAAATCCATAGATATATTTTCCCATTTCCACTCTGTCACTAGAAAAGGCTAAAGCTTCACCTTTAGTAGTAGTCCCTCTACATTAACCAGTTGACAAGTCAAACATTTCATAGTAAAATCAACAATATCACTTTTATTATATCCCACTAGAAATACTCTTAATAGTTTATGTACATATTAGTGCTTCCAGGATGAACTGAAAATGGAGAACTATGAGATTCACATAATAATTATTTCCTCATCTGAGAATCACAAGGAACACATAATCAATTTCCAATTCTTAGTATAAAATATTTATCAACATTAAGTCTAGGAAACATACCTACCTTAATAAATTCATCCTTTTCTATAAATCACCATATTACTTCTACACTTACTAAATCAATTATGATAGATATGACTACACTGATAGCTAAAAAATAAAATCATTTTCTACACCAACAACTTTTTAGCCAAAATTTATCAAATCCTGAAAAAATGGGTCATGTTCCAAATGTAACATGGTCAATGTAGTAGATTATTTTTGACTCATGGATTAAAATACATCTTTTGATTTTCTAGGTTGGTAGTTTATCATGTAATCATAATTATTTACCAGTTTAAGCCATCTTCTCTGCCTCGTGTTCAATTCCTTCTAAGTAAATATATTCTTCATACTTTTATAGTAAGTATATATTTTCCATTTGGATACATATAAATGATTTATTGAAAATTTAAAATATAAAAACATAGTTGCTAATTCTAGATCATATTTAGGGTAATTTACCTCTAAAAGTTTCTATTTTCTTGAAGAAAAAGAAATTACCTAATCATTCAGCATTAGAACACAACCAAGTCTCTTCAATAAAGAATCATTGTAGATAAATATTCTTTGTTTCTAGAAGGAAGATCCAAAACCGTATCATTCCCTAATCTTCTTTTTATTTCTAGAAAAAAAAATATCATAATCTTTTATTTATAATAAATTTATCCCCATTTTAGGCTAACTTAGTTACTAGGCTAGATAATTGTGCAACGTTTTTAAAAAAATTTCAGTAACAACCCATTAATCCAAGAAATATATGAATTTCAATAACATTTTTAGGTTTTATATATTCATCAATAACTCTTATATTCATTGGATAAAATGTTATTATATCCTTATTTACAATGTTCCCATGAAAAGAAATATATTGTAAAAAAATCACATTTTTTAAATTCCCCATATAAATTATTTTCATTGAGGGTTTGTAGGAAAATACTAAGATTTTTTTCATGATCATCATTAATTTTTGAAAAAAACCATAATATCATCAATAAAAAAACATAAAACTTATCCAAATATTCATGGAAGATTATATTCATAAGGTTTATAAATAAAATAGGATCATCTTCCAAACCAAAGGGAAACAAATACTCATTATACCAATATCTAGTTCTTTATATTTTTTTTGGAATGTCATCATCTTTTACCTTTAGCTAAAGGTACCCAGATCTCAAGTCCATATTCAAAAAATACTGATATCCTAGGAGCTAGTTAAACAAGTCATTAATATGAGGAAATGGATACTTATTTTTAAAAACAATGTTATTCAAAGATTTATAATAAATGAAAATCCTCATGGAACTATCTTTTTTTTAAAAAACAAAATAGCATCACCCCCTGGTGATGTTCTAGGGTGAATTTAACTTTTATCATGAAACTCCCAAAATTGCGTTTTCAATTCTAAAAGTTCCAGTTGATTCATTTGATAAGGGTTTTTAGATTATCTTATCATCATGAAGTAGGTAAATAAGAAATTCAACTTCTTGATTAGGTATAACACTCATAAACTCATCATAAAAAACATCCAGGTATTCATTTACCACTAACATACTTTTATCTGAAATGTTCCCTTATTTTCAAAAATATGTGCAAGATAACTTTCATTTATATTTTTTAATAGTTTATCAGCTTCCTAATATGTCATTAATGGTATATGTTCATTCTTATTTGAAAACTAAAACTATTTTTAAAAAAAAATTCTCTATCTCTATAATCAATTATAGCATGATAAATAGAAATCCAACCCATAATAAGAATAATATGAAATAGTACTGAGGGAAAAAATGGTTTTCAGGTAATGTTTTTCAAAATACAATGATATTAAGATTCCTATTACACATTTTTGTTTTAACATTTCCCCTACAATTTTAAAAATAAGCTATGTTATCATTTCATGAGGTCAAATTTCTAATTTACCAAAACATTTATCAGAAATAAAAGAATGTGTATACCCCATATCACACAAGATATTAACAAAAATTAAGTAATCAAATAATATACTAGTTACCACTTCATTGGATGGACCAACATATACTGACGTAATTACAAAGGATTTCAATACTCCTTTTTATTTATAATATGGTTGATTTCTAATATTTAGGTCTTTATTCTGTATGGTATCTGTATAATAAACCACCTCACCACATTTAAAACACTTTACATTACTTAATAGAATTATAAATTGGATCGTTTAATTGCAATATAAAGCCATATGTCATAATATACCAAAACTAAAACACATCCCAAATTTTATAAGGCATTCCTTGAGGTTATTTTTACCAAATATTCCCAAAATGGAAACATGTATTTCTTACCTTCAAATTTCATTAACTTATTATTACACATTACGTGAATCTAGACCTTTTCATCTACTTATTGTCAAAGTACACATGATCATTATAAAAATTCATTTCTACCCTCTCAACACTTCAAAAAAGTTTCTCATAACATTTAAATTCATGGTAATCTTATTCCCTTAAATATCATGGCATCAATACTGAGTAAAAATGATTTATTTTACTATTACAATCTTGAATAAGATTTAGAGAATATCTTGCCGATTAAGAGAAGTTTTCTTCATATAATGCCACCGAATATTCATCCTTTTCATTGAATTCTAGGAATTAATTCTCCATCATAATTCAAACAAATATGGGAAAATATTTTTCAAGGAACATATTCATAAATTTATCCCATTACAAGTAATCAATCTCCTCTTTATTACTGATATTCATGACCATTGACCACCACTGGTCGACTTCACCTTCAAAATAGTAAATGAAAAGACTAAAATTTTGAATATTTGAACATCTGATAACATAAAATATATTTTCAAGGGCATTAATCCACCCTCTATGCACCACTGGGTTAGAAGATCCCCTGAAAGTTGAATGGTGTTGCCTTATAAAATGTTCCATTATCACCATGTTCCTTTATTGGTATCTCTAGATTTTATCTTTCATGGATGCCAAAAACATTTTTAGTATTATTCAACTCTTTCATTACTATCACAAACTAATTGGTTCCAATTCCAACTATTCAAGGCTGAGGATTTGGAAACATATCATTCTCTTAGTTCCTTCATAGTTCACCTTCCCTGTTTCTTATGTAGAAAGCCATTATGAACAGACATATATTAAATAACGAAACATGGTAATAATTAAATGATATATAATTTCGACATCAACATAAGGTAAAAATAATTTATGATATTCTATATCCTCATCCTAACCCCTACAATTATGTAAACCATGATCTGATACCAACTATAAGTACCTGACCTTAATAATTTCATAATATAGTAAATTCCTTTAGAATTAACATTGTCACATTTAAAAAGAGTTTTTAGTTTTCTATTTTTAGTTAATTAGTTCATAAATCATAAATATAATACCATAATAATTCAATGTAGATATTATTAAAAAAATCAATTTCTTCCATAATACAGTGTTTTTAATAAAACGTGAAATCTTTTCATGAAATTTTTTCACAACATTCACCTTGGAGTCTTATTTTCTTTAACCCATTCTTAAACCTGTTGAAAAACTTTTCAAAACATGGGATGAGGAAAAAAGGCTTAGTAAGGTACATAAAATAAAGTAAAGAGTTAGAACATGAATACTTATGAACATATGATATAATTTTCACAATGACATACTTCTCACCCTTAAAGTATCATATATTTAATTTTTGAAAATAAGATATTTACAAAAAACATAGAAAACATAAATTAAACCATATAGGTAATGTGGATAATTAATTAATTAATATTATAAACCTCTCTACTACCATATTATTTGTAACACCCACATCTACCTTAAAATATAACCCTCACACGGTGACCGTATGATGTAACCATCACAATTACAATTGGAATAACCATTATGATCAACATCAAACATACACATAGATAATTAATTGGAAGAATATATAGGGCCAAACCGTCATCATAAAAAATTCCTAAGAACAATAATATAATCATAAATCATGAACACTATCATAATAATAATTTATTAAGAAAAATAACATAATTTAAAAGAATATTGTGAAAATACAAAAGAAATACTTTTCTTTGTAAATAAACATATAATAATGTAATAAAAACATTAAAATATCAAGGCTTTATGAAATCAGGAAAATAATATCATTCCATATATGTTAAAAAACATTCCCTTTATATTTTATAAAAAAAATAAATTAAAAGAGTATTTTTTAAGAAAAGTACCTTACCTCAGGTTCATCTTACTTAAAACATTTTAAAACCTCTAGTATAATGGTTTAAAGAGTGTTATCAATATATTATAGTACTATATTAATTTCAAAAATACATTAAATAATCCTCTAATAACATCTTCCAACCAATTTATTAATAAAGTTTTGCTATTTTCATTGTTTCGGGTGCATTTATTTCCTGGTTTCCAATGTTGATTCATTATGGATTTTCTTGTAAAATGGATGAAAAACTCCAGAAGTAGAATTAAATTTTATTAATATGTTTCTATAATTTTTAATGATATCATATATCATTTTTTTCAGATATCATGATGAATCATTAGATAAAACATTACTGAAAATGATTTAATTTATTTCTGTTGTTGTTACGACCATCCCGAACTTATATAATTTTATTTAATATGATGTTTATATGTTAGTTCTAGAACATTTTATAAATTATAATATGAATAATAAAATATGATTTAACCATAATAATGGTTTTATTAATAAACTTGATGGAATTAAAGTAAAATTGAAACACATCATCATGATAACGACAAATTAACACATCAAAAATGATGTTTTCATTTTTAGAATAAAAGAGAGACGATATGAGGTTTGATGATGTATTTTCAATTAAAACAATAAAATTAATGTATATGTAGAATAATGGAGTTATAATTTCACTTCAGATAGTATAGGAGAGGATATGATAACGAAAGAAAATAAATTGATAAGAAAATAAAAGAAAATTGAATAGTATTTTACATCTTGAATTATCCTCTTGAGAACCTCCTTAGGGAAATATGATTTGATATTTTATTAAGACAAAAGGCTCTTGTAAGTGGGCGGGGGTGGGGTGGGGGGGGGGGGGGTGGGGGGTGACTGGGAATAGTATTGGGATGAATTTTTATAATAATTAAGGATTTGGAGTTTTAAGGAGAATATGTAGTGAGGGGTTGTATTTATATTGGAGGACAATGATGTTTTTTTGATTATTTTATTTATTAGCTTATTATTTTAGAACGATACTATGAATAGATTGATCATTATCACTAAATATATTAAAATAGTGAATGAGAGTTTGATATTATAGTGATTACATCAGCAATGACTCAAGGAATAATGTATTTAACTTATAATGTATATATACCATAAATTACCGTATTTTACTACTCACAAAAAATTCTAGTATTTTAGAAAAATAACAAAAAATCACCCTAACCATTTTTCGACGTGTATAATTTAAAAATGAACTCTATTTTATAAAAATAATTTTCTAAATATGAAAACATAATTTTTAATTAAAATCATCATTTATTCGAAAAATACCAATTTCAAAATTATTTCTGATTTTATGATGCTTTGAAAAATTAATTAAGGTCTCATAAAATTATCTTATAATCATAAGACAAAAAATATTAATTTATAAATATATTTAATGATGATATTTTTTGCAATTAAATATATTAACTTTCCACTTTTAAATTAACATCTATGTTTCACAAAAATATCAACACTTAATTTATCAATACAGATATCATATTTTCACTTATAATATAAATAAATTTTATTTATACTATAATAGGTGAGGTTACTCTTAAATTAGTATAGATTCCTTAATTTCAATAAATACCACTTATTTCATTATACATTTATAACAAATTCTACTATTTAATTCCGGAATGAAAAAAAATTAGTTTATAAGCACTTGGGATTTTACAGAAGTGGTATGGTTTCCTAGAGTACAACATTCTATAGTATCTAAATGTCATTAGAGTTTTTACTTAATATTTTGTAGAATTATTCAGCAAAATATCTTGATATATTATTTAGTTTCAAAACTATATATCCCCATCATATTGATGATATATCTGAGAAGACCAACTCAAACCCTAGAGGATATACTGAGATCTTAAACTATAGATTTCAATGGGTGTTTGGATGAACACCTTTCTCTAGTCAAATTTTAATTCAAAAATATATTTCATTACAACATTTAGATTTATCTATAAGATGTGATATATGAAATATACTATAAAATGTGAATATTCTAGGGTGAATTTGGAGAAATAAATCTATTTGGACTTCATATATCTACGGATATTATAGATAAATTTATAGTTATTAAGTAAAAAATCATAGATGCTATGAGTCAATATAAAAGTTATGAAGACAATTGTCAAAGTGATTTAGATATTGTTGCTGGTAAGAAGTTATTATTATGAAATTCTCCATGGAAGAAGGTTATGAGTTGAAAAAATAATGGAATAATGAGCCTAAGTATATTGGGCATTTTGAGATTCTCAATCATGTAGGGATAATTTATTATCTCCTTATGCTTCCACCAAACCTCTCTTAAGTATATGATGTGTTCTATGTATGTCTTATTAAAAAGTACATAACTTATTTTTCACTTATAATAAACTCATAAGTCATATCGTTGGATCATGAAAATTTATATGGATAAAAACTTTTGGACATTATGGATAATAGAGAGAAACCTATAGAAAACAATACCACTCTCATAGTCAAGGTTTTATTGAAAAACCATAAACTTGTGTAAGCTACATGGGAACCTAAGGATATGATGAGGTAAAAATATACTCAATTTTTAGTATTAAAATCTTTTAATTTCAACGGTAAAATTAATTTTAGGCATAGAATAATGCAACACCCTATGATTTTATAATATATATATTTTTCAAATATATTTAATATCATTGATAACTATCATTAACCGCATTACATAATGACATACAATATACGATTAATGTTATTTTAGAAAAATTACTAATATAACCTAGTAAATAAATATGCCAGTATGAATATTAATACCCATATTATTAAAATATGTTGTGGATATATATAATAAAAACATATTTATATAAAACTTCATTATTTTTAGTAAAGTTTGAATATTCTATGAAAATAATTTATCCTATAAAATGATTATAAAGTTTAAAATTTGTTTTTCTCCAATTTTAGAAAATTAATTTGAAAAAAAATTCAATATTTAAATCATCTTTTCAAAATTATGTTAAAGATAATATTTGGGAATTTTATAATCAGATTAATGTTTTATTTAATAGTGAACAATACTGATTTTATTTGAAAATCATTTCTGTTCTTAATGAAATTAAAAATTAATATTATAGTTTAAAATGGTTTTAAAAATAAAATTAATTCAATTATAATATTAAAAATACAATTTAGTGCATTTGAATGAATTTTGTGTTCAATTTTGATATAAAAACTTCATAAATTTATGAAAATGTTTTATTTTGAGAACTCTTGTTTCATAGATTTTATGGGTTTAACAAAAAATTAAATAAAGAAAATTTTGTGAATTGAATTTTGAAATATTGATTTTGTTTTTTTAATCAGAAAAATTAAATTATATAATTATTAAAACATAATTTTTTTGATAATTAATATTAAAAACCATAACGATTAATTATTTTGGTTAAGGTTAAAAATAGTTTACTAAGGGTTTAATAAAAAAAGCTAATTGTTAAAATGAACAAAAAACATTATCAAATTCAATTTTATGGTCATATAATTACACTATTTCATCTATAGTTTAATAATTTACCATTTTGAAGCATCATGAAATGTATAAAACATTAGTATTCATTTTTATTTTCAAAATCTAGAAGTGTGTCCTCCCCCACTATTCTAAAATGGATAACACTCTCCTCTATTATTCACACTACCAAAGCCTTCTATATCATCAAAGACCTAAAAAATATATCATAAAAACTTATTTATCCAATTTTAAAATTAATTATATTGATTAGTAAACCCACCTATGAATTATTTAAGTGCAATTCTAGGTAGGTTGTCTGAGGAAGAGGTATAGTTCTAAACTGATTGTTTTTATTTTCCACCACATTAAAAAAATTTAATCTATCACGATATAATTTTTTTATCTCCCATATTTTGATATATTATTTTTATAATTTCATAATATATATCCATGGCCTACTAAATCAAATGGTAAATGAAACTATCAATTTAGTTTATCATGAACTACCGATTTGAGAGCTGATGTTATTCGTTTTTTATCCCCTACTTTCACGGTAATATATAATGACATATTTAAAATATTTATATGATACTTATGGAATAATTATATGGACATAATTATAATACCACAAATAAAATCTTACATTCCTTGAAGTAGTAAAATGATAACATCACCCTTATATACATATGGACTGCCAACTCCACAAAGTGATGTGATTTGTTTTTCATTTTATATTGACACAGATGGTACTATGAATATATTTATTCAATATATATTTCATTTATGACATAAATATTTTTAAGGAGATATATTATATACCTTTATTTAAATCCATCCATTAAGAATATTTAAACAATTTTCATACCTAAGTATGACCTTCTGTCTCCATGAATGCCGTAATTCATTTTCTATCTCCAACTTTTATAGATTACAATAAATACATGTATAATGAATATATAAGATATTTATATCATGGTTAAAATTATTTATATTATGTATACATTATTAATGTAATAGTATATAAAATACCAAACCAAAAAAAATATGAAAAACGAAACATTTGTTACCTAAAACATGATTTTAACATGGAATTATTAACAAACATGTAATAAAATGATGTAATAAAATCATAGATAACATGATATATATAATTTATATTTTTTAATATGTTTAAAATAAAAATATATTTATTATACATATGCTTTGAATGTGAATAATTAATTTTGATACTTGAGGTATGGTATTTTTTTCTAACCTTTAATTCCATAGGACACATTACTTATACACCACTTATTTATTTTGTGTGGTGAATATACACCCCAATAATGTCATTAATGATTATTCTCATATAAATTATTTTATTTACATCTATAAATAATATTATTTCTTCTATTTATAATTCAATTCCAAAAGTTACCAAATTGGTAATAGTTATATGTTACAATCTCATTATTGATCGGGATTGGCTATGATTATGCTTATGACGATGAATAAAATGATATAACTCTCAAGAAATATCATTAAATTAATTATCCCCATGAAAAATTAGATAATACATTTTTTTTATTTAATATTCCTCTTACTAAGTATTACTGAGACGAAATGATATTTTTATGAAAAATCATATATATTTCTATCTTCGAGGGAAAATCCCTTTTCTTTCATGTCCTTGTTTTCATTATGATTTATAATGAATGTTTTTATTATAATCTAATTATTCTCTATTGATATTTTTACCCATTTATTACTTTTAACAATATTGTTTAAAGTGTATCTTCTTTCCATTTTTTAAACAAGGCTATTTTTAATTTTGACTGAAAAAGTAAAATGAATTTCCATTTTAACATGGATTGAATTAATGGAAATTAATAGTGAAATAACATCTCAATGATTTAAAACATACATTAATTGTGTCCAATTTAACTTTAAATTAATAATATTTCTTTAACAGTATAGAATTTTATAGATATCAAATAACTGTTTTCAATGCTGAAATGTTATTTTCATTATATAATGATCCTAATGATATTTATAAATATTTTTCCATCAGTTATGGCATAGTTTTATATTTAGTAATATTTAATTAGGATATAATCCAATGATACCATATATACTCATTCATTGGATGATTTACTATTATGATCAATTTTTCTGAAACCTGTTTAATTACCATGTTTTGTGTTGTGATGAAATGTTTATGAACCACATTAAATTTTTATTGGTTTTTATATAATGAATATTTTATGATATTCTGGAAAACAGATGTATAGATTTTGTGATTTGTGGGACCTATATCTCACTCCAATGCATGGAGAAATGATTAATGTTTAATGAGCTCAAAAAAAGAGAGGTTATCACGAGCCTGACAGCGGGTACATGGGAGGTTATCCCAAGGCCATAAGAGAATAAAATGGAGGTTATACCATTCCTTAAGTATCCATATTTATGGTTAAACCAAATCTAATATGTTATGAATGTCTTGGTGTATATACTAGACATTACATTTTATATTATTATGTGTATTCCAAAAATCAATGTCTTATTCCAATGTAATTCACACATAGATAATGTTATTTGTGTAGTTTGTGATTAATGTATTATAAAATACCATTATTTGTTCCATGAGTCATGTTTCTAATCTATAATATAATTTTAGTTGTTTTAAAATGTTATTATTATGTTGAAATACCCTTATGATATTGTTATGTTGATATATATCCTGTTTACACTTACTGAGCATCAGAGCTAACCATTTATTATGGTTCCTTTCCAAATTTTTTGAATAATGGTATTATGATTGATATTTATAATATGGTTAACAGTTATATTGAACATAGTGAGAGATAATCCATCTCACTTATGAACCATCTCTTAATATATCCATGTTTCCAAAGGCAACAAACCTAAAATATTTGTGTGTGCGTCATTATATAATTTAATGAACATTCATCTATTAATATATGATACCTATGTATGAATATTTTGGGTCCCTATAAGATAATTTTTAAATTTTATTATCCATTATATTTTATTTATTATCATGTTATATTAAATTATGAAGATAGTTACATCCATATTGGATATTTTGATGATATTCAATTCATAAGTCCAAAATGACATCGAAATGTTTACTATAGTTAAAAAGGACTTTATATAATTATAAAATGTATAATAATAACGAAATAAGTATCATCTTAATAATTCAATTATACTTCTATAACCAACCATAATATATGGTTATGAAAAATGAACTATGATCCAATCATGGAAATTGTAGTGCATACTTATGCATGAGTAACACTTTAATATTTCAATGATCATGATTGAAAGAAGTAAAGTGTTATTTTAACATTAATAAATTATTATCATATCATAAATGTCATATTATTATATTAAAATAATCTTATATATATTATCCATGTTTTTCAATAATAAAAAATGAAAGACATCCCTATATAGAGGTGGTAATCCATACGTATTCACAAACTACGTTATCATCTTTCAATGAATGGAAATGTAAGAAAATATATGATATATTTATTTTCTATAATATATATATATATATTAAATACATAGTCATAAAAAACCATGATACATGATTATGGAAATAGAATTACATCGGTTCTTGAGGTTGTAGTCCACCGTAGACACAAATAATGATTTTTAACCTCATTTGATGGAAGAAGATAAGGATAAAATTTATGAAATTAACATAATAAAATATATTTATATAGTATATTATTTTAATATATATGAATAATTGAATAATATTTTATTATGGTGGAAGAAGAAATAAATTAAAAATGCTTAGTTAAGAATGATACATCTTATTTTGACAACCACTTTATGTTCACACCAAATACCTTCATAGGAGGGCTTTCTAACAGTAAAAATACATCTAGGACATGGTAAGGTAATTAAGGTAGGGATTTGGGTAGGGAATTTCCAACACAAAATTCTTATGTGTGAATGAGTGTTGAGAGGAGGTTCTATTTTATAAGTGAGGGGATGAGAGCTTTTAGATTGTCTTCAAATATTAAATTATTATAACTTAATTTTTATTGAAAAGGTTACAACATTATATAATTAGAATATATGATTTTTATGGGTATAAATCCTATCATAAAATAAAGTTTGGTCAATTTTAGATTAGATTTGTAACCCTTATATCTTTGTTTCAACTTGCACTAAACATTTTTGAAAATTATTTTGCTTACAATATTTTTACTCATTAGGGGTCAAATTGATACTATAAAATAATAATTGGACTATAAATGGATTTTAATTTATATTTAAAACCATATCCCAATAAAATATCTAAAAAAAGGTTTTTTTAGAATTTTGAATCATTTAATAAAATATTATTTATTATAAAATATCATTAATGTCATTTTAAACTATTAATTACATTCTTCCCCCATTTAAAAAATAACACTGTCATAATTTGAATTCATAAACATGGGTTTTATAACACCCTAAGTTTTTATGAATTATTTAATTTCTAATAAATTAAATTTATTTGATGGATTTACTTACATTAAACACCAATTTAAACTTTCACTACACGCCAGACTCACATAACTTACATTACACGTAACATTGAGTTTTAACAAAATAATGATAAATTATAAATATAGTTAACTAAACACAAAATTTATAATATCACCATTAAAAATAGTTATATGAATAGTAATAAATAATTTTTTAATATCATGTATAATGGTTTTATATAAATAAAATATATTGATAAAAAAATACTTAACTACCGGTAAACAATTTATATGTTTCCAAAATAATATTTTCTAATAAATAATTGGTATTTTTGTGGAAAAAACTAAAATCAATTTATTAAAAATTTAGAAATAGAATTTGGTAAAATAATATTCATTTTTTAATTCAAAATTTCAAATTTATCATATTATGAATGATTGTGATTTTTTTTGAAAAGTTTTATTTTTTATGAATAGTTATAAATACTTAATTTGTTTTCTAAAATGGTCTTTTCACTTAAATAATATAAACTATTAAATTATATTCTAAATTAGTTTTAAATTATATTTAGAACAAATATATATATATATATATATATATATAAATCCAATTTATTTTCTTGGATTAAATTTCATATTAAAATTTGATATAAATACTTTGTATTTGATTGAAATTTTTGTTCTTTAAAAACTGTTTTCTCATCACGAATGTATGATTAATTTTAAATTAACTTTTCAACTGATATGAATGGATTTTGGAAAAATTGATTCAATATTTTTAATCATAATAATTTATAATTTATATTAAGGAAAACTTAATTATTTCCCAAAATTAATAATCAATGTAGTAAAAACTATTTACCACACTTATAGTAAAATTGGGTAAACTGATGATTAAACTAAAACTATTAAGGTTAAACATACTTATAAATTTTTCTAAAAATTATTTTATGTGTAAAATCCCAAGATTTCATAGTGTGTTACTTCTTCAAAATAATTCAATAACTTGCACTACACGCAACACCGAGTTCAAGCGCACCATGACTTACCAAACAAGCCGTTCAAAAGAGGTTATGAATATTATTAACTAAATATTGAACTTTACATAATAATTATAATTTTAGAATCCATATTATGAGTTTCTTAGACATAATGTAAGAACAAATTCATTTTTTTCAGATAAAAGAAGTATTTTTCAAAAATGCACTTTTACCAACTTTTAATAGTGAACCCTTTTTAAATCCAATATTTTAAACTTTTATATATTGGATTTGACTAAATTAATTTTTTTTAGAATGGGGACATCAAAAATTTACAATGAAACACCCCAAGCTTCCACGATACACTTCTCTTTGAATAAAATAGTAGCGTGTGTTGTACGCAACTTCGAATTCCAACACACACCACAACCAATCAAACTAGCTGTTATGAATAGTAATACATACTTTTTGAAATTTTATAAATTTTATCTCTCAAAATGGAATTAATTTTTGGATTCGGAATATCGAATTTAGCCTAGGGTTAAATTTTGGTACTTTTTGGATAACTTTTATATTTTGATGAATAGTAAAAATTACTAAATTTTAATTAAAAAAACTTTTTTAATGAAAATAATTATATGTGGTAAATTATTAATTTGAGTGGTTTTAATGTATATTTAGAATATATGTTTACCATATAATACAATTTTGTTCATTGGACATAATTTCACAATTAAACCGGACATAAACAAGTGTCAATCTTTGGATAGTTATTATATCTAAAAAACACGCTTTTTCTTTTGACAGTGGGAGTTAATTTTAAATTAATTTCATCCACTTCTGTGTTTTGAATTTGAAAAAATGGATTCCATATTTGGAATCACTATGTCCAAATTGTGTAAATAGGTAACTTTTATTTTTAGACATTTTGAATAATTACTTCGGTAAATATTTTATGTACCATGGTTAAAGGGTAAATCCGGTAAATAAGGGTTAAAAAATAATATTATAATAATAATAAATTACCCTAAAACGTGTCTTAACCTTATTGGGAGATAAATGTCTGACCATGGACATCTTTGGGTCGATTTTGGGACCCCATGGAGCCACTTTTAGGTGATAGGGACACTTTATTATAATTAAGATAAAGTAAATACAAAAATGACATAAGCTTATATCTTTTAGAAAAACAATTTTTACATAGGTTATATATGTTATATTTTCGTTTATAAATATTCATTAGAAAGATAAAAATATTTAATATTTAATTATATTTTATTTATAATTTTTAGACATTGAAAAGTAAAAATATATATGACACAATAATGATGAAGTATTTTCTTTATTAATGAAAGAATCAAATAATTGGTATTATAAATGTAAAAATAAATATAATTAGAAAGTTTTGATGAGTATAAACTAATTTTATTGGTTAATATGACATGTTATTATTGTTTAAATAAATTTGGTTGGAATTAATAAAGTTGTTACGACTTTAACAAAAATCAAAATTTGAGTAGTGTCAAAATTGACATAAATGAGTTTTTAAAACAAATATTATATTATTAATTTATATTCTATTCCTAAAACCATAAGGTTTGGCCAAAGGACTTATATCATTATTTGTGTATCCTTAATTTATCACTTTGGGGTCTCTTGGATGTATATAGTATGTTTATTAACTATATATTATAAAAATACAATGTGACATGGTAAGTGTTAAACTAATTAACCAAGAGTTAAAACTAAAAGATAAGGTTAATATAATGACCCAAACCTGTCTAAAATATATTGGTTGAAAGTATTTCTACCCATCCCCACCTTATACTTTGAATAATCCACTTTAGAGCCATTAGAAACCGAATATGAATTTATTATAAATTAGTACTTTAAGTTTTTCCTAAAGAGCCCCTCCTCCCTCTTATAAAAGGACCCAACTTCTAACCAATTATTCAGAACTTCAAAGCCTTTTGGCTCGGCCAAACCCTGCCCATATATCCTTCCAACTTCCCTCAATTCATCCTATAGGCCTTAGGTTGATCATAAAGCCAACCTAAGGAGCCATTTTGATCAAATCAAAAGGAAGAACCCGAGGAAGAGGTAACGTCTTCACCACCCTCTTTAAAGTTCCTTTCTTCTTAAAATTCTTCTTTCCTTGTTATTTACATTCTAAAATAATAAATCCAGTACCTTCTATATAATGTGATGTTATTATAATTATGTAACCAACAAATTCATTATTCTACCCATCCCTTGAATGACATGTCACCATACGTGCGTACATACGACCTACCATCTCCACGTTGTGATGTAATTGTTATTCAATATACTATTATTTAAATGGGTATAATAATGATGTATAATTAATGTAAATAATAAATATAACATGCTAATGATTCTGTATATATGATATAACATCTAATTATATATTTTTTTAATATCAAAATAATGATATTGTCGCTCGTGCGTACGTACGGATTACCGTCTCCACGAACGTGATGAGATTCATTCCCCATAGTATCCATTCAAGACTAAATTTTATTGGATGATTAAAAATAATATTTAAGGACTTAATATAATTATGAATATGAGTATGATATAACCTATCCATAACAAACACGACTTATATAAAAGAAAACGAGTAAGTTAACACCCAAAACGACGATAATACTAAGATTTTATTAACAAAGCGATGTTAAAAGATCATATATGATATCATATTAATATATAGGGTTATTGTATAATTCAATAACAATTTTTTCACCATTATATAGGAGGTTAACCTACCATCAACCAAGGAAAAGTACAAGGTAAGGGGATTTTCATCTCACTCCTTATTTCCGTGAGATTCATGCCATATTGCCACTATTACCTTTTATGTGGTGTATGTACTACCCATAATTGTATTATTTTTGTAGTACACTTTAATTTATGTGTATCTATATATTCATTGTATGATACCTCTTTCATGAGGTGTATGTTTCTTAAGTTACCAAATTTGTAAGGGTTTATTTCATAATCTCGTCATTATTCGAGTTTGTTTATATGTAATTATCTACTGGGATCTCCTTATCATCCAAATCCATGTTTCTTAAAAAAAAGTATTTCAAATCATCATTACTATATTATAGACTATGGGTTAATGTAATTTTTACCCTTTTTGAATTTTTATAAGTATTTTATAAAATAATCTTTCCGTCATTTTCAAACAAGGTCCTTTTTAATCTTTTCGACAGAGTTAAGGTAAGAATGTCTTTTTTAACTTATACGGCGGGTGCGGCTATTTTCCGGCATTATAAAATCTTCAAAGCTTCCCTTAAAATATAATAATGATATTTTCAAAGTAAATGTTTTATTTTTTATTTTACTTTTAAATTATTTCAAAAAATAAATATTTCTCTCAAATAGTTTTGATTTCGTCTATGTAAACATCCATTGATAAATTTTACACTTATTTGAAGTTGATTTATTATGATACAAATCATCCATACTGTATATAAGGTTTTGTGATATGTTTGACTATGAATTAGTTATTTTTATGTCATTAATGGCTTATGATTAATGTTTTGGAATTTCTTATGCTAGTTTTAATACGATTGTTTATGTTATATTTCATCCTCTTCTTAAGATGAATGTGTTAGACTAGTATGTTCCAGGTTGGGGACCAGTAAATGTAAGCCCTCTGGGTTGGTGTCTGGTTATTAGATGCACTCCGGGTAGGTGTCCGTTTATTATAAGCACTCTGGGTTGGTGTCCAGTTATTAGAGGCACTCCGGGTTGATGTCCGGTTATTAGAGGCACTCCGGGTTGGGTTCCGGTTACAGTAGCCCCTAGGTCTTAGCACGAGGCCTTGACAAAGAAATTAAAGTTCAACATTATACATTACCTCATTATGGAAATAATATTGATGGTTCATGTGGTCATTCAACTAGTATAATACCCATGATTATGTTTTATTAGGGCATTATTTACTCATCTCATCTTATTTTCATAAAAGTATTCATGTTTATTATTGGTAAGGGCATGTGGTTTCAATTATTTACCATGCTTAATATTTATGTCATTTTCTGCTGTATTACTTACCCTTACTGAGCATTTGAGCTCACCCCTTTCAATGTTTTATTTTTCCCAAGATTCCAAGAAGTGTATTGTGATTGATATGCAGGGTTAAGCCAAGGTAATAATGGCATTAATAAAGATTATTTATGTTTTTCTGTATGTCTTAAAGTGAAATGTAACATTCATGTATGTAATCTATTTTCTAAGACTGCTAAACTGATCGGTCCTTAGGGACTTGATTTCTTGTAATCATGCCAATGTATTAAAATAATACACCGACTCTGGATAATTGGAGTCGGGACGTTACTGTTGGTATCAAAGGATGTTTAGCAATAACCTTGGAAACTAGATTTAGATAAACCCTGATTAGAGCACATTACCCTAAGATAGAATTTGAGGATTATTATAGAAGAACTTCCTAGAATTTTGGTATTGTAGAGATTTTGTGAGTTTTCCGAGCAATACATCCATGTCTGGATACGAGCAGGTAGAGGTGGCTCTTCCACATATGTACCTAGGGGTAAAACCCGAAAACACCTCTTTGAGATAGACTCGAATGGGAACTGGTGCACAATAAC
The DNA here is from genome assembly GCA_963277665.1 of Viscum album. Lineage (NCBI taxonomy): Eukaryota > Viridiplantae > Streptophyta > Magnoliopsida > Santalales > Viscaceae > Viscum > Viscum album. Next base: position 3,977,703 of record OY728140.1, read on the forward strand.
AGGCCTTGCTGCACTCTTGGTTACGACACTCCCGGGGGATATGCTTTGGATAATTCTCATTTTACTTACAAACCGCTATGAAGGGTTTATGAGTATATACCTCCTCAAAGAAAACATTTTTGTGATTATGGATTATATCCATAAACTATTCAATTTATGTTAGGTATTTTACATGTTGGGAATTATTCATTTCAATTCATAAACTGACCTAGTTTATGCTATTGTATAAAAATGGTGCCCAGTAGAAGGAATGTGAACTCCAACAATATGTATGATCCAAAGAGTAAGAAGGATCGTATCTTTCATGGTATTAATCCATCATTTAGAAGGGAAATAATCTCCCACGTATTATCATCATATGAATAAATAGTATCATGTGTTGATAAGATAATTAAAGAGTTCTCTGAGTCCTATGTCTTTGAAGGGAAGCAAGAGAAGAAAAGGATGGAAGAGAGAAAGATGGATAAAGGGAAGAGGGAAAAGAATAATTTTCCCATATGTGATAACTGTGGGAAGAAACACCTTGGAACTTTCCCGAAAGGAATGGGCATTTGTTATAACTGTGGAGAAAAAGGACACCACGTTCGTGATTGCGAGGGTAAGAAAAAGGTTTCCAATGTACAATGCTTCATCTGAAAGGAGTGGGGACACTATGCGAATCAATGTTCAAATCATAAGAGTATGCCCCAAATAATGCTATTAGATAATAATAAAGTTATGATACTACCAGAGATGAAGATGAATGACTAGTGTTCATATGTTGTTATTAAAGAATTATTTCATTTGAGTGTTGTATCAACGATGTACTAGTTATATGAATTATGGAGATAAATAAGGATTGTACTGCAGTACTATTTCATTGAGGATTTGAGATTATATGGTACTATGAAAAGTGACTCAACAACAAGTTAATATTTTTTTTTGAAAATACATGGTTGAAGGAAAGGAAATCCTTAATATGGTCTTGATACTGAGGTAGTAATTTTGGAATAAGAGATGGTTGATTTGGATAAATTATATTGGATATTCTTTACTACCTTGGCACTGATGAATGGTTTTTTTATTTCACCATTGTTGGAATATTCAAAGTTTAATGAATAGGGGAGCATGAATGTAATCAATAAGGTTTTATGGTAATTTAGGATGTTACCATATTTTAAAAGAAAACATGATGAAGGTATTCACATGTTATTACATGGAAAAAAAGACCTTCATTATATTTACCTTCCTTATAAATTTTGGACTGTGAGTTTGGACAGAGGTAATTTGTATAAGTCTAAAGGTTGGAATGGATTATATTTTACACTTGATACAATTGTTAAGGTTAAATCTTTTTATAAGATTATTTTTGGATTGTTATAAAAAGGACAACCCGGAGGTCGGGCGGCAACCCGTCGTGTCCGGCAAGGCCGTGAGACTTGAACCCACAACTGAAGGGCGACAAGGGTGTATCACCTACCACTGGCCCACGAGATGTCCTGGATTAAATAAAGTAGTTTATTTTAATAAGGTCTAGTAGATGAATTATAAATTCATTTTTTTAATCCCAAATTAATAGGTTAAATAGAATATTTTTTTAAGTTCTATTATCTTTTAGAGTGAAAGATGAGTTTGTGGTAGAAATTAGTTAAAGTATGGAACTTTATGTAACATCCCAGGTAAATAAAGAATAAAGAATTTTCATATTAATTGATTAAATATTAATTTTAATTAAAAGGGTTTTCTAATTTCGATAGCGTACTCGATACGCAACGATGAGTTTCTTTGAAAACTTACGTTGCACACTAGTAATAAAATAACATTATTTTAAATTTTAGTTTACACGTAGCCGTTGTACTGGAGGGAATGGATAGAAATAACTAAAATATGATTATATATGTTTTTAAATGTTTTTACATTTATCCAATAAAGGATAAAGGCTTAAAATATGAAAAGAATCCAATTTTAGGCATATATACTCTAATTTTCACTAAAGGTTCACTTATCACCTTTTGATGGAGAACCTTCATTAAATATAGTTTTTATCACTCTTATAAATTATTTTGGACCAAATATAACTCTTCTTTAGAATAGGGACATCAAAATTTACTTTGTGTAAATTTTTGGTATCTTTCCGATAAAGTTCTTTTTTAATGAATATTGTAAATGTTGTATTTTAATTCAAAACCTATTTTAGATCTAATTTATTTATATGATTAGATTATTATTTGAATTGGTTTTAAAGTGAAATTAGAAAATATTTTTACCATTAAATCCAATAGTGGTCGTTGTAATTAATTTCACTTTGAAATCGGACTTAAACTAGTGTCAATCTTTTGATACTTATTGTTTCACAAAAACACGCTATTTGTCATGACAACAGGAATTAATTATTAAATTAATTAATTTGAATTATATGTTTTGAATTTTGTAATATGGACTTCATTTTTGAATTTGGAATATCAAATATATCTTAGGGTGAATTTTTGGAATTTTTCTGAAAAACTTCAATTTTTGATGAATAGTGAAATCACTAAGTGGTACTTATAAAAACTGATTTTCCATTTAAATGAAATTTTTCCACCTTTGTGTATCGAATTTAAAAAATCATACATACATGGTTGTCACTAATAAGTAAAATTTGGTTCAATGAGATTAAAATAATTTTTTGGTAAATAGTAACTTATTAAGTTTTTAATCGCAATTAGTGGTAATTAGTGTAGTTTAAGGTAAAAATAATGTTTTAATAATATGAGATGACCTAGACACATGTCCTAGCCTAATTGGATATGTCCTGGCCGACCAATAAAAGCCATGGGTCAACTTGGAGACCCCATGGAGCCAATTTGGTTGGAAAATGACATAAATACCTTTTATTTAATGTTAATGTAAAAAATGGCACAAACATGATATGTTTTACTAAAACAATTTCTAAATGGGGTTATACAAGTCATATTTTTGATTATAAATAGTCATTGGAAAGATAAAACGATTTCCTACATCATAGTAGTTTGTTTATAATTTTTAGACATTAAATAAATTAAATTATTTATGACATAATAATGATGCAGCGATGAAATCATTATTTGACGATTTAAATAAAATGGAAAGATAATGTACAATCTATGAACTAAACATGTCCAAAACTTATTTTATGGGTGGATTTCGAACCCTTATCACCTTAGACACTAATTATATCAATGTGGGACCTTTTAAAACCGAAAAAAACTTTCAAATAAAGTAATATTTCTTTACTTTCCAAAAGTGCCCCTCCTCTCCTCTTATAAAAGGCCCCCACCTCTACCTCCTTACCCACACTCCCAAATCCTTTGGCTTGGCCAAACCCTACCCATTTTGTCTCTCCACTTCCTTCTATTACTCCTTGAAGCCTCACTTTGGGCAGAAGTCTTCCCAAGGAAGCCTTTGAGCTCAAACCAAAGGGAGTTACCCGATTTTAAGGTAATGTCTTCTTTTGAGTCCTTTTGTTTTATTTTGCTTCTCCAACCCCCTAAACTCTTTTTATTCTCTTATTTTGTAACAAATACAGTATCATAAATATAATAGGATGTTGTTATAAGAAGGATTCAAGCTACAATTACACACACCTACATCTAATGGTTAAAGAACATACGGTTTCCGTGGATGGTGAATTTATGCCTCCCGAAACGATGATTGTTCAACATTCCTTTAACACCTTCAAAGGTGGCCATTAAGATGTCACTATATTTATATATGATATATAATATGTTTATGTTTTCTTTAAGCTTCTGTATTTTTCATTTTGGGCATACCTTTATGGTTTCCATTATGGGTAAACACGATATCTTCATTTAAGGAAGTGCGGACTACCGCCCCCTCAAAGTGATGTGATTCGTTAATGCCATATGTGGGACGTGTAAAGGATGGATTTAAAGTTATTATATATGATGTTATACTGGAATTATAATATACCTCTATATCACTATTATTTCTTTCCATTAAAGTATGAGATATAAATGAAAGTAGCGTTCATGCATATGTACGGCTTACCGTCTCCATGAACGGTGCATTTCATTTCTTATCCCCAAATGTAATGTACTATTAAAAGTACATGTATATAATGGATATATATAATTAATGATATATCTAAATGATGAATATAATTCTGGAATTAAAATATACATACCTCTCATTTAGTTTTAATTCCATTAATATGACAAAGAAATGAAAGTAGCGTTCATGCGTACGTACGGCTTACCATCTCCATGAACGGTGCATTTCATTTCTTACCTCTAAATGATTATTTAATATTATAAATACATGTATATGCTGGATATATATGATATATATGATATCCAAATCAGGAATTTCATTCTGGATATAAAGAACCTTTGACCACACGAACAACATGTAATTGTAAGAAGTCCACTTTCGACTTAAGAACCAAATATTGACAAAACAAACATTATTAACTGAAATGGTTACATCATGTTTATAACATGGAAATAAGTGATAGAAAAGGAATAATGAACTTTAAAAAGGTTCTTAATCAAGTATAAATTAACTCAAGTTTATTATTCAGGACGTTAAAGAACGATCGAGTCAAGTCGGACCCAAGGTAAGGGACTTCGTCTCAATCTCCTTTCATTGAGGCATATTTCGTTTTATACACAACATTATTTTATACGGTGTATAAACCCCTTTGACTTTTACTTTTATACAAAAGTAATCTTTTTCTACAAAGCGTTTTACTAAATGACAAAAAGGAATGTTTTTTTAACATACGTGGTGACAACAACCTTTTCCGCCGCTGCGAGTATTATTTGGTCTTTGGATTCCTCAACAAGCCGTAATGTTTTTAAAATAAAATAAATACCATATAATATTTTATGTATTTTGGTATTGAAAATGGTTTTGATAAAGGATTCTATTATGATATATTGTGATTGAAATGTGAAAATGTTATCATTCCTTTATATTGGTTTTATGTTTTATGATTTTATATTGGTACTTGGACATTTTAACGGGTGGTTACGTTATAAACCATATGACGGGTGGTGCCGTGAATACCAGGACGGGTGGTTACGTTATAAACTCCAATGCATTGGTTATGGAAGTCGGCCGTATGGCTATTCCATTAAGTATGTATGGAAATTGGCCGTATGGCTATTCCATTAAGTGATATGTGTGGAAGTCGACCGTATGGTTATTCCACTTAAGTATGTTTATGTCCCAAGTTACCTTTATATATGCTATGTGTTCTTTATATGGGTTTTATGGTAATCCTTTGGTTACAAAAAGGTAAGTAATGATACTTTATTCAGTGAAGATTTTTTACTACTTCATGATGGTGAAGGTATTACTTTGTTAGAGTATACATGGTTTACTTGATGTTTGAAAAAGTAACAGTTTTCATTCTTTGTGTATCCCTTACTGAGATTTTTATGCTCACCCCAAGTTTTTTTCGAAATGTTTATCACAGGACTTAAAGTGGAATAAGGTCAAGGATGGGATCAAGGGAATGTCATGCTATATAAGACATGGAACTAGACATGTTTCTTTTTAAGAGTTTTTTTATTATGGAAACTTAGTAGAAGTGTCTAATTTGTAATCTTTTGAGATGTAATAGTTATGTTCTAATTCTCTAAAACTCTAAGCCTGAAAATATCCTCAATGTGAATTATTCATTTAATTCAATATTAAGTAAGGTTTAAGGCCGGGTCCTTATACTCTACTTGTCAAGTATATATTTTTCTTCTAATATTATTATATATAGAAATTAATTCTTATACTTTATTGAAGGGATATTAAAACAAAAAATGTGTTATCCTAATACCTTATGTTTTGTTGAACCGATGGTATTTTAAATCATCATAGATTGATGAATTTAAGGACCTCAATTTTAAACTTGTTTGTGATTGATGAACTCAATCACTACCTATAAATATTTATGTTTTTCCTACAATTATATGTCTCTAATTGCCACCAATTTTCCCCTAATCTAGATCATAATTTGGTGGCGACCCTTTCATTTCTCTTTTCCTCTTATTAAGACTAAAGTTTATTAACCAAATTTCCGATGTGGGTTTTCCCACAAAGATATTTCCTATTTTAAACCTTTATTTTCAAAAAACAATATCAAATTGTGAGGATTCAATTTATGGAAGGAGGGAAGAATGTAACACCCCAATATTTCATAGAGTGTTACTTCTTCAAAATAATTCAATAACTTGCACTACACACAACACCTAGTTCAAGCGCACCATGACTTACCAAACAAGCCGTTCAAAAGAGGTTATGAATAGTATTAACTAAAATTTGAACTTTATATAATCCTTATAATTTTAGAATCCATATTATGAGTTTCTTAGACATAATGTAAGAACAAATTCATTTTTTTCAGATAAAATAAGTATTTTTCAAAAATGGACTTTTACCAACTTTTAATAGTGAACCCTTTTTAAATCCATTATTTTAAATTTTTATATATTCAATTTGACTAAATAAATTTATTTTTTTAGAATGGGGACATCAAAAATTTACAATGAAACACCCCAAGCTTCCACGATACGCTTCTCTTTGAATAAAACAGTAGTGTGTGTTGTACGCAACTTCGAATTCTAACACACACCACAACCAATCAAACTAGCCGTTATGAATAGTATTACCTAATTTTTGAAATTTTATAAATTTTATCTCTCAAAATAGACTTAATTTTTGGATTTGTAATATCGAATTTATCCTAGGGTTAAATTTTGGTACTTTTCGGATAACTTTTATATTTTAATGAATAGTTAAAATTATTAAATTTTAATTAAAAACAACTTTTTTAATCAAAATAATTAATAGTGATAAGTTATTAATTTGAGTGGTTTTAAAGTATATTTAGAATATATTTTTACCATTTAATACAATGTTGTTCATTGGACATAATTTCACAATTAAACCGGACATAAACAAGCGTCAATCTTTTGATAGTTATTATATCTTAAAATCACGCTTTTACTTTTGACAGTGAGAGTTAATTTTAAATTAATTTCTGCCACTTCTGTGTTATGAATTTGGAAAAATGGATTCCATATTTATAATCAGGATGTCCAAATTGTGTAAATAGGTTACTTTTATTTTTAGGCATTTTGAATAATTACTTCGGTAAATATTTTATTTATCATGGTTAAAGGGTAAATCCGGTAAATAAGGGTTAAAAAAATAATATTATAATAATAATACATTACCCTAAAACGTGTCCTAACCTTATTGGTGGATACATGTACAACCTTGGGAATCTTGGGGTTGATTTTTGGGACCCCATGGAGCCACTTGTAGGTGATAGAGAGACTTTATTATAATTAAGATAAAGTAAATACAAAAATGACATAAGCTTATATCTTTTAGAAAAACAATTTTTACATAGGGTTATATATGTTATATTTTCAATTATAAATATTTATTAGAAATATAAAAATATTTCCTACATAATGATATTTTATTTATAATTTTTAGACTTTTAAAAAGTAAAAATATATATGACACAATAATGATGCATTATTTTCTTTATTAATGAAAGAATCAAATAATTGGTATTATAAATGTAAACATAAATATAATTAGAAAGTTTTAATGACATAAAATAATTTTATTGGTTAATATGACATGTTATTATTGCTTAAATGAATTTTATTCTAATTAATAAAGTTTTGAATACTTTAACAAAAATCAATTTTTGTGTAGTGTCAAAATTGACATAAATGAGTTTTTAAAAAAAATATTATATTATTAATTTATATTCTATTCCTAAAACCATAAGGTTCGACCAAAGGACATATATTATTATTGGGGTATCATTAATGGACCACTTTGGGGTCTATTGGATGTATATATTAAGTTTATTAACTATATATTATAAAAATACAATGTGACATGGTAAGTGTTAAACTAATTAACCAAGAGTTAAAACTAAAAGATAATGTTTATATAATGATCCAAACCTATCTAAAATCTATTGGTTCAAAGGATTTATACCCATAAACACCTTATACTTTTAATAATCCACTTTTTAGCCATTATAAACCGAATATGAATTTATTATAAATTAATACTTTAAGTTTTTCCTAAAGAGCCCCTCCCCCCCCCTTCTAAAAGGACCCAACTTATAACCAATTATTCACACCTTAAAAGCCTTTTTGCTCGGCCAAACACTACCCAAATATCCTCCCAACTTCCCTCAAACCATCCTAGAGGACTTAGTTTGATCATAAATCCAACCTAAGGAGCCCTTTTGATCAAATCAAATGGAAGAACCCGAAGAAGAGGTAACGTCTTCACCACCCTCTTTAAAGTTCCTTTCTTCTTCAACTACTTCTTTCCTTGTTATTTACATTCTAAAATAATAACTCCAATAACTCCTATATACTTTGATGTTATTATAATTATGTAATAAATAAATTCATTATTCTATCCATCCCTTGAATGACATGTCACCATACGTGCGTACATACGGCCTACCGTCTCCATGTTGTGGTGTAATTGTTATTCAACATACTATTATTTAGATGGGTATAATAATTATGTATAATTAATGTAAATAATAAATATAACATAATAATGATTCTGTCTATATGATATATCATCCAATTATATATTATTTTAATATCAAAAGAATGATATTGTCACTCGTGCGTACGTACGGATTACCGTCTCCACGAACACGATGAGATTCCTTCCCCATCATATCCATTCAAGACAAAATTTTATTGGATGATTAAAAATAATATTTAAGGACTTAATATCATTCTGGATATGAGTATGATACAACCTATCCATAACAACCACGACTTATATAAAAGAAAACGAGTAAGTTAACACCCAAAACGACGATAATACTATGATTTTATTAACAAAGCAATGTTAAAAGATCATATATGATATCATATTAATATATATGATTATTGTATAATTCAATAAAATTTATTTCACCATTATACATGAGGTTAACCTACCATCAAACAAGGAAAAGTACAAGGTAAGGGTTTTTTCATCTCACTCCTTATTTTCGTGAGATTCATGCCATATTTCCACTATTACCTTTTGTGTGGTGTATGTATTACCCATAATTGTATTCTTTGTGTAATAAACTTTAATTTATGTGTATCTACATATTAATTGTATGATAACTCGTTCATGGGGTGTATGTTTCGTAAGTTACCAAATTGGTAAGGGTTTATTTCACAATCTCGTCATTATCCGAGTTTGTTTATACGTAATTATCTACTGGGATCTCCTTATCATCCATATCCATGTTTCTTAAAGAAAAGTATTTAAAATAATTATTAATATATTATATACTATGGGTTATTGTAATTTTTACCCTTTTTGACTTTTTATAAGAAGTTTATAAAGGAATCTTTCTGTTATTTTCTAAACAAGGTCCTTTTTAACCTTTTCGACAGAGTTAAGGTAAGAATGTATTTTTTAACTTATACCGCAGGTGAGGCTATTTTCCGCTGTTATAAAAAATTTATAGATTCCCTTAAAATCAAATAAGGATATTTTCAAAGTAAATGTTTTATTTTTATTTATTTTTAAATGATTTAAAAAAAGAGATATTTCTCTCAAATAGTTTTGATTTCATCTATGTCAACATCCTTTGATAAATTTTACACTTATTTGAAGTTGATTTATTATGATACAAATCATCCATACTATATGTAAGGTTTTGTGATATGTTTGACTACAAATGAGTTATTTTTATGTCATTAATGGCTTTTGATTAATGTTTGGGAATTTCTTATGCTAGTTTTAATACGGTTGTTTATGTTATATTTCGTCCTCTTTTTAAGATGAATGTGTTGGACTAGTATGTTCCGGGTTGGGGAATGGTAAAAGTAAGCCCTCTGGGTTGGTGTCCGGTTATTAGTGGCACTCCAGGTTAGTGTCCGGTTATTAGAGGCACTTTGGGTTGGTGTTCGGTTATTAGAGGTGCTTCGGGTTTGTGTCCGGTTATTAGAGTCACTCCGGGTTGGGTTCCGGTTACAGTAGCCCCTAGGTCTTGGCATGAGGCCTTGACAAAGAAATTAAAGTTCAGAATTATACATTCCCTCATTATGGAAATAACATTGATAGTTCATGTGGTCATTCGACTAGTAGAATACCCATGATTATGTTTTATTATGGCATTATTTACTCATCTCATATTCTTTCAATAAAAGTATTCATGTTTATTATTGGAAAGGTCATGTGGTTTCAATTATTTACCATGCTTAATATTTACGTCATTTTTCACTGTATTACTTACCCTTACTGAGCATTTGAGCTCACCCCTTTCAATGTTTTATTTTTCCCAAGATTCCAAGAAGTGTATTGTGATTGATATGCAGGGTTAAGCCAAGGGAATAATGGAGTTCATAAAGATTATTTATATTTTTTTGTATGTCTTAAAGTGCAATGTAAAATTCATGTATGTAATCTATTTTCCAAGACTGCTAAACTGATCAGTCCTTATGGACTTGATTTATTGTAATCATGATAATGTATTAAAATAATGCACCGACTCTGGGTAACTGGGGTCGGGGCGTTACATTACATACATATATAAACATTATAATATATATGGTTCTAATTTTTGAAATTTCATACTGTAGTTCTATGTGAAAAACATGGGAGCACTAAATTATTTTCAGAACATTCCAAGTGTGTGCCTTTCCCAAATTATAAAAGGTCACCTACTCTCATATCTTCTTAACACCAAAAAATTCATTTTATTTCAAAACAAAACTACCCAAAAAACTTCCCAACATCCCTCCACTCATCCTAGAATACTTATTTTGGTCATAAATCCATTCTTTGAATGCTTTTCATGAAAACCTATGGAGGATACCTGAAGAATATGTAATGTTCATCTATGATAATTTTTGTTTTACATCATCCTCAACCTCATTAAATTTGTATTATATTATACATATACATTAAACTCACAATATTCCATATTCTGAGATTTTTTATTATTAATATAATAACCTACAAACATATCAACTTCCATCAAATGGCTTACATAATCATCGTTTGTGTGTAAGGTGGACTACTGGATTATGAACCAATGTCATTCATTTTTTGTATTTCAACCTCTCACGGTTGGAAATAATAGTATATTTATTTTTCATAAAAAATATTTATGATATTTTATTAGTATTATTTTTTAATTTTAATATCACACATATTATCATACTATCATTTTTTGGCAATACAATAACATCATTCGTGTGTACGACAGACTGCCACCTCATGAAACTGTGTGAATTCTACAAGATTTATATATAAGGACTAATTTAATGAAATATGTGATAAAGTTGACATAAAATTTAGTCTATATTGATAATATACATTAAATTTTGTATCATTAAATATGATAAGAAAATGGAAACAATGTTTATGTGTACATTTGACCCACCACCTCAATGGACAGTGTATTTAATTACTTTTCACTAAACTTATATATATATATATATATATATAGTATGATATTTATATCATGGTTCATATTCTGGAGATAATAGAATAAGTATTTAAGTAGGTGTACCAAAAAACAACAAGTCATAAAATATACAAAAAACATAGTAGTTTTTTCCCAAAACGTAACTTTAACATAGAATTGTTAATAAAAGGATAATAAATGGTCATAATAAAATCATAGATGGTATTATATATATGGTTCTATAATAGATGTGTGATAAACTTTTATTTATTATAAAAGTGGTTTAAATAATTATGATGAATTTCAGGAATTATGGTATGTTTTTTATCTCAAATTTCCATCTTTAATACTAATGTTATGTTATGAACCTATATTCATTTAGGTGGTGTATTTACATCACATTTGAAATGTAATACCATAAATCTATTCATAATCATGATTTCTTTAAGATTAAATATATGTTATTACTTCATTGGTATTATGATTCTATGTTACCAAAGTGGAAAACATTTTATGTTACAATCTCATCGTTGATTAGGATTGTCTATGATTAAGTATCAAATATTGAGATATCATGATATAACTCTAAATAATTGTCATTATTTTTAATCACCTTTTTCTGTTCTAAATATATTCATGTAATTGTACCATTTTCCACTATTTGGTTCTTTAAATAATTAAGAAAAATTGTTTTTAAGAGAATCCAACTTTATTTCCCCTTCGATCGGAAATATGTTTTCTTCTAAAACCATGTTTTCTAAAAATATTTTCAAAAATGTTTTATTATAATATTATTATTTTTAAAATAAATGGATACCGAGGTTTTTGATTTTTTTATTTTTTTGACATGAATTCTCATGTCATTTTCAAAAAAATTCATGTTGGGATTTCATAAATAATTTAAAAAGAATATTTGTTTTAAAATGTACAAATTGAATGGAATTTTTTTGAAATAATTACCAATCATTTATTTGAATATTCCATTATATGTTTCAAAGGTGTTTTTGAAAAACTAAATGTTTTTTTGAAATATTTTGTCAAAGTGAAAAAGATATTTTCCTCAAGAAATATTTTATTTTATCTATTTAAATTATTTTCCATATATAAAGAAATATTTTGGTGTTAACTATTCCCTACTAAGTATATGATCTAAGTATACCATTTAAATTCTCTTTCTGAACGATATATGGTTTATGGAATGTTTTTTATGAAACCTGTCTCTCTTTTATGGGTTATACCGTGAGGAAAAGATTATAAAATAAACTTTTTTTTCATGGGTTCTTATATGATAAAATTATTATGAATCCTATCACTTTTCCATAGGTTGTGATATGATAAAATGTCCATGATATACATTTTATTTTAGGAGTTATGATATGATGAATGTTTATTATCATGTTGAACACATAAATATTCTTTTTATTATGTGATAGGTGAGAACTATATCTCCCTCCAATGAAAAAGGTAAATATTTATATCTCATTATTAAGAATATACTAGAACAGGGAGTGCACCTAGTTCAGTAAAACATGACTTGAATGGGTAGTAAACCTGTTTTAGTAAGACTGGTCTCGATTGAGGAAGGAAATCAGTTCTGTAAGTTAGGGATGGAATGGGGAGTAAACCCTATTCAGTAAAGTTATTTTTCCTCTAGGATGGTCTTGAGAGTGAGCCTTTAATAATATATTTTTTCAATGATTATGTTTATTACATAATTTCCATTTTTTATGGAAAATTTAATCTATCATGGTAATGAACTTTGATTTACTTATGATTCTTGTATTATTAAATACTAATCTTTAGGACATGATTCTTTTTATGATCATTAATATGTAGTTTATTATTTTAAAATTCTATATGCATGTTGGCATAACCTAATTCCTCTTTTATACTTATGTATCACTCATTTTTACCCTTATAGATCACCTGATCTCACCCTTTCCTATGTTTCCTTTCCCAAGTTTAGAAAGATATGTATTATATATTATAAGTGTAATAATGGTTCTAATTGTGAATAGTTTTTTGGGACCTAACATATATTACTTGCAAAAAAGTTTTTATGTTTCTATGTTTCCAATTGCAGTAAACTATAATGGTTCTTAGGTGTTAATTTGTTTAATGAAATGAATATTTATAAAAAATGATTTCATTCCTATTAATTATAATCCTAAGTCATTATATTTGGTATCATATGATAGGTTTAGTTATCTAATAAAAACTATGATGATAAAACCTTAGCGATATACTTATAGACATGTCTTTGTATAAGTATAAGGACGAGTCAAAGTATAGGAACATGTGTTATACTTTTGGTAAATGATAGAGAGAGTAGTTTCCATGAAATTACAAAATTTTCAAGATTCTATAAGTGGATGTGGATCTAGAAGATATGAACCTAAGGGTAACAACCCCAAGAACATCATATTGATCTAGAATCGATCTAGAACTCAGGCATGATAATGGGCCTTGCTACACACCTTGCATGACACTCCCGATGGATATGAATTGGAAGTTCATATTCTCTTTATGAACCATCATGATGTTTTTGAATAGAATATGAATATAAATGTATTATAATAAACCTATGGTTTAATATATTAAAAAGAAGGTGTCATGATGTAGACTTACTATATGCAGTTTTTTTGATTATGTGGTTTCCAACTATGATAATTGTTTCTTACTCAATTATTTATGGTTTTAGTCATTGGATGAAACCTGAAGGAACAACATTAATCATGAGTGTGATGGAAAATGTAATTATTTTCCTCATATGAATCCAAATGTAATGGGAGATGGAATGAAAAATCTTATTTATATGTTCACATAACATTCCCAAGATATGAATCACAATGGAATTTAAAATAAACAATGGAGGGAAAACATTATTTTGATTCATTAATGGGGAAACAAACACTTTACATCAGTGGAACCACTTATCCACTAGTTTATGGAAAATATATCAGTAAAACTGGAATGATATTATCTATTCTATAGTTTTTAGAACATGAAAATTTTATTTTTACTATTTAAATTTTGGAAGGTGAAACATATCAATGGTGGAATCTTATCAAGAATTTGAGGAAACATGATGAATCTGGTTACATGGATTGGGATTACTTCATAAACTTATTTTACAATTATCAATCCCATTATATTTTTAATACAAAGATAGAGATAGATTTATTTTATCTAATGAAAATGGATGATTAATCCACTGGTACCTATGAGAAAACTTTTACAAGATTTGAGAGGTATGATTGTGGTATTATCATCTAAAATGAATTAAAGGTTGATTGATTATTTAGTGGATTAAAAATAGCCTTATGAAAATAAATAATCATAAAATAATTTAGTAGTTATGAATAGATTTTTCTATTTGATATCAAGGTGGAAATAAGGTTGTAGTTACATATCAATCTCTTGGTTTTGACAAGAAAATGATGATGCAGTTCAAAAAAAAATATAAAAACCTTGGAGAGAAGAAGATGGTCATTCCATTATGTTAAATTTGAAGAAATATGGTTGGAGGAAATCATCTAAGGGGTACTAGTAAATGTTTTCAATGTGTAAGGTAAGTTAATTTGAAAATTGAATACCAATGTGATGAAAAGAAGTTAGAAAATTTTTTAAATAGAGAAAAATCTACACAGAATTCACCACCCAAACATCAGTGATTCAAGTGTATGGAGAATGTGGATAATGCTATCCAGTTCCAAAATTTGAGGTTTAATGATGATGATCAAAATTAAAAACCATATAAGTTGTTGGAAAAATTAAATCTCATAAGATCACTGTGTCTGATGATGGGTGACACAATGAAATGGTGCAAAGTAAACATACCATCAACTATAGAATTCCCAATGTATTATTTCACTAAAGATCTCACTAGTCTTTAATATCTGAATAATTGTATCAAGATATAATGTTGACACAAAAACTATTAGATATTTAATTATAGTAAGAACCTATGATTGTACGAGGATCAAATATCAACTATATGATTCCACTCTAGTTTATGTTTATGGGAATGCGATATTTTTATAAATCTTATCATTCTTCCTTGGTTGGAATTTTATGTCATCATAAGAAAAGATTAGATTTATATACATAATTCACTTATCAATTTTCATGAAAGGTAAGTCATATTTTATATTCCAAACCAAATTATAAATATAAATCTATGTGACAATAAGTATAGATTTTTTTTGGAGATCACATCTACTGTATGTGTCTTGATTCTAATTCAGAAAGGGTGATATGAGAAATGGTTAAGGAGAAACATGAAACTGATTATATGATAATTGTGCAAGAATATTTCGATGTATTTATGGATGAGTTTCCTATACATCCACTAAAATTTTTAAGTTGAATTCTCAATATAACACATGCCTAGTTCCAAAAAAATTTCAAAGACTCCCTATTGAATGGCCTCGATTGAGTTCTTGGAATTAAACAAGAAACTCTAAGAAAAAATTGAAAATGGATTTATTAGGCTAGGTGTATCATAATGGGATAAACCTGTTTGTTTTTTTAAAATAATTATGGATTAATGGGACTCTTTATTTATTATAAGGAGATGAAAATGATCAAAATTAAGAACAAATATACTCTTCCATATAATAATGAATTGTCTCATCAACTATGAAAAGCACAATTATTTTACAAGATTTAACTTTGTTATTGATATCATTAATTGAGGGTTAATAAGGAGTATATTTAGAAGAAAACATTCTGTACAGGGTATAGACACTATAAATATATAAATATTCAATTATATAATAAAAAACAACATTCTAGCATCACAGATTTAATGAATAGAGTCATAGGATATTTCCTTGATTAGTTTGTGGTATTATTTATAGATGATATTATTATATTTTCAAAGAGAAATTAAGAACATGAATATCACTTAAAAATGGTACTAATGACCCTATAGAAGTAAAAAATCTATGATAAATTTTAAAAGTATGAATTTGGATTGTTTTTTTTAATTTTTGGGACATATAATTTCCAGAGAGGGAATATCAGTAGATCCATCAAAGATAGAGGATAGGGAATCTTCGCTCAGACCAACCACATTGACTAAGATCTATAGTTTTCTCAGTTTAGTTGGTTATTATTGAAGTTTTATTGAGAAGTTCTCATGACTATGTAATCATATAACCTTGTTAACAGGGAAGGTATCCACATTCCTCTAGATAGATGAATGTGAGGAAAAATTCAAGGGACTAAATGGAAGATTAGTCAGTGCACTAGTTATTACATTGCACTATAGTGGATAAGGGTTAATAATATATAATAATGCATCCAATATGAGATTAGGGAGTTTTATTATGTATAATTTCAAGGTTATATCTTATACCTCATGAAAATTATGGTTCATTAGAAAAATCATCAAACTCATGATTTGGAGTTAGATGTAATAATTTTTTCATTAATGATATGGTGCATTATCGTTATGGAGAGTAGTGTGATATATATACTGATCTAAAAATATCAATGTATACATTCACTCACAAGGAGTTTAATATGTGAAAAATAACATGGTTATATTTGATTATAGATTATTACTACTCAATACATTGCTACAATGGGAGAGCGAACAAGGTGGAAGATTCTTTGAATCGATAGGATCATGAAATATAATCAATTATCTATATTAAAAATGATCCAATATTAATGGATTTGAAAAGTATAGATCTATAAATACAAATAGAATGGGAAAAATATTATAAGACTCAATTAAATATCCAAACATCTATCCATACGCAGATTAAATAGGTGAATAACGAAGTTGTAGAGCTATAAAAGAAGTTATGAAATGTTTCAGAGTTTAACCTTGATCATGATGAAATGATAAGGTTCAGAAATTGTGTATTTTTTCTATCCATACTCGACAAGAATAATTATGTTTTTTATTAATATAATATTTCATCAGTCTCTATTCATTTTAAAAGTATGAATATGTATAGATATTTGATATATTACTTGCGATGAGATAGAATGAAGAGAGATATCTCAATGTTTGTATCTCAATGCTTATTTTGTCATAAAGTTAAGGATGAAGGGAAAATGTCCAAGGGAATATTTCATTGATTAACCATACCCAAATGGAAATGAGAGACCATATCCTAGAATTTTTTCATTAGACTCCCCAGAACATCTAAATGAAATAATAAAATATGGGTTGTAATTGGTCACCATATTACGTCATTACACATCATCTCTATCAAAAAAGAATTATATTTGGATCATTTTCCAGGATATACATTAATAAAGGGTTAAGGTTAAAGGGAGTAAAGAATTACATAATTTCTGATTGAGATCTAAAAATAAACCCAAAGTTCTCAAAAAGTTTTTAGCAAACTCTTAACATGAAATTGATTTTTAGCTGTTCGTATTATCCTCAAAAAGTTGTTTAGTTTGAATAAATAATTAAAACCCTATAGGTTATATTGTGATCATGTTTATTGGATTTAATAGTTTATTGGGATGAAAACCTTCCAATATTTTTTTTAATAAAATAATATATCTCACTCAATAATTTACATGGTTCCTTATGAATCCCTATATGTAAATAAATGTTGATCTCCAACATGATAGAATAATTTTGGAGAAAGAAAGATTTTGGGAGTTGAGATAATTGAAGAAATGGTAAATAGAGTTGAATACATTCAGTAACACATCATAGAAGCTCAGAGTCAGTATAAAAGGTATTCTAACAATCATTTACATGATCTAGAAATTTAATTTGGGGATATGGTGTTTCTAAGGATTTTTCCATGGAATATGGTCTGAGATTCCAGAAGAAAGGGAAAATAAGCCCTTGGTATATGTACCTTAAAAATTATTGATCATATTGTGATTGTATCTTATTATGTGGGAATTCCAAATAACCTCTATCATGTCCAAAATTTGTTCCACATATCTCTAATGAGTAAGTATGTACCTGACCCTTCACATGTACTAAACTCAAAGGTTAAAATGCTAGAGTAAGATCCTTCTTATAAGGAATAAATGTTTAATATTTTTGATCATAGAATGAAATTTATATTAAAAATGACTAATAAATTATTCAATGTTATGTGAAAAACCACCAGTTTGAGCATGTTACATTAGAACTTCAGGATATGATGATGTAGAAGTGTCCTCTTTTTTTGTATAAGAATACTGAATTTTAGGGGTGAAATTTATTTTATATGGGGTATAATGTAACAAACTAAGTATTTATGAATTATTATTTTTAGAATAAATAAAATTTCTTTGATTTATTTAATTATAGGAAACACCATGTTTAGATTCTACTACATGCAACATTGAGTTTTAATAAAACCATGATATATTATTAATATTGTTATTTAAACTTGACCATTATAACTTAGCTTTTAAAAATAGTGATATGAATAGTAATAACTAATTTATAAATAATATTTACTTCAGTTTTATATAAATAAAACAAATTGATAATAAAATAATAATTTTTTAAATTCATTTTTTGTTTCAGAAATAATATTTTCTAAAAAACGTTTTATGTGTTATTGTGAAAAATAACAGAATTGAATTTTTGAAAATTTAATCAAATCAATTTAATAAAATATAATTATTTTTAATTCATAATTTAAAAAATAATATAGATTGATTTTTTGATATTTTACTGAAAAGTTTCATTTTATTGATGAATACTTAAAAATACTGAATTTTATTGGAAAACAATATTTTTTCCAAAATTATTTTCAAAGCTAAAATATATTTTAAATTTTTTAAAAGTAAACTTTTTTCAGTTATATATTTTTTAATACAATTTGGTTAATATTAATAAATTGCATATTGAAATTTGATATAAAAATGTTGTGAAAGTTTTGAACAATTTTCCCCTTAAAAACATATTTCTCATCACATCTACAAAATAAAATTTAAATTAATTTTTTCTAATTATATTGATGGATTTTAGAAAATGGATTTCATAATTGGAATCAAAATTACTTATACTTTCTAATAATTTCACCATTACTTTTCAAATAAATTATTTGTAAACATCATTAAAATTATCTACCATGGTAAAGGTAAAACCGGGTTGACCAGGGAATAAACTAAGCAGGTAAGGTCCAATTTACCTATAAAATTGTATAATAATGTTTTTACCCATATTGAAACATTATAATTTCTATAGATTTAATGTAATTAATTTTGGAACCTTTTTTCATTTGAAAAAAATAGATCACTAAATTCATTTCAAACATTTTAATTCTATCCTCAACGCCACTTATAAAACTATGCATGAACTCTTCTCTTATTCAAACTATAAAACCATTTTTTTTCAAATAGTCTAATTCCCAATAAATTTTCAACATCCCTACCCATATCCTAATTGATTTATTTTTGGATAAAATCCATCAAAGGAATTATTTTAATGAAAACCTACATAGGATACCTAAATAAGAGGTCACGTTTGTTAACAAGTGTCTTTGTTTTATTTCTTACTCAAGCCACTTAAATTTTTATTATATAATTATTATATAATAACCTTAGTATCACACATATTTTTTTTCTTTTTATCATAAATTAATGACCTAAAACCTTTTTAACACCCATTTAATGAGCTACAAAATTATTTTTTGTGAGTTTGTCGAACTACCATCTTATGAATCAATGTCATTTTATTCTATTAAAACCTCTCAAGGAAAAAAGTAATGATGGATTTATAGTTTAAATATTATATTTTTTATATTTATTATTCTAATATGATTATTAAATTATTTTTTCACACAGACCTTCATACTCTCCATTTTGTGGGAATACTATAATATCATTTGTGTATATGACGGACCACCGCCTCGCGAAGTGATGTAATTCATGATAATTTTAAATGGAATGTATTAAGGATGTTTTTAATGAAAATATGTGATATATTTGAGATAAAAATGATTCGAGAATGATAATATATCCTTTCATTTTCTTTCTTTCAATCCAACAATAAAGTTTAAACAGTTTTCTTGTGTACGGATAACCTACCGTCTCTATGAGTGGTATATTTCATTCCCTTTCACTAAAATTTAGGGATTTATCAAAATAAATATATAATGAATATGTATAATATTAAAACAATGGATTAAAATATTAATATATTAAAATAATGATATAATTAAGAGGAAAAAATAAAAGGTAGAAGTTATATAAAAAACAATGCAGTTATTACTAGAAACATAACTTTATCATTGAATTGTTAATAAAAAAGTAATAAAAGAGAATAATAAAATCATATATGGTATGATATATATATATATATGTTTATATAATAGATTCATAATAAACTAATATTTCTTATAATGTATGTTTATATTAGTACAATGGATGTTTAGACTTATTGTAGGGGAATTTTCTCTCAATTTTTATTCTTTAAGATGTATATTTTGTTAAAAACAAATATTCTAAAACAATGTTTATATAAATCCAATTTTATGTGAAATATCATTAATTTATTCACCCTCAGGATATTTTAAGTTCCATTTTTAGTTACTACTTCACAGGGATTATGATTTAATGTTACCATAGTGGCAAGGATTAAATATTATAATCTCAACTTTGATTAGGATTCTTTAGGATTTTATCACCAATTTTAAAATCTCATAATACAACTCTTAAAAAATTTCATGATTTTTTTCAACTCTAGTTATTCATGATATCTTCATGTAATTGTATCATTTTCCCACTCTTTGGTACTTTAAATCATTATAAAAATATGTTTTATAAAAATATGATTGTATTTATCTCTTTAGTCTTAATCACTTTTTTTCTAAAACAAGGATTTCTAAAAATGTTTTAAGAAATGTTTTATTATTATATTATTATTTTTAAAATTAATTTTTACCTATTTTATATTTTTAAAATTTTATTTAATGAAATATTATTAGAATTTTCTAATTTATTCCCAATTGGGTTTTACTAAAAATTTGAAATGATTCTTCAATTTAAACATTTTCATCTTGAGAGAATTTTACTAAAATCATAATCAACCATTGATTCGAATCTTAAACTATATGTTTTCATGGTTATCTTAAAATGAAAAAGGTTTTCTAAAAGTTTTATGTTTTAAAAGGGGTTTTTAAAGAGGAGAGTGTATTTACCTCAAGAAATATTTTAAATGATATTTCAAAATTATTTTCCTTTTATGATGATGTATGTTGGTGTTACTAAGGCCTTACATGGGTTATTTTCCAAGGATACCACTCATATGATTTCTATGATTGGTTTATGTTTCGATGACATGATTTTTTTGAAACCAATTTCTCTTCCACAGGTTATACCTTGATAAAAATACTATGAAACCCATTTCTTTTCATGAGTTATTCTATGATGAAATGATTATGAAAAATGTCTATTTTACATATGTTATGAAATTATTAAATATTCTTGATACCCAATAAATTCCATGGGATATGATATGATGAATTTATATAGTATTATAGAGCATATAAATATGTTGATTAATATTTAACAGGTGGGACTTATATATTCCACCAATGCATATGGTAGAGATTTATATCTCATGAGTAAGAAAGAACTGCAACAGAGAGTGAACCTAGTATAGTAAGACATGACTGGAATGAAAAGTGATACTAGTTCATTAAGACATATAAAAAATGGGTAATGAACCCAATTTAGTAGTATATGGATAGAACAACGAGTAAACCTATTTCAGTAAATGGATTTTTTTGCTATGATGCTCATGGAAATAATCCTTGACTAATATGGAAATAGTTTTCAATTATTATGTGTTGGCATAAATTCACTTCTTATTCCACTATTATTATCTAATGGCCATGTTATTTTATTTCTATATGATTCAAGTCTTATTAACTTCCAATAATTATTATATTATTCAATATTATGATCTTTTACATTTATATTATTCATTATAAATGTTTTGCTCATGTTTTCTTACCCTTATGAATATATTAATCTTATGTACCTCCCTTGTTTTCCCTTAATGAACATTTGAACTCACCTTTTTTTGTGTTTCTATTACCTATTTTATAATGATATTTATTATATATGATATGTCTAGGAATGGTGCTTGTTCTCAAGAAAATAGTTATAGAAGATGTTACTCTCTTACGGAATAGTGTTTATGTTCCCATATATCCAAAGGAACTAAACTATTATGGTCCTCAGTTGTGTGTTTATCTAATGTAATGAATATTTATTATAAATTATTTCATATAGATGAAATATAGGCATTATTCACTATTGGGTTGACATATGAAAATACATTTTTCGAAATCAATCATTGTAAAAAGGGTTATACAATCATTTTGAATAGAGGGAAAATGAGATATAATGATCATTACATTATAAAGTTTCTCAATAGAAGTATATTATTGAGAATTATAAATATAGTTATGGAGAAAAAATAAAATCTCTAAATATTTATGGAGAGTTATAGAGAGAATTTATCAAAAGAATTCCAACAATCAATATGATAATAAAAACAACAAAACTATAAATCAATGAGTTCTGAAAAAGTCTAGTGATATAACTAAAATGATGGAAATAGTATAATATATTTTTTAATATCCTTTTCCTATGTATGTGGAATTCCATTAAATTACAGAAAAAGAAGAAAATGTAAATATTCATATTTTATATGTAGAATTTCATACTTTAATCAATTTACACCAGAATATTATATTTCTCCTTAAATGATGGTTTTTCACATTGAATGTGTCATTCATAATGGAATATAATAAACTTCTAAATGGTCACATTATCAAAAAATGATATCAATATCTTCCACTATACACTATCCAATACAAAAAATTATTAACAAATGATAATTATGAAAATGAATAAAACTTTATATTCTGAAATACAAAATTAATCACCAAAGTCTAAAAAATAACTCCCAAATTAAATCCTAGGACATTTTATAAATAAACAAACTTTACATTAAAGAATATATTCATCAATAAGATTGAAACCCAAATAATACAATGATATGATAATGCATTATTCCAAAATAAATTTAATATTTAACACAAAATAACATACAATAACCCTTAATGTCTCATATTAGAAATGTATGTTCTCTAATAATATAATCTCCAAAATATGCTAATCATTTCCACAAATAACCTGAATCACAATATAGCATCATTAAAACCATAAATTATTCTAAAATAAAATCCAATCTTTATTCCAAAAAAATTAAAAATGATCACTTTACCATATTCATATAATGTTTCAAAAATAGTAAAATTCAATAAAAATAACTATAATCACCCAAAAAAATTAATTTTCAATCATTTGGTTACCTCTAGGTAAAACATATATTATAAAAATAAAATTAATCATTATCTATCACATAATTTTAAAAAATAAATGTCATAATTTCAAAGAAATCATTTAGTCTATTTGCAGGCACTACATCCTTATCACCCTTCATTTTTTGTTTTGAGCCCCATGAAATTACTGAATGTGAAACCTTTTCATTTTTAATATAACTATATTAATATAATTATTTTAAGGTCCCAAGAAATATAGAGAAATATTTATGAACTACATTAATCAATAATGATCAAATAAAAATTTAAGGTTTTCAGTACTTTTAAACAAATGAAAAGATATTTCTTCAAAAAAATTTACTTCATGTTTGACTAATGGGTTATATATTCCTCAACAAAATAAAATGTGAACTAAAATTTTATCAATAAAATTAAAATCCAATAACTTAAATCCTGAAAATAGTTTTTTTTGAAATTTATCATATGATCAACCTTAAAACCATAATCCCATGTTTGTATATAGAACTCTTGAGTTTAATAGAAATGAAAAAAATCATAATCTCTAAAGTTATATAAAGCTTTCCTCTATTGAAAACTGTATGGACTCATCCATACACATTACAAAATAATTAGTTATTTCTTAGGAATTAATTTTCTTCATTCAAGGTCATTTATGATTTATATTTTTAAATAATCTGTCTATAAACCTTATATATATATATATTTTATACTAAAAAGTATCCACTTCCACTTAGTATCAATTTTTTCACAAAAGAAAACATTATTATATAAAAGGTTTTATTTTCTTGAAATATCATTAGATTTTATATCTTAACCTCATCCTTATCCTACAAAAACCTAAAACCATTTCAAAAACATATTAAAACAAAAGATGAGAAAAAAATATTAGTGTGGTGTATATTATAAAAATAATGAAATGTTTCATTTTAAAAATACTTATACATGTTTTTTTTAATTTCAAAATTAATCAGTAGACTGAAAAAAATAATTTTATTTCCCAGGAAAAAATCATTAATCAACAAGGCCATTCATAAACAATTTTATAGGTAATATTAAAGGAATAAGAATAAAATAAATTCTCCCTTCCAATAATGAAAATCATATGAAAAACATTTTTTAAAAATTTATACATTTCACTATTGAAAAGTATTATATATATTCCTTTAAACATAATCTCATGAGTGTTTACATGAGAGTATATAAAAAACAACACGGTTTCTAAAGATTATAGAAACATAATAATTGTGACCACATCACAAAACATGAAATACTAATATGTCATGTGGTACTTCCTAGACAACATTACATGGAGAAAGTCTTATAAGGGAATAAGGTTACTCTCTAATCAAATAAATAATTTCCCTTGTGGAAAAATAATTACCTATTTCATTTCAGTGCTATTTGGGCATAGCCATTTTAACATGATCAGATTCTGTTTAAAAAAACAAAATAACTCAAAAGCTATATTCATAAGAATTACCAATGGAATGAAATTAGATTTCATATTATTTACTTATATAATAATAAGAATTTATTTCTTAATCCAACAAATTTGAAAAATGTTCATGAATCATGTATTACCACATTAAATAAGGGGATAATAAGCTAGGTATTTATGTGAGAGACATATTTTTTGAATTTAGAAGAATTAAATAACATTATATGGAGACATGAAGTTAGTTAGAGAGATAATGGTCATAACCCATATAAAATTATGGTTTAGAGAGATCCCATAAACCCATAAGAAAAACATTCTAAGATATCAAAATATACATTTGATTAAAAACCCTTTTTTAAAATATATAGAACAAAGGGAAATATGTTTTTTCTTTAATGAATACAAGTAATTTACTAATAAAATCTAAATATCAAATTATGGGGGAAGTGGTAGGGAAATCCATCGATTTCGTAAACATTAAAATACAACATTTTATTTTTCTTTAGTAAAAAAATTCAAAACTTTATATAAAAAATATATAATATGATTTCTTTTTAAAACCAATAAAATAAATTCAAAAGTTATAGGAACTTTCCTATCTAAATCATTTTTTATATATATACATTAGTAAAATACTTTTGTGAATATTTTCATGTAATATACTGATTTTGAAAATAAATCATTAAAATAGTTAAAATGAGGTTTGTAAAGAAATTTTCCACTTATGAAAAATCATAAAATAATTTCATTTTATAAAGAAATGAAATTAAATCTATATATTTTCAAAAAATTATAATTAGAATCCATTTATGAATAAATTTATATTTTATTGAAAATTTTATGAGAACATGGACATAGAATAAAATTTATTGGAAGGGAAACAATAAGAGATAATTATTTAAAATAAAGTCCCTAACCAATGGTCTGAATCATCATTAATATTATTTATCATCCCAAATAAGAAACTTATGTTCATTATTTAAATTTTCTTGATTATTTTAAAATTTTACTATCCCTTTTATTTTATATATTATCTTTTTATATTGAATTACTTAATCAATTAAATTTACATCAAATGTTTTGATGATATTTAGATCATAAGTAGCAAATTACTTCTACAGGTTAGCTATAGTAAATGATGTAATTATTTCATCATATATATATATATATAAAATAATGGTCTAATTATCATTTTTATACATAAATTATACTTTTAAAACCAACAATTAAATTTGGTTATGAAAAATGTACTATATTAAAATCATATTGACGGTAGGTAGTACATTCACATGAATAAGATTTCCATTTTACAATGATCATTATAGAAAGAAGGTAAATGTTATTTTTTATCTAAATATAAATATTATAATATCATAAATATAATTTTATTTCATTAAATATATTTATATGGTTCATCCATATGAAGAGGTAATGAAAACCAAAACACATCGCTTCTTGGGTGTGGTAATCAACAAGTACACATTAATGACATTATCATCATTCAAGGAATGTAGACATATGATATATTAATTTTATATAATAATAAATATTTAATTAATATTGTATATATACAAGAAATATGTCACCATAAATATCTGTTATAAGTGATGGAGGAAAAACAATTTACATCGGTTCACGATTCTGTAGACTATCATACACCCAAATGATGGTTTCATTTACCATTTCATAAAAGAGGACAATGATGTAGGTTATTTCTTGAAAATAATAACATATCAATATATGTGATAAAATTATGTTTTTATATCACCAAATTTAAATAATATTAGAAGGAGGTTGATGGAAAAATAATTAAAATCATTATTAAAGAACGATAAAACTTCCCCAGACAGCTTCTTTAGGTTTACACAAAAGGCATTCCTAAGATAGAATTATAACCATTTAAATGATTATAAGACTTTTTAGGGAAGTA
Source organism: Viscum album (assembly GCA_963277665.1). Lineage (NCBI taxonomy): Eukaryota > Viridiplantae > Streptophyta > Magnoliopsida > Santalales > Viscaceae > Viscum > Viscum album. The sequence continues at coordinate 4,004,801 of OY728140.1, forward strand.
ATGAAGTGATGTTAATATTTACACTTTATGGGTAAATATAGAGCATTTTAAAGGAATAATTTCAAGTAAATGGATCATGGATGAAATTTTCTTCCATATATCAGTCACTTGGAAAATGATATGATATTTAGGCACTTGAAATTATTTAATAATATATTATTTATTATAAAATATTATTAATGTCATTTTTGAAAATATTCATTATTTTAAATGGAATAAAACAAAAAAATAATGAAATTTAAATACAATCATATCAAACAATAATAACATGTTCAATTTTTAGACAAAATTATTAGAATATAATAATATTTTTAATATCCTTTATTTTAGATTATTAATAATTGAATAAATACTGTGAGAAAGTTGCATAAAATTTTATGGTAATTATTTAATTAATGTAAATATAACATGAATAAACAACATAAAAAAGTACATTTAACATTAAAATGTCTATTTTTAATGGAACTTATTATAAGATCTCGATATTTTAAAAGGAAAATCTATGCTCGATAACATATGAGTTACGCCACATCAATCTTAAATGAACAACTAAATTTTATTATTTAAATGTTAATGTTATAACATAGATATTAAATAGGATAGAATGAAAGTTAATAATTAATTTATGAAATAAAAATAATGTTCCAAATCAATATGATTTTTGGTAATTTCTTTTAAAAGAATCACACTTTTTTTAGTAATGTCAATTTATTCTTAAAAAATTTGTTTTCTTAAAATTTTTTTTATTGATTTTAATGTACAAATAATATAATTATTTATTGGAGATTTTATAATATTTATTTTATAAAATTAACTTCATTTTTTTAATAATTATATAAAAAATATTCTATTATAAAATTTAAATAATTTTCAGAAAAAGAAATTTTTTAACGTATAGTTAAAAATACAGGTTTTTTTTATAAAATAATCTATCTTTTGTGATATCATTAAGACATAATTATGATATAAAATTTATTAAGATTTTAGAATAATTAAATTCTTATATTATAAATTAAATATTGTAAAGAAAATAATTTAGAACAAGTAAGTTATAATTTAATTCATGAAAGGTATAAAAATCTTGGTCTGTGCAAATGTAGTGTCTATATAGAGTTACCAAAGTAAAACTTGGTTCTTTATGGACAATAATTGAGTGTTAAAAATTATATTAATGAATTTTTATATTTTATTATGTATAATTTATGTTTTTTATATTTTTTTTAATTTTAGATTTATATAACATGAATATTATCAAAATTCATGTGCAATGCTTGTAGAAGAAAAGAAAATACAAATTAAGAAATTAATATTTTTTCTTTGACACTAGTATGTGTAAATATACATAATTAAAAAATATAAAAATTTATATTTAACCTAATTAAGTTATTTTTTTGACAGTAACATGTTTTAATTTTTATATATGACATAATTAATTTTAATGCATGTGCAACACTAATGAAATTCTTGTGAAAGAAGCAGAAAATCAATAAAATGATATTAATTAAAATTATATAAACTATTAAATAACCTAAAATTTTCATTAAATAATTTTTATGAGTAAATTTAGTCAATTATATTATTTTTATTCCTATTTGGGATGTTTTGAATCCAAATGGATCACTATAATCGCTTTATAATATTTTATTTAAAAGAAATTCTAGCTGTGCACACTTTGGTTTTCAATTAGTACAACTTTTTAATATAAATATGTACAGATGAATTTTAAGACCATAAATAATTTTTGGAAATATAATATATGTATCTTAATAATGATAATTTATTATTAGTTTTTATGAAAAATATAAATACCTTAAAGACTTCTACATTGATGATGCAGTAATAATTAAATTAACGAAAAAATAAAATAAATCATATTAAAAATATTATAGTAAATATAATATGAGATAATTTAGTCACCACATGAATTATATAGATACACATAACATTTATATAATATAATAAAAAATTTGGATCTAATTTTAATATTTTGTTTTGATGTTTTTAATATCATAGTTATGAATTGTGTTAAATATAAAAAAAATTATATTTCATGAATAATATAATTTATTAAATTATTTAAAAATAAAAAAAATCTAGAATAAGGAAAAATGGGATAATATTGTTTCTAAAAAACAATTCCATGAGATTTTTAGGCCTTTTGGGAATCTTTATTCCTATATTAGACTTATAATATTATAATACTTTTTTTGTAACTCCTAAATTACTCCTCACCTAAATTATATAAGGGACTCATTACGTCCCTTAATTTCCCCACCATGATCCTTATTTATCAAATATTCTATTCCAAATTATATTCTACTCATTTATTTCCACATTTTAGTGTTTCTTGTCTCACAAAAAACAATTTCCATGTGCCTAAGGAGGTTCTCAAGGAGAAATATTCAAGAGAAAAATTTCTCCTTCTTCTATTTTAAACTAACCCTCACTTATTCCTTATAATCAAACCAATAAAAAGTTTAATGATAACTAAATTATCATATACACACTTAAATTTTTTTACATAATGGTATATCCATCATAAAATATATTTTTTTCTTATTTTATTCTAAAAAAATGAAACTGTCGTCCATGGTGTGTCCATTCACCACCTTCGTGGACGATGAGTTTTCGTTTCCCTTTAACACATTCATGGAAAGTTAGATTTTACATATTATTTTTTTAAATGTATTAAATATAAATATTTTATGTGGTCCCACATTATAGATTTAATTTGCAACCATAATATTAAAAAAATGAAACTAGTTCGTGAATGTTAGAGAAACTGCCCAAAATAAACTCAACTTTTATCATTAATGTTTTATCAAGAGAATCATACTCATATCAAAAATAAATGGGATGATTTGGAATATTTAAAAATATGAAATTATATTATTAACTATTATCTTAACTTATGGAGTACTATTTTAATTTTATAAGAAAATCCAAAATGAACCGACCATGAAACCATGAAACGAACGCACCAGAAATAATGAAAATAACAAAATATTATTAATTAATGGGTTGAAATATGTGATAAAAAATCATATAAGGTAAAATAAATATGAATATATTTCTATAATAAATATACAACACTCTTTAAACCATTATACATGATGTTTCGGTCTGTTATAAGGTTTTTAGATATGAGGTTAGAGACTCCATAACTAAAACATTGTTTTAAATGTTTTAAATATTTATGATTTTAAATGTTTCTATTTCATGTCCTTGTTTTCAAACTAGTTTTAATGAATATATTTATATATATAGATTTTTCTAATACTGGAAACTTCAAATTTCTCTCAATTTTTTGGAAAAGGGATATTTTTAGGTTTCACATAAGGTATATTTCTTTAAAAATATCTATAAATGTTTCCTTTCACGAAATTCAAAAGATTAGTTTTTAACATTTATAGAATTATTCTATTTTACCTATTTCATGATTCATTATTGTTTGAATTATTATTTAAAACATTAAATGTTTATTTTCAAAACAAAAAATCGTTTTATTATGTGAAATATTATATTAAAATAAATTCTTTTCCTCAAGGAATTCTTTTTATGATGCATGTATTCATGTTTTATGATTATGTTCGGTTTCTTGGTAATTTTTTATGATAAAAGTGTAAGGGTTGGTGTCCTGAGAACCAACTATTTTGTACTTTGATTACATAAATGTTCACTTATTATATATTGTTCATTGTTTTTCATGACTATAATATCATAATGTCCTGGAATATGTTTTGCGTTGATAAGGTCATGGAAGATCCCTGTTATGATGAGAACCTTGAAATGATATAACAATATTCTTAAATAAAGTTCTACAGTTGGATGAAATACTATGATAGGACACATTGTATACAGACCATCATGTGAGAGTACTTGTAAGGAGACGAGACTCTCTCTCATGGAGTTCGCACTTGGTAATCTCTAAGATGAGAGATTATGAGAACAGACCCACCAGTAGAAATTTTGCATGTCTTGGTTTCATCAGAAATTGCTATCTATGAGCGTGTGTAATGGTCCTTAGACTAGAAAAGTACCATTAACTCATGGCATGACTCACACACTTAGATTTACTGATGAAAACTGTCACGCAGACAGTTGGCGGGAAGTAGGGTACGTTGGGTGCGTCTGGAGTGACATGTTGTTAATGGATAAGTCAAGGAAGGATTTGTCCCTTCCATTTATGGAAGTTGATATCTTGACCCTTTGATTGAAATAGAACTGTCACATTAAATAGCATGGCCATAGTGTAAACGAGAAGTTTATTTCAGGAATTCAAAGAACGACGGATCAAACATATAGGTTTATGAAACTGACATGAAACCTGCTTGATGGGATATCAAGACAAAGGGATTAAATTACACAGTAAGAATTTTTATGAGGTGATACATCAATGCGGCGTCAAATTTTTTCTCTTGGGTGCCTTTACCCGTTCCTAGACAGTAATCTTTGACTTTAGGCAAGCTCGCCTAATGCCACTGAGAAAGAGGCCTAGAGGGTCACACACTAAGTGTATTCAAGTATCTCATGTAGAATAAAGATTATTCCCGTACATGGTTTAATAATTATTCAAGGAAGCCTAAATCATTTTAATGATGGAGGAAAAAGAAAATGAAAAACAATATATACATGTTGTGTATTAAAGATTACACGCTGTGTAGTTTTTCATGGAAAACAAGTACACGCCGTGTATTAATAATTACACATCATGTTGTTTTATTTATGGAAAGGAAATGAATAAATGAAAACAAGATATACACTCCATGTACATTTAATGTACACGCTGTGTAGTTTTTAATGAAAAACAAGTACACTCTATGTATTTATTAATACACACCATTTAGGTTTTCTAGTCGAGATTTTGAGGATATAATATTGTTTTAAATGATATTTATTGTAATCAGCGTGGGCGCATGTCAAGGAATTAATTATTTGACATGGGGGTTTTAAATAAGAGTCAATGAAATAAATAAAATGCGTAATGTGTTTATTTATTATCATAACTCTACAACCTCAAACCTGATTATAAATATCCTCACAACCCCAACTCTTTTCCAACACACAATAGAATCGTTGTGCACAACAATTCTGGAGAATTCTTTCAAGGCCGAAAGAACCTCTTCCCCCAAGAATGCTCTCAAGACCGAGAGAGATCTTCTTCCATCAGATCAGGACGATCTAAGTGAGACAACGCAAGAAATGTTTTCTCCATGCTAGCACCCAGAGACTCCTTTAGTGACGTCCAGAGATATGAGGTGCACGTGTGGATCACCGCTAGAGGAAGTCTACCCTTGGATTCTGTGACGCAATGACAAATCAAATCAGAACGTGATCAAGAACATCAAAAAATAAAGAACACCACAAAAGGTATTTCTTTTCAATTAATTAAATTAATTATAATCAACTTGTAAGGATCCTACTTTGTGGTTCTGGGACTTTTTATTGCTTTTTTCTATTTATGTGATTCGTTTCTTGGAGACTGGCGTTTATCGTCGTATTGATCCCGGATTAATCATTTCTATTGTCAAAAAGCTAAGTGGGCACATCTACCCACGCACTTATGCTACGCCAGGAACCTTCAAATGGTATTAGAGCGAGGTTACAACATTGATTATAGTTATTTAATTTTCATTGATAATTTACGCATTTATATTTGATTCAATTCGAAATAAATCGTTCTATAAATATGAATAAATGAGATCTGTTCTTCCCCCTTTGTTTCTCGATTCATATCACAGAAACGACCATTTAATTTTAATTTTGATTAAAGTAAAAATGAGAAACTCATCCAGAGGAGCCGCTATTTCTGTCTGTACAACATGGGATTACACAACGTGTAATTAAAACTACATGTCGTGTACTTAGGTTCAACGAACCGACACTGGTTTGACAAAACATGTTGTGTGAATTGATTATGGATAAGTATTAATCATGCCATGTTGACAATAATTGAATGGCACGTGGAAACAGGAATACACGATGTGTATATTGGAGCAACATGCCGTGTAGTCTGATCTGGCCAAGGTGAAACCATGTACAAGGAGAAGTCGTGTTCCGCGTACACGGGATCGCCAGGCCGGTTACTGCATAACAAGGAAGTACACGCCATGTAAGATTTATCTACACACCGTGTACTCCCAAAATTTCCAAAGTATAGAGAACACGCCAAATCCCCCGACGTGTACTTTGGATTAAAGGTGAAAAGAAATACATTCTGTGTAAATATAAACTACATGACGTGTACTTTCTAGAAATTAAATTTCACCAGGTTTCCTCCAAAAGTAAAAAGACATGTACAAGGGATATGGATGATAATAATCTCAAGGAAATTTAGAAAAGAATTTAAGAGAAAGAATTGATTAATTATAAGATCATAATTAATTATTTTCAAGCGTGACTTATCTTAAATAATAGAACGATTAAAATAATTTGAATGCTAAATATGCGTAAATGTTGTTTCATTCTATGGATGATTATGAGCTTGACCAAAGACCCTTTATATCTATGTTTGGTTTCATTTAAATTTCTTTAAATTTGTTGGCCTGTGAGCCTTCTTCCAATAAAATGTAGGGCCTGTGTGCCCATGGTTTCTTTAATGTAAACACCATGTAATGGAGGATCTCCCAAGCCGGAGGAGATGGTTCAAAACCCGAAGCTGAGGCGAAACCAAGCTAAGAAGATACAAAGGTGGATAGGTGGGAGTTGAAAAATACGAACTATCAGGTTCAAGGTGTTTTCCCTAGGTCAGGGTTAGCTTATCAAACTGCTAGATAAGATAACCAATAGAAGCTCATGATCATGCCATATTATTTTATTTATATCTGATTGCATGGTTTATTTATTATGTATGTGTTGTCGCGATCACATAATTAATGAAATAAACAAGAATGCAAAGATGGAATAAAATAAAAACCGGACTATGGATAAACATTATCAGAACATGGTTAATCACTTAAGCAAGCATCACTTAATATTACCAAGCATGTGATAATGCAAAAATATGCATAAAGAATAAAATCCCTCAAATACCATATTAAGTCATACCAAGCCTTCCGTTACTTGATTAAGGGCAAGACTCAATAAAACTATGTGTTTGACCAACCCTTGTTGGGACACTTTATTTTATAAAGGAAATTCGTATGAAAGGTTTCAGGTTGAATTAACCATATTACATCAAGAGAAGTAGCCCTTTCTAGACTTGATGTGATATTGGAGGCAAGAGTTGAGGAAATCCAAGTCAGGATTTCAGGATTGGGGAGTCCACTCAACAGATCAAGGAACTGTAAGCTCACAGTTGACAAAGACCTGCCTACCTAAATACCTTCAATTAGCTTGACCAACCCTTGTTGGGGTTATGCGAAGGGGAATATGGATCCTTGCCACTAGAATGTCAAAGAAACTGGACATTATGAGTTCAATGGTGAGGGACATTGGGACATGATAAAATAGTGGGAGAATTAATAAATCAATTTATTATTTCTCATAAATTGTAATCAAGAAAGTACTAATAAATCTGATCTTTTAAATTGTAGAATCAAGATGAAAAACTCATCAACCAAATTTTCTCTGTGATCAATTCTGGACAAAGACAATATCCTCATCGACAGTAACTTTTAGGAATGGTTTAGGCACCATCAGGTTGTCCTATGCCATGGACGAAATTATTACGTGCTGGAGTCCTCATTTCCTGATCCTCCTGCCCAAGGGGAAAGTGATGAAGATTTCCTAGTCTATGATCAACATTTTAGCGATGTACTTGACGTTTAATTTTTGATGCTATCATAAATGTCAAGTGAGCTCATGAAGTCTCATGAGGACATGGATGCTTATAACATACTCGAGCACATCCATGGTCTATACCAGGAGAGAGAAAGCCATGAAAGGTTTGAGATCTCAAAGGATCTATTCCAGAGAAATCTTGGAGAGGGTGCCCCAGCTGGGCCTCATGCAGTCAAGCTCATTGGATACATTAAGAACTTGGAGGTTCTAGGGTTTAAACTCCCTGAAGAACTGGGTATCAATCTCATTCTTGCATCACTTCCCCAGATCTTCTCAAACATTGTTGTGAAATTCAACATGAACAACATTGAGAAGTCTCTGTCTGATCTTCTTATCCTCATTCGCCAAGTGGACAATGACATGAAGCGTGAAAAGCCTTCTATCCTCATGTTGAATAAAAGGAAAGGGAAGATGAAAAGATTTAATCCCAAATCTTCTTCAAGGCCCTCTAAGAAAAGGAAGATCAAAGGGGAGGAAAAGGAACAAGATGCTATTTGTTTTGCATGTGGCAAGAAGGGCCACTAGAAGAAAAACTACACCCAGCCAAGGAAGCAATGGGAAGCTTTAGGTGAATTTGTTATCGAATGCAATCTATCTATTTCTACTAATTGGGTATTAGATAATTCTTGTGGTTCTCACATATGTATCCAAAAATCAAAAACCAAGTAGATTCAGAAAGATTGACCGAGGTGAGGTGGATCTATGAGCAGCCAACAGAGCCAGACTCACTGTTATAGCTATCAGAGACTACCACCTCACATTGCCTACTGGGATGATCTTGGTGTTAAAGGGTTGTTATTATGTGCCTTCTATTACTAAAAACATTATTTCAGTATCCATATTAGATACCGATGGATTCATATTCATGTTTGAAAATTAATGTTGCTACTTTTATAAAGATAAAATTTGTTTTGGTAGGGCACATTTATATAACAACCTTTATGTGTTAGACTACAAAAACCAAGTAATGTAAATCGATGACAGAGTAAATTCACATGACTCATACAACACCCAACTTTGGCATCACTGGATAGGTCATGTCATTGTGAAACATTTGACAAAATTACATCAAGATGGGTATTAAGATTCTTTAGAACTAAAACCACTTGGTGTATGTCATGCGTGTCTACAAGTAAAAATGACCAAAGCCCCATTTAGTGAGAAAGGTGAAAGGGCTAAAGAGCTTCTAGAATTAGTTCACACAGATGTGTGTGGAACATTTCCAGTTGAAGTAAGGGGTGGGTTCTCGTACTTCATAATTTTTACTAATGATTTTAGTAGATATGGATATATCTAATTAATGAGGTATAAGTCAGATTATTTTGATCGGTTCAAAGAATACAAGAATGACGTTGAGAACCATCTTGGTAAGAATATTAAGAAACTTCATTCTGACAGAGGAGGAGAACATCTTAATCATTAATTCATTGATTTCTTACAGGAGTTTGGGATTCTATCTCAACTCACTCTTCCTTATACACCTCAGGGGAATGGTGTAAGTGAAAGGAGGAACCGCACCCTGTTGGACATGGTGAGATCAATTATGAGTCATGCAAGTCTTCCAATATCCTTTTGGGGATATGCATTACAAACAGAATCACACATACTAAACCAATTACCAACTAAATTGATAAATGGTATTCCATACGAGTTATGAAGTGGACGCAAATCCATGTTATCGAATTTACATGTGTGGGTTAGCGAAGCATTCGTTAAGGCCTCTTCAGGTAACAAAATTGGACCCCGAGGCACAAAGTGTGTCTTTATAGGATATCCCAATGAAACCAGGGGATATTACCTTGACAACCCCTCATATAAAAAGGTAATAGTGGAAAGTCACGCCATATTCCTTGAGAGGGAGAACATATCCAAAAGCGATAGTGGGAGCGAGATAGACTTTGTTGAAGTTGATGCTCAAGATACACACAAGTTGGTACAAGAACAGATTCCACAAAGCCCCGTGGAAGAAAAATCTGTTATAGTTACACAAGAACTGTGTAGGAGCATGAGAGAGACAATGATGATCCTCTTACCTACAAGGAAGCAGTTGAAGGCACAGACGTTGCCAAGTGGCAAGAAGCCATGAATTCTGAAATGGATTCCATGTACCAAAACCAAGTCTGGATTTTGCTAGATCCTCTAGTTTATGTAAATCCTGTTGGTAATAAATGGGTATTCAAGAGGAAACTGGAAATGGAGGGGCAAGTCAGCACCTATAAGGCACGACTAGTTGCAAAAGGATTTAGACAGCATCAATGAATTGACTATGATGAAACTTTTTCACCAGTTGCGATGCTGAAATCCATTAGAATCCTATTTTCCATTGCCGATTACCATGAATTTGAAATTTGGCAAATGGATGTCAAAACATCATTCCTTAATGGGAATCTCCAGGAAGATGTCTACATGACACAAACTGAAGGGTTTGTGACTCCAAAGGATGCCAACAAGGTTTTCAAGTTGCAGAAGTCCATTTATTGATTAAAGCAAGCATTAAGGTCGTGGAAAATTTGTTTTGATGAAGCTGTAATGGAATTTGGATTTATTAAGAATGAATGTGAGCCTTGTGTCTACAAGAGGTTTATTAGAAGTGTAGTAATTTTCCTAATAGTATATGTTGATGACATATTACTAATTGGAAATGAAGTACCTATCTTAAAGTCAGTTATGGAATGGTTGCATAAATGTTTCTCAATGAAAGACTTGGGCGAGGCAACATATATTCTTGGGATCAAGATCCATCGTGATAGATACAAGAGAATTCTGGGCCTGAGTCAAATTACACACATTGAAAAGATACTGAAGAGATTAAGTATGGAACAATCCAAGAGGGGATTATTGCCAGTGTCACATGACATTCATCTTTCCCCAAAAATGTGTCCTCAGACACATGAGGAAATAAAGAGAATGACAAGGATCCCTTACGCATCCGTGATTGGGTCAGTCATGTATGTTATGATATGTACAAGGCTAGCTTTTTCTTATGCATTAAGTGCGGTAGGCAGATATCAAGCTGATACAGGAGACCGCCATTGGATGGCAGTCAAGATGATCCTTAAGTATCTGAGGTGCACTAAGGATATGTTCTTGGTTTATGGAGGAGATGGGGAACTAGTCATCATAGGGCATGTAGATGCTAGTTTCTAGACTGATCAAGATGACATAAAGTCGCATATTGGATACATCTTCAGTTTGAATAGAGGTGCAGTTAGCTGAAAGAGCTCAAAGAAAAGTGTGGTGGAAGATTCTACAGCGGAGTCCGAGTATATCACAGCTTCTGAGGCTGCTAAAGAAGCAGTATGGATGCGAATATTTGTCCAAGAGTTGGATGTAGTACCGAGTAGTAAAGATCCTATCACACTCTATTGTGATAATACTACAGCGGTGGCTCTTGAAAAAGAGCCAAGGTCACATTAGTGGACAAAGAACATACTTCAGAAGTATTATCTTATGAGGGATTTTTCTTAGAGAGGTGAAGTTGCAGTGAGCAGTATTTCCACAGAAGACAACGCGTCAGACCCCTTGACTAAAGCCTTGACTCAGCAGAAATATGATCATCATGTGAGGTCAAGCAAACTAAAATTCGTAGTCAGTTGGCTCTAGTCCAAGTGGGAGTTTTTAAGGGTTGGTGTCCTGGGAACCAACTGTTTTGTACTTTGATTACATGAATGTTCACTTACTATATATTGTTCATTGTTCTGAACGACTATAATATAATAATGTCCTGGAATATTTGTTGCGTTGATAAAGTCATGCCAGATCCCCTCTATGACAAGAACCTTGAAATGCTATAACAATATTCTTAAATAAATTTATATGGTTGGATGACATACTATGATAGGACACATAGTATACAGACCGTCATGTGTGAGTACTCGTAAGGAGACAAGACTCTCTCTCATGGAGTTCACACTTGGTAATCTCCAAAATGGGATATTATGAGAACAGACCTGCCAGCAGCAATTCCGCATGTCTTGGTGTCATCGGACATTGCTATCTACAAGCGTGTGTAATGGTCCTTAGATTGGAAGATTATAATTAACTCATGTCATGACTCGTGCACTGAGATTTACTGACGAAAACCGTCACATAGACATTTGGCGGGAAGTAGGGTACGTTGGGTGTGTCACAAGTGACATGTTGTTAATGGATAAGTCGAGGAAGGATTTGTCCCTTTCATTTATGGAAGTTGATATCTCGGACAATTGACTGAAATAGAACTGTCTCATTAAATTCCATGGCCATGGTGTAAACGATGAGTTTATTTCAGGAAGTCAAAGAATGACAGATCAAGCATATAGGTTTATGACACTTCCATGAATCCTACTTGATGAGATATCGAGACAAAGGGATTAAATTACATAGTAGGCATTCGTATGAGGTGATACGTCAATGAGGCGTCAACTTCTTTCTCTTGGGTTCCTTGACCCATTGCAAGACAGTAATCTTCGACTTTAGGCAAGCTCTTCTAATGCCAACGAGAAAGAGGCCTAGAGGGTCACACACTAAGTGTATTCAAGTATCTCAAGTAGAATAAAGATTATTCCCGTACGTGGTTTAATAATTATTCAAGGAAGCCTAAATCGTTTTAATGATAGAGGAAGAAGGAAATGAAAAACAGGATATACACGTCGTGTATTAAAGATTACACGCCATGTAGTTTTTCATGGAAAAAAGTACACACCGTGTATTAATAATTACACACCGTGTAGTTTTCTTTATGGAAAGGAAATGAATAAATGAAAACAAGATATACACGCCATGTACATTGAATGTACACGCCGTGTAGTTTTTAATGAAAAACAAGTATACGTCGTGTATTTATTAATACACACCGTGTAGTTTTTCCAGTCGGTATTTTGAGGATATAATATTGTTTTAAATGATATTTATTATAATCAGCATGGCCGCATGTCAAAGAATTAATTATTCAACATGGGGGTTTTAAATAAGAGTCGATGAAATAAATAAAACTTGTAATGCTTTTATTTATTGTCATAACTCTACAACCTCAAACCTGATTATAAATATCATCACAATCCCAACTCTTTTCCGACACACAAGAGAATCATTGTGCACAACAATTCTGGAGAATTATTTCAAGGCCGAAATAACCTCTTACTCCAAGAACGCTCTCAAGAATGAGAGAGATCTTATTCCATCATATCAAGACGATCTAAGGTGGAAAATGTAAGAAAATGTTTCTCCATACTAGCACTCGGAGACTCTTTTGGCGACGTCCAGAGATGCGAGTTGCACGTGTGGATCACCGCTAGAGGAAGTCTACACATAGCTTCTCCGACGCAATGACGAATCACATCATAACATGATCAAGAACATCAACGAAGAAAGAACTCCACAAAAGGTTTTTCTTTTTAATTAATTAAATTAATTATAATCAACCTGTAACGATCCTAATTTGTAGTTCTGAGACTTTCTATTTATTTTGTCTATTTCTGTGATTCGATCTGTGGAGACTGGCATTTATCGTTGTATTAATCCCAGATTGATCATTGATAATGACAAAAATCCAAGTGGGAACATCCACCCATGTGCTTCCGTTGCACCTGGAACCTTAAAAAATGTGGTTCCATTTAAACCAAAGACAAGTGGGTTAGTTATAACCCTCCAATGAATCTTTCATGTTGTATATTCACCATAATAGTTATTCCAAGTGTAACTATGATAGTTACATCCTAACATATTCATGATGGTTGTATTATAAGGTATTCTAGAGGGTTATAAATCACATGGTATCCATGAGTGTTATAATCCCAAGTATGTATGGTAATAAAATGATTCCCTAAGTTACATGAATGGTTTTTTTATGATGGATACAATTTATTGAAACATAATGTTTTAACAGAGTAAGTATATTTTACCTTTTTAGGTGTGAAGTATATATTTCATGTGTTTATAAGTATTCATTTAACTAATGGTTTCTTTATATTTTTCATGTCCCATACTGAGATTTTTATTCTCATCTTAATTTTTCAATTTTTTTCATAGGGTTTAAGGTTATGAAGGAGAAAAATTAAGGCATGTTGAATAATTTTAAAGGTTTGGTTGTCTCTTGAGTATAAGACAAAAATCTTTATAACCACAAGGGATATTATCATATATACATTTTTTAGTTTTATGGTCATTTATGTATATTGGATAAAGACATAATTCAAATGAGATATAATGGAGTTGATGGATTATAATATTATAAAAAATTTATGGATTTATCCTTACCCTATAGAGTGTATTTATTTTAATAATTCATTTCATGTTTAAGTGATGTTATTTTCAACAAATTAAGTATATATTGTCAATATAGATGGAAATAGATCTTTGAAAACCTTATTATCCCTACTGTATGATTTGATTATCACTATTATTGAAAAATCTTACTCGAATTATCTTGACAACTTATTGATTTTTCAAATCTCATGCAAGAAATTGTTTGAGTTATCCAAAACCTACACATTTCTAAAACAATTTATGGGTCATGGTATCTTTTTCACTTTATTTCAATATCTCAACACTGTCAAATATTATAAAATGTTAAATAAAAGATGTGGCGTAATAATTTAATTTTTGAAAGTATGGAAAAATACCAAAAGAGAAAGGAAGCATCAAGAAGGTCATTAAATATAGATTCAAGGTATGAGTTATTTTCCTATCCATAATGTATAAAACATGATTGTGTTTATATTTATGAATCATTAGGATATAATTAATATCATTGATATCCAAGAATGAAGTATTAATAAATAAGGTGTAAATTAATAGTAAGTGGGTTATGAAGAGTGTTTATTAATTAAGATATCTAAATATAAAGGATTCTAGAGTTATGATATATTTAAGGATGATTAAATATCTAAAAGTGCTAGTACCCTATTGATATTGAGTGTAATTTTAGTGACTTTTTTTGAGTTTGAGTTATATGTAATCCTTAAGTTTTCATGTGAAAATATTATTTGAGGAAATATAATTTCTTTCTTTTTTATGGACATAATTTTAAGGTTATAGATAAATTTAGGGTTCATATGATCTTTTATTTTGTGTTAATTATGAATTTTTGTAATTTGGGAACATATGCTTTATCATAATTTGATTTATTGAAGAATTTTATATTGGAATAAGATCACTATAATTTTGGGAAACATTATATGAATAAGGTAAAATAAATTCCATGATATTTAATTATAGGAATAAAGGATAAATTTTATTTTTGAGGAAAATATGATTTTATTATATAATTATGGTTATTTATAGAAATGAAAAGCATATCATGGAGATTATATTATTTCAGCATATACTTTGTGGAGTGAGACATTAAGATTCATTGATGTTATTTGTTAATAAATGATAATAATATATTGGAAGTCTATGTGACAAAAAAATTCAGATTTTTATATTTTAAAATTAGTTATAATATCTTTTTTAAGGAATTTTAATGATAATTATTTATTGAATGATCTACACTGAACTTTGGAAATTACTATTAAATTTTAATAATTAATGTTTTTTTGAATTATATTATCTTATCCTATCCATTTTCGTTTTGGTTAATTACTAATGAAATAAGGAATATATTCTTTTCCTTTTATATATTTAGAGATCCTTACAAGTTGATTCTAGTGCTTCAGGAATAGAAGATTCGAAGTCATCGTTTTGAGAAAAAGATGAGTTTGTGGTGGAAATTTATTTAACGATGAAAAAATATGCTTCTTTAATTAATTATCATTATGTTCTTTTTATATATGTCAACATAATTCCTCAACTCTTGTAAAAAATATCATGAAATAAAAATGATATCCATTACTTTTCATACTAAGAAATTAATAGCCTTTAACCAATCAATTATTTATGGTTTTATGATGGTTAAAATCATAATTATCATGTTCTCTATCACTCTCAATTAGATATTGATAGTTATTTTTTTCATTATATGTACATTTTTCCCTTCCCAGAATCTGAGTATGCATTTTCTTAAGTGACGGTTTTACTTATGATTATTTCTTTTTAAGTGGAATTTTTATTAATACATTTTCCATTGTGGATTTTCAACAAAGTTATTTTGATTAATTAACTATTGGTTACCAATATCGAGTTTAAATTTTGAGGATTACATTTTCAAAAGGGGGAGAATGTAAAATCCTGAGATTTTAAAAAGAAACACTATGCTTGATATCGTATGACATACACCACACCAAGATTAAATAGAGAACAAAATTTTATTTTCTAAATATAACCATTACAACCTGGAAATTAAAATATAGGGAATTAAAAAGAATAAATTATTTATTGAATAAATATAATTTTACAAAATAATATTAATGTTCTGGTAATTTATTTCAAAATAATAACAAAATTTTTAGTAAAGTCATTTTATTCTTAAAAAATATTTGTTTTCTTCAAAAATCATTTTATGTGTTTTTATTTACAAATATTATAATTAATTTATGGAGATTTTATAATATTTTCTTGATAAAATTGATTTCTTTTTTTAAATCATCATATCAAAATTATTTTATGGTAAAATTTTGATAATTTTTTAAAATAGAAATTTTTTTTGAATAGTAAAATATAAAGTTTATATATACAATACAATATCTTTTGTGATATAGCCAAGACATAATTTTGATATATAATTTATTAAACATATATAATGAATAAATTATTATATTATAATAGAAATATTGTACAGAAAAATAATTCATTACAAGCATGTTATAATTTATTTCATGATAAGTATAAAAATCATTGTCTTTGCCGATGTAGTGCGTGCATAGCATTTGAAAAGTCAAATTTGGTTCCTTATAAATAATAATTGAGTGATAAAAATTATTTTAATTATTTTTTTTATTAATATTTGTTTATTATTGATGGTTTTGGTTGATATTTTTGAATTTTAGAGTTATATAACATGAATTGTATCCAAATTCATGTGCAATGCTTGTGCAAGGCAGGAATAACCAAATTATCAAATGAAAATTTTTTCTTGACATAGATATGAGTAAACTTACCTAATGAATGAATATAAAATATTATATTGAACTTAATTAATATTTTTTTTATGATAGTAACTTATTTTTTATTTTTATATATCAAATAATTAATACATATACAACACTGATGAAATGGTTATATACTATGGTTTTCTTAAAAGAAAGTAAATTTGTTCACACTATGGTTTTCAATCAGTATAAAATTTCAATTTAAGGTTTTACAGAAGGGTTTTTAGACCATAAATATATTTTTTAAATAAAAATTATTTATATTAATCATGATAATTTATTTTTAAATTTGTGCAAGTAGATAAAAATATTAAAGGCATGCACAATTATGATGCATTAATTATTAATTTAATTGAAAAATCAAATAATTGATATTAAAAATATTAATATAATTATAACATGAGATAATTGAGTATATTAATGTATTATGTAGCTAAATATTTCATATTTCATATATAATAAAATATTATCTTCAAATTTTAATTTTAGTTTTGATGTTTTTAAAGCCATAATTATGAATAATGTAAAATTTTTAAAACATTGTTTTTCATGAATACAATATTTCATTAAATTATTTAAAAATAAAAAATAGGGAATAAGGAAAAATGCGATACTGTTATGTCTACAATTTAATCCTATTATCATTTTAGGCATTTTTCAAGTCTTAACCCCTATATTAGACTTATTATATTTTAATATTTTAAGTAATTTGTAAATTTCCCCTCACCTCAATTATAAAATGGACACATTACTTCACTTACATTCAAGACCTAGATCTTTATTTCTCATAAATCCTTTAACAATTATCTTATCTTCACCCCCTAAATAATTCTAATGTTTCTTGTTTCACAAAAATTCCAATTCCAAGTGCCTTAGGGGGTTCATAAGAAGAAATATTGAAGTGGTAAATTCCTCTTTCTCCTTTAAATTATTTCTCACTTAAACCTTATTTTCAAACCATTTAAAAAGTATCATGATTACAACAGTATCATATACATACTAAATATTATTTCTTAATGGTATAAAAATTTTAAAATATATTATTTTCTTTATTTATTCTTTAAAAAAAAATCATCTCCCATTGTGTGTCAATTCACCACCTTTGAGGATGATGAGTTTTTGTTTCCCTTTCCCACATTCATGAAAAGTTAAAATTCACATATAATTGTTTAGAATGAACTAAAGAAATATATTATATATGGTTTCATATATTTTATTTAATTTATGTCCATAATATTAAACCAAACTAAACTAGTTTGTGACAGTTTGTGAAACAACCCAGAACAAACTAAACTTTTATCTGTAACATTTAAACTAAAGAATATTTCTCATGTTAGAAATAAAAATGGATTCATGGGATCATTTAAACATACAGAATTATATTGATACATTTCATTTCTACTTTAGGAGTATTATTCACATTTTATAAGAATATCCATAATGAACTAACCATGAAACCATGAAATAAACGCAACCGAAAGATTGAAAATTAGAAAATATTATTTATAAATTTGTGTAAAGTTGTTATAAAAAGGCCATATAAGGTATTATAAATATTAATATATTTATTTAATAAATTAATCAAACTCTTTAAAATATTATATAGTAGGTTTGAAAACATTTTAAGGAATTTAGACCAAAGGTAAGGGACTATATAACAAAACAATTATTTTAAATGTATTAATGATTTATTCTTTTAACTCTTTATAGTTAATTTAGATATTTTAAAAATGTTTTTATAAATATATTTATATGGAAATAAATTTTTTAAATTTTGGATTTTATAATTTCACTCAGATATGTCCAAAAGGGATATTTTTTAGGTTTTATATAATGGACTTTCCTTTTAAAATCTTATTAAATGTGTATTTTTATGAAATTCAAAATAATGTTTTTATATTATATGGAATGAGAGTCTTATTATGAATTCATGAAGCCTTATTATTTTCATTTCTTATTTATAATATTACATGGATATTTTCAAATAATGTTTTTCCTTTTCATGTACGCAAAATTATTTTAAATTATGTTCTTTTTCAAAAGGAATTGTTTTTATGATACAAGTATTCATGTTTTATGATTATGTTATGGTTATTTTGAATTATTTATGATAATGTGTGGTTCCATTATAAACCAAATACAGGTGTTTCATTGATATCCCTCCAATTTAGTAGGTATGTTGGAAGTTTATCGTAATGGTTATTCTAAGTGTAACTATGATAGTTACATGATAAGATAGCTGTAAGGGTTATATTGTAATGTATCCTTGAGAGTTTCAAATGATATGGTAGCTATGAGGTTTAAAATAATAAGTTAACATGGTAATAAAATTATTCCCCAAGTTCACAAAATGGTTTTCATTATGTTGTATATGTTTTATTGAAACCTCATGTTTTCACAACATAAGTATATGTTATCTTTAAAGGTGAGAAGTATATATTTCATTTTTTTATAAGTATTCATTTGACTAATGGTTTAATTCTTTTATTCATGTCCATTATTGAGTTTTTTGAGCTCATACCAAGTTTTAAAATGTTTTCACATGGTTTATGGTTTGTTAAGAGAAACAAAAAAGACAAGTTGAATGTTGCAAAGATTTTTCATGAAAATAAAGCATGTTTTATTTTAAAAACTTTTTTATATATAAAAAATGGACAATGTTTTAGTATAATCCACTTTGAATGCTTTTAGGTTGTTATATATGAATTTTTAGCTAATTTTCAAAAAATCTAAACCTAAAAGATCAATCATAATGAAAGAAAATGAATTCTTGTGTAAAGTCACTAGAAAATGTAATGATTAAGGTCAAGTCCTTACACATATGGTGTTATTATCCATTTCAAAAAGTATTATAGTCATTAAAATAAATAAGGAGACATCTTCATCTACATATTTTACTAAAATATTATAAATATCAAAATCAAATAACTGCAAATCCAATAGACATATATTTGATACATATATGGATAGGGATAAAAAATACTAATGAAAAAACTTAGATGAAAGTGTTAGGGCCTGTTTTATCCATTTCATATTATTTTCAATAATAAATACCCAATTGTTTTATTACCACAATTATATTTATTTAATATAGTAAATATTCATGATGACTAAAAATAAAATAAATCTTTATACAAAATATTAAAATCCTGATTACAGTCATGAAAACCATTTTTAAATATTCATTTCAATGAATCAGTATATTTTAATTTAAAATTAGTCCTATGAGATGCAAAGAATGTTTTTTTGAAAAACACCTATTTTATTGGAAATTTTTTATTCTATATCCAACTATAAAAATCATTCCAAATAAAATAAATAAATTTTGTTTAATAAAAAGAATCTTAAGAAATTTTAAAAATTATATAAAATATAAATTGAATTTTTATATAAATTAAATGAAATATTAGTTAAGAAAATATTTCTCACTATTCATTAAAAAATAAAAATTTTTCAAAAAATATCAAAATTTCATCATATGTTAATTTTGATAATCTGATTCAAAAAAATGAAATCCTTTTTGAAAAATAAAATTTATAAAAGTTCCAAATTTTTTAATAATATTTTATCCTTCAAATTAACAAAATATATTTTGAAGACAATGTTTTTTTTGAAAATATCATTACAATACAAGAAATTGAGGGATTTTTTTCTAGGAAGATATCTATATTGAATTAGAAATTTATATATATTTAATAAAGAACTTAATAATTTTTATTCCCACCAAATAAAATCTATGTTGTTATATATCTATTTAAATTATAAAATTATATGGTTTGATTAGTCATAGTGTGGTGTTTTTTATTATCTATAAAACATAATTTCCATTTTTAATATTTTGAGGTGAAATCTATATTTTCCTCTATAGATATCTTGATAAGGTGGATACATCATTTAATTGAAATACATTCTCTTTAAAATTACCCTGTAAGAAGAGGAATCATTATATATTTAGCCCAAAAAAGAAAATGAGTAATAAAAACATTCATGGTTAAAATAATAGACTTGTAATAATTTATTACATTGGTTATGGGTTCCCTATCTTTCCTTATTTTTTCAAATATTCTGCAACATATTTGTATCAATTCACACCATGATTATTGATTGTTTACTCTCATCTTGAAGAAAGTTAAAAGAATCATCCAATAGTGCCTACACATCTTATATAACAATATTTCTGATCAACTTAGCATCCAAAATATTAGGGTAATAGGGAGGAGGATATTCGTAAGAATATGATCCCTCTATAAAAAGTTATACGAACATACCAAAAACTACCTAAATACTCCATTTTATATCCATTAAAAAATCATCCAATGATTAATGGCTTGAAATGATTTTCTAAATAAACCTTTTATTCTCCACATCCAAATATACAATCCATAAATATAGTTAAGGTTGATGGTGATCAACATATAGAGAAATAATAAATGAAATATCATATTAAATTAGACTCTTATACATGAAGTTAGATATATTGATCATACCACTATGATCATATATGAGATTATTTTTTATGGAATCCATGTCTACCATGGTTAAATGACTCATTTGTGGATTATAAGGACATTTCCCTTATGCAGGTGAAGGATCATCAAGTATTGGTGGAGAATAGTGACCTTGAACCTTCAAAATGTTCTCCTTAGAAAAAAATTATTCCTCATCTATATAAAACCCAACTAAAGGAAAGAATTCATGAAACTCGTCTTGGTAAATTATCTACATTAAAATATCCCTAAGGATCTCTTGGAAGAACTAAACTATTAGCCCTATAAAGCATAAGTGGACTACCTCCATAAGTTTAGTCAACATATTCATACTAGTTAAAACCATAAACTATAGATCTAGAGGACTTATCCACCTTAGTTGTTTCATTCAAGCCTTAAAATTATCTACCCTGTCTAAATAATGTGTGGTGCATCTAATAAGGAAAACACATCTCTAGGACTTATTATATCAGATTCATCTAATTGAGAAATATTTGAAACATCAATATCAAATTCGTCCCCATACATGGACATAAATTCCATATCATATAAGGAAAGATGAAAATGATGTGGTTAAAAGGAAAACTTTTGACATCTTACAATGTAAAGGTCATTCCAATCCTCAAATGAAAATAAAAAAAATTTGGGTTTCCCTTATTCACTACATAATATTTAGTTTCTTCTTCTAAATATTCTACGGATTCTATAAAATCATCAAAAAAGGGTAAAAATTTATTTCACCAAGATCTAAGTCATGATAAACCAATTATTTTAGTCTTGAGAAGTTCTCTAAAAACTAAGATTCACATATAGTCTATCATCTTCTATTAAAAATCTCTTTATAAAGGGGTTCCAATTTACCACCTTCATTTTCTTATGATTTTACTAAGACATAAAACAACCCATTTAGTTACCTTTTAATGTCCAACATGAATAATTCTTCTATATTCAAAAATTTTAGAAATTATCGTATGATATAAATTAGAATTTTACTTTAATACAAGCTTGAATAACTCCATCATGAGAACCATCATATATCTATATAGATTTATTGTACCCACTATTGGGATTAGAAACAAAAAATTGGTACATAATAATACTAAAATACCCCTTTATATGACACATAATGTGTTAGATAAAATAAAAATAAGTTGATACTTCCCATCCAGTTCTATTACAAAATTTCCTCATACCAAATCAAATCCTATATGTTAGAGAATACCATATATAATAAAAAAAATTCTGTTTCAATGGGATAAAAACCATTATAGTCCTTATATAGTCCTTCACAAGGAACTTTTTTATCACATAGAAAATTTCATGGAAGAGAACCCCATCTCTTTTATAAGAATACTTATTTTGATAAAATCTTTTTTATCTAAAAAAATAAAATATTTAAATAAAAATGAACCAATGAATGAAATTAATGTCCCTTATTGTTATAGAACGAAATTTACCATCCTTGTTCTTTGATTAGATTCTAATCAAGTGGCTTAGTTGTTTCTATACATGAATAATTCATCACTTTCTTAGCCACTAAAACTCACAAAGAAAAAAAGGATTCTTGGATCGACATGTTGAAAATATTTAACTTTATATTTAATTATAGTTCTTCATTCATCCAAATAACTAGAAGTATGAATTAATATTAGTAGTTTATAAGATTCATGAATGATTAAGGTATAAGGTAAACGATAATGGGTTCTAAAGTCAATTAAGAGCATTAAAGTGAACATTTTAAATATGATTCAATATAGGTTCTCAATATAGATTTTCAATCAAGGGAACAACATAATTATATATATATTATTTATATTAAAAATATTTAATAATAAATATTACTTATTTAAGAACATATAAAATTAGAATGTGATCACCATTTCCAAACGTTAGCATGGATAACAGTAGAAAGTCCAATGGAATAGTGGCTAACTATATCACTAAATTGTAGCGTATACTAGTTTGACTAAACCCTATAAGAAAAAACGAATTAAGGATGTATAAAATATTAAAAATATTTTACCATTATTAGTTTGTGTCTTATATATCTCATTATAATAATATTCATATTTTTGTAAATTATTTAGAGAGATGATTCTAAATACCAATAAACGAAAGTGTTATATTACATTTTTGAAAATAGTCCCCCAAAAATTGATGCCTTATATAAATATGTTTTTTCTTGGACCGAGACATATAAATCTTAGAAATATTTATATCCCTTCTGTTTTTAATGTTCATAGGGACCATTACATTCTCATATCTATATTCCAATAATTTATTTTCCATAAAAAATCTATTTACAATAACTTCATGTAGCTATGTACTCAGCAATAACTATGAATAATTTAATGTAATTTTGCATTTTAGAACAACATGATACTAAAGACTACCAAAAAGTGATATGTTTTGGAGGTTATTTTTTCTACCTAACAGATAAAGATTGAAATAAGATAATGTAGAACTAAATAAATCAAATCAATGTAATCTAGATTAGATTTTTCCTATATTAATTTTACATTTTAAGAATTTGAAATTATTTTATAATGAATTTACATGAAATTATTTTGCATTTCCATGAAAATTGGCACAAATGAATCCAAAAAAAATCATGTTAGATACTAATTCAGTACAATAAACATCCAATAAAAACTCTATAAGTAGTATAGTTAATTGAATTATTGTGTTATCCAAATCTAACTTACTCCCTATACACGTTGGGGTATCAATAACTTCTGTGTTATCTATACCAATACATTTTAAAATAACCATTATGTAGATTCATTGATTTTAAAAAATTCCAAAATTGTGTTTTATAATTTTAAAACCAAGAATAACTTTTAGTATTCCGATTAATTCCATATCAATTAAATTTCTCATCATCTTATAATTTTTTTTAAAAATGTATTTTTTTGATGTGCTGAAAATAATATCATCAATACATGTTTTAATAATTATATAATCCTTCATATTTTCCATATACATTAAGGTAAATTTGTTTTTGAAGAAAAAACTGTGATAAGAAATGTGTTAATCCTATCACACAAAGATTTAGGTTTTTGTTTTTTCCATTCAATTATTTTTTTAATATAAAAACATGATTTTGAATTTTGAATTTTTTTAAATCCATTGGGATTCTAAAAAAACTCACAAATATTACCATTTAAAAATAAATATTTATATCAATTTTATATATTTTGAAATTAAGATCTGGTGTATATGAATGCGTTATTATGATGGCTACATGTCTCGCTACTCGTGAAAATTATTCTTCATAGTTATTACCTACGTAAAAAGTATATACTTTGGAAATAATATGGAATTGTCTTTAATAAATTTTCTATACACATCAACCATGTTCTTATATACCCATTTAGTGATAATTGATAGTTATTCATTATTTCTATCTATAAATACTATAAATTATTTATTTTAGAATAATTTAATTAATTATTCCTTTTTATTAAATTTTTTTTACCATTCATAAATTCATTGATATTATTTATTTTATGTTGATATAGTGTGTCTTGATTATCAAAATGGTTTCTATGTGAGGTTGGTGTTTGAGTACCGTTATCCAAATGTCCTACAAAAACGTCAAAGGGATGGTTTTTAAGGGTTCTAATGTTTTGCAGAATTAAAGAACATAGTTATTTTAGTTATATATATATGTCAAGATGGATTGCATGATATATTATATGATATTTACCATGAAAACCATTATAATTATTATATGTCATAGAGGTATAAATTATATCCAGATTTTATATATCATCTTCATGATTTTCTATAATAGTTTTGAGTTCATGTTAATTTATATCATCAATAGTTAAATTGGATGTTTCATCCACAATATTTTTTTTTTCATTTTAACGAATCTATTAGAAATAATAGAGGTTGAATAACAAATTAAAATCCATATTATAATTTCAGTAAAAATTTACCCAGATTTTTTTTTATTTTGAATCTACACATTGCATAAAAAAACTCACAATTAATTTAAGTTGGGTATTCAAAAATTCCATAATTCACATGGAGTTATCTCCAAAATAAGTATTGTCCAAAAGTAAATATGTTATTCATATTCAATAAGAATAGTTAGGTAAATTTCCTATAGGTTATAACTTATCCTTTCAATAACCCCATTTTTTTATACTAATAAAAAATTTGATTGTATACATATATTGAGAAGAAAGATTCAAAATCTTCATATCTAAAACAATCATCCATGATAACATCAGATGGTTTTGATGGTGTGTCAAATATAGTTTTATCTAGGAAATTAAATCTTAGGTAGATCCTTAAAAAACCATTCTTATTTATCATTCTAGGTTAGTATATATAGTTCGGGACTATATTATATCCTGAAATAATGATTCTATATTAATATCCCTCAAAATGTAATCATTTTGAGAAAAAAAGGAATCTAAATTAACTAAATAAAAATATCATTTTGTAATGTAGTAAATAATATAATTGTAATATAATCATAAAAAATACAAGAATTGTCTTAAAATTTTACATTTAAAACATCATCGCACAGCTAAGAGATATTAAGTAGGTTATACTTTAACCCATCGAAAAATAAAACATTTTAAATAAGAACATATTCAAAGTTACTAATTTGAATAATTCCAATAATCATTCTATTTTCATTATCTCTAAAAGTGATATAAACACCACCACCTTCTTTAGGATTATTGAAACTTGGGTTATCTTTGGACTTATGCATAGAACAACAAATGTCAAGATACCATAAATTATAATAGGATCCCTACATGATTTTTTCCATCAATCTATTAAATTAAAAATTATTTTTGTAATCGACTGTTTTAAAATAGAAAAGATAACAATAAATGAATTTAGAATACATATTTTTTAGAGGAATTAATAATACATAATTAAACTATTTAAATATAAATTTATTTTTAGGTCATATATTTTTATAATTATTTCCAAAACTAATTTTTGTAAGAAACTTAGATCTTATTTTTTATAAACAAACAAAATAATGTTTATATTGATTCCCCTAATGTTTGTATCCATACCCAATCCAAATTTGTTTTTTGGATTATTTTGATCACCCCAAAATGTTATTCAATGTTTTTCTTCTATTATAATGTTACTCCAACACCTTTTTTTGTTGTTTATAAACAAATCAAATAAATTTATTTTAAATTATATGGTTGAAATTATTTTCATATTCAATTTAAAAAGCCTACATTTTATCAATGAAAAATCCCATATTATAATTATTACACATAATATAAATCATATAAAATTACATAAATAAAAAAATTATAAATTATGAAGGAAAGAAATAAGTGTTATTTCTAGAAGTTAAGGAACTAATATCGATGAAATAATAACTTGACTCTAGGAATAGTAACATTATCATTAGGAATATTAATTTGAATACTAGAATAGTAACATCACCTATGAAATTATAAATAAAATTTAGGCATCTTATAGTGGAAAATATGATATAATAATATAGGTAAATAAATGTTTTAGAAATAATAAATTCATTATTGGTATTTTTTTGAAAAAAAATATTTTTAATTACAATTTTATAATTAATTTAATGAACTAAAGAAAAATAATTTAAATAAAATTTATTCATAAATTAATATTATGTTTTTATATGAATATCATATAATTTTATGAGACCTTATTTAATTTTTCAGAGTTTCATAAAATCAATTATATTATTAAAAGTGGTTTTTTAGAATAAATGAATATTTTAACTAAAAATTAAATTTACCTTATTTAGAAAATTATTTTCATAAAATAGAGTTCATTTTTGAATTCGAAATTTCAAAAAATTGTTAGGATGAATTTTTTATATTTTTATTAAATTGTTTAATTTTTTTGTGAATAATGATATATGGTAATTTACATTATATATACATTATTTGTTAAAGACCCCATTCCTTGAGTCATTAATGATTTATGAACCATAATATAGAATCCATTTTCTTTAATTTAATACATTTTTCATAATGTTCTATCTATTGATAGTCTTTAGCTGAAATATTAAAATAATGAATAAAATAATGATTAAAATAATGAAAAACACCCCCTCTCCTCAACTATAAATACCACCCATCACCACCTCTTATCCTCACAACTCTAAATCCTTTAACATTTTCCAAATTCTTACTAATACTATTCCTAATACACTCCCCACCTCCAGAATCCATTGGTCTCAACAAATTACTAAAACCAATTTCTCTAAGCAGGTTCTCAATGAGAAGAATTTAAGAGGTGAAATCCTCTTTTATTTTCTTTTAATATATTTTCATGTTATTTTATTTTCTAATTCTCTCCTAACCTACCCTTATCAAAGTAGAATTATAAATTAAATATCTTATTTATACTAGAATTTATTTAATGTAATAATCCATCATCAAAACTCTTCTTCTCTACCATTTATTCTAAAAATGAAAATAATATCTGTGAGGTGTTGATTTATCACCTTTAAAAATTAAATGTTTTAATTTTTCTTTACCTCCTTCATGGATGATAAAAAATACCTTTTAATGGTTGAAATAGATTGTAATGTTTATTTTATATCCATTTATCATTCTAGAACTAACATATATCTGTAATACTACATAATAAAACAAAACGAGTTCATTGTGATATAAAACAACCAAAATTAATCTAAACAATTAACATTAACATATTATCTAATTATTCATCCTAATATCATGGAAAAAAAATATTTAATACCAATTAAACTTCCGGTAGTTCATTTATAACATATAAATTCAATTTTGGATAATTATCCTAATTTTTCATGATATTCTATATTTGTATACAAGGGAATTGATTATGAAAACCAAGAAAAAGAACACTCCAGAACAGTGAAATTGAACCCTAAAACTCATCATAATGGCCATAAATGATCTTAATAAAATTCTAATAAATAAAATACATGTACAAGTGGTTCTGTATTTATTAATTGATAAATCTAATTTTATTATCTAGGATATGAAAGTGAAGAAAGAATTCAGATTTAAAATTTATATACAGATATTTACTTCAATGTTCCTTAAATATAATTTCATTTTCCTTTAATTTTATATTATGAGACACACATTTTTACAATCTAATTTTGTGATAAATTAAATGAATTTTCCAAAATAACTCCTCTTTCTAAAAACACAACTTTTACTTTTCTAGAGATTGTTTCTTCTTCATAAAAGATTTATGATTATTATAATAATTTTGTTGTTATATTTTTATTTTGGGAACCCCAAATTTCATTCTTGGTTTTATTCTCATGAAAATAATTCCTTTCCATGAGTCATATTATATCCAATATTGATATAAGTTCTTTGTGTTATGCATGATTATGTAAATTCGATGATGTGGTGGGTGTTCCTGGAATTATATAGTGCTCCAATTCATTAGGAAATGTGATGTATCTAATGATATGATGTGAAATACTCGTGAAAAGGATTCAATATTTGTTCACAATGAGTATGATGTTATTATTATGCATATATGTTTTGTGTGAACATTATGTTAGATTTGTCCACAACTATGTGTAGTATTTGACTACTAAGACATGATGTTTCATTTTGAATCATTTCCAAATTCCTTGAATTTATCTAATACTCTCTCAAATGATTATGATTCATATCCCATTATTAAGTTATGATTATGATGATTATACTCACCAATGTTATATTGATTCATGTTCTTATCTATCCTCTCACTGGGATTTTAGGTCACCCCTTTCTTTGATGTATATTTTTAGTTGACTACATGTATGAATGAGATAATGTGGAGCAATAATAAGCTATATAAGAAGGAAATAAATTAATTTTTATGTTTTATTATGTAAATTTTATGTATAGTCCAAATGGTTTTAAGACCCTAAACCTTTGGATCATGGTTTTTTAACTCTTATATTGTGTAACTTTAAATTTATGTAATAATAATGTAATAAAAATAGGGTCTCTATAGTTTGTATATGATCAATTTTTTTTTAAATTGGTAATTAATATTAGAAAACATTAGTTAAATTCCTTATTATGAGACTAAGTGTATGTAAGAACCCCAGAATATTTGTTTTAGAAACATTCTAAACATAGGGATCCCACATGACATAACTTCAGAGTTAATTTCGAAAATGAATAAGTTATTTATTTGTGAATTTTTGACTTATGTTTTGTTCAAACCATTTATATTTTAGAAAACAGTGGCGATGAGGAGAAACCAACCCAAAACATCCTAAGTGGGAAAATTTAGCGAATGGCCAAATGACATCCCTAATGCCTTGGGAGGTGGAGTTGAAAATTTTATAGATATTTTTACCCAACTGTCTAAGCCAATAAAAAATAACCTGAATAATTTGGAATTTCCTACTTCACATAATAGGTAGAAATTGGGAATCAATTATTTTATATAGCAATCACCACTAATAGTTAGTGGATATTCAAATCTTGTAGTTATAAAATAGTGGTTAAACACAATGAAGAAGATTTTTTGTGCTTTAATATTCTGAGATAGAGAAGGTGACCCTCTCCATTTATAATTTAGATGGAGATGTCAATCAATGGTGGGGGATAATTAAGAATACTAATTCAAAGGAAGAAATTAAAGAGTTTGAGGGGGAATAATTTAATAAAATATTTATTAAAAAGTATTTACCTCAAACCATTTGTAGAAATATAGAGATAATTACTAGAGATGATGAAGAAGGTAGGTGAATATATCACGGATTACAAAGGTAGTTTCACAAGGATTTCAAGGTATGCCTTATATTGTTTTATCAATAATGGAAGAATAATATATATATTATTTAGTTGTTAAAAAACACCTTCAAAAGGCTCTAGAAATTCATGATTTTTGGAGATATGAAGAAGTTGTTTGTTGTGCTCTCAAAGTGGAGATGATGTTTGGAGAATGGTCACATGACTATGGTGATAGGAAATAAAATATTTCATTTCACGATAGTGGATCTAATGAAAGATGTGGAAAGAAAACTAAACCACTCACATGTCGAAAATGTGGGAAACAGTATCAGGGGAAGTTACTTAAGGAATGAAAAAATCCTTTAAAATATGGGAGAGAAGGCCACCAAGCACATGAATGTCGAAGATACATGGGGAATCATGGTAATGTTTTGGAGGAAATAAGAACACCACCCATGGTTCAATAATTCAACTGTAGGGTTCAAGTGCACGATGAAAGCTAGTTTACTAAACCCAATGTCTGAAAGGGTAGTCATCATTAGCTACCACCAAATCCAAAGAATCAAAGGAAAAATTATTTCATCACTAAAGATGGGGTGGATCCTAACAATTATGTGGTGATAGGTATTTTGGTTATTCATTCAATAATATCAAACAAACTATTTGATTCTGGTTCAACACATTCTTTCATATCTTTAATGTTTAGTAGAACTATTCAAACTCCACCTTGAAATATTGAGGTTGAGTAATCTATGAGAATAGAAAATGGGAAAGTTGTTGCATCTAAAGTATAAAACTCTTCTCTGATTAATGTTTGTGGACTAAACCTCCTAAAAATATTTTCTTACATCCTTTAGAGAGGTTTGATTCTATTTTTGACATGGATTGTCTATCTTTATAAATATCCATCATCAACTGTTAGGAAAGGGAGATCACTCTTCCTATTATAAGGCATCCTCTAATTATGCATATGTTTAATGAGGAGGATGAATATACTTTGGAATAATTATAAAAATTATGGATATTATTACCTTATGAGAAAGAATATCTAGCGGAAATGATTGATAGAAATGAGATAATCATGCTTATAGAATTTCCCATTATGAGGGACTACACTGATGTATTCCCCAATGAATTCAATGTTCGTCCCTCTTATTGAGAGGTTGAGTTCTATATTGAAAATATTCCCGAATCTATGCCTATATTAGATACACCTTATAGAAGGTCCACTATTGAGTTGGAGGAACTAAAGAAGAAGTTACAACATAATTTGGATAAGGGTTTTATACTCTTGAGTGCTTCACTATGGGGTGCACCATTCCTCTTCATCAAGAAGAAGGATAGATCAATGTGCCTCAACATTGATTACCGTGAGCTCAATTTTTTTAATAAATATAATGTATCCCCTACAATAGATATATGGATTGTTCTATTAGTTATGTGGGGACAATTATTTCCCTATGGTGGACCTTTGGTCCATATATCACCAATTAAAGGTGAGCAAAGAAGGTATTTCCAAGAATTCCTTTTAAACAAGGTATGAATAGTATGAGTTCATATTGATTCCATTATGGCTCACTATATCTCCAAAAATATTCATAGACTTAATGAATAGAGTATTTTGAGAATACCTCAACAAATATTTTGAAATCACTATTAACACTATTATAATATAATCCAAGAGAAAGCGGGGAAATGAGGAGAATTTGAATACCGTGATGATGAATTTGAAAAGGGAGAGATGTTATGAAAATTACAATAAATGTGAGTTCTAGATAGAGTATGTATAATTAATGGGTAATGTTATCACTAGTAAAAGAAAATATATGGACCCTTATATTATAAAGGCAATCAAAAAGTGGCCTAGAACAATACCTGCAACTATGATCTATAGTTTCCCTGGTCTATATGGGTATTATAGGTGCAATTTGAAGAAATTATCATGATTATAAAAGAAAATAACCAAGATGAATCATAATGTATAAAAACCTTCATAGACTAAATAATGTGATGACTACTTCAAAGAGTTGAAAAAAGGGCTTATCACTACACCGATACTAAAACTTCTGTCATGTGCTAAGCTCTTTGTGGTGTAGAGAGATGATTCAAAGAATGGATTAGGCTATTTATTGATGAAAAATGACAAATTGATAGTATACCCCTCAAGGAAGACAAAATTTCATAATAAAAAATATCCCAAACATGATATGGAGTTGGAATATCTAATAATGATGTTGAAAATATGGTATCATTATCTATATTGGGAGAAGTGTGAAATATATACTGATCATAAGCGAATAAAATATATTCCCACATATAAGGATATTAATATTCATAGAAAATATTGTTATAGCTCATTATGAATTATGACTGCTTAATCCACTACCATACTGGTAAAGAAAATAAAGCGGTGGATGTTTTAAGTAGAAAGGATCCTTCAACATTAGAGATGATGAGAAATGAGAATGATTCAATTTTATAATATTTTCATAGGATAAATATGGTAATCATTAAGGAAGGATAATAACCAATAATTTCTCAAATGATTTTTCATCCATCCCTTATGAATAAAATAAAGGATGCCGAAATAAATGATAAAGAAATTCATAAGAAAGAGGAAGTAGTCAGAAAGGAAAAATCCTTATAGTTCAAAATTGATGATGTGGTAGTTGTATGATTTGGTTCATGATTTTTTGTACCATCCAACCCATATATAAATAAAGATCTTTTGAGTTATACACATAGATCAAAAATAGAATCAAAATTTTTAGGGGAACATTTTTTAAGTGGGGAAGAATGTAACAACCTATAATTTTATCTTTCTAAACTCCCTTATTGTAATTTATCTTAATATTATAAATAACATAAAATCAAATAGATAACACCATTCAAGATTTTGAAATGAAGAATCAATTAAATAAGAGGTATTTATAGAAGTTAAGAAGCCAATACTAATGAAATAGTTACTTAAAACTTGGAATAGTAACATGAAAATTATGCATAGTAATCAAACCAATTGAATAGTAACATTGCCTATGAATTTATAACTAAAATTTTGGCATATTTTAAAGTTAAATATAATATAATAGTAAAATTAAATAATTTTTTATAAATGATTAATTCAATGTTGGTATTTCTTATAATTAGAAAATATTTAATTAGAATTTTATAATTAATTTCATTATTTAGAAGAAAATATATTTTCATAAAATTTATTCATATATAATAGTTTTTTTCCTATTGTTATTATGTAATTTGATGATACCTTATTTTTTTAAAGATTCATAAAATCATCTATAATTTTAGAAGTGGTATTTTTCGAATAAATGATGGTTTTAATTAAAAATTAAGTTTATCCTTTTTAGAAATTCATTTTCATAAAATAGAATTCACTTTTCAATAATACACGTTAAAAAATTGTTACGGTGATCTAGTTGGATTTTTATAAAATAGTTCAATTTTTTCTGAATATTGAAATATGATAATTTATGGTATATATAAATAATAAGTTCAATAAAATATTCCTTGATTCATCACTAATGAAAGCACCATAATATCAAATTGTAATTATTTATTTTAAAATATTAAATTATAAGGTTTACACTATTTATAGTCTAAAGCCAAAATAATAAAATAATGAATAAAATAATGAAAAACCTCTTCTCCCACATAAATACAACCCTCACCACCTCTTATTCTCAAAACTACAAATCCTTGAAACTTATATAATTCATTATCAATCCTCTTTCCAATCCCCTTCACCACATCTTGGATCCATTCGGATAAAAAAATACCAAATCTAATTTTTTAAAGGAGGTTCTCAAGGAGAATAATTCAAGAGGTAAAATCATCTTTCCTTTGATTTTAATTCCTTTAAAGTTATTTAATTTTATTATTCTCTCCTCAAATACCCTAATCCATGTGGCATTATAACTCTAGTATCATATATGTACTATAATTATATTATCATATTTTAATAATCCATCATGAAACCACTTATCCTCTCCCCTTTATTCTAAAAATAAAAACTATGTCTATAAATTGTTTATTTGTCACCATTAAGGACGCCATGTTTTAATTTTTCTTTATAGTCTTCAAGGCTGGTCATACAACCCTTATAATGGTTGAAAAAGATTTTAAACTTTATGTTATACCCCTTTTTATGTTCTGTAACTAACATATATAAACAATAGTATATAATAAAACAAAAAAAGTTCATTATGATTGAAAACCGCCAAAATTAATCTAAACTATTATCATTAACGTCTTATCTAACAAATCAACCTCATATATAGAAAAAAATAATATATAAGAACAATGAAACAAATGGAATTTAGTTTATAACATAAAATTTTAAATCTAGATAATTATACTCATTTTACATGATCTTCCATACATGTATATAAGTGAACTGATCATGAATGCCTAGAAAATGAACACCCCCAAATGATGAAATTGAAGACTATAACTCATTATAATGACCATAAATGGACTTACTAAAATTATAATAAATAAAATACATGTATAAGTGTTTTATAAATAATTAATTAATTTATTTAATTTTGTTATCTAGGATATTATTGTGAAGAAAGCATTCAAAAATATGGTAATGGGATTCTAGAACCCAAATCCTTTTCGTTGGGTTATCAATCTTTCATGAAAAATTTATGTATGGATTTTTCCTTCAAATTACCATAAATATAATTTCATTTTTATTTATTTTATATTATATGTTATTCATTATTTCAATATGATTTGATGATAAAATAAAAGCTTTTTCCAAAAGAACACGCCATTCTAAAATCACTTATGTTACTTCTATTTAGATTGTTTCTTATTCAATTAAGATTGATGATTCTTATACCAATTATGTTATTTCTTTTTTTATTTTATGAACCCAAATGTTTATTCATTGTTTTATTCTAATGAAACCCATTCCATTACATGGGTTATTTTATGAAAAATATTTATATACATTCTAAGTGACATACATGACTATGTAAATTTTATGATGTGATGGGTGCACCCAAAATTATATAACGGTCCAACAAATATGATAATGTGATGTATATCATTTAATAATGTGAAATATATGTGAACATAATTCTAGAATGTTTCTAAATTATGTTGATTTCATGATTATGAATATATGTTATGCATGAACAAGATGTATCTTTCTTCACAACTATGTGAGGGTATTTTACCACTAAGACATGATATTTTATTTTAATGAATTTCCACATTCCATGATTTTATCTAATTCTATATTTCATGATTATGATGATGATGATTATGCTCACCAATGTTATATTGATTCATGTTATTAACTATTCTCTTACTAGGTTTTTAAATCACCAATTTCTTTTATGTATATCCTCAGGTGACTATATGTACTAAAGAGAAAATGTGGGCCTCTAAGAAGCTAGATAATAAGGAATTCAATTAATTTTTTTGTTTTATTATGTAAATGTTTTGAGTGGTCCAAATTTTACCAAGACATTAAACCTTTGGATCCTGGTTTTGTAACATTTTTATGTTGTATCTTTAAAATGATGTAATAATAATGTATGAAAATTATGGTCACTATACTCTATAATTAGATCAAATATATCTAAAATAAATAAAACATCAACCTTTTTAGTTTTTTAGTATTTATATTTTAATTCATTATTGCTATATTCGAATATAGAATAATACTATTATAAATCTTTATTTGAATTTTCAAAATCATCATATATATCAAATGAAAATGTAGATGGTTTCTCTACCATAGTATCAATAAAGAATAGATTTTATTTTTAATTTTCTTCTTCTAAGATATATTTAGAGTCACTAGAAATATCTATAGATATTAAAAATGTTTCCTTTATTAGTTTATTTATTAATTTCTCATTATACTCATACCATTTATTAAATTTTATCTTTGGAATATCTGTTTTTATGTACCCTTTAATCATAATATTGAAGAAGGAAATATCAATAGATGATTCATCCTTTTCTATTATTTACTCTAATTACCTTTTTTCTCAAACATTATTTTGTTATTTGACTTATAGAATAATGTATTTTCTTATAGAACATATTTAACTTTATAGAAAGCCGATCCATTATATTATAACTATCTTTATCTCCTTCACATCCACTAGTATTATCTCTCTTGACAACATTATTAGGTTTTGACTACAATATATTTATTATAATAAATTTCCTCTTTGGTTTGTAAAATTAATTATTAACTATTTTATCTTCATTGTGTATAATTATCTTTCTAATTATCTATTTGAAATGTAGTTTAATGAAGTCACATGATTCCTTAATAGAGAATCTAGTACCTCTCCAACGACTGAGTTGACATATCATTATATTTTTCAGTTAGTATGTACATTTTATTTCTTGTATTTTTGTAATAATATTATTTATGATCTCATTTAACCAATTATACATTTCAAAGACTGATTCATCAGTTTTTATCCTGAATGTTTCATTAAAGATAGTAAATGTGTTTAATATCATTTCCTTAACATTATATGCGAGTTCATGATAAATCAAATAGTATCCATGATGTGATAAATAGTATCACAAAATGATATCCTAATAAATTCATCATCTCCAAAATCATAAAATAATGCATTCATAGATTTGAAATTTGAATCATATGCATATATATTTGGATAATAACATTAATTTATAGGGATCACCAAGGGAAGGTTATGGGCTGATTTCAAGGTTCATGTGGTATCACCTCTGCAATTGAAGCTGAAATTATTGGTATCCTTATTGCGGTGGATCAATCTATGATTCGTGGATGGGACAATATTTGGCTGGAAAGTGATTCTTATGTTATTGTTTCTTCCATCAGAATGGGTTATTATCATCTATGTTGAAATATTACTAACAGATGGATTAGTTGCTTGGATTCTATTCTCACCATGAATCATATAATCAATCAAACATATAGAGAAGCCAATTTAGTTGTGGATGGACTTGAAAAAAATGGAGTTGATGGTGCTGATTTCAAATGGTATGATCACCCTCCTCTATACATTTTACCGCTTCTTAAGAGGGATTTTGATAGTTCTCCTTTTTTCAGGACAATGTAAGTTGAACTTTATTTTTTAATTATCATAACCTTGATTTTCTTGGCAAGGTTTCATCTTTCTTAAAAAAAATAATTTTGTGTTTTTATATTTATATAAAATATGTCCACAAATATAAAAAATAATTCTGTCAATGTGTATTTTCATTTTTGGTTTCAACTAATTAAAAATATTTCCATTAATGTAGGGAGGTTTCCAAGAATCATAACTTTCATATATAATATCTATAATAACATATTAAAAAAAATAGAAAGTAAAAATATCATCCTAAAAACATAATCAAGGTTAATGGTAAGAAATAAGAAGAACAAATAATTTTCTAATACCAAATATATGTCCTAAAGGAGAACTCAAGTTGTGTATGAATTTTATTTTTTAATGAAATTTATATTTAAAAACAAAATCCTCTAGTTTATAAAAATATCCAAATTATGTAAAATATTAACAATATATAAATTAATATTTTTAAAATAATTCTCAAAGGCCTGATCACTTATTAGTAAAAAAATTAATATCACGTTATCTTTTGAAATAAATCTAATCACTTATCACACATAATATAAAACATGAATAATGATAACTATCATAGAAATGTTTTCTTATATAGTTTGTCAAACTAATAATTTTTTTTTAAAAAAAGAAAACAAATAAAAGCTAAGGCTTAATAAAAATTAAGAGGATCAGTCCCATTCTAAGACCAAGTCATATACACATGGAAATAAAAAATATCAATGAATTAAAATAAAAATTAAATTTTATCCACAACTTAGATAAGAGTTTTATAAAAAATTACTCACAAGATATTCCAAGATACACATAGCCACATATATAGTTTTAAAAGGGATAACATCTATAAAGGAATTAATTACATTATTAATTTATTATATAGTAAATTACATGGTAATATTCTATTAAATGTACAATGTAATTAGGGAATTACTAGATAGTAAATAAAAAAGTAAATATGAAAGATCTATTGAAGAATTGATTGTATATTTATTATTTCTCTTATCAACTAAGGATTTTATCAGAAATGATCTTTTCCTTATTTTATATTCTCATTAAATATATTCTTGTTTATTATTCAAATGTTCATTGTATGGTTTCTTTTATATTGATAAAGAAAAACTTCCATTTTCAGCACTTGGGAATCCTTTTTTTACATTCAATATATTTAGTCAGTAGTTGGAATTAGTAATTGATAATCCATAAAACTTAGTCAATAAATATTCACGAGGGGATACTATCATATTACTACATTTTAAAGTCACTAATTATCCTTTTAATAATAATAATTATATGAGAAAAATCATCATTCTGAGAAGAAAATTTTGTAATTCTATCTTTTTAATTATTTTCATTATATTTTTGTTTAAGAATAATCATTCTTAAATCTAATTGTATCAAGACTTCCATTAATACATTATTCTAAACATTTTAATATTTAATTTTATTAATTTTGTATAAAACTATAGTTTAAAATCATCAATAAACGTTATAAACATTAACTAAAACGATCATTTCCAGACTGGTAGTAATCGATTAAACTAGTTGTACCATGATATTAAGTAATAGTAGAACAAATTATTCTGCAGTTGCAGTAGAATAAAAATCATGTACATAAAAAAGTTGAAAAAGTTATAGCTGCTTAAATTAATAGTGGGAAACATATCATAATAGTATAAATATTTTACAACTTATAGTAGTAGTACTATGATGTTAATAGATCCCATCTAGTAGTAGAAAAGTGTTTTTATTTAAGAAGCATTCAATTGATGAGAACACACTTGAATAAGAAGTAATATGATTTCAAATAGTGTTATTATCACCATACATGTAAAATAAACATTTAATTATTTCCAAATTAGAGAAGAAACATTTCATAACTTATTTAATGGTAAGAAGATTAATACATAAGGGTAAATTGAATCTTTGTAAATATATGATACAAATTATTAATCTTTTTGTAAGGGTGTAAAAAGGAACTCAATGTCTATTCAAGGGTATATTAAACATTGTTAAGTGTAATATATACACAAAAAGGTGAAAAATATTTTATAAATCATATATAATGATATGAAAAATTATTCATAATGTTAATGAGTAATTATGTAATGGTAAATACATGAATAAAAATCATACATAAAGGTACATCAAAACATTTTAAGGGTAATAGAAATATAATAATATAGATGTAAGGGAAAAATAATGTTTATTTTTTTTATATATCAGTAAATATAATCAATTAAAATATATGTATTAGTAAATAAAACATTATGTCTTGATAATGGAAACAATATTAACATAAATAAATTGATTTGTGTACATTAAAACAGGGCATTGATTTTAATGATCAAACAAATTTGTTACCCATAATGAATTCCTTCATGATATGGACCATCATATCCCTCATTTCTAAAATTATAAAGATACGTTAGTTCTAAAAATTCTATAAATAAATCAAGAATCATGTATTTTTTTATGATAGATGATTAAATTTTCTATATATTCAAATAAAATTTATTATATGTCACTCCGGTATTGAAATTGTGATAGAAGATTCACTCAAAGTGTTTTAAATTTATCCCATAAAGTAATTATTCCTTTGTAATTATTAATAATATTAATAGAATAATTATTTTTACTATATTTACAACATTGAGTAGGCTATAAATAACTGAGGGATGTACCACTCCTCCAAGGAACTCAATATGATAATCAAAATGTTAGTGAATGAAAATTGGGTTGATGAGGTGGAGGTACAAGATGTATACTATTACATGGAATAGGGTTTCATATAATAGTGATACTGGATAGTATTTGAGGTTCCAAATAGTAATATTATACCTCAATTTATGAACAAAAGAACATATCATTCTATTATTTGTCAATTATTTAGAATATATTTTTGATCTTTTAGTGGACATTATTCTACAATAATTAGGGTTATCTATACTTATTAAATGATTGTTTAGTATGATAATTCATATTTGGTGGGTGAGGTAATGATGATATGATATCTATTAATTGATAAGTATGTATATTATAGATATAAAAATAAGATTTCATATTTTACATGGAATCATTATACTTTATAAATGTAGTAATAGATTGCTAATAATAGTAGGTAATATTTTTATATGGTGACACATATCTTTCAATCATATATAATATATATATTTTTAGATGGATATTCATAAGATTTCACAAATAAATGAATGAGAAATTAAAAGGTGAAGTGTATTTTAAAATACGATTATATAAAAAACTGGTTAATAAGATCAGTAAAAAATCTCACACTATGTTCTTCATAAATAACACCCTTATTATACATATCATACATAATACCTTTCTCCAAAACATGGGGAAGGGAAACATAAGATAGGGTGATCTCATATATATAGTATGGGTAAATAAAAGGGATATCAACAATCACATTAACACTACATGATTATATGGGTATGCATACATGGAAAATACACTTGAAAACTATTACCTTCATATATTAGATCATATTCTTGAATCTTTGAATAATTTATTAAATATCATAAGACAAGAATAAAAAAGTATTCAATAATAATAATCTACGAGAGAAAAAAATTAGCATAGTACATGTGTTTATTTTATACACATAGGCATATAAACAGTTACATTAGTATTAATAGATGATTGAAAGGGATAAAATAATGGATTTTGTTCACTCCCAAACTATATTATTAATAAAAATTCACTACCAGGACTATATTGGTAGATAAATTCCCTTACTGAACCATTTTCACTCCCCATTCCATTCTGATTTATTTCATTGGATATTAATATTTACCAATTGCTTTGAAGGGATACATAAATCTAGACCAACCTACCAGACAATTAAAATCCTAAATATGTGTTACAAAAGTTTATCAAATTTTCCCCATATTAAAAAAAATGAGAAATATGGGTTTATAAAAATTTAATCTTTTCATATCCTATAGAGAATAAATAGGTTTCATAAACATTTCCTCATTTTATAATAGAATACCACATGAAAAATGAACGAGTTTAAAAAAAATCTTATTATCATAAACACAACTCATCTAGATAAAGAAGAATTATTTTACCATTGGATCACATACCAAATAAATCATAAGCGAAATTAAGGACTTTTTTATTTGTTTAATTGAATTAAAATTACAATTAGGTTAACAAATTCATCTAGAAGACACCTTTTCAACATTAAAAATAACTTTTAAAAAAAAATTAATGTTCAAAAAATATTATAAAAATACATTTCTTTTTAAAAATTATTGGACTAATATAAAATAATAATTATATTATTGAGTGATTATGATGATGGGAAATTATATTAATGTCATAATTTTTAAAAGGAAGCATTCCTTTCACATTTTCATAATATGTAAAAAATTAACACATTTGAAAAATTACAAGAAAAATCATTGTAAAAAATTATGTGTTAATTTAAACATGGTTAAATTTTTTTAACAATAATTAGTAATAAACTTCATGTTTTTTTGAAAATATAGAATTACAATGGACTAAATTTTCGATCAAAGAGAGAAATTAAGTAAGTTTTCATTTTAATCGTTATTTTGATATCCTTAGTACATAAGGGGAAAAATGAAAGGAAAACATATATTATATTGAAATAAATATATGATAAAAAATTTATGTGTTTTTTGAGAGTCAGATCATATAATATCATGATCATTAAAAAAATTATAAATAATCCTAATAAACAATGAGATTTTTATACAAACCCTTACCACTTTGGAAAAATACTAATTATAATCCCCAAAAAGGATAAATTAAAATGAAACATTAAATATTGGTAACATAAGTTTTATCATTCTATAACATGTTAGTTTTGTATATATACATCTTAAAAAATAAGATAATTCTATAACATAGAATATATATTGAAGATGATAATTTTAGACAACAAACACTTACATAATATCTGACTTCCTTCAATCATGTTTGAACCTCCTAGATAGTAATTAATGTTTTATTATAATTAAATTATAGGACCATAAAATATATATCATATGATATATGTTTTAAAAAAAACATTTTATCACCCATTCGTGATCCCTTCTTTATTTAAAGAACGTTTCAAGATTATATTTTCTTCCTTTTTCATATATGTTTTCGCTCAGTAGTTTTAGTCCATGTATATTGATGAAGATACCATCTTCTCAAAAATTTTATTCATTATATAAATATTATATATATTCATTATATAAATATTTAGAGTCATACATAATCGTATATATATCAACTTTAGTTCCAATCATCATGGAGATGGTATGCCATAAGAACGCTTGAAAATTGTTTTAACATTTCGACGGTTGGAAGGAAAGAACAGTAAATAATAATTCACCATAAAAAAATCATTATTATAACATATAAATCTTTTATATTAATTAAATATATACTTATTACCATCCATATTAAAATAAATTGAAAAAAACTACATTGCTTCAAAGAGGCGGTAGTCCACTTGTACACCTGAGAGACATTATCATTTCCCAACTGATTGGAATGTAAAAATATTAGTATTATATAATCATTAGAGAAGAATAATTATATCATAATTACTATATATAATAATTAATTGTATCATAATTACAATCCATTATGTACGGTGGTGGGAAATGGGATGTATATCTATATACAGACTGTAAGTCATACGTACACACAAGCAATAAATTAACCTCCACTTCGATTTGAAAGAGGGTGGATAATGGAGGTTTCATAATCCAAATAACTTTTATGAATATTTTTTTAATTAACACATTCTCTTACAAAAGATATATTAGATTTAAAGTAGTAAATTATGGAGTAAAAAAGAAATAGACCGATTAAGGATATTACATCTTTTTTGAAATAACTCATTTATATATCTTATTAAGGATCCTAGGGATAATATTTTTGGATAATAAAAATATATAAACTATATATAAGGATTTTTTATGGTTATTGGTTGGTTATTTTTTGAGATATATGGCTTAAAATTAGTGAATAATTGTGGGGAAGAGGTTCTCTTTAATAATTGAGTTTAGGGGAACTTTTGAAATTTCAAAAAGTATTAAAATATATTGAACTAATTCTATAAAAATATGATTCTAAATGTAAATGTATTAAAATATAAGGATTTATTTTGTTTAAATACCATCATGAAATAAAATTTTGGATAGGGTTTTTAGTAATTTTAAACCTAATCATTTTAATTAACCTCTTATTTAACAAATATTAACCTAAACCACACTAACATCGTTTTAACTCTTAAAGTGTTATAATTATAATAATAAACTAAAAATTAGTTTGAAAATGGATAGTGATTAATTTTCAATTCACACAATATCCAAATTATCCACATTCCCTTTGTTTCATATTTTTATACAATTAAATATAATATTATTTTGATAAAATAACACTAATGCTGACTTTAACACTACTAATTTATTTAGATTCAATAGACATAAATACAATGTTAGAATTAGAATCTAATAAATAAAATATAAAATAATATATTATGGTAATATTTAAATTTCATGGAAAATTATAAATCCAATATATTATAATATTATATATATATTTAAAATCATTTATTTTTTTGAATAAATGAATAGATATTGTATTAGATTTATCAGGAATAGAAGATAATTATTTAAAAACTAAAATTTATAAATAATATTACATCATTAAACTAATTTTAATATTAAAAAAGTATATATTTAGGTTCATTCATAACATTCTTTTGTCCCAATGTGAACACATATGAGATATTTTAAACAATGAGAGTGACACATTGTAACTTTCTTCACTTTAAATATTATTGAGTAAATTTTCAGTAAAAAGTTTCCATTAAAAATTAAATTATTTATAATAAGGATATAAGTTTCTAGATTAAATAATATAATAATAATTTGAATGAAAAATTATGGCCTTATCATTTAGTTTTTAGATATATTAACATGATTTACCCTTAACCAAGGTTAAAAATTTTAACATGATTTCTATTCATATTGACAAAAGGGGGTATATTTACAATATTTAAACCTCATTATTATAAATATAGAATATATTTTATAAAATTTAATTACTTTATGTTTAATAAATTAACATTAAATACAAATGGGTTTTTTTAAAAAATCACTTTTCTGAAATATACATTTTTAATCCTAAAAATTTTATTTATTCTTACCCCTTGCATAGTAAAGTTATTTGATAAATGTTAAATTTTATTTAATTAATATATATATATATATATGAATTAAATAATTCACTAATACAATCCTATTTAATTTTTTAATATAAGAATATATTATTGGTATAAAATTAGTTGTTCATAAAAAATCATTTTTACATATAAAAATGTTTTTAAACCAAAACAAAGAATGAAATTGATTTTAATGAACTTAATTATATTATTAAAAACTAAATATAAATAATGTAACATAAAATAAATTTTTAAAAAATCAATCTATGTTCTTTTTTGAAACAAAAAATTAGTTTTCAATAAAAATCAGTATTTTCATTATTCAATAGAAAATCTTTATTTTTTAATAAAATCTCAAAAATAACCCAAATATGATTTTGATATTTTAATTTATGAACTGAATTCAGTTTATTAAATTAATTTTCATTAAATTTAAACCATTAAAAAGAATAATTTTTTAAAAATTTATATACTTTTTAAGGAAATATATTTTTATTGCATAA
Organism: Viscum album; assembly: GCA_963277665.1. Lineage (NCBI taxonomy): Eukaryota > Viridiplantae > Streptophyta > Magnoliopsida > Santalales > Viscaceae > Viscum > Viscum album. The sequence goes on from OY728140.1 coordinate 4,049,608, forward strand.
TATATCTTCACTAAAAATGGAATATTTATTTCATAATAATTACGAATTAAATTTTTATAGAGCAAGACATTATATATATATATAAATATCATAATGTGATTATTCTTTTTCATTTTCTCATATTCAACATCGATATTATAATAGTAATATTTAAATAATCATATTTCATTTTTCATTTACGTTTGTTGTAGTGTTTCATAGACACTATAAAATTTACAGATATTCTTCTAAAATCATATTGTGTTGAAATATCCCCCCACCACTAATAAAATGAATCCTCAAAATTTTATAATTTTCTTGGTTTTAAGGGGTTTACATTTGAAAATTAATATGGGGGAAACACACCTCGTCAAAAGGGTTAATTAAACATATTCATATAAAGATGGATATTGAAAATAAAATGGTGAAATGGAATAACTCAAAAATATGTTTCAAAATAGAATAAAATTACTAAGAAGTGAAAATACGAAGATGAAATAGAAAACTAGAAATGATGGACTGATAGGGGGTGATAGATAACATTTTATGGAAAAAAGTTAATGAACATATGACCTTAAATATGTGATGGATAAAAGCCCATCGATTAATAAAAAATTGATGTAATATGAATTTTTTTTTGTTTTAAGATCTTATTTCTATATTTTAGGTTTTCTTTCACCATATAGAATAAAAATATAATGAAATATATTTAAATTACAAGTATAACTTCATCCATTAATAGATTTCCCCACAATCTCATCTTTTTTCCATAGTGATGAGTATTCATGTTGAAATTTTCTTTCTTGAAGCACTAAAATAACCTTCATGGTACAAAAAAATAATATAATGTTATTTCTCATGTGTATAAATATTATCAAAAAATAAATGTTTAGAACAATGTAAGAAAATATGAAAACACTATAAACTGACCTCCAAAATATCCATTATAATAACAATGGTACCACTTTGATTATTTAATTAATAACCCAATATCCAAAATAAATATAATAAACCCAAAATTATTGAATGTTTTAACCTCAAAGGTGATATCATACCATTTATCTTAGTTAAAAAAATTTATTTAATTTATTATAAATAATATTTCCTATTAAATAACTTGTTAAATATAAAGGTTACATATAACTCACATAAGGAATATTTTACCAAAATATTTTTAATGAACAACACAAATCACTATATAATCATTTAATTTACTTAATTTAAAAAACAATTCATGAATAAAATGTAGATACTAATACAAAAATGATATAAATATCTTGAACAAAAACATAATTTTCATTATTTATAGTTAATGAATTACATTTCAATCATAAAAATTTTCTATATCCAACTATCTAGTAGACAATAAATAACCTAAATTTAAATCATATAATACCCCAAATGTTAATTTAAACATCTACATAATTTTATTTTTAAAAAATACTATAAATGATTAAAATAATAAGAAAATTCCTTCACTTAAAATCAAATACCATTAAATATAATTGATAAATTAAAAACTGTAATAAATAGCTTCAATGATGACATATATCAAATCAATAACCAATTTCAATGTCCACAACAATATCCCCAAAATATTAATCATCTCATAAACCCATCAAACATCAAAAATTTTATAATCCTTAAAAGATCTATTATTGAATATTCCATTGATGTTTCAGGATTATTATATCCAATATATCATCAATATAATTTATAAATAACAATACATAAACACTTTAATATGTTAAATTTTATGATTGTAATATCAATTGTTATTCTTTTTACTTGAATTTACCCCATGGAATGGGGATTTTTTTAGATAATTATATTATTCCCAATTCATGTGAAATAGAAATATAAATTCTATAATAGGTTGAATATAATTTTATTTCATTGATCTCTTTATATTTACATGGAAATTACTTACTATTCAAAATAAATTTTTATATATAAATCATCATATCATTCCTTTAAGACATTCCATTGAGTGCTCCTTTCCACATTCTCATCATGTAGGAAGATAAAATTATTTCCTCTATGTAGATAATGAATCTATATCTTCATCTTATTAGGCCTGTCAGAAGACTCACTTATATAGAGGTGTTAAATATATAAATGGATAACATTTTAGAAATAACCAAAAGGTCTCTCATTCCATCTTCTTTTTTATTTGGTTACACATGAGGATAAACTTTACATTTTACATCCATATCAACATATATCCCAATAGTTATATCTATTTAATAAAAAAAAGAATAAATGTGTCAGAAAAAAAGTAATAATGAGTAAGAATGATAAATAATCTACTGGATGTCTTAATTAATATAGATTCTTTTAAATCTATGACACCAAAGGATCAAAATAAGTCATTCCTAATCATAAAATTAAGATGTTACCAAATAACTATAATTATCCCCATGGTTATTACAATTTTTTTGTTATCATAGTTTCTAATTATTATCTAAACATTTTCTTGGATACCTACTATAGTGACCTATAATTTTCATAAGTAAATATTACATATTATTAGATTAATATTCAAATGATTTCACAAATATGATCATGATGACCATAACGGTTTATTGTCTTTGGAATCTTGGATACATAAATAACTACTTTATAAGTTAAATAAATAATATCCCACTATGTTACTTATTATGATCACCCTTTTTAGATATATCATATATAGTAGATTTCTTTATATTACAGGGAAAGTAATCATAAGAATTGCTGAGATAATATTCTCAATAAGTGTAAAAAATGGAGATATCAATGATCACTTAAACACATACTATTCATAAGGTTTTTATTACATGAGAATAACACTTGAAATTTAAACAATGTATACATTATATAATAATATTTTTCCATGGAATAAAGCACAACACACCATAAACATGAATTATAAAAGAAAAAAAATATCATAGTTCATGGCATGATAAATTTGGCAGAATACAAGAGTTTTTAGAAAAATCTTAAGTGTGTATAATTATTTTCAAAATTTCCAAGGCTCTATGGAAAGAATATCATAATAGATTGGGTTCAATCTAATAAAAATAATTTTTTTAAGGGTAACTAACTTTATTATCATAGTCGATAATGTCTATAACTGAATTGGGTTTACTCCCCATTCTAGGACTTTTTATCTCATGGGATAACAACATTTACATAATATATTGGGGGGATGTATAATTTTCTACCAAACTATCAAAAAAACATGATAAAATAAATTTTTCCAAAATATCATAAAGCATTCATCATATACGACCCCATAAAAATAAATGGGATTCATTAATATTTCATCATAGAATAACCCATATAAAAGAGAATTTCTTTATAAAAATTACAACATTTCATTATAGAATAACCCATGGGAAAGGATCAAGTTTCAATTAAATAATTAAATCATAAACATAAACCTTTGAGGTAAAGATTAAGTATTGTAACCTTGTATAATATGTTGATTAAGGAATAAGTGAAATCTAAGATTATAATGTTAAATGAATATAAATATCATTAATATTTCATTAAAACATTCTTGTTGAATATACCCATTATACATTTAAAACAACCATTAAAAAACAATAAATTCAAAAAAAGGTTTAAGTATATTTCTTTTAAAATATCCTTATAAACATATACATAATCATAAAATTACTGATTCTTAATAACTGTGGGAAATTATATTCATGTCATATAATTTTAAAGAAAACATTTTTTTTTAAATTTTTATAAAATGTCAAAAAATATGTCATTCAAAAAATGAAAAGAATATTCCTTTGAAACCATTTTTTAAAAAATAAATCACTTGTAAAAAGTTCATTTAATAATAATATGTAAAAAATTTCCTGATTTTTTAATAAAATATAGTCATGGAGTGGAAACGATTTTTATCCATTGAGAAAAATGAACATAGTTTTTCTTAAATACATTATTTAGATATCATTAGTAAATAAAGATAAAAATCATAATAAAACCTATATTCTCAAGAATTAACTAGATTAAAATTAATTTTATTAATTTCTAGATAGGTATATGATAATATTTCATCATCAGAAATATAATTAGAAATAATTGCAATAAATAATGACTTTGTAACATAAAACCTTAATGATTTTGTATCATTTGAATCATAAGAATGATGAAATAATAAATTCAAAAAAAATATCATGTGAATGAGGATAGAAACTATACAACATTTAAATGTGATGTACAGACAAGTGATAAAGGATTATAGGTTTGTGATGAAAAAATATGCACCAAAGAAGATAATTTGAGTTGATAAACCCTTACCTTATGTCTGACATCCATCAAATGTTTCAGAAAACACGTACAATAAATATAGTTATATTATACATATAATTTGTAAAAATAATCATATATATAATATTATTTTTAATATAATTATAAATGTTTATCACCATTTTTTAACTATTATTTATTAAAATCACTATCTTGAGGGATATCTACATCATTTTCAATATATATTTTTCCTCAATAGTTTTCATCCATGTACTATGATCATGGTTATGTTATCTATATAATACAAATACTTAGTTAAATATTATATGTTTTCATAATTAATATATTTATATTCATCTATGAATTTAGGGATATAAAAATGACTTGCACTTTCCATAAAGACGGTAGGCCATACGTACGCTTGAACAATCTTTTCACATTTTAACAGATATAATGAAATAAAGGTAAAAAATATTATAACCATTCATAATAAATAATAAATAATATATAACTTATATATTTATTAAATATACCCTTATTCCCCACATTTGAAATAGAAATAAAACACAAATAACATCTCTTTGTGGAGGTGGAAGTCTACACGTTTGCACGAGTGATATTGTCATTTCCCAAAAAATTAAAAGTAAAGAAGAACAATGTGATATTATAATTCTAGAACAATAATAATATCATATATTTCATATATAAATATTAAACCTTTTGCAATAACTACTTATTATAAATTGTTGTGTATAATGAATTGTATCACTACATGGAGACCGTAAGTTGTACTTACGCCAAGATTTATTTTCACTTTTCATTTGATGAGATTAATAGTTGATAAATAACATTTAACAATAGTAATAATATTTAAGTATATTTAGGATATGGAAGTAATTAATTTATGATAAAAAACATAGTTTCAAAAGCGGTAAATAAGAAGTTTAAAAAAGTGATCAGTTTAAGAGATTACACATTTTTTTGAAGAACTCATATAGATATCCTTCAATTGATATCGAGGATTTTATTATGGGATGTTATAAACTAATTAATATGGATAAGGATGTTTATGATGGAATTTTATAGTGTATGGTTGAGCCATATGGCCCAAAACATTGGCATAAATGAGGGTAAGAAGTACTTATTTGTAGATGAGGTGAGCAGAATCTTTGGAATTTCTTATAAAATTATAATATAATTAAGTAATTATCTATAAAAATCCATCCATTTTTCTATGGATTCAATGAAGAGGAATTTGGGGTTTAAATATCATCAAATAATAATATTTTGATAGGATCTGTTGTAATTTTAAAACATATCATTTTTTATTAACCACTTGGTTAACCAATATTAACCTTAATTATAGTAAATTTTTCTCTCTATTAAGTGGTTATTATTTTACATAAAGGTAATAATTTTTAAAAAATAGAAAATTTATGAATTTTTGGGTGATATCTCATCCACATTTTCCTATTTTATAATTGTTTTGTTTTTAATTTTTTTAAAAATATTATTTTGATAAAATAACATTACTTTCAATTTTAGTACTATTCATTTATTAGGAAATAAAAGACATAATTTTTTTTAATTAAAATATAAACCTTTATTACAACACTAATATGTCATATTAATCTATTAAATTTATGGAAGATTTCAAATCACATAAATTATAAAAAGTTTATTATTTTTCAAATCAATTAATTTATTTTCTAAATAATTGAATTAATTCTGTATTAACATTATAAATGAATTTAAATGTAGTTATATAATAACTAAAAATTAAAAATAAGTTTTTGTAATGAAAATTATTTTAATATTATAAAAATAGATTCTTATATTCATTATAAATTTCTTTTTTCTCAACTTGAACGCATAATAAATATTTTAAACTATGACTACAACACATTTTATATTTCATTGTTTTAAATATTATATAAGTCATTATCATTGAAAATTTCCATTAAAAAAACTAAAATTTGATAATATGGTGATAATTGTCGAATTCCGTACATAAAAAAATAATTAGGATGAAAAATAGGGCCATATCACTTAGTTTTAAAATCAATTAACCCAACTTAGCATTTACTAAGAAGATAAATTTTACCGCATTTACTATTTATAATGAAAAAAATAAAAGGGACCTATTTAACTAATTTAATTTTTTTAAAAAAATATAAAATATATTTCAATAAATTAAATACCTATAAGAAGAAGAAATTTATTTAGAGTATATACCTGTTAAAAGCAACGAAAACAAATTTTTTAAATAATAATGTTATAAGCTTAAATTTTTTTTTATTCTTATCAAATATATATAAATTATATTAGATGAATGCTATAACATATTATTTACTATATAATATATAAAATTAATTTAAATCATTTACCAATATTTTTCAATTTAATTAATTATTTTAAAAACACATGGTGCATATTTAAATGGGTTTTTAAATATATATACATTAAGTATAAAAATGTTTATATATAGAATTAAAAAAAATTATTCTATTGAACATAATTTTATTACTAAGAAAATAATAGAACTATTTTTAATATGCATACATTTTAAAATAATGAATAGTGAATATTCTTGAAACAAAAACATTTTCTCTAATAAAAATAATCATTTACACTGTTCATTAGAAAATCATTGTATTTAAGAAAATACATGAAATTCACATTAAGGTAATTTTGATATTATTATTTAAAAAAATAATTTCAATTTATAAAATACATTTTATATAAATTAAAAATATATATAATAATTGTTCCCAAAAATAAATAAAAAACATATTTTAATGAAATTAATCTTTAAGAAAAATATAACATTGATAAAATTTTAATCATATTTACTAAAAAATAATAATTGTTTAGTATGAAATATATATAGTAATATATGCCATAGTTTTCTCATTCCAATTCATACCCACCACTTCGATGGGATGGTTAAAACTCGAATATTTCGATAATAATACTTTATGGTTCATTTAATTTTGATGTTTCATGTTGTAGATGCTATTAATAATAATTTTATTCATCTAAAATATTGAGGAGTTATATTAATGATTAATTATCTAAAATTTTTACATGTTGTAGTTATGGGGAATATAATATGATTTAAATCTTAATAGATCTATTTTCATTAATCCTTAAAGAATTTATGTTGAGTATAATTGAATAATGGGTGGATAAGTTTTAGTTATTTTGGTATTTCTCTTGGAAAGTTTATAAAAAATGTACTGGATTTAACCGCTTTATTTGAAATATATTTGATGACAAGATTTTAGAATAAGTTATCTATTATTCTAATGAATTATTAAAGTTTTATGATTTTAAAATTATGGTAATTACATATTTATATAAGTGATTTATTATAGACTGATTTCATACAGTTTTTTGTGTCACCATGGTGATCTCAAGTGTAGTTTCCATTGATTTTTTATTGTAGTTTGAATATTTTCATAAATAACCAATTATTAAATTTAGGGTCAACGTGGAATCATTAACTAAAACATAGTTCCATAAATTAACTTGATCAATTTAATGTATACATATTTTTTATGAAATTTATGTCGTTAATAATAGTATTATTATATGTGTGTGATGTTGTAACATCATAATTGAACAACCTTAAGGTTCCATTATAGAAATTATAAATTCACAGTGATACCCTTTAAATAATTAATGCACTTGAAGTCATCATACTGTCAATAAATTTCATATATAATTTTCTTATGATGTTTTTAGTTTTGGTTATGATGGATTCAAGCCATGTATATTCATGAATTTAATTGTATTACTCTTTTTATTTGATGACTTTACTATATTTATAAAGATATATGTATGAATTTTGGTTGCATAAGGTGAATTTATTTGGAATGTTTTTCACCAAGTGATACAAGATGGATAGTTAAAAAAAGATTAAGGTAGTTTTTTATTATGATGAACTTGAGAACATTATAGAGGTTTATAGATTTATTTTCTAGAAGGATACTAGAAGTTGTTTATTTATATCATTTCTATGGTCATTACACATAAAACTACATTAAAAATGAAGGATTGGGAATTTCTAAGGATTAATAATTGCTATGTTGTATTTGAGTACCCAATGAGTATCTTATTAGTGACTTTATCCTTCTATTACATCAATTAGTTTTCATATTTTATGTATATTCTAATTATATTCCACATAATATAGGATACATACTGAGGTTTTAATACAATTACCTTTTTTAATAGTGAATAATAATTTTTATTGATGAAAAAATGTATCATAATTTCTTATATCTATTGTATTTTAATTTATTTAAGTAGAGAGTGTTATATTTATTGCGGTATTATGAATTTGAGGCATCATACACATAATTGAATGGTACTGTTTGGGATGATTCAATGATTCAGATGATGCATATTGATATTTTTGGTAATTTTCAAAATTAATAAATATTGATTTCTAATTTTTTTAGTTTTATATCAGAATGTGAAGGTAGATATTGGTGGATCATGGCTAAGTTAAATGATAGGTCACCCTACTCAATCTTTTTTGGTGGAGAAGTAACATACGAGATATCCATATGTTATGGTGTCAATAGAATTCATCAATCATAGATATTTTTAATAGATATAGAGAGGATGATAAGAATCAGGTACTATTTTTGGATAAGTTTTTATCTACATAAATGATGTGAGATAATTTTCTATATGAGTCTCATTGATTACCTAAATCATTTTTTCTATTTTTTTAGTGATCTATCAATTTTTAATAATAATACAATATTGGTTAGTTAGTAAGGACACTATAGTGGAGTTTATTTCTCCTTATCTTGTCTATCTATGGGTTAATGTATAGTGTAAATTTCTTTCAAGTGTAACATATTATGTATACAATCCATTTAAAAAAATGGTTTTATATATTAATTTATTTTAGATTGTATTTTCTCAATATTTGGATTTATATGACTCTAATGTTTCCTAATCATTTTATTAAAGATGTTTACACATTTCTTAGTGAGTAAGGAATACTATTTTGGGGAATTTTTAGAGAAGATTTAATTTGAATATTTGGTGATAATTCATGGAACTATAAGTATAATAATGTCTAAATGTGACCCCAACCACATTACTCCATGAATATATAATGGTTTCCAATCCATTAACATAGAGTTTCACCCCTAATTTTTTTAAAAAATACATTAGGTGATCAGGAAATTATATTAAATTTTCAGCACATTTTTTATTTACAATGGAGGTTTTTTGGAAAATAATTTTCCCATAGTTTAGTTTTATAAAAAAATATCAATAATCCATCCATTATCATGGAACTATTTAGGTTTTTTATAGGTTTTCATACCAATAACCTTTTTTATAAACTAAAGTTTTAGAGTCCATGATAATTAAATTTGATATATTAAGAGGTATTATAGATATAGTATATTATATTTAATAGTAGATGAATTATTCTTATCGATATAAAAATAATTTTTTGGATTGATTATTAAAAATTATATTTAATATCTTATTAATGAATGGTACATTAAATTAATTAAAAATTAATTGGGAGTGGAAGATAATGGTTTTGTACACATATTTGTGTTAATAATTGATTTTCTTTTTAATTTAATTATTTTATTTTATTTTAAGTGTTTGAGTTTTTCATGTATTGTTTTAATATTTTTATTGAGACGTTTTGATAACACAATTTATCATAATAGGTATCTCAAATGATATTAGTTTTTTCATTTTATAGCTTTGTTTAAGTCTGATTATATTTTGGTTTTAAGGGAAAAAATAATTATAGTGGTAACTAATATAAAGGATTATATATTCCCCCATTAATTCTTGAATGTTTTGGTATAAGAGGATGATATACAAATTTTAGTGTGGTCTTGTGGGACTTGAGATAAAAATTCAGTTACAAGAGAATCCAGGTTGCAGTTTTTTTCTCATTACACCAAGATTATCTTTCCTTTATTGTAGTTGGTAAATACATCTTAATTAGGTGTTCAAATAATATTTTAGAGTAATTTGGATCTATTGTGTACCATTTTTAGTAAACATAACATCATTTTATTGTACTATACAACATTTTTTTAAAAGAATCATTTTAAAGGTCATGTTTTGGAGATATATGTTATTGGTGAAACTATTATAAAAGGTATGGACTATTCCATGGTTATTAATAATGTTTTATACAAATTAAAATGGTTCTATTAGTTATCTCAAGGTATAATCTATTTGGATAAATGTATATATTAGAAAGCACATCATTTATTACAATTACAGGAAATTATTTTAGTTAGATGGGTATTTTGGAATGAAAATGATTAGATGATTTTTATAATTAAAAGCTTAAAGACATTGAGGTTTTTAAATTATTCTTGTATTTACCTAACCATTATTTTATTTTGGAAAAAATTCATGTTTTGGTACACTATAAAATTACATATAATTTTTAATTCCACATTGTTACTCCCTGCAGTTAGTCACTATTAAATATAGTTGGACATGTGGAGGAAAATTGTGAAAAATATATATGTATTAACCTTTAAAAAAATACCCAATTTATGTAATGAAAAGTATCAAAAGTAGTTCCTAATAACCATGGGTTGGAGAAAATATCATAGGTATCATGAACTATATGTGTGAATAATGTTTCCCACCAAATAATAACTAGTGGAATCAATAGGGGAATATATAAATATAACCCAACATAATAATATAGAGGCAAATTGCAGAAGAACAAAATGTGTACAAGGAAGAACATGCTTTAAACCAAAAGAGGTAATTTTATGTATTCAATAATTAAATGAAAAATATTTCCAAGTGAATCAGGTCCCAAATATTCTACCAAACTCTAATATCTTGGATACTTAACCCCAAAACAATGTACCATTCCATTACTTTCTTATGATAAAAATGATTAACACACACACAAAGGTATATCTTGGGTCTATGAAAAAAAGTCCTATGGTATCTAATAAAATGTTCCTAGAGAAATATTTATATGATAAACTATTCATTCATAATTAAAAAACTAATTGAATGACATATGTCATCACATTTTATATCAAATCATGTAAATCCACCCTTTCAAAAAGTTTCACAAAACCATTCCATGTAATCAACCTTAAATGAAAATTTGAAAAACATTCATGTTGAGTGTGCACCACATGTCTAATGAAAAAAAAACTAAATATTAGATAGAGAACACCCCAACACATGAACCCCTTGAAAGTTTCATGAAAACTAAAAATTATTTATAGTTATAATTGTATATCCTTCCCATGAAAAACATTGCAAGCCTTGTGATTCTTCCCAAATTCGTTCCCCATGTTATGTAGCACACATTTCCATGTTTTATGCCTATGTAGAGGAAAAAAACCAATGGAAAAACTATTTGTTTCCTATAGATGGGACCATTCAATTTTAAACCATTTTTCATCAAAATATAATATATATCGATATCATATTTCATCTACACATATCATTCTTCAAAAAAACATTTTATCAAATGAGGCATGCATTGAATTAAAATACGTCAAATTTTAACATAGATTTAAAACATTTTACATAAAATAAAACATGTTTTAAAATAACTATACATCAATATAAAATAGTATTTTAAAATAATTTTCATCAAAACACCTAAATGGGAAATCAATTTCATAAAAATTTTAAAAAAAATTTGAATTTTAAAAAATAATTCCTTTAAAACAAATTCAAATAAAATTTATAGATAAATGAAGAAATCATATTTTCTATCTATACTTGAAACCAATTCAAACATGAAATCCTGAATTATTTACAAGAAAAAGTTTTTTTATGATTCCTCTTAATCAAGGAACTTGAAATTGTCAAACAATTACAAGGGATCCATGACCAATGAGAATGTGGGTTCTAAGAACCGAGGAAGAACACTAAACTCATAATACCAACTAAATAAATTCCATTTTAAATTTCATTGTATTAATATAAATTATTTAAAAAAACATTCATATATACTAATTTCAAAATAATAACTACATCCTAAGAAAATCAAGCAATGATGAGATCCTCTGAGGAAACAATAAAATACACCAAGAACATAACCACGAATGAGGTTTAATCATAAAGCACAAATAGATAATGAATTAATGGGATTAATGATTTGAAAATTGAGTAAAAAAAATAAAAACAGAACCAACCTGATCAAAAGTGACCCCAATAATTTACATAAACCCCTCAAGAATATTTGGCAACACAATTGGATGTTTCAAAATTCTAAAACTAGAGAATTATATATAATGTTGGTGTTATCCATACCTATAGTAGTCTTTTTCATTCCACTATCAAGTTACCAACAAGTTTTTTTAACATTATTACTTTTAGATATTATTATTTATCACCACAATGTGAACTATGATAGAGTGAAGAAAAAATATGCTCATTGTTTATTGCGAGTCTCTCTGTCCCCTATGCCTGGGACCAGACCTTGTGCTATATGTGTTGGTTATACCTATATTACTTAGGCAATCCATGGGTTATGGAAAAGCCCATGTTTAACCATGATTTGATAAAACCCATTTTCAGACACCAAGAACTAACCAACACATCTCAAACCCAAATGAACCACCCCAAAACTATAAAAACAAACATCAAATAGAGATTTTGACATCTCCACACCATATAAAGTATAATACCAACAACTTCAAGCTATATAAGTGTGATAAAAAATGAGATTAAGACATTACACAATAATCATATATTATTTTTACCAAGTCCCATGTTATCCTTTTCCATTCCTATGACAACGCATACATTTTAAACACTTTTGTCACGATTTATGACAATATTATACACATAACACAATACAAAATGAATTAGAGGACTAGTTTCTATGGGAAAATGAATACATATATAAATAACATGAAAAATTGATATAAGAAAATATTTAAGAACTCCATAACATTCCCTTATAGACAATTTATATTCTAATACCACATAAGATATCCTAGGGGAATACATTAGAAAGGGTTGATATATAATTCCATGTAAGGGATTAATAAAAGAATAAAATTATAAAAGTAATATATGTGATCCAAGAGTTATATAAAGGTGACCTAAATGGGAATTAATAATAAAAATGAACATCAAATAATGTTATTGGACTATATAAAATGTGAAACATAAAACAATTGATACAATATAAAACATGAAATTATTAGTAGATTTTGTTGGTAACTATCATGAAATCATATCATTATGTTCTTAGGTTAACTTTCCATTCAAAATATGTTGTGTATCATGAGTTATAATCATTACCCAATTAGTTGGTGAGAAATATTATTCGAGGAGCACCCATTATATTTGTAACATGTACATTAATTTCTTTTCTATATAGATCATAAAACATTAGAACATATTTCATCATTTTTAATCATACAATTATAGAGTGTGAGTAATATACATAAATTTCCATAAAAAATTAAATATATAAATATCTAGGTGAATACCATTGGTTGGAAAAGTGGACAGGTATTCCCAATATAAATTATTTCTATAGAATATCATGAGATTATTTCGGTAGCATAGAATTTGTACATAATGGTCTATGAAAGGTCTTATTTAGAGTGAAAGGTGGTCTCTAATTGTAAAAAAATTATAATGATTATATATTGATATGTAAAGAAATTATAACATGAACAATTAGAAATAAAAAGGCCTATTGTAGTTAATGTACTTGAATAAATATAAAGTAGTGAGAATCACTTAACTAGAGAGGGGTTTTTCTGAAACCTTGGGAGGTGTAGATTTGATGAACCTGGACTGAATAAACTCTTAATATGGTTCATGAACCGAATCATCTCACATCCAAAGGGTGTTCTTGTTACCCACAGGTTGGTCACTAGCACCCATGTATAAACAACAACCATAGTGAATGTTTTTTCCCTAACTAAAGTTGAATACATGAGATATATATATACATGGACCTTATAAACAATGAAAAATTGAAAAAGATATATATGCCATATAGAAATTGAAACAATATAAGTGACACAACACAAAATTATATAAAAATATTTATGGTAAAAGTCCAAAAAATTGAAAACTAAAAAACCGAGACACGACTGATAGAAACATCAACACCTCCTTATGGAACCTTTAATTTTTCTATATCAAAATACAAAATAAGGTTTCTATACTTCCAATGTGGTATATTAGGTGTGAGATAAATATGCTATGTAGGATCCAAAAATATATTTCTATATAACGTTTTTATAAAAAAATATGAATAGTGAACAACATTAAGTAAACGAAGGAATAATAAATAGATAAATTTCTTTTTATCTAAAGCATGGTAATTTTTTTACTCTTTCACGTAGTTCAACATAATCCATGTAAAACAATTTCAAAGAATACCACATATATGAAATAAGTCATATCAAGGAATGTATTTCAAATCATGTCAAATATAATACAAATTAAGTAGAGGTAACATCATCCTTAGATCAGTATTGGTCAGACTAGCTAGGAAACATGTACATGATCATAGATAATCATATACATTAATCATATAGATATAAGAATCGAATCTATAGAGAAGAGGAACACCCATATAAGGTGAACCTCTAAAAATATTCTAACAAATACCTAGAATAATGGTACTATGGAATAGAGTAATAACCCAGGTGTGAACCCCATCATAGTATCAGCAGATGAGGAATAGTTGTTCAACTTCCACCTAAATACTGAAGGCTTCCCTATATTATATTTTCCAAACCATATAGTTAAAACCATGAATTGTAAACCATTTAATAAATACACTTCTCAATTCTTTGAAAATACCTTTTCCTTTACCAAAAAAAGAGAAAACCATAATTTCTCAAAATCTTTTTCCACAGACACTATTAAATATTTCCAATTCATTTATATAAATATATATATAATCATAGTAATACAGTTCGTCTAACATTGTAAAGAGATGGAACAACCTACCTAAATAATTGTTCAATAAAACCCACAATGAGATCCATCAATATAGAAAAACAAAATGACAACAACAGAGTCCCTAGTTTCAATCATTACATCTCAATAATCAATTCAATAGGAAAGATAGTCGATGTAGAAGACATATCACAACATATCTCAAGAACTAACACACCACACCACAACCAACACAATGTTCAACCTCTTAAAAATATCACTCAAAACATATAGAAATGATCATGAATATTATCATCAGAAATGAAGGGATAAAAATTTTTTGAACAACATTATACTGTGTACAAAGACAATGAATAATTATAAAGATCTCTTACCGAGAGAGATGCAGCTCAATGAAGAAAAAAACCAATCACTAATCAAATTGATTGTATGTAGCAGAGGTCCCCAAAATATCATGTGATATCTCCTCAGTATCTAAAGGGAAAACCATGTGGTTGAATGAAAAATTAATCACCCACTAAATTCCATAAAAATAACTAAAAATAAAATATTGACTACATGAAAACATTTAATGATGTGAATTATATTATTTAAAGAAGACAATGAAATATGGGTCACCTTTGATTAAATCTACCGACTTCAACCATTTAATGACATGAACCCAATTCACAATTTCTAAAACATTCACATCATGAACATATTCAAGAAATATTCCTGAAAAATGTTTCACATCATGAAAAATCTTCATGTTGTGAAATTTTCTAGTAGTTATAAAATATTCCAAATTCAGCAGAAAAACAAAAAACATCTCCGCTATTCTTCAAACATTGTAATAACCCCACAAATCATTTGAAATATTTATAAATTAACTCTTTTAATTCCAAAAAAAAGTATCTCCTAATATTAGTTCATTCCCCCAATAAAAGGATCTATATCACTATATTCCCCAAAAATGAACCCAAACATAGAGGCAAATGAAAAGAGATGATAAATACCTAAAAAGGGTCAAGGTATGTCACAAATTCCCTACTATAACATATATATTCCCTCATAATTTATGTGAAAGAGTGGTATTAAGAAAGTGGTGAGGATGTTGATCCTTCATTAATGACTCAATATCTCATGTTTCTAGAGAGTATGATCAGTAAAACCATAATAATATGACCAATGAAATCAAATTCCCACACAATTCTTTTCCCTGTGAGTAAAAAATCTCCACTAGCTAACTCAAAAAATAAATTTCTGGCTCTAACATGATATCTTCCGAAATAATAACATGATATGGTTCAGGATGGTACTTCTTGAGATGAGATATGTAGAAAAAATTATTAATACCTATCAAATGAACTTTCAATTCCAACCTCTAAGAACCCCCCCCCCCCAAGCTGCTAAGTAAACTCAAATTTTTCAACATATCTCGAATATAAATTTCCCTATTTTCAAAGATGACAATGAACTAACCAAGGGGAAATATTCATGAAAATACAGTAATGAATGGAAAACTCTAACAGATGACACCAATTATAATCCTATTATTTATGATAACAATTAGATGTAACCATATTCCTTCATATTTCCTAAATCCTTATTAACTTCTAATTAATGAGACTTAACAATTTAAGAGAGGCCCCACCCACCTATGACTAAATATAAGGTGATATTCATGAAAATCCTTATAAATTATCTAATGGAAAAATTATGACTGAAAAATGATAAAAGTTATTAGAAGAAAACAAAACTAGTCCATGATGGATATCCAATGATATATTAAAATCCATGAATTATACCTAAAGAATATCCTCTTGGATCTAAATATCATGTATTGTGGGACTGTATGTCTACGAATGGTAAGATATACTTAATCTAACATAATTCCCCATAACCTCTTTGAGAATATTCCAGATTTGTGATTTAATCTTAGGATACCCATTGGAAATTTTTCTGGAGGTAAATCCATGGAAGACCATAATATCTTGTATTTACATATTACGTAGTTCTTCAATTTTAGTGTGGTTCTTAATTAGAATAAAGTTATATGACTTTGTCAACCAATCAATCACCACCCAAATTACATTCCCCCATTTGGGAGTCTATGGTAATCTAAAAACCAAGTACATTGATACCACAACCATTTTCCAAATCATCATCAGATGTGGCCAGAGAGACCTTGAAGGTTTTAGATGCTCAATATTTATCAGTTTTAGGTGTAATAGGAGGAAACATAATCTGTAATGTCACCTTTTATATATGGCCACCAAAATAATAGACTGATATCATAATACGTATTTTCTTTGACAGAATAAATGGTCCACAATGGACTATATTAGTAAAAAAAATTGATCTCCTCATTGATGATGGAATGAAAAACCAATCCCCAAAAGGAGAATACCATTTGAATGGAGAGACAAACCAAAAATATTCTCCCCATCATTTATGGTTTCTTCAATTTCCCTAAACTCGTAATCCTACTATTGATCTATGTAGAATAGGTTTGAGGTGGGTTGATGATAAATGAACACTGGTCCATATAAAACATGAAACATCATACTTAGCATCCAGGCATAATTGGGCAATGAATCATATAGGGCTCTACTCCTCCTTGGTTTCAAGAATAGTGTATTTTCAATCTAAGAGAATTAAATTTCCCTTCTTAGAGGTGTAGGTGTTGTCTATGTAATGCTATGAATATATTCCACCCATTTCCTATGTTTTAGATTTAGTTATTACTGAGAAAATATATAAATCAAACTCTTATAGTTAGAAAAGACAGTGAACCTATCCCTAAAAAGATATTGCCCAAGAATTATGAACCTTTATTACTTTATGAAGCTTGAAATCATGAGTGGGATAATTTTTCTCATTATGTAATTTTTTTGATAGTTTTAAGCCAAAAAACAATCATATTATATAAGAAAAAAACATGAATTAACACCATAGGACTTATATAAAATCATATAACTCTTATCAAACTCAGGGAAGATCAAAATACGAGCTGATGTCAGAAGTCATTTCAACTCATCAATAAAATATTGCAATATTGCATCCCTTATGAATTTACCTCCTTGTCAAGTAAGGGAAGTCAAGTTTACGACAAATATTAGATATCCTTTAGAAAAAACTAGTGGTATCCAACAAAACAAAGGAATCTATGATTCTTAAAGACATTCTATGGATCTACCCATAACAAGAAAACCGTTAGAATTTTAGAATCAACTGATAAGCCATGCCACAAAATCGCATGCCCCTAAAAAATTAATTTTTTATCCAATAATTGTATTTGAAAATAATTCCATAAAAATAGTTTCTCCTAATTATTTCTGTATCCAAACTCAAATTATCATCATGCTCATTCTAGGATCTCGAATAAAATAAAATATCATCCACGAACACTACCAAATAAGTTTCAATATACCCATAGAACATATGGTTTATCACATACATAAAAACTGTTATCGCATTAGTCATAACAAAAAACATCACATGATAGTCATAATAGAAATAACTTCTCTTGAATTCATTATTTGGTATATAATACTCCCAAACATTGATTTTATGATCAATGGACCAAAGATCAATCTTTGAAAACCAAATTTACACCTTTAACTGATTAAAAAAATAATCCACATGGGAAAAGGGAACTTATTTTTAACCATTAATTAGTTAAATTTCTGATAGTTCACAATATATTGGAGTGAAACTTATTTCTTATTATAAAAGTGAACCTGGGGTGCTAAATAAAAATTGTGATGGTGATAAAAAAATTTCACCACATGATTATCCAAATGAATCTTGATCTGTACAGCTCTTTTGGTACCATATGATAAGAGGATTTCAAAACTGGTTGGATACCCATCAAAAAGTATATCATAATATCTTCCTATATATCTGGAGAAATACTTGAGAAATATTCTGAGAAAACATTAGAAATTTCATGAATAATAGTGTGATGATCAATAATAGAAGAAATTTCTTCATGCTTAAATACTAATACAGATAACAAATTCATGAGCATTGAGAAGGAAGGTCCTACATAAACATACCTCAGATAACACTATCCCTAAAACACCAATGAGATAACATTATTAAAAAATCACCAATCATGCTAATGGTAAAAATCAGGACCAAAATAGTGATACATGAGCTGATCCATTCCAATGATGAAATCAAACAGATCCAGATCTAGAATGAAGAAATCCTAATCTAACTCTATATTAGATATCGATAGTAAACTAAAACGACACTGAAAGACATACTCTTTACTCATTTCATGAGGTGTCACTAACTCCATGAAAAAGGATCAGAGTTCCATTGTAACATTAATAGTTACAAAAAAATGGACAACTATAAATTAATAGGGGCAATGGTATTAAATAAATATGTCGCTAATGTATATACAATAAAGATAGAACCTCTCACTATTACTAGACACATATCTATATCTATTTGAAGCTCATATACTATGTGATGGTTCTTAACTCTGGAATATTGTGGTTGGAGAAAGGTAGTATTTGATGAATATGATTGAACCATGGTAGCCTTTGGAGTTGATGATCTTTGACCACGATAAGGCATACAAAAGTTTGATATAAAAACTACAGATGAACACAATAATAAAACCTATTTCACATATTCACAAATGTGGAAAAATAATGATAGGTGTTCCAAAAAAACTCCACACTGATAGAATTTTATAGGCACTCTAATGGATATAAAATTGTTAAAAGTATGTTTTATGAAAAGCACCACAACCACCACTCTTGTGATGATGATTCCGATTACTCTTCTTTCCCTATGTTACACAAACATTTCAATTGGGTGTAAGAGATGGGGAATAATAATCAACCATTCCTTCCATATCCATCTCTTCCATCATACAAATGTGCAAAATATCCACTTAATTTAAAACAATTTGTATATATACACACAATCATAAATATTTCTACGAACCATGCATGTACATTTGAGCCTTCATTTTGTTATTATTTACAAACTCAAGAGAAAAAATAGTTATGTGAGCCAATTTGTGTACACTGACACCAAATGATCTCCCTGATTCAAGGAGAGGAACTACAAATAATTTACCATCATTAATGACTCTGGAAGAAAATACTAGAATAAGAGTGTCTTAAAACCCCTACAATCCAAACCCACATGTATGTCCACCTAAAATATGGAATCCCACCATCCTTTATTAAGACCCTCATGTTTGAACACTATGCGCTTCACCTTGATATTGACATGTGTTTCTAAGAAGTTGATGATCTGATCGATAATGTCAAACCAGTCCTCCACCTCTTGAGGTTTATTAATACATACAATGTATGGTGTATTTTCATGTAAAAACAATTATGATTGATCTATATAACCTTGAAATCCAAGTTTTAGCTTGAAAACAATGTCCTATACTAGCGATAATTTTTAGTTAAAAACATTTATTCATGAATGATAACATCAATAATATTCTGATCTAAAGGATGATTCCCTTGAGGAGAATCCACTACACCCTCTAGAAAAACCCCTTGAAGATCTCTCGTAGGCATACCACTTCCCATAAAAATTGATAAAATTTTCAAATGATAAGATAATCATCATTAAAACCAAAAAGACATAAGAAAAAACATTGATTAATATCAGGAAAACAAAAATAGGAAACACACACACAAAAATCCCATGAAAACCTGATTTTATTATGGAATTTTCTAGACAGAAACTCTCCACAACCTACCTCCCAAGTTATGAGAATCCAAACTCCATTCTAAGAAATTCCCAAATCCAAACACATCCATGCCTCTAATAATGAGCTATGATTAATGTGACCCAGATTCCCTCTCCAACTATAACCGAACCAAAACCATCACATACCCAAAGGGTCTTTCTGATCACCACTAACTGGTGACTTGCACTCAGACATAAGAAACAACTAGCCTAAAATTTTTCTCCAAACTCGAGAAAACAACATGACACACACACACAGACACACTACCATAAGAAAAAAATATTAATGAATAATAAATAAAATTCATATAAAAAGGAAATATTATAAGTGATACAACCATAATTAGCTAAAAATCTCCCAATTAAATGTTGAATAAATAAGTAAAACTAAAAACTAAAACAATAAATTCATGCTATAACATGGGAAAACTCCCAAAATATCACCACCAACTACCTAGACACATAAGATATAATCCTCAAAACCTCAATGTGGTGCCTTTCCATTCAATACATTATAATACATAATAATGTCTACACACTAAAAAATGGGTGTATATGATATGAGCTAAATAGGACAGGTAGGATCCCACCCATGTTTTCCATATCACGTCTCTATAAAAAAGACGAATAATGCTCAATTATAATAAAAAAGTCTTAAAAAATAGTTAAATATTGTTAATATAAAAACTATGGTAAAAAATTTACCCCTTTTCCCAATTTTCCAAATAATCTAGATAAAATAGTTTCCTATAATACCACATATATCAAAGTAGTCAAATAAATGAATTTATCACATATCATGTCAAATCATAAAAAAATGAATAATATCTAACATCATACAAAGCATAACTATATGTACAAATAGATAGGACCCTCATACATAATCATAGAAAACTATCCACATCAATCTAGTAGATATATTCATAGAATATAGAGAGAAGAGGAACACCCTATAAATTGAACCTCCTAACTACATCAAATAAATCCCTTGAATAAAGGGCCTAGGGTGAAGAGGAAGACCCCATGAGTGAGCCCCTATAAAGTATGAAAATATGAAACCTATTACTACACCTTTCACTTTATTGCCAATGAATTTCCATGTGCTACATTATCCACATCATTCCATAAAATCCATTTTTTTATAACAATTTCATAAATCCACATCACAATGATTTGGAAATAAATTTTCTATTACCAAAACAAGGGAAAAATCATATTTTCACAAAAAACCCATATCAACACTCACAATTATATCATTCTATTATAATTATAAAAAAATTTATAAAACAAGATTAATATAGTTCATCCAATATATGCATGAGATAAAACCACCTAACTCAAACTCAGTTAAAACAATCCCACAATAAGATCCACCAACTCAGAAGAATGGTTGGATAATAATAGAGTCCTTATTATCAATCCATACATATAAAAATTAATTCAATAAGATAGAAGATCAATGGAAAAGATATGCCACAACATACCTCAAAGAAATCTCTTTCCTCACTACAAGGAAAACAAGGTCTATCCTCCAGAAGAAGATCCCACTACAGATCTAGAAATAATAAAGAAGACTATCATCATAGAGAAATATACACATAAACATATTAAAAATTTTCTACTAAGATCAATGATAATGAAGATATAGAAATATGTATTACCTAGAGATACATAGTATGAAAACTATGATTATCAATTTCCCAATGAACATTCTAAAATGAGTAGAGACACCCTAAATTTTATGGCAGAGATCCTAGGACTCTAGATAGAAATACATTCATTGAATTAAAAATTATTCAAATTCATAGCACCCAATAGTTTGTAAACATGATTTATTCATAATGTGAAAATGTTTCATAATTTTAATTTCTTAATTAATGAAAGTCAATAAAAAACATGCCTCCATGGATTAAAAATACCAACATTGGCCATTTAATGATGTGAAACCAATTCATAGTCTGTAAACCTTTCACACATTGAACAAATTCATAACATATTATTGAAAATGGTTTCATGTCACATAAAATATTTAATATGTTAAAATTTCCAATAGATGGTTAATAGTCTAGATTCAATATAAAAAAAATCCATTTCCTATGTTCTCTAAACTCAGAAAGAACCCTATAAATAATTTGACATGTATATACTAGGAATCTATTAATTTCAATAA
Organism: Viscum album; assembly: GCA_963277665.1. Taxonomy (NCBI): domain Eukaryota; kingdom Viridiplantae; phylum Streptophyta; class Magnoliopsida; order Santalales; family Viscaceae; genus Viscum; species Viscum album. The sequence continues at coordinate 4,072,640 of OY728140.1, forward strand.
AAATAAAACCCTGATCATTAGGAAATTTTCAAAATAAAATTCTATATATCCTTATTACCCTAAAATTACACTCAAACAATCTTGGAAATGAAAATAAAGATGAAAAATGTAAAAAAGTTGGTAACTGAATGTTATAATAGTGACCCATACATTTCAAAAATAAATATCACAAATAATTAGATAAAGATTTATTACATAATATTATGATCCATTCCAGAATAATAATGGTTTATAATATTTTAATTCATAGATATATAAAAAAATTTACATAGAGGATCTATATAATCTCATAGTTTTAAAATCATAAATAAATTCCTTCTTAGACACATCATACAAAAAACCATTCTATGTATCATGAGGAATGGAACTTATAATGATCATTGAAATAATATTCTCAGTTAGTGTAATAAAGTGGGTTATCAATTAGCATTCAAACATAACATGTTAGAAATTATATGAATACATGACATTAATCATAGAAAAATATATCTTTAAATTTATATATTATAATAATAAATCATGGAATAATTCCTATTAGATCATAAAAAATGAATCATAAAGGTATCAAAGAACATGATCCATGATGAAATATCTTGGTCCTAAGATCAGGTCATAAAAGTGTTGAAAATGGTGTTTGGAAATAATAATATAATAAATAAAATTCCAAGACAACATACTATGACATTCAAATCTTGTTAGACTTGGTATAACAACCTATGTACTTTTATTGGCATTGAGATAACCTCTAGTGTACCATATTTTGTTGTTGGGATAACCTATCCTTTATACTCTTTTTTACATAGAATAGGAACCTATGTATTAGTTTAGATGATAGAAAATGAATCTTTTCCCAAATAGTGGGAAGAAAATATAATTTGCAACCAGACTGTGGGAAAATAATTAATCCATTCATATGTATGCCATAAGTTCATAAAAAAATTCATAATAACTTGACCTATGAAAAAATGGGTTTCATTACTATTTCATTATTATTACAAATTTTTTTAGAGAAATTATAAATATTGTATCATGTTATCACATCTCTAGTATACCATATGTAATATCAAATGATGTTAACATAAATGAATAATGTCTTCAAAATATCATTGAAACCGTTCTTGAGGAAAATGAAATTTTCATATTGAAAACACTTATTTGTAATAAAAAATTTAAAAATAATATGGAATATATTTTCATTGAAAATATCCATGGAATAATGTAAAATAATCACCAAATCACTGATAATCCATGAATGAGGGAAATTCTATTCATGAAATGTATGTTAAAACAATGATTTCATTCTAATTTTCAGAAAAAAGTCAATAGTAATGTGTTTGTAAAATAACCATAAAGTTCATTGGAAACATTTTATAGATAATTAAAACATGTATAAAATTTCCTTAAAAATGATATGTTAATACTAAAAACATTATCTAATACATTTTATATAATACATAGACATTGAAGAAAAGATTCCTGACCAAATAGGATTATATAATGTTTTTAGTCAAACTTTTTCCCCATAATTTAAAGTCAAAAGAGTGGATAATGGTACTCTTACAAGAAAATTTCATGGATAACTAGATCATAATATAATGAAATGGGTTTATCAAAAAATTATCATATAATTTAATTTAATTTAATTAAAATTATAAATAACTTAAATCAAAATGATATTGAAACATATATCCCGTCTATTGTGGTAACTTTTGAATTGTAATCCATCAAAAGACAATAAAGTCAATTAAATAATTAAATACATTACTATAAGAATATTCATTATATATATAAAAAATATAAAAGTACATTAAAAAAATGGAATAAAGAATATACTGATATGGAATGTGTCTCATACGAAGAAATGTGAGATATTAAATCCTCATAAATCAAGTTTCAATTGTTCCGAAACAAATATAAAATTCATTATAATAAAAAATTATTATAATTATATATATGATGGATTTAAATTCTTATAATATCATATATGATCAACCTATAACATTTTAACAAACATTTTTTAATAATTAATTATCTAAATAATCATTTCCATGTCGTAATTGTTTTAATATTTCACGTAATATTAGGATATACAGTTCTAGACCTTGCACATTGATCATGGATACATTATCTATAGAATTTGTATGATATAAATATCATGTGTATTAATTATATATATATTTACAATCACCCATATAATTTAATGTTATAAAAATGATGTAGAACATTAATGGATAAGGAGGGTCATATGAACACATGATTTCTATTTTAATTTTCATGTAAAATGATAGAAAAAATGAAAAATAATAATTTATCATTAAAAAAAAATAATTTTCTTAATAACATGTGTATAAAAAAAATTTACATTATTACCATCTGATAAATGAATAAATTAATAAAATAATACATCACAATGTGGTGGTGGTAGTGTACATATATAAATGATCGATAATATCATTTTTCAATAGATCAGAATGAAATAATATATATCTGATATTATAATATAATAAGAATAATTATATAATAAATATTATATAAAGACATTAATCATATCATAATAATAATATATGACTGATTTTAATTAAAAATAAATTTCATAGTTACATAAAAGCCACAGTCCAAATTTATGTAAGAGCAATGCTCTCGCATCACAGTTAATGGAAAAGAGAAGGAATAATGGTGGATCCTAAATAATAGTAACATTTAACTATATTTTTTATACTGAATTTAATAATTTATTTTCTATACCATATATTTAGAAGAGTGAAAATATTAAATAATTTGATTTATGTCTGATTATATCAAATATAATAATAATATTTCATTGGGAAATTTTTTAAGACACCTTCTAACTAGAAAAGAATTAAATATTTATCTCATGACTATCAACATAAAATTTTTCTACTCTAAGATACCATGATGTGATGAAGAATGGATCATACTTTTTATACTATTTCCACAAATATATCACATCCTAATAGATTTATTTTTTTATAATCATCCTAGTATTTTGGATTTTTACACACTGTTCTATAAGTGAATTTAAAAAGAGACATCTATTTTTTCATGTTTATGCCAACTTTGTATGAAAAATATACTTCAGGAAGGTGTTAATTTGAACCAAATTTAAAATGAAATGATCAATACCTTATCATATCCTCTAGGGATTTAATGGGTTTTTTGATTCAACTTCTATCAATGGATGATAATTAGTACTGAAACACATATCTGAATCTAAATCTTATCGAGGACTTCACTGAAACATTAAGGTAAACCATGGATTTTGATAACATAAAATAGAATATAGTACTCAATACAGTTATACCACATAATTAATTTATAATCTACAAATATGATAAGATTTGGAATATTATATGATATAAAATAACTGTGTTGACTTCATAAAGTGGTCAATGAGAATGAAGATTGGTGTATGTCCTTGAGTTGTTTCGAGAAGTAAAATTACATAACTCATTCTATAGTTTTCCCATTTCCATCATGAATTGATCATAGTTATATACTGCACTTAGATTTCTATCTCCCGATCTTAACATGCTGATATACCATGTAGATGAATACCTACTCTAAAATATCTATATTTATGTTGTCCCACTATAAATATTTTCCTATCTTTATACACCATCAAAATTTATGGATGAATACATAATTTTTATCGATGAGATATTTAAATAATTCATTTATTATGTCTTTTATTGATTGAAAAATAATAATTTCTAGAGGCATATCACTCCACCACAGTCAAGGTTTGACCCATGAACATTTTTCACCATATTTACTAGCTCTACAACTTTCTTATGTTTCTCATTAATCTTATCATGTATATATTGTTTAATAGTCAATTATGAAATATATTATTTATCTCATTCCTTCCTGATTTCATGATATAAACATTGAAAATATAGAAATGTTGATTCATTTGTGGTTATCATTATATACAATCTTGGTTGAACTATTCAACTCATAGAATCTACCACCCTGTTCTCTATCACATGTTAATAATATATATACTATTCATAATCATTAATCATATATAAAAATATTCAATAGAACATATTTAAATATTCATGGGTGAATATATACTATACACTTTATATATATATATTTAATATTTCTATGAAAAGATAATTCCTATATATCATTAATGTAAAACTTTTCACATCTAACTAAAAATCATTGGTTGTGTAATTTTTCTCTTAGAAAATTAATATTCATGGGGTATATATGATTGGAATTTCAATTTTATTGATGATGAATCATGGTCCCTTATCTTATATATCACTATAGATCACTACCCTTCCCTACTATAGGGTAGTTTTAGTATAGGTTCACTTACTAACCTAATATTTGGTTCATTAATTTCCTCATCAAATTCATATATACATAGAAACCTAACTCCCATTAAAGTTAACATATTTAGTGGATTAATTATCCATGATATAATATTTACAATGTGTCCACAATATAAAAAAGGAAAACTATAAATTTCTGTCACCACGGTTCGTCTGGGATAAAATCTCGTAAATTATATATTTGACAGATCAACTAGTATACCCTCAACTGAGGTTATATGTCCCAAAAAATGCTACTTACTATAGTTGAAATTAAAACTTGATATATATTTCATAGAAAATTTATTTTTCATATGGGATTTTGTAACGCCCCGACCCTAGTTTCCCAGAGTCGGTGCATTATTACATAACATTGGCATGATCACAAGAAAGATCAAATCTCGAAAGACCGATTGGTTTAGTAGCCTTGGAAACACTAGATATATTCATAAGTCTTACATTACATCATAAAATGAAAAACTACTACAACAACATATTGTCTCCATAATCCACACTCATATCCCCACATAATATCCCTGTAGGTCATTCATAATTTACTTCTTCACTTCCTGGGAAAAATAAAACATAGAAAAGGGGTGAGCTCAAATGCCCAGTAAGGATAACAATATAGCGGAAACTTTCATAAATAAGAATAAACATTTAAGGCAATGTATAAATAAAACAAAATCCTTTCAAACTTGAACTTTCAACATAGTATGGCATAAATAAAATGAAATAATGCCATTTACTTATTCACATGGTTATTCTACTAATCGAATAATCACATGCAAAATCAATAACCACTTTCATAATGATGGAATGCATAATGCCAGACTATCATAACCACAAAGACAAGGCCTCGTGCCAAGACTACAAATAAGATTTTGTCAAGGACTTGTGCCAAGACACTAGTTTGTCTCATGAGACCTACCGATGCATCGAGGATCTATAGCGGGCTCCACCCGTCACATATTAAGTCCAATGCATTCCCATATGAAAAGGCTTAAACATAACATAAACATTCGTATTAAAACTAGCATACGAAATGTTAATACTTTCACCATAAACCATGAATGGTATAAAAATAGAACATCCATAGTCAAAAAAATCACAAAACCTTCAATATAATATAGAAGTTTTGTATCATAACAAATCAACTTTAAATAAGCGTAACATCCATCAAAGGATGTTGACATAGATGAAATCAAAATTATTTTTAAAGAAATATCTCTTTTTATTTTGAAATCATTTAAGATCCATATAAAATAAACCATTTTCTTTTAAAATATTCTTATAAGCTTGTAAGGGAAGCTTTGAAGATTTTATAACGGCGGAAAATAGACGCACCCGCCGTATAAGTTAAAAAAATATTCTTACCTTAATTCTGTCGAAAAGGTTAAAAAGGACCTTGTTTTGAAAATGACGGAAAGATTCCTTTATAAAACTCTTATAAAAAGTCAAACAAGGGTATAAATGACTTTAACCCATATTCTTGTAAATAATAAAAATGTTTTGAAATACATTTCGAAGAAACATGGATGTGGATGATAAAGAAATCCCAGTAGATTATTACATATAAACAACCTCGGATAATGAAGAGATTGTGAAATAAACCCTTACCTTGTACTTTTCCTTGGTTGGGGTAGGTTAACCTCCTGTATAATGGTGAAATAATTGTTATTAAATTATACAAGAATCATATATATTAATATGATATCATATATGATCTTTTAACATTGATTTGTTAATAATATCTTAGAATTATCATCGTTTCGGGTGTTAACTTACTCATTTTATTTTATATTTTTTGTTACATAAGCCATGTTTGTTGTATCTTATTCATATCCATAATGATATCAAGTCCTTAAACATCATTTCTAAATCATCAAATGATAATTATACTTTAATGGATACGATGGAGAATGATTCTCATCGCGTTCGTGGAGACGGTAGTCCGTACGTACGCACGAGCGACAATATCATTCTTTTGATATTAAAATAATATATAAATGGATGGTATATTATATATACAGAATCATTAACATGTTATATTTATTATTTACATGAGTTACACATCATTATTATACCCATCCAAATAATAATATATTGAATAACAATTACACCACGACGTGGAGACGGTAAGTCGTACGTACACACGTATGGTGACATGTTATTCAAAGGGTGGATAGAATACTGAATATGGTTGTACCATATTTATAATAACATCACAGTATATGTGAGATACTGGAGTTATTATTTTAGAATGGTAAGAACAAAGAAAGAAGAAGTGGAAGAAGAAAGGAACTTGAAAAGGGGTGGAGAAAACATTACCTCTTCTTCAGGTTCTTCCTTTTGATTTGATCAAAAGGGCTCCTTAGGTTGGCTTTCTGATCGAACTAAGGCCTCTAGGTTGTAGTGAGGGATGTTGGGAGAGTATTTGGGAAGAGTTTGGCCGAACCAAAAGGCTTTGAAGGTGTGAAGAAATGAGAAGGAGGAGTGAAACTTTTATAAGAGGGGTGAGGGGCACCTTTGGAAAAACTAAAAATATTAATTTATAATAAATTCATATTCGGTTTCTAATGGCTCCAAAGTTGATTATTCAAAGGTTAAGGTGGGGATAGGTCTCAAACCACTAAACCAATAGAATTTAGACAGGTTTGGGTACTTATATTAACCTTATCTTTAAGTATTAACTCTAAGTTAATTAGTTTCACTTTTAAAATATCTCTTTGTATTTTTATATAATATGGTTAATAAAATTACTATATACATCCAAGAGACCCCCCAAGTGGTCCATTAATGATGCACCTATCATGATATAAGTCTTTTGGCCGAACCTTAGATTTTTAGGAATTTAATATCAATTAATAATATAATATTTGTTTTAAAAACCCTTTTATGTCAATTTGGACACTATTCAATAGTTGATTTTTGTGAAACTCATAACAGATTGATTACTTCGAACAAAGTAAATTAAATCAATCCTAATATATCATAGTATCCTAGAAAATTAGTTTAATTCATTAAAAGTTTCATATTATATTTATTTGGGTATTTATAATATCAATTATTTTAATTTTTCACTATTATAGTAATTAATTCATCATCACTGTGTCATAAATAAATTAAATTATTTAATGTCTAAAAATTATAAATGAACTATAACTATGTAGGAAATCTTTTTATATTTATAATGAATATTTATAATCTAAAATCCAACATATATAACCCTATGTAAAAATTCTTTTTCTAAAAGATATATGCTTGTGTCATTTTTGTATTCATTTTAACATAATTAAAATAAAGTGTCCCTATCACCTACAAGTGGCACCATGGGGTCCCAAAATCGACCCAAAGATGCCTATGGTCGAACATGTATCAACCAATAAGGCTAGGACACGTTTTAGTGTAATTTAGTATTATTATAATATTATTTGTTAACCCTTATTTACCGGATTTACCCTTAACCATGGTAAATAAAATATTTACCGCAGTAATTATTCAAAATGTCTAAAAATAAAAGTTACCTATTTACAAAATTTGAACATCCGGATTCCAAATATGGAATCCATTTTTCTAAATTCAAAACACAGAAGTGGCAGATATTAATTTTAAATTAATTCCCGCTGTCAAAACAAAAAGCGTGTTTTTAAAAGATAATAACTATCAAAAGATTGACACTTGTTTATGTTCGGTTTAATTGTAAAATTATGTCCAATGACCAAAATTATATTAAATGGTAAAAATATATTCTAAATATACTTTAAAACCACTCAAATTCATAATTTATCACTATTAATTATTTTGATTAAAAAAGTTGTTTTTAATTAAAATTTAGTAATTTTCACTATTCATCAAAATATGAAAGTTATCCGAAATGTACCAAAATTTCACCTTAGGCTAAATTCGGTATTCCGAATCCAAAAATGAAGTCCATTTTGAAATATAAAATATATATAATTTCAAAAAGTATGTATTACTATTCATAACGGCTAGTTTGATTGGTTATGGTGTGTTAGAACTCGGTGTTGCGTACAACACACGCTATCACATTATTCAAAGAGAAGCGTACCGTAGAAGCTTGGGGTGTTACAGATTTAATAAACTTATCAAGTTACCATAATTCTTGTAACATCCCACCCCTCCTCATTGGCTTGAGTTGAGGCAGAAATGTGACTCGACCTTAAGCAAAATCCCCAAGATGCTAAAGGCCGGAAATAAATTTTGTGGGCTTCAAGAACATGTTGGGGATGATTTTAAATTTTTGAAAAAACAACTAACCAATAATAGAATTACCACATACTACTACATGATGCATGTCAACAATGTATTACATTTCAACAGTACCAAAAGACCACCATAACCAAAAACAACATAACTAGAATCAGAGTACCAAAGCAGAAGACTAAATGAAAAAAAATCAAAGACTCAAAGCCATAAGTCCATATCTACACACTGAGATCCAAGCTCCACCACCAACAAAAATCCTAAACATCATGATGTTCCACCACAAAAATGAGATTCCTTACCTTTACCCTTGTCATGGAATATAACATCTAAAAAATCACCAAATTTTCAAAGTAAGTGGTGAGTAATAATAAAAAATAGGTTTTCCCCAAATTACTTTCTTACACACACCACTAGGATTTAACACGTTAGCACAAATATATGAAAAATTTATATAAAACATTTTGGAAGAGTTCAAAAAATTAAAACCAGATAAATATACCCTTATCATGACATTTTACCCAAATAAACATATACCAAAGGAAAGAAACCAAAGATTTAATTACCTATTTCATATTAGCATAACAAAATTAATTCCACATTTTTGAATGCCTACCACAACCATACACACAATTTTCCACATGAACTCGGTGTTTCCAATGACAGTGGAACATCATGCCCAAACTTGTCAAAATTTTATAGTGGTATTTCATGCCCACATTCCAATCCTTTAATGGTGGTCCTTCACGACCAATATCCATCTGAAAAAAACCATGCCTATACCACATAAGACAATAATCATAGAAACTATCATTTACCAAAACCCTATCAACCCACAATTTTTAAAACCAATTAACCAATTATTCTAAATAACATTTTAACAAATAATTCCAAATCATTTCAATATTATCAACCATTTATTGAAATAACCATCAAATCACCATGATAAGAAATACCATTTCTATAAAAGAACACTTTTAATGAAAACCAATTTCGGAACAATTTTCATGAAATCAACCAAGAAAATGATTTTTAAAATAACTATTTAAAAAATCCAATAACAAAGCATAGTGCTCAAGAATTTCAAAATTTCCCCAAAATCCACAAATCATAACATAAAACAACATCACACATCAATTTCACAATCAATTTCAATAAAAATAATTAGTTCCAAATTAATAATTCTAGTTATAGAAAAATGGAGCCAATAGAGAATCCACTTACCTTAGGTTTTGGTTAAATTTAACCACCACACAACCTCACCCCAAATACGACTGAAAACACCAAAAAACTACCTTAGATATATTTTCCAAACATTAGTATTCCCAACAATAAAAATTTAATTAACAATACCCTAGATCTACGTATGATTGAAGTGGATATAGGAAACAGAGAGAGAGGTCTAGATCTAAGAAAAACTAAGAAAAAACCAAGAGATGAGACTTACAAGGAAAAAATATCCTTTACCACACCAGGAAAGCCCTTGAAAATTCATCCAAGATGAGTGTAAGAGGTGTGATAACCCCTAAGAATAATTAATCTTGATTTGGATTTGAGTGGAAGAAGAAATGGGTGTTTTAGGGTAAATCCTATGTAACCCCATTTTTAAAACTCCATTTTTAAAGCCGCACATAGTTATCTCGCACGGTTAGACAAAGCATGCGCTAACCATGTGACTAATATTATCCCAAAGGGTTCCTTTCGTATTTATACCACATGGTTAGATAAAATGTGTACTGACCATGTAAAATCCAACTATCTCAAGTTTCATGCTTCACCTGGGATGGACACACAATTTGGTAAATGTGCACCTTATATATGCACCATCCCATATCCCTATGCATCACTATGCATAATTAATTGGGTTTATTTCATGGTTTCAACTAACTTTGATCAAACAGTGCACCCTTAGAATAGGTTTCAAACATTCCCCATTCATTTTCAAACTCTACCAAACATTAAAAAACCACTTTATATACATAGAGAGACATAAAAAAGGGTTATATACCTCAAATAAATGGTACTACATTCTCCCCACCATTAACCATTCCATCCTTGGAAATTTGAAAACTATCATTTTTCTGAATGTTCTCAAACCATTGATCAACCATCTCCTTTTCCCATTCCCAAGTTTCCTCCTAAATCTGACCATGTTGCCACACAACCCAAACTAAACTGTTGATTTTCCCACAAAAGAATCTCTCTTTACTATCCACAATCCATACTGGAATATGCACCGATGAAGAATCTAGATCTAGATCAAGATGGTCACAATGAATCACATGGTAAAAATATGGCTAACACATTTTTAACTATGACACATGAAACACATTGTGCACTATACTAAACCATGGTGGAAAATCCAACTGATATGAAACATCTCTAACCCGTTGAAGTATATCAAAAGGCCCAATATACCTTAGATATAACCTACCCTTTATTCCAAAACGACGATGTCCAATTCTATGAGTAATTTTCAAGAACACATTTTCTCTTACCTCAAACAATAAAGACTATCGATGATGATATGCATACAAATTTTGATGACCGTGCCATCTCCATGCTTTTCTGAATCAACTAAATCTTATCTGTAGTCTCTTGGAGAAGGATCAACCAAAAAATGATACCTCACTTATTTCCACCCAATATAGTAGAGAACAACATGGGTACCCATACAATGCTTCAAATAGAGCCATATGAATTGAAACCTGATAATTGTTATTATACGAGAACTCCAATAATGAAAAGTGATCCTCCCATTTGCCACCAAAATTCATCACACAGTCCCACACCATATCATCTAATGTTTGTATTTTTCTCCTGGATTTCCCATCCGTCTGAGGATAATATGCCATGCTCATTTTCTACTGAGTCCCAATTTTTTGTTTTAAGGATTTATAGAAATGAGATGCAATCCTCATATATCTATTTGATACAATCAAAACTGGGAGACCATGCCTCTTTACCACTTCACAAATATATATTTTGGAGGGATCCTCCACTGTATAATATTCTCGAATCGGGATGTAATGATTTGACTCTGTGATCCGATCGATAATCACCCATATGGAATCATGTTTCTCAACTGTTCTTGGGATACATATAACATAATACATAATTATCTATTCCCACATTTATACTGGGATAGGCAAAGACTCCAACATACCTTCCAACTACTGATGCTATTCTTTGAAATTCTAACAATTCATGAATCTAAAAAAAACTGTCCCATGTTCCTTTTCATAATATCCCACCAAAACTATGCTTTCGAAGAATTATAATTTTTTTTGAATTCTAATATGAACAAACCATCTAGAATGATGATAAGAACTATGAAGTTTATCTTAAAAATACACAATACAACCATCCAATTTTGAAACTAAAACACTGAATTTCCATCCAATTTCCAACCCTCAATTGACTCCACACTATTTAGTTTTGACCTTATATCCACACACTCTAAATAAGACCATTGTACCTCTATAAAAAAACCAACCAAGTTAGGAACCAGGAAAACTTGAAAGAAAACCTCTATATCACCTTAGTATTCACAATCCAACCACATATCTACTATAACCAACATTAACTTCCATAGATCTGATGCTTATTTTCCAACTTGATCATATTAATTTATACTTAATGCATCCACCACTGAATTTACTTTACCCAGTGTGTACATAAAGTTGAAGTCAAACATATATAGGTACTCTATCTACATCCTTTTACTTAGATTCAAGTTTCTCTATGAGATAATATGATTTATTCTCTTTTGAAAAAACCATGATTGGTGCTAATGTAAGATGATCCTTAACATCTTAAAATGATTTCTAGCACTGCTCATTCCATTTAAATGGAACATTATTTCTTGTCAAAGTTGTCATAAGAGAATATAGTCATGAAAATTCACAAACAGAGCATCTATATGACCCAGATAGACCAAAAAAGATCTATATCTCGAAATCATTCTTCAATGGTTGCTAATAGGTAATGACCTATATATTTTCTGTATCCATTAAAACACCCTTTTCAGAAATAACATTTCCCATAAAACATACCAATTGTATCCCAAAGTCACACTTTTACAATTTGGAATACAATTAATGGTATCTCAAGATTCCTAAAACTACTGCCAAGTGTTTCTCATGATCCACCCTTGTCATTGAATATACTAGAATATCATCCATGAAGACCACCATAAAAGAATCTATATATATCTAAATTTTTTGATTAATCAATTCCATGAACACCACTGGTGAATTTTTCAGACCAAAGGGAATAACCCCATACTCCAAATAGCCAAATTTACTCCTGAAATATCGTTTTGGAATATGATCTTTCTAGAACCGCAATTGATGATATCCTAATCACATGTCAATCTTGGAGAACTACATATCTTCCATCAATCAAGAAAATAGGTAATCAATTTTTGGGAGTGGTACCAGTTATTTATTGTAACTTGTTTAATCTTATTATAGTCAACACACAACCAAAGAGTTACATCTAACGTTTTTACAAACAACATCAGTACTGACCATAGGAACATACTAGGATGGATAAACCCTTTATTTTCTAACTCCTAAAACTATAATTTAATTCCATCAATTATGTTGTTTCCATCCGATAAGATAGATGTGATATAGGACTGGTCCCTAGAAGAAGATCAATCGTAAACTCTACTTTTCTCATGGGTGGTATCGTTGATAATTATTTAAAAAAGACATGTAGAAACTGGTTGACCACTGCCAGAAAACTAACTTTATCAACCTCTTAGATTGATGCCAATTTTAAATATTATAACTAATACAAGATCATCCCAACCACTGGTACCAAAAAACCCATTGCACCAATCTTTTTATTCTTCTCCCTGCTAAAAAGATTCTCAACGCTATCCTTAGTCATGAAACTAACTATTTTTACATAATAATAAACGTGGGACTTAAACATCACCAATCAATACATAAGAAATATTAAATCATACAAATCCATCTCACGAACAGTGAAGTCACACATTAACTCAATCCCTTCCACAACTAAAAAACATGCACTAAATAGGAAGGATCAATACTATTTTCTATAGAGAGGAGTTTGATGCTTTAGAATAGAAGGAATATTTCTACAATTAAACCCAATGAACCAATTACATGAGAAGAAATGAATGAATGGTATGTAACAATATCAAACAACACTTTCATAAAGTTATAATTCCATATAATCATACCTCTAACCATTAATGACCTCGACTAATCATCCACCACAACTTGATCAGCTTCGAAAACTTGCTTACTTGCCACACTTTTCTATTAACTTCCTTGATGAAATTTACCCTAATAGGAATTCATGTTATTCCTATAATTACAATTACTAACTCTTATTTATTGATGAGGGTTCTACTGCTTCACTCATTTCGTAGATGTATAGGATGCTTGTGACCTCTGAGCAGTTTCACAAACACCTAACCTCATAGCATTGTGATAATAACACTGAAGGTTTTTCATATTCATAAAATTATGAAAATCTCGAGGTTTTGACATAAAATCCCAGTTCATGTTGCCTATATAACCATACTAAAAATATCCTAGATTTCTATGAGGCTTCAAAACAAGATTTACTGATTCTGCTGTCGGATTATGAGCCATAGTACTATCTTGGAAATATGTGTCCCTCTTCTTGTTGATCCTCGTGTTAGAGTACCCACTATATTCAATGGGTACCAACATGCTTCCCCAGCATATATCCCTAAGGATATACCTTTAAGACACTATTTCTTTACTTAACATCTTTGTATAATACCTTATACACTACAATGAAATTTTGGAATAACATTTGTTCTCCAGCCTGATTCAAATATCTACGCCTTCAAGGTCACACTGGCTGCAATCTCAGGTGAAAACTAGACTAAGTTCATGAACTTAAAAGCATATTACATCTCTAAGAGGTTATATTGCTTCAAACTGTAGAAATCCATTATACACTTAATTTTGAACGTATAAAGGTAGAATTGTTTTCTAAACAATTCCTCAAAATCCTCCCATGTCATACCTTGGTCCGTTCTAGCTTGGATCACCAACTCCCACCATTGACATGAAATATCATCCAACATGTTCATCACCAACTTCAATTTTAACTCTAATTTTATTCCTAGTAAATATTTGATTTGATTCATCTTGTTCAACCATGCTTCCTCCCTTTTGGCTCCGAATCGTCCTAAAAAATGGCTGGATTTTTCTTTTGGCGTTAAACCGAGTGATGCAAATGCTTTGGATAATCCATTATATTCAAAAACTACATATATTGGAAAGGTTTCAAGATGCTCTAAAATATCTGTTGGGTCATCTAGGGCTCAAGTGTGACCACATTTCCAGAAACTTCCTCCTGTTGGTCTCTATGACGTCTACCCGGTGCCATTTCCATCAATACAAGAATCACCATAAGTCTCACTCTTTAGCAACTAAAGCATTATAATTTAAAATTATATCACAATGAAATTATCAAAACCTTTATTTTTAAAAATTTAACATTTCATATATTCAATCATTTTTAAAAAATCCACCATGTTTTGAAAATTGACACATTTTCAAAATACGATAACTATTTTCTTTTCAAAATAATACATTTTAAAACAATTTCTAGAATTTTCAAATCTCAACTCATTCACCCCCCAACATAAATATTTATTCTAAATGAAATGTGATATCCTAGTGGGAAGTTATTTCTACCATGGATGACATGCTTGTCTCATTGGCTAAACCCATGACAATGATATTTTATTTCTTATAAGTGTCTCCAAAACACTTTTTTACCAAACTCCTTGGTAACATGAAGTTAATCATAAAAGGATTAGCTAAATCCTTTTATGCTATACATTTCAAGTTACAAAAATCCTACTCATTTCTACCATCATAATTTGAGAAATAAACCAAGAACAAAGGCCAACTCCAAGACTGAGAACTAATACAAAAGGACCGAACAAACTACTTTCACTTGAAAGCCATAGACTGAAAAAACTGATATCACCTGTAACATCCTGCCCCTCCTCATTGTATTAATTTGAATAGGATATACAACTCATACTTAAGATACATCCCTAAGATTCCAAAGTTTGGAAATAAATTTCAATATCTCAAAGAACATGTGGGGGATGATTTTCCCTTTTTGAAAAAGCAACCAACTAAGAACACCATTAAGATTTAATGCAACATGATGTGTGTCAAAAATGTATTACATTTTGACAATAACAAAAGAAAATAAAAACCAAAAACAACATAATCAGAATTAATGTAAGAAATCAGAAGACTAAAAAAAATAAATCAAATACTCCAACCCATAGCTCCATATCTCCACACCAAGATCCAAGATCTTCCACCACAAAACATCCCAAGCATAATGATGTGCCACTATAGAAATAAGATGCCTTACCTTTACCTATGTCTCATAATATAACATATGTAAAGAAATAAAGTTCCAATGTAGGGTGTGAGTAATAATACTCAATAGGTTTTCCCTAAATTAATTCCCTTCACATGCCACTATGATATAACAAGTTAGTAAAAATATATGAAAAAATAATATTAAACCCTTTAGAAGAGTTCAAAAAATTACAACAAGTCAAGAATTCCCTTCCCACCACATTTTACCCAAATCAACATATGCCAAAGGAAAACAACCAAACATGCCATTACCCATTTCATATTAGCATAACCAAATTAACTCCTTATGTATACATGCTTACTATAACCATAAAAAAATTTCTACATGATCTCAATGTTACCATTAATGGTAGAATATCATGTCCAACCCATCCACTTTTTATAGTGGTACTTCATGTCCACATTCCATTCCATCAATAGTGGTCCTTCATGCCTACTATCCATCCCATCCAACCTATTTTTATTCCACATAATCCAACAATCATAGCAATTAACATTCACCAAAACCATATCCACCCCAACTACCACAACAAATTAACCAATTATGGAAAAAAACATTTCAATAAAATTAACCATTTATTTAAATCAACATCAAATCACCACCATGACAAAAATCATTTAAATAAAACAAAATCTTTATTGAAAACCACTTTTGTAACCATTTTCACAAAATCAACCAAGAAGACGATTTTTAAAATCACCATTATAAAAATCAAACAATAAAATATATTCCACAAAAATATCATAATTGCCCAAAAATCCACAAATCATCACTTCAACTAACATCACACATCAATTTCATAATCAATTCTAAGAAAAAAAGTTAATTCAAAACCAAGCCTTCTAGTTCTATAAAAATGGAGTAGAGAGTGAAGACACCTACCTTAGGGCTTGGAGAAATCGACCCAAATCACAACCACACACCAAATCATGGTGAAAACTCAATAAAAATAACTCATATCTCTTTCCTTAACATAAATATCCCAAATATCATCATTTTAGGAAATAAAAACACTATATATTCATGCGATAAAAGTATATATTGGAAACAAAGAGAGAGAGCGATAGAGAGATATCTAACAGAAACTAAGAAAACACCAATATATGAGACTTATCAGAGAAGAGTTGCCTTTAACTCACTAAGAAAACCATTGGAAACACATCTACGATTAGTGGAAGAGGTTCCCTAAACCATATAAATAAGAAATCCCGAGTTGGATTTGAGTGGGATATGAAATGTGTGTTTTAGTGCAAATCTAAAGTAACCCTACTTTTAAAAACCCATTTTTAAAGCATCACATGGTTAGACAAACCGTATGCTAACTATACAATTGTTACTATCCCAAGGGTGCCTCACATGGTTAGACAAACCGTATGCTAACTATACAATTGTTACTATCCCAAGGGTGCCTCACATGGTTTTCTTACATGATTAGACAAATCGTCCACCGACTGTGTGAAATCCCACTATCTCAAGCTTCACACTTCACCTGGGTTTTCCAAATGGTTTTAAAACCACACGCCTTAACTGTGTGCCATACCATATCCCTCTAATTAAATATGAACAATTACCTAGATTTTCAGTATGGTTTATACTAACTGTTCTCAAACCATGCACCCTTATAAAAGATTCCAAACCTTCCGAAAACCTTTCCAAACTCTCCAAAATATTACCCAACCACTTTATATACATAAAAATACATAAAAAGGGTTAAATACCTCAAACCAAGGGTGCTATAATTATCATCCTTTATTTTAGAATATATTATATTATAAAATATAAATAAAACTAGATACTAATCATGTTTTTATCTAAGGAATATATTCATTAATTCTATCAAAATAATGGGAGAATTAGTAACACCAAATTGTAACACTATAAATTCACAATGTATATTCCAAATATATAATGATTTCCTATGTATATAATCACCTTTGATACTAAATTTATTATACCAATATTAAATATCAATATTGAAAAAAATATTTATCACCCTGTAAAATTTTAAAAAAATCATCAATAAATTCATAGTATAATTATTATTCATTTTGATATTAGTATGTTCATGATAAGAAAATCATATTAACATTGATCCATCTTGTTTCATATAAAAAATAATAGCTTCCCCTAAGGTGTGAAACTTATCTAAATGAATCCCATATAAAGATTCTCCTACAGAAGGATTTTTAATCCATGCAACCGAATGGGATGCACTCTCTATAGAGTATTGGAAATATGTGTGTAACATTGAATGAGTTATATTGAAAACATAAAATTATCATTTAGTGTGAGACTATTATATTCCTTATTAAAGACATTAACTGAATCCCATACTATAATAAAAACATTGATGTTTATTTTCTTAACAAACATATGAGATAAATTAAAAAATTATATATGAATTATGTTCCTGAAATGGAATACATTTCCATTAAATGATCTTATTTGGCATCTTAATGATATAAGATCCTAGGTTGGTTCATAATATAAAATGTGACATCCTTTCCATGGAAGTTAATATGGGATTTATATAATTAAATTCATTCCATTTCAAAAAAAATAGAAAATTCAATGATAATAAGATATACATAAGGAACATTATTATAAAAATATACATGAAATATTCCATTTCATGTTCTAAGAGTTAGTCTTTAGATGAAGGCATTATCATAGATAATTCCTTGGTTTCCCACATTTATGAAAATGAAATATAAGTGCTACCCTAGTATGAAATTTATTTCCAACCATAATAATCTACACATGTCCTTAGTAATTACATTCTTTGTTCCCTTATTTTCAATAGATGAAATTTTTTCTTATTCCATTGATTAATTATCCTCTGCCTCTTATTCTATACTTCTGACATGAAGGTAATTGAGTCTTTATTCCTCCATGGCCTCCACCACCCAAGTTCTCAGGGGAATGGATCCTTATCATAATTATTGACTTTGAGAGATACATAATGTGACTAATTTTAATCATATATCAGGATTAATTATTAGGCATAATCAAAATATCATTTTCTATAGACATCATACAATTTTTCTCATAATAACTACATTTTCCACCACATTATACATTAACATGTTTCCATAATTTTTTATCCATTGATTTAAAAAATTCATATTGTAAGAATCACTAGTCTTATTAAGAAAACATATATTCATTAAAAATCCTTCATAGGATATATAAAACAAGACAACATATTCCCAATCTACGGAATAATATATTTAATATAAGTAATCCATGATCACCATCCATTTAAATCCTTCATACTGATTCATATATAAAATATGAATTACCCTATTCATATCTCCTAAGAAGTTATGACCAGGGGTGCAGTCTTAGGCCCCTTAATCATGACGTAGTAATGATTGAGTTATTACCCAATCACCCCCATTCATTTTTAACCCTAGTTGCATCAATAACACTTACAAATCCATATGATCGAATCTATATTGGGATTAATATTTTAGAAAAACCACACTTAATTATTTCCCATAACATAGGATTCTATCATATAGATAGGCATATCCTAATGGATCATAGTGAATCAATCTGAAACAAATTTCTAAAAAGAACTAATCCTTTCTCTAATACCAACTATAGTTTCCCATACTTTTATATGTAAATATTAAATATTAGTATATGAATATCCATTACATAACAATAAATTTATACCAAGAACATAATGATGTAGTGTTTTATAAAACATAGATACATAAACAATTGTAACAAAAGATTTTTTCATGATATCCTACTTAGTTCATCACAATTATCACCCATATTAGACCATCAAACATAAAAATATGTCTTTATATCATATGGAAAACTAAATATAATAAAGGGAGATCTCATATTCCATAATATTATAAAAAAAGGATTTATCAATGATGAATTAAAAATTACATGATCATAATGGTATGATAAAATGATACTAATTATTTATAACCATATAAAAAAATTAATAGATCATAAACATGGGTTATAAATCACATATTTGAATATTATAAGATATAAACCAGAAAACAATCAGAGAAAAGATAATTGTAATAAGAAAATTTCATAAAATAGTTGTATAAGGTGTGGAATAATCATTGTCCTATATATATTAAGAAAACACATCCCACAAAGGCATTCATAACATGTTAGGCTTAGCATAGACACCCATATACCTACATCATGATTTTAATAACCTCTAACGTACCTATATTCATGCTTCATATTAGATCCAATTTACTTTATTTTCATATTGAGATAACTTCATATGTAACCTCTTCCATTAACGGGATAACCTCTTGCATACCCTTTTACTACACTGAACATTAATATTTATACAATTATTTGTGAGAAATATAATTTTATTCCAACTCGTAACATAATTGTAAATCCATTATAACATATTCCATAAGATAATTAAGGCATTCATCAAAACCTAACAAATAGAAAAGAAAATAAGTTCCACAAATATTTCATAAAAATAAAAAACCCATTAAATAAAAGAATAAAGATGATTTTTATGGATGATATCCATACTAAATCATTAGTATCATCAAATGATGTTATCCTATATGGAAAAATTCTTATGAAGATAAATATAACATTTCTTGAGAAAAATACACTTTTCATCCTAAAATATCATATAAATAATATAAAAATATAAAAATATTTTTAAATTGAATTTTATTCTAAATTGACTGAGAAAACATGAAATATAATCTTCAAATCACTTATTAGTCAATATGGAGGTAAATAACATCCATTTTTGGTAAATTAATAAAATTATTCAATTCAAAATTTTGATAGAAAGTCAAAAGTACCTCATTCAGAAAATGATAAGATGTTTAATATGAATTCATTTTATTTAAATAAAAAATTAGTTAAAAATAAAACATAGAGTTCAAATGATAATATTAAAAACATTCATGAAATTATTTTAAATAAAACATTAACATAGAAGAAGAAAAATCTGTATCAAATTGGAAATAAATTTTTTTTTCTTAAAAACATATTCCCAATCCATTTAAGTAAAAAACACTAGAAAAGGAAAACGATACATGAAAATTTCATCTATAACCATAATAGAAGAAAATGAAATTTGTTTATTAGATAATTATTAAATATATGGAGATTCAACTATAAACAATCCTAATAAAAATGATATTGAAACATGAATCTCTTAAAATTGTTGTTACATTTATTCCATAAGCCGCATGGAAAAATAAAATCAATTGAGACATTAAATTCAATGAATATAAAGGGATTCAATATATATGATATAATTGTAGATTTTTTAAACTGTATGAAATATTCAATTGGTCAATATGTTATATGTGTCTTAGAAACCAAATGGAGATGATATGTCCCCTTACATAAAGTTTTTATTTCATTGAAAGCATTATAACTTCCCATATAAAAAATAAAAAAATATTATACCTCTAAAAATGAATCATTTACATACTCATACTATCATATATGATCCACTTATAACATTTATATATGAATTTATTATTAATTATTATTCAGAATTATTTTTTGGGGTGTTAATTGTTTCATTTCACATGGATGTTTCAGTTATAAAGATATAATCTTTATAATTATTTAATATTTACATTATATCTAAAAAAATATTTATTATATAAACATTATATATATTCATTATATAAACATAATATATATTCATTATATTCTTATTTATAATCATTAATAAAATATATAGATAGAAAAATTATTTTCACCGTTTATGTGGACGACAGGTCGTATGAACCCATGAACATTGTTTTTATTTTTTAATAAAAAATAAAGAAAGAATGATGGATATTATTTTATCATTATAGAAGAACAATTAAATTAAATATATATATATAAATTAAATATATTCTTGTTATAATCATTGTAAAGCATAAATGAAAAAAAAATCACATCACTTCGTGGAGGTAGTAGTCCAGACATACACGCAAGGGATGTTCACGTTTTCCAATGGATTTGATGGTAAAAGATATAAATGATAAAGAAATTAAAGAATAATAATTATTAAATAAATATCATATAAAATATTTAACTCCCTAATAAAACCATCCTTGAACTGTTGTGATAGATAATGAATTGCATCACTACATTGAGGCAGAATTCCACACAGATGCATGACTGCTACTTTCACTTCCCATATGATAAAAAAAGGATAATAGTAATGGTTACATAATAAGAATAAAATTTATGCATATATAGTTCCCAAATTTATTATTATAGGAAGGATTATACATATTTATAGGAGTTTCATGAATAAATAATTTAAAATAGGTTGGGCAGGAAGATTACATCGCCCTTGGTTAAGCTCAATTAGATCATTTATAGAGACATTTAAAGTAGAATTTTATAAATAAAATTAAAAAAATCATTTATATACATTTTTAAAAGATAATTGTATAGTCTCTGGTCAAAATATATAGATCAATGTGGTCTAATGAATAGAAAATAGGGGTTCTATTTTATAAGTGGTGGAGATGACCAACACTGAATTTCATAAAAATAAAATATAATAATTCAATACTCAAGATAGATTCTTCCAAATGTAAAAGAATTTAATTTTTATATTACTTTTTCATAAGATAGGATTTCAAAATTTTAAATTGGGAAATACACCCTTATATTTTGGTTTAACACCCATAGTAAACTCGTTTAAACTATAACTATGATTATATATTATTATAGTTTTTATTAGTAATGTTGAACAAAAATAAAGATGTTGTAATTAAAAAATATTAAATGGATGAATCCAAATATTTAATAGATTCTATGGAATTTGATTCACAAAAATATAAATAATATAATTTAAAATTATTCTTGTAAAAGACGATGACATGAAATCTTCAAGAAAAAATGTTTTTTTATGTGTAAAAAGTTTCATTCAAAAATCCAACACAAAATTAATTATAATGACATTAATTTTATTATTAATAACCTAAATAACCTAATTTAATTTTAATTGCAATTATAAAAACATATACCATTGTAAATGGTTCAAATAAAATGAAAGTTTTCAATAAAAATCACTAATTTTTACCATTCATCAAAAAGTCCATCCTCTCAGAAAATTATCAAAAATTCACTAAAAGATAATTTAAACATGATTATTAAACAAATTCATATTTTAAAATTAATTTTATATATTTGGATGAATATAATTATATTATTTTCTTAAAAAAATTAATAAATATCAATGTTGATGATGTTGAGCTAGGTATAAATGGATCCATTGAGAGGCATATGATATATATTATGGATCACATTAAGGAAGTATTGTGGGGAAATACCATGCTAATAGTTTGAGTACTGTTGTGATATAGACATGTCCATGAGGATACATGGTAGAGAGAATAAGACATGCGAGATCAATTCCCTAATCTTTTTACCTCGGAGTCTTATTGATGTCTGGGAGTACATATCAAGAACCAATTATTATAAGTTGGAGAGATTGTAAGATCTAAAACTTTTCTATATATTACTCATGCTTGTATTTTGGCACTTTTTCCAATTTTTTAGTTATATCATGGTTCTGTTTTTAGGGTAGTTTTGGGATAAATATGATAATCGTAGACAGATAAGAAGTTGTGCATGGTTGGCATACAGGTTCACCGAATCGTGCATCCCCAGTCCCCAAAAAATTAAAACAAAAATAGTTGGGTTTCTCATGGTTAGTGTATAGTTTTTCAAATTGTGTTCCCTCATAGTACTAACCGTACAACCCCTATGTAAAGCGCATGATTAGGGAGAATATTTTAGAAAACCGTTTCCCCATCCAATGAAACCAAGAGTTCATTTTTAATCCCCCAAAAATGTATTTTAAAGGTTCCAATCCCCTATAATTTTACCCAAATTAAACCCAAATCAGATATAACATTTAATCTTCATTTTTTGGAGATCACAGACATATTTTGAGGCTCCTTAAACTCTGTTAATGATGAATGAAAGATCTGATTGATAGATCTTATCCTTTTTAAGTACGTGATATCTTTACATGTGGATACCTCTATGTCTCATCTATCTTTCTAAATGAATAAGAATTTTTTATCCTCTATTATTTATTGTTTATATATAGGTTTTAATGGTTTTTGTTTCATTTGATCTTAGATATATGTTGTGGTTCTAAACTCCTTTTGTAGTGTAATTGATCATTTTTTCTGATTTTTGGATTTTCTATTTCGTGAATGATCATAAAAAACCATTAGGTATGTTGTTTGAATATAAATTCCCATATTTCAAATTTCAATTACTTGTATGTAATTTTGGAAATTTCAATTCCCATGATTTGGGAAATTTCTTCCAAAATAAAATTCATTTCCATTAATTGTCATGTGATAATGAAATGGTTTGAATTGGGGAAATTGAAATTGATTGAATTGAGAATATGATTTGGGTTATTATTATTTTTATAAATTGATTGAAAATGGGAGTTAAGGGACTGTTGGATTAATAATGAATATTTAAGGTTTTATATGATAAAATATGATTAATGGTTTAATGGTGAATTGTTCATATTATTTCACATGATTAAAGTGGTGAATCGTGTTGTATTGTTAAATTTAAATGGTATAACATGATATGCATGTATAATAATAATGTTAATGATTATTATCCATTATAAATGTGAAAACATTTATTGAGTCATAAATGAGTGTAGAACATAGAGAGTTGCTTTAAGATCCCATGTGTGATTGAGTGATAAATGGTGTATGGGATATGAAATGATGCTACATAACCCCTTGAGGTTCTAGAAATGGATTTATAGGCCTAAAATAATTCTCGTGACTATTATTTAATGGGATAGGGACTAATGCTCAAAATATCTATGGGGTGTGGTATAAGGCCCCAGCCTTAAACCTTATTTAATCTTGAGTTATTACAAGATTACACATTGAGGATTTTTTCGGGTTTAGAGTTTTAGAGAATTAGATCATAAAACTTGTATTACATTCCACATATAAACAAAGTGGTTACATAAAGATAGTATTCTTCATTCCCATCAATGGAAACACATTTAAAATAAAACATGGATTATTTCTTGACAAATCCTTGACTCTATCATCTTATCATGTACCTTTCCCTTGACCTGTGAAAAACATTTCAAAAACTTGGGATGAGCATAAAAACTCAGTATGGGTTATAAAAAAAACATGGAAAGGAAACATGAGTTCATACATACATAAGAATGAAATCATACTTTACCCATAAAACATAGGCACTTTAACATACCTCATAAAATCATGAATAAATCATAGAAATCATAAGACATAAAGGTAACTTGAGGCATTCATAACATTCTTACGTAGGGAGTAACCCTCTTGGTTACGTTTGGAATACCCATCACAGTATATTCCCTAAAAATCTCTTCGGAGAAACCTTAACGTTTCACTCCTTCACGTTATCCAATGCATTGGAGAGCTATAACGGGCTCACCCGCCCTTAGTTTATCACGGAACCACCCATCTTCATAATAATGCCCAAGAACCATAACATAATCATATCACATAAAACATGCATAAAGGAAACATAAAATTTCCACATTTCAATCACGAGATATCAATAAAACACATTGATATAAAAACATTATGAAAACCATTTTCAATACTAAAATAAAAGAAAAGTAAAACAAGGTATTTATTTTTCTTTTAAAAAGAAGGTATGGCTTGTAGAGGAAGCCGAAACTCAAATAACGGTCACGACGGCGGAGAAGTCGTTGTCGCCGCATACGTACGACAAAAACATTCCCTTTTGTCGTTTAGTAAACACTTCGTATAAAAAAGATTCCTTTTGAATAAACGTAAAAGTCAAAGGGGTTTATACACCGTATAAAAGAAAGTTGTGTATAAAATAAAATATGCCTCAACGAAAGGAGATTGAGACGAAGTCCCATACCTCGTATCCGACTTGACCCGACCTTTCTTTAATCTTCTGAATAATAAACTTGAGTTAATCTCTACTTGCTTATGAATCTTTTTCAAGTTCATTATTCCTTTTATACCATGTTATGATCATCATCTAATCAGTTAAGTTAATAATGTTCATTTTGTCGGTATTTGGTTCTTAAGTCAAAAATAGACTTTTTACACTTACATGTTGTTAATTTGGTCAAAGGTTCATTATATCCAGAATGGTATTCATGATGTAGATATCATATATGTCATATATATCCAGTACATACATGCATTTATAATATTAAATCACATTTAGAGGTAAGAAATGAAATGCACCGTTCATGGAGACGGTAAGCCGTACGTACGCATGAACGCTACTTTCATTTCTATTTCATATTTTATAGAATGGAATCATAATGATATAAAGGTATATTATAATTCCAGTATAATATCATATATAATATCATAGTTCCATCCTTTATATGTCCCACATTGATATAATTCGTGGATAAGGTGATAAGGGTTCGAAATCCACTCATCCAATTGGTTTTGGCCACGTGTAGTTCATAGATTTTACATTGTCTTTCCATTTTATTTAAATCGTCAAATAATGATGTCATCGCTGCATCATTATTATGTCATAAATAATTAAATTTATTTATTTTATAAAAATTATAAAAAAATACTATGATATAGGAAATCTTTTTAGCTTTCCAATGACTATTTATAATCAAAATTTGGACTTGTATAACCCCACTTAAAAATTGTTTTCGTAAAACATGTTATGTTTGTGTCATTTTCACTTTAACATTAAATAAAAAGTAATTTATGTCATTTCCCAACAAAAGTGGATCCATGGGGTCCCCAAGTTGACCCATGGCATGTCATGGTCGGCCATGACACAACCAATGAGGTTGGGACATGTGTCTAGGTCATTTCATTTTATTAAAGTATTATTTATACCTTAAACTACCCTAATTACCACTAATCGTGATTAAGAACTTAATAAGTTACTATTCACCAAAAAATTATTTTAATCTCATTGAACCACATTTTACTTCATAATGACAACCATGTATGTCGGATTTTTAAAATTCAATACACATTAGTGGTAAACTTTCATTTAACTGAAAAATCAGTTTGCTTGATTACCACTTAGTGGTTTCACTATTCATCAAAAATTGAAGTTTTTCAGAAAATTACCAAAAATTCACCCTAAGATATATTTGATATTCCGAATTCAAAAATGAAGTCTATTTTACAAAATTCAAATCATATAAGTCACATTAATTAATTTAATAATTAATTCCTGCTGCCAGAGCAAATAGCGTGTTTTTACAAAACAATAAGTATCAAAAGATTGACACCAGTTTAAGTCTAATTTAAAAAGTAAATTGATTCCAATGACCACCATTTGATTAAATGGTAAAAATATATTCTAATTTCACTTCAAAACCAGTTCAAAACATAATCTAATCATATAAATAAATTAGATTAAAAAGCAGTTTTGATGTAAAATGCAGTATTTTCACTATTCATTAAAAAAAATGAACACTGTCAGAAAAATACCAAAAATTCACACAAGGTAAATTTTGATGTCCCAATCATAAAGAATAAGTTTATTTTGACAAACATAGTTTATAAAATTGTCAAAATATAGATTCAAAAATGGTTTGCTATCAAAAGGCAGTAAAACAATCTTTTAAGAATATTAGTGTATTTCATGCATAAGATTGTATTTATTTTCATTTTAAGCCTCTATAACACTATCTTAATCATTAATAAACATAGATAAAAATATCTATTATTCATTACTTAATTGGGATGTTACATGTGGGATAGGACTGATGCTTCAAAATCACACGAGGGGCATGACATGACCTTCTACACCAAAAATTCTGGAATTGGAATATGGTTCAAAGTAGCCTTGATGTATATAAAATTGGAATGAAATAGATAATTATAGACTATTATATAATGAATTTTGATATATGTGATATAGTTCAGACTCTAGAATGGGTTAAAGTAGGTAATTATGGTTCGTTTTTCATCATTAACCTGTGAATTTATGTGGGAAAAAAAGAATAATTGAATATAAGAACTATATACTTTATATATTTTATTTTATTAATTATACAAATTTATAAATTTTTATAAAATGCTATTTTTTAGACAACATTTTAGGTGGACTATTGAGTTGTAGTCACACCCATCTTGGGCTGCCTGATCAACACCTAAATAGTCTTCATGTTTTCTTGATAGGATAAGGGAATAATCCCTATGTTAGATGGATTAGTTGGGATGTATCATGGTTGAGGGAACCAAACATGGCATAAAGTCTCTATTAGAATTTTCAGTGTGTATTTATTTTGGTTTTTCAATTGACACATAACACTTATATGGAATGGCATATGTACTACATTATTTTTTGATATGGTTAAACTATTTTCGTTGATCTTGTGATAGTAGTCTATATTTTTTATTATAATATTATAGACATTGGATATATCATATTTCTTTATTTATTTATTTTCACTATTTTTATAATTTAATAGAGAGGGTAAAATATCTTCATGTTATATATATTTCAGCCTCGCTATTAGTCGACAGCCTCTCGAGTACGGGGAGGTGCGCTTAATGTCACGTGGCTGACCGAATTAGTGCACCAATGTATGGTAACTGGGTTGGGACGTCACAAT
The DNA here is from genome assembly GCA_963277665.1 of Viscum album. Classification (NCBI taxonomy): domain Eukaryota; kingdom Viridiplantae; phylum Streptophyta; class Magnoliopsida; order Santalales; family Viscaceae; genus Viscum; species Viscum album. Next base: position 4,101,254 of record OY728140.1, read on the forward strand.
TGATCATGAACATAAAGATTAAAGGGTAATTAGTATTCATTAATATAATTACTTTAAACTCATGATTTATATATCTTACACATAAAATTCCTCTTATATATCATCTCTCTTCATCATTATATGAAAATATGCAAAGTGAACATCCACTATTAATAAATATTCTCTTCATCAATGTTGATCAAACAAGTCATCAATACTTTTCTAGGGATACATGTTATGTTGGGTTATCATATTTATATCCATGTACTTTTTGTACAATTTCACTGATATATCTATATTATTGAAAAATAGTGGTTGTTCACACCATATCAATTCACTACAATGTATGAATTCATTTCCAAAATGCTATTACAACTACACATTTAACTCCCAAACTTCTATTGGAATTATCATATAGATATATTTAGAAAAATAAAGGGGTTCTGTGTATACATTATACTGATTAGAATACCTCACATTTTGGAGGAATTCTAGGAAGCTCTTTAAGAAATAAATTAATATATTCCCTCACTATATAGTTTTTTCAAATATTGATTTATTCCTTTTTACGTATTTATTTGGGAAGGATATTCTTATTTTCTAGGTATCAACACCCACAGAATTTTGGTTTTTTCAAAACGAATTTTTTAATGATCCTTATATATTCATAAGATCATGGGATGATTCTATATAGTTAAATAGACAAAAATTTCATGATAGTTGATGATTTTTCTATAAAATGAGAGCTAATAATTACCTAGTATTGAAAGAAATTCCCCATAAGGAAGGATAATTGAATTATATGGAATAATAATAAAAAATTCCTTAATTGGGAAAGTTTAAAAAAAAGGTATTGATGATTATACCAATAAATATTTTCATAAATATCACTTTAATAATGTACTAGGTAAGTTATTTTATAATTCTTGTATATCTTAATGATATAATAGAATGCTTAGAACCATAATAAATAAATAAAAATTCTATTACATAAGGAATATGATGTATACCTTTTATAAATTCCTTCCCTTTCCCAACATTAGTGGTCATAATGTCATATGTTTTCCCTTTCTCATTGGGTAATTTTTGCTGCTAAAATAGTTCTCCCTCGAAAACAATTGGTTCATTTCACAAGAATGCATAATTCAATTTATTGTCATAGTTAAAGCATTGAATAATGAGGCGTAAACAGGTAATTTACTTATATTCCTCCACCATGTAGGCCAATTACTTCATTTATATTATATATTGATGAGCATGATGGCTATTTATCCTACAATAAAATCATTTTCATTTTTGTTTTCAGTAATTTCAATAATAAATTATTATAAATATTGGACATGTTTATGGTTGGATATTATTTCCCCATTTTAAATCCAAATATCTATATTGAAACTTCATCTTTTATTTTTTATCTCCATGTTCATAAAAAAGTTATCTTAATTCTATCACTACAATGAGATCACATGGAACAATTTTTTGCTAAGTCTTAATGTTTAAAATTTCTATATATATTTATTTATTTGGATTTCATAATCTAACAAATCAATAATTTTTTCACTAATATTGATAAAAAACAAAGGGCGTGACTTGAATGTCCAATGAAATTCTCTATATAAGATACTTTATATTGATTTCCCTTTTTTATACTCAATAATTTCCCTATATACCTATTATCAAAGACTTCAATAGAAATACATGATAAATAATATATTCCAAAAAGTCTTCCCACTAAATTTCATCATTTAGTTTCATAATCAATATTAATTCCAACTATTGATTACCATATCCATATAAAAAATTGAATAAAATGGAAATATTCTCCTTATAAAAATAATATATTCTAAAAATGTTATTCTCAACCGAGTTAACCCAATGATCCATGAAAACTGGATCAAAAGATACAATAATTATCGATCTTCACTACCTCATAAAGGACATGATAGATAAATATCATTTTTTACTAGGGTTGTATGTTCCACATGGTTTATGTTATTGTTCATATCATGAGAAACCTCAGAAAATACATCCATGATTTTTTTAACTCAACCTACCACTTCCATGGGAATTTCATCTAGCCAACCATTTCATTGTCACACATATGTGTTTTTTGGTTTAGATTATCCTAGTTACCACAATTTTCTAAAATATAAATGTTAGAACAAAACATAAGTATATAAACAATTAAAAATAATTTATTCATATATGTAGATAAATAAAAAAATCATAACCAATGGGATAAATAATATTATCCTGGTAATATATTACTAACATAAATCCAAAATAATGCTTATAGGATCGTGTACTTAAATCCCCTATAATGCCAAGGGAAATAATTACATCAGATAAATATCCTTTATAATAGGTATTGAAACACTACAAGGATTTAAAAATAAATTTAATATAGAATATAATTCATGAAACACTGAGTCTTTCAAAACAAAATTTTTTGTAATAATTAATTAACAATATAGTTATAACCCAGACATTAGAAATAGTAATATTAATATTAATAAATACTATTAAATGTTATTTATAATGGTTTCACCTAAATGAAACATAGCCGAAAGGTTCAGGCGGCCGGAAAGATTTCTCCTAAAAAAACTGTTATTATTAAAAATAAACAGTACAAAACAAATCAGAACAGTGGAGCAATACAAAGCCAAGTGTGGCTCTCCCCACTACAATCCATTTGTTCTATACTAGAGCAATAGATTAAAAAAAAGACTAACTAGAACTAACCTCCATAATGGCTATTTTAGAAAGAGCATCAGTAACCTGGTTTTCCTCTCTGTAAGTGTGGGATACATCCAGAGAGATTAACTCCACAAGACGAAGATAAGAAATCCATGGAGACAATATCCTCCATGGTACATTTGTTATGCGATCTTTGAGCATTTTCACAACAACAGATGAATACAATTCAATCAATAATCTTTGCCAACTATAATGGACTTCATAACTTATCACCTTTATTATAGCCCATAACAATGCTTTAATTGGAAACCCATTTCCAATGAAGTGGAAGAAAAAATCCTTCATGAAGCCCCTATAGGTGTGAAAGATGCTGCCACAACCAATAAGACCTGGTGAACCAGAGGCTGTCCCATCAATATTTAACTTAATCCAATCAGAGATTAGTGGGATCCATCATATGTATTTCACCACCTATGGTTTCTTTGCCCTGCCACTAACACCGAGTTTCCTCAAGATAATCATATTAAAAACATCACTGTTCATTGATCTGGTTTGAATACTAGAAGCGTGTCTGTTGCTACAATGAATAGACAGGATGACATCATGAATGGAGGGTCTCCAGTTGTTAAAAATAAGATTATTCCATGCCTTCCATGTGTATGATAATAAAGTGATAATAAATATAAGCCATAGGGATTACACCTCGTCATTGTAGTTCTCCTGGCATACAAAAATGAGCAGTGCCTCAATAGACATGAAGCTCAGGTATCACCGAAATATGACCTGCACATAGCACCACAGCCAGCTAATAAACCTACAAAGAACAAAAAAATATAGGAATGAATCTTTAGTACCCAAATAGAAGTAGAAAACTAAGGAAATATGCAGTCCAGTCCACTGAAGAAGACATTGGACATGCATCTACTGCTTCAATATTTTCCAGATAAGCAGGGCATCATTAGGGGAAATAAATGGATTGAAAAAATCCAACCACTCATGAAGGTATCCCAAACGATGTACCACATTAAAACTGATAGCATTTATGGATAGAAAACTTCCCATCAAGAGCAGTAATCCAGACCAATATGTCAAATTCTGAATATTGATATTTGGATATCTCCTTGCGAAAATGATTGTGAAGAATATTATAAGCATTAATCTTAACTTGAAATTATGAGATAGAATGATTCCCCAAGTGTGGAGGGAAAATAATATTATCCTTAATGGGATAGGATAACTAATGGGTCATCCAACAGTTCAAATGATAATCCGTAAAGACCATCCATTTAGAGTGTCCCATGATCTTTGAGTAATCCATCTTGATTGATGGCCAAAAAGAGGATTGCAAGTACATAACATTCCCACTGTGCAGCCTGTCAAAAAATCTGGAAACAAGAAACTCCAATGAGAAATTTGAAATGGAAAGAATCCTCCATGTAATGTTTTGGAGAAAAGCATCATTAAAAATTTTGATGACTTTGATTCCCGTTCCACCCAAACCCACCGATTTGATACACTCCTTCTATGAAACTGTGACAAGCATACTTTCATAAATCGAACCATTCCAGATAAATTTTTGAATCCTACCACTCAACTCCTTGATAAGGGCCCTAGCCCATCTATACAATGAGAAAAAGTGAATAAAATTGATTTAATAACAAAATTTACCAGAAAAATTCTACCTCCTTGAGACATAGTCTTCGCTTTCCAACTTCCCAGTTGATTGGTGATTTTCAAAGTAATTCTCTCCAAGTGTAAATGTTTCACCCTTACCAAGAATAAAGGAAGTCTAAGATAAGTGAAGGGCAGGGAGCCCTGTTTCACGCCAAGTCTCCTTGCAGCCTTGTTCTGCATTGAGATGGGAATTCCATTTCAAAAGATAGCAAAGGATTTGTTCCAACTAATAACTTGACCTTCAACCTCTTCATAGTGTGAAAAAAAGTTTTTGATGCAGGATATGGTTTTCCTATCAGCCTTACAGAATAGAAAGATATAATCTTCATAGAATAAGTTTGAGGGTGCAATGAAATTCCTTCCATATCTCATTATTTGATACAAGACAGTATTTACAATATCATGAAAGCACTAGCTCAGATAATCCTCAGCAATAGAAAATAACAATACAGATACAATGTCACCCTATCAGACTACTCTCGAGCACTGGAAAAAACCCCTTGGGGACCCATTGACAAGAATAGAAAGTCTGGGACTTTATAGGATAGATCATACCATACCAGTAAACCTTAGTGAGAACCCATTGACAAGAATAGAAAGTCTGGGACTTTATAGGATGGATCAGACCATACCAGTAAACCTTAGTGAGAACCCATGAATTTTAATGACTACAAAGATAAAGTCCAACTTTATTGTGTCAAAGGCTTCTGAGATGTCAATATTCAAGGCCATATTACCATATTTTACCTTCCTCTTCATAGAATTAACACATTCTGAAGCAGTGAATAGAAAATTCTGAATGTTTCTTCTAGGGGAAAACCCAAACTGATTGATTGATATAAGATCCTCGGCCACCTCACCCAGCCTACGAGCCATGATTTTGCTAATAACTTTTGGAATAGAATTAAAAATAGTAACAATCCTGAAATACTTAATATCTAAGGCATTCTATTTCTTTGGAATGAGTGCGATGAAGTTGGAAATAATCCCAAATGGTATTTTGGAATGATGAAAGAACACCCTCACAGTGTTTATCACCTCAATATGAACAATGTCCCAATAAAACATAAATTTTTTTTTATGAAGACATCGGGACCAGAAACACTATCCATGTTTAAAGAGAAAAGGGTTACATGTATTTACTTTGAGATTGGGATCTCAGTTAACTGTTTATTTTGAACATTATCAATACTTTACTCAATGCTCATCATCAGTTTGTTAGAATTCTCCTCCCCATAATTTGAATATAGCTTTTCAATGTTGCAAGACACAACACTTTCTATATCATTTTCCAAATTAAACATAATTCATTAATCTCAAGATCATTTTGGATCCTCTTAAACTTCTTCTCCCTATGCATATAATGAAATAAGCGTGAGTTTCAATCCCCCTCCTTTAACCACCTAATGTTGAAATGATTACGAGAAAGGTTCTCCTTGAGGGTCAATAGATTATCCAGGTTTTCAGAAACTTGTTTCTCATCTTGTTAGGGTGCATCCTGAGAAATGTAAATTTTCTGACAATTAAGAAGATGAGATTCATCCTCTTTAATATCACCATCATGATTGGATAATGAATTTTTACTCCATTCATTCAATCAGGCCTTCACAATCTTCATCTTGCTAGTTAGAATGTGGGAAGGACTTCAAACACAAGTAAATTTCCAAACATATATAATGAATTCTCTACAGTCTGGAACAATCAACCACTCATTGTTGAATTTAAAAGGAAGGGGGGTTGACCTCCATCTGTTAAAGTAGATATAAACTGGTAGTAGATTGTGATCAAACTGAAGTCTTGGAATAGTCAAACCAGAAACATCCACCGCATCACATCTCTCAGCCACTTGCACCAAGCACCTGCTAAACTTACTAGCCTATCTCCCATTTAAGGTACACCTGCTCCAAGTGAAATCAGCACCAAATATGGGAACTTCAACCAATCCAAATTGATCAATGCAAGAGGAGAACTCACTGGATGACGATCTATAGAAATTTTTCCCAGTTTTTTCCACCAGCTTTAGGACAAAATTGAAATCCCCAATCAGAATCTAGTTGGTAGACATGTTCTCAGTGGTGGAGACCAGATTTTTCTAGAGGTCTCTTCTTCAGGTAAATAAATTGAAAGTGTACACAAACATCACAAATATAGAGTTGGATGAGAATAAATAAGAAAGGATCACTGACTGATGATAATTATAGAAAGAATCCATCATGAAACTATTTTGTTTTAAAACCCATAAGGATTATATTTCATTCTCAAATTGATTATTCACAAAAAAGGAATACCCCAGAGCACTCCATTTGAAAGCCATCCATCTCTCAAACTTCATTCTCTATTTTTCAATGCCAATTAACATATTATTATTGGTAAAATAAAAATCATTTTTAAATTTGGAATGTCAAATTAAATTTAGGGTGAGTTTTTAGTATTTTTATGAGTAGTTTCATTTTTTGATGAATAGTAGAAATGCTACATTTATTTAAAAATTGTGTTTTCATTTAAATTAATATTATACTTTAAATTGATTTTCAAAGTCAAAATAGATCAATTATAAATACATTAATAGAATATAGATCAATGGAATAATTTTTATAATTAAATTAGATTAAAAAACTTATGAAAATTTTGAACGCTCTTTTTACCTGACTTCTCGGAACACGTGTAGGATTAGAATTAAATGTAATTTTTCTGCTTTTGTGAATTGAATTTTGAAAAACAAAAATACATGATTGTGATCATTAATATATTCTATGTTTGATAGGATCAACTTAATTTTTTGGTGAATAGTAACTTGACCATCTGGAATAGTAATATGACCCTTATGAATAGTAATATGACCCTTACGAATGGTAAATCATCCAAATGAATATTAGACTCACCCATGAATGTATAAAAAATTTAGGATTATTATAATGGAAAGAATTATATAATTATATCATAGTATACACAAATAATTATTTTAAAAATCATTATTTAATTGTTGGTATTTTTGTAAATCATAAATATTTAATTATAATTTTAAAATAAAAAAAATGATTTAAATGAAAATTTATTTTCATAAAATGTATTCATAATTTAATATTATGTTTTCTTATTATTTTTGGATAATTTAATGCATCCATAGTTAATTTTTTTAGAGTGCCATAAAATCAGTTGTAAAGTTAAAACCTGTTTTTTTGTGTAAATGATCATTTTAATTAAAAATTAAATTTATCATATTTATAGAATTATTTTAATAAATAAAACTACATTATTTAATTATAAATATATATTATTTTTTAGTTCGAATTTTTGCAATTTTTCTAAAATACATGAATTTTTGGTGCATAGTAAAATACGCTAATTTATGATAAATTATAAATACATGTATTTTTGAGTCATTATTGATGTAATCAGGGGGTAAGAACCATTATTTTGAACTCACAAGAAACATTTTATATATTTAGTAAAAATAATCAACACTATTTATTTTCTTGAGCCAAAATAATAAACTAATTATTAAAATATTCAAAAAACAGCCCTCTCATCCACTACGATTACCGCCCTTCACCACCCCTTCTCCTCACACCTTACAAGCTTTGAGCCTTTTACAATTTATACCCACAATATTCTAAAGACTCTCACTACATCCAAAAGCTCGTGGTCTCATCAAAAGACCAAAACAAATCCCCTTAAGGTGGCTCTCAAAAAAGAGAATTCAAGAGGTAAATCCTCATTCTTTTTCTTTTAATTTCTTTTCATTTTCCTTTTTCATTTCTTATCATCTTCTCACCTCCTTCATAAAAATGATCATGATAAATATAATATGATCTATATATGGTAATTATATATTTCTAATGGAATATCTTTTTTCAAAATCCTGTCTCTCTCTCTCTCTCTCTCTCTCTCTCTCTCTTTTATTTTAAAAAAGAAATCATTGTCTCTAAGGTGTTGATTTATAACTTTTGTGGAAGACTGATTATCGTTCATCAATTTGTACATTAAGGTTGTTCATAAAAAAATTTAATGGTTGAAATAGATTGTAAAATTTATATTAAAACAATATTTATGTTTTTGATTTGACATATTTTCATAATACTAAATGATAAAACAAAACGAGTTTGTTGTAATCTAACACTGCTAAAATTAATCTAAATGATTATCATTAACATGTTATCTAATGATTAATGCTAATATATTGGAACAAAACAATATATAAAACCAATTAACATTCTTTAAGTTCATTAATTTCTTATTATTCCAATTCTGGATGATTATACCCAGTTTACACTAACTTCATTGCATGTATACAAGTAAACTGACCATGAATACCAAGGAAACGAACTACCTCGAGTGATAAAATTGTATCTTATAACGCATAAAAAAATCATAAATTAAATTAATAAAATTATAATAAATAAAATAAATGTTATTAATGTTATTAATTAATTAATTAATTAATGTATTTAATCTAATTATCCACGACATTAAGATCAATTTCAGAACACATTTGAACATAACATTAGAGTTTCTTCCTGAACTTTCATTTTTATTCGGGTTATGATTTCTTCCTCTATAAACCAATATGATTAATAATTACTTTAATATAATCATTCTACATTATATTTATATGTTACAAACACTTATATCTATATAATCTCATATTTCATTGACTAGATCATAAATGTTTTATATGGTTTTCTTCTTAATTCTTCCCGATAAGCAAATCTGTATTAAAGGGAACTTCCCAAATTCATAACCATTTTCAAGTTCACTATATAGCATATTTTAAGCCATTATTATTTTTCAAAAATAGAAAATTTAATCATGAAGAGATATCATCGTTAATTTATGGTTTCATGAAAATAAACAATCCTTTTAACTTTAAAATATATTTTATATTTTCCTTAAACTGCAAAAAAAATGTTTTATTTATAAAGTACCTTAAAAACTCTTTTTTCAGGATTTCATTTCAGCAGGAAATCATTTATGCCAAAAATATAATTTAAATGTCCTTAAATTATATTTTATGGGATATACGTGGTTACATTATAATTTTATAAAAAAAAGGAAATTATTTTCCAAAAGAGCTCTTCTTTCCAAAGTAAAAAAGGGTTTTATCGCCTCAATTTTACTTCTATGAGATATATTCCTTCTTCACCACTTATTAATTATATGTGTTTTGTATAAACCGCCATGTTATATATCATATCATGTGTCCTATTATTATCCTGACATTATAAGTTTCATTTATTGATTCCTTTATAAAGATTTTTATTTAAATGTTTCGAAGTGGCATGGGACACATTGGATTGTTTAAAGATTATTTTACTCTAGAATTATTCAATGGTATATTCATCTATGTCAAATTATATTGTTATATATTTTACTTCATTAAGATTTATATCTTACGATACCATCTACCACATGTTTTTTAAGGTTTTATGATTAGTATTATTGTGGATGTGATATTTGATACCATTCATGGTTTATAGTTAATGTATTCACATATAATATTTTGGTTTCTTATTATAATTTTTATGTTGTTTTTGTTTCACCTTTTTCATATGTGGAATGTATTGGAATTACTATGTGATGTGTGGGGATCTCTATAGACCCTTTATACATTGGTTGGTGTCACGATAAGAACTAGATATTGTTTTGGCTGAGGACTTACCCATTTAATAGATTCTTAGAATGAATCCATGACACTAATAAATTCTTAGCATGAAGCCTTAAAAAAATGGTTTTATATATAAATAATTATAAATTTTCCTCATTATAAAACAAGTTATTTATAGTCTATGTGATTATTAAAATATTATAATACCAATGGTTATATTTATTATGGAATTATTTAATCATCTTTTATTCCTTCCATATTATGCTCAAGATTATGTTTTAATGGAATGTGTAGTATAAGATATTTACCATGCCATATTATTTTTTCTTCCAATTAATTCACTATCTTTACTATGAATCTTGTATCACCACTATCATATATTTCCTTTATCTAGTTTATAAAGAATAAAATTTTGAAGAAACATTCAAGGATGTATTTTATTTCGTTTTATTATGTATTATGTTTTATTTTCTTCTTATAATGTATTATTGGTATCATTAATGTAATATAGTATTCCAAGAATGATAAACTGGTCGTCCCTTTAGGATTTGATTCTTTATAGTCATTCCGATGTAATAAAATAATTAACCATCTTTGGGCTTATGGGGTTGAGGTGTTACAGTTGGTATCAAAGGAATTTTAGTAGCATCTTTGGAAACTAGATTTATAAAACATAAATTAGGAAACATAACCCTAATATTGATTTAGCGGATAATAATAGACGAAAATTAAATAATTTTGTAATATTAGATATTATTTGGATATTCAAATCAACATATACATGTCTGGATACTACAGGGGGATGTGGTTCTGGCATAAATGTACCTTTAGGTAACAACTTTAACAAGGTATCCTAGGCCTGACTCAAGGTAACCTAGTACACAACAACGAGACATATTGCGCACCTAGTTTCACACTCCTAGTGGATATGCTTACAATAATTCCTTATTTCATTACCAACCATTATAAAATATTTAAAAGTAACTATGTTTTAAAAAAACTCGGTATTTTATTATGAGCTAACCAATGCATAATATTTGAATTTATGTTAAGTTTGTTTATAGTTCAAGATTATACATTATGATTAATAACCTTATTTAGTTTATTCCATTATTTATAAATGGATCCTAGTGTATGGAATGGAAATCATATCAGTACGCATATCCCATGTAGGGAATTCTCTCTTATGTAAGATAATGATATTTGCACTAGAGATGTGGCTGGTGTTGAGGAACTTAAAATTATACTGGGATAGACAACTCAGGTTCTGAACTATAACCTTACCCATATAAAGAATAATGATCCAAAATAGGTAGGACCAATGTTAGAATGATTTATGTGACAACAACCTCCATCTTTCGATGGGATTAAAAACTGTTTTTTAGTGGATCATTGGATAAGTTCCTTGAGAATATATTTTTTTCTTTGGGATTTAATTAAATGGAGAAGGTTATCATGGAAGTTTTTCATCTCTTAGGTGATACATATCAGGGGTGGTATTTAATTAAAAACACAAAGGAGGAGGAAGAAATTAAAAATATAGAAGGGTTGGATTTTAAGTAATTTTTCTTGAAAAAACATTTCCCATATGAACAATGAGCAGATATGGAGAGACAATTCATGAGTCTAGGACATAAAGAAGATGAAAATGTTTCTATGTTTGAATCCAAACTTACAAATATATAATGAAAAGCCACATACTACACACAAAATAAAATGTGAAAGATGGAAAAATTCTATGATGGTATTAAGCCAATTCAGTGAAGGGAATTAGCATCCCAAAAATTCTAACCATATGAGGATATAATATCAATTTCAATCAAGATAGATAAATAATTCTCCAAATCTTATGTTTCAAAAGTTAAAAAATAGAACAATATGATGGATGAGAAAAATATTGATAAAGGGAATAAGGAAAAGATGTAATTTTCAACATGTTATACTTGTGGAAGAAAACACCAAGGTATATGCTTAAAATGAAAATGAGTTTGCTTCATGTGTGGAGAAAAAGTACACAATGCTCAAGATTTTCAAGGAAATAAAGAATTTTATGATGTCCAATTATTAAACTATAAGGATATGGGGAAATATGAAAAATAATTCCCTAGGATCCAAGGAAATATAACCCAAAGGAGCAAAGGGATGAAGGCCAAGATTATGATATTGATACCGCCAAAGTGGAATAATTAAAGTATTTGTGTTTTTAGATTTATGAATTATGTTGTACTATATTACTTCTTTAATAAATTAGAAGCATGAATGTTCAATAAAAGTTTAATGGTGATCAAGGTATTCATATATTTTTTATGTGACAATAAAAGCTAAATTATTTAGGGAATATTATGTTAAGTTGATTTTAGAATTTTAGTGACATTCCATTTAATTTTTTGGTTATTGAATATGAAAAAAATATGTTTTTGAAAAGTCATAAGATTAACTACTTGTGGAATGGATCAAGTTAATCTTGAGAAACTATTTTTTATTGATAAAATATAGTAACCTTCTTGGTTTCATTAAACATTTAAAGGTCCAAAGAATTACTTAAGAGCTATACGATTCATTACAAGTGCTTCAGGAATAATTATTTTATTGAATATCCTTATATAGATTTAAAAAATATTGTAGAGATAAATCAAATCAAAAAAAAGAATGAGATTATGACATGGAATAGAATCAAGTACCTTTATTTTCTTAATATCATTTATATATAGTAAAATAATACCCCAACTCTAGGAAAATTATTTTTGAAGAAAAAAAATCATCGGATTTATTTTTTTCCTTGAAATCAAAGGTCCTTTAACCAATAACAAAATTATGATTTTCTAATGATAGAATTTCTAAAAACCATGTTATCAATCATTTTATATCAGAACTCCATAGTTAGATTTATCTTTCATGTCCATATATTCAAGAATGTATTTCATATTTCTGAATCATAGTGTTATGGTGACCACCTCATTTCCCTTACCATATTTTAATACGATACATTATTAATCCTTTTTTTGATGTGGGTTTCCCATAAATAAATTTTCAAAAATAAACCTCTATTTTTCAAAGAGAAATATCAAATTAAGAGGAAACGGTTTATTGAAGGAGGGGAGAATGTAAATGCTAATGATTTACAAGTAAATGCAATATTTAATGTAATAAATGTGACAATGAGTCTCTATTAAACAACACTTTGTTATTATTATTATATTAAAAATATAGTTATAACCTAGACGTTAAAAATATTAACAGGAATAATAATAACTACCATTAAATTTCATTTATAATCGCTTCACATAAATGAAACATATTTATAATTAAATTTATTATTTTTGGTAAAAATAAATAACATTTATATATTTGTAATTTCAAAATTAATTTGGGGTTAATTTTTAGTATTTTTCTAATTAGTTTTAGTTTTTTGATGAATAGTGAAAAGAATTGCATTTTAGGTAAAAAATATGTTTGTAATTTGAAACTTATTATATTATAAATTGATTTTTAATGTACCAATAGATCATTTATACATATACTAATCCAATGTACATCATTAGAATCATTTTTATATTGAAATTGTATAAAAAAACTTATTGATATTTTGAATATTCATTTTACCCACATTCTCACCACACCAATAGGATTAACATTAAACATTATTTTTCAACATTTTGAATTTAATGTTAGAAAATATACACACACAGTTGTGATTAGTAAGATATTTATATTTTGATTGGATCAGTTTAATTTTTTGGTGAATATTAAATTGACCCTTCAGAATAGTAATGATACCATTATGAATAGTGATATGACCCTTATGAAGAGTAAATCAGCCAAATGAATTCTAACCTCACCCATTAATGTAAAAAATAGGCTTCTTATAAATTAAGGTATGATATAATCATATCATAGTATAAGTAAATTAATATTTTAAAAAGTATTAACTTAGTGGTGTTATTTTGGTAAGTTATAAATATTTAATTACAATTTTATAATTAATAAAATAATGTAAAAGAAAATTTACTTTATTAAAATGTATAGTTAAATTAATATTTTTTTTGTATTATGATTCATGATAATATTTTGAGACCATCGTTAATTTTTCAGAGTGTTATAAAATCAGTTATAAATTTAAAATCTATATTTTTTGAATGCATGATGATTTTAATGAAAAATTAAATTTCTCATATATATAAAATAATTTTCATAAAATGGAGTCATTTTTTTTAATCAAAACATTGAAAAATGGTTAGGGTGATTTTTGGTATTTTTCTAAAATATATGAATTTTTGTGAATAGTAAAATACAATAATTAACGATAAATGTTAAATACGTGAGTTTTTTAGTCATTATTGATGTAAGGATGAGGTAAGAAAAATTAGACTAAAATCACATGAACTAGTTACATTATTTAGTAACAATAATGTACACTATTTCTTTTATTGAGAAAAAATAATAATATATTGATTAAAATATTCAAAACATCCCTCTCCTCTACTATAAATACCACCCTCACCACCCATTATCTCTACACCTTCCAAGAATTTAGCCTTATCAAATTTATTTAGAATACTCTTCCAAAGACTCTAACTAACATCCATGAGCTCTTGGTCTAATCAAAATAACAAAACCAATCCACTGAAGGAGGTTCTTAAAGAGGAGAATTCAAGAGGTAAATCCTCTTTCTTTTTCTTCTAATTTCCTTTCAATTTTCTTATTGATTTCTTATCCTCTCCTCAAATCCTTTGTCCAAATGAGCATGATAAATACAATACCATCTATGTATTGGATTTATACCATGCTAATTAAATATCCTTAAATATTTTCAATCTATCTCTCCCTCTCTCTTTTATATTAAAATCGAAATCATCATCCATGTGGTGCCAATTTACAACCTTCTTGGACAACAAAATTTCATTCTTCCATTTATATTTTAGGCCTTTCATAAAAAAAAATTAATGGATTAAATAGATTATAAAATTAAATTGAAACCATTTTTATGTTTTTTAGGTAACATAGTTACATAGTACAAAATGATAAAACAAAACGAGTTCATCTTAATCAAAATAAACTAAAATTAATCCAAATGATTATTATTAACATGTTATCAAATGATTCATCAAAATATCTGAAAGAAGTATAAAAAAATTTCACATTATTATCTTCATTACATTCATATAATTCCAATTTTGGAGAATTATACCCATATTACACAAACATCAGTACATGTATAAAAGTAAACAGATCATGAAAACTAAGAAAACGAATGGTCGGTAGTGATAAAATTATATCTTATAACTCATAAAAACGACCATAAATGAACTTAATAAAATTATAATAAATAAAATAAATATATATTATTTTCTTAATTAATTAATTAGTGGATTTAATTTCATTATCCTAGACATTAAGAATAATTGTATATCACTTTCAAAAATAAGATAAGGGTTTTGTTTAGAATGATCATTTTCATTCGGGTTATGCTTTTTTCTTCTATACACCAATGTAATTTTTGATTATTTTTATATAATTATTAAAAATTATGTGTATATGTTCCAAATTCACAAATATATATCAGTTTATCTAACATTTATGGGATAATACTTCTTTTATAGTGTTACTTTATCAATTATTCCCGATAAGTAGTCCCGATTAAAGGGAACTTCCAGAATTATTACACATTTTCAAGTGTACTATGTAATATATTTTAAGAAATAATTATTTTTATAAAATCATAAATTTTATCATTAAAACATACCATAGTTATTTTATGGTTTTATGAAAAAAATACACATACCATCTCTAAAATGTCTTTAATATTTTCATTAAACCACTCTAAAATGTATTGTATCTAAATTTTCTTAAAAAAATATTTTTACGTGATTTCAAATCAGTGGGACATAATTAATTCCAAAATAATAATTTCAATATACATTTATTTTATTATAGGGTATATAAACCTTAATAATATTATTTTATAAAAAATACAATTGAGTTTTCAAAATAATTTGTTTTTCAAAAGTAAAAAGCATTTTTCTAGCCTCTCTTTTACTTTTGTGAGATATATTACTTTTTCACCATGTATTCCTTTTTTGTGTGGTGGATGTACTTCCCTTAGATATATCATATCATGTGTCTTCTTATTCTCATAAATTTCTAATTTTCTTTTAATAAATCTTTCATAGAGATTTTGATTTAAATTTTTAGAAGTTGTATGGGTCACAATAAATAGTTTAAATATAATATTCCTAAAATAAATTTCAATATAATTTTCTTCTATGTAAACATACCTTGTTTAATCATGTAAATAATTGAGTTTTATCTCTTATGACACCATATACAATATTTTTGGAAGGTTTTATGATTATTTTGATTGTGAATGTGTTTTTTGATACCATTCATTGTTTATGGTCAAGGTATTTACATTTCATATGAAAGTTTTTCAATATGTTTTTATGCTATTTATGATAAACAAATTAATATGAGGTATGGATTTTACCTAGTGAGTGATGGGATGGGCCCTCTATAGTCCCTAGATGTATCAGTAGGTCTCACGAGACCAACTAGATATGGTTTTGGCTGAGGCCTTACGCATTTATTAAATTCTTGAAATGAAACCATGAAAGTAATTGATTATTTACTTGAATACTAGAAGGTATGTTTTAGATATCCATAATTATGCATTTACTTCATTATGAAACTAATAATTTATATTCTATGTGATTATTTGAATATTATAATATACGTGGTTATTTTTTCTTATTTCATTGTTTAATCATCTTTTATTCCTACCATATTATGATCAAGATTATGTTTTAATGGAATGTCAAGTTTTTTTATTCTCCATTAATAATTATTTATGTTTCCATTTTATTATATAACCTTACTGAGCATCTGAGCTCACCCCTTTTATATGAATCCTTTCCCCAGGTTATGAAGATGAAAACATTTAATAAGATTTAAAGTATATAGTTTCTTTCATTTTATTATGTATCTTGTTTTATTTGGTTTTCCAAATGTATTGTGCGTATCAGGAATGTAATCTATTCTTACAAGACTTCTAAAATAACCAGTCCTTTGGAATTTGATTCCTTGTAATCTTGATAATGTAATAATATAATTCACCAGCTCCAGGATTATGGGGTCGGGGTGCCGCAGATATTAATGAACATGTAAATCCAAAAATTCATATCTAGAAGAGTTATGATTAATGAATACAATTATGAACACCTCTCATGCACTAAGCAGAGTTAGCGTTTTCACTCAACTAACATTTATCGTGATTATTAATCCTATTTGAATATATTATAGATACAACATTCACATGTTTTTTTCAATATAGGGATTTATTTTATATGATATAACACACTATATAATTTGCTATAATTTCATGATTTGTTCCTTTATTGAATCTTATCATTAATATATTAACAATTTTTCAATTTTCTATCTTTTAAATTAGTTATACCATTCTATGATATTAATTATAGTGTACCACATTTTCTAACTTGATTATTAAATCATTTTAAATTTAAATGATCTATGATGTGTGTTGGTCATACAATCCATACCCCTAAAAAATATATTAATAAAATATAAATTACAGTGAGTGAAAATGTTGTAATGAGAATACAACATCATGGAATTGAACCATATTACCTAACTAAGTGATGAAAAATAAAAACTGTGGAAAAAACTAGTGTATGTATTGAATTTATAGGGATGTAAACATTCAACATCGTTTCCCATAGTTTCTATAATCTAATATTTTATTTTGTGATCCAAGAACTATTTGATTTTACAAATTCTAGATTTATCTAACATTCCCCTATCACTGAATGATCACATGTTCTAAACAAATCAAACTATTGAACATATTTTATACATTCAATTGTCTTACAATAGATGAAAATATTTATATCTAGCTAATAAATAATGATTGTGAGCATTATTGGTTATATGAGGATCCCAACATCACATTGAAAATATGTTCACTATTTAAACATTTAGCATATCAAATTAAAGACCCATAATATAGATCTACCATCTTAATATAAGAAACTTCCATAAATAATCATATGTGGACCAATTACTCTATACCATCAGGTGTCACTAAACACATCAATAAAATAAAATTAACTCCATTAAATATTCCCAATGATAAAGAATAAGATGGAGACTTAAACATAGCATATATCATCTTTTAAAATTGTGAATATAAATAAATCAGGTTAATATGTGAAGACATCACCAATAATGTTGAACAAATAAATGTTTTGGAATATTAAATTATATGAAATTATTTTTACTATTTACCAATTCAACTAATCTCATAGATTCCATATTTACCTATATATATTATAATAGAGAATATTTAAAAAAACATATTAATTTATACATTTTTTTAATTAAAACTACACATCATCCTTTACATAAACCATCATCCTATTAGAATTAAAAATAAATTATTTTATTTACTTCTAAAGGTACATTTATTTAAGTAATCATCATTTCCACAAATTTAACCCAAATTTTATATAAAGGATTATGATGTCATAAAATTTTCCCAACAAAAAAACATGAGTATTAAACACATAATGAATGAAATAAAATTATAATATATATATTAATAAATTAGTGAGGAAAGACACCATTTTTAGAAAATGGGGATAAAAAATAAAATATATATAATACCAATGATGATAAAGATGATTAACATATGGGTTCGGGTCAAGTTCAAAATCAACACAATAAAAAATTCCCTCTATAATATTTATTTAATCATGTAGAGTTATCTCTGCATCTAGATATATACTAAATTTATTCATTTTTGGTTCTTTAACCAAGGGATAAAATTCATCCCTAATGAAATCCACAATAACACGAGTAATGTTGCTTATAATTGTGACATCTTCCATATTATCTTCATTAGAAGAAACAGATGGATTCTAATCAACATTAATATTTAGATATATTTCTACTATCACCAAGATTATATATAGGGATATAATGATATTTGATATATCTAATATATTATAATATATATGTTTTTGATTCTTCCATGGTTGAAGTGTAGTAATTCTTTTGAATTCAAAAATTACCTTCCTACCCAATTTATCAGTCAAAAATAAAATATTATACTCATCTTGGCATATTTATTCATGGTCTTATTTGTTGGATATATTAGATTTGTGTGAATCCCATTTTCTTCCTTCTGGGTGGAGGTAGAAATTGTGTCTATATTCGTAACTAGTTTATTATAATTAACAAACTTAATTAATTAATAAAAAATATTAGCATGAGGACATAATGGATGATATAATTGAGGAGGAATATCTAGGTACCTATTATGTCTTGATCATAAGATTCTCTATGAGTGTATATATACCCATATTTAGAGTCATCATGTGCAATAGATGTTCAAACAACATTACATGATATAAGTATTTATATTACTTGGGATTCATCATTATATTGGTGAATACCAATGATTTGATATGGCATTTTTTATCAACATAAGATTCTAAAATTTAGAGGTGCTTCACATTTTATATTCACCGTAGATCTACAAAATTTCTTATTTTATCCAATAATATAGAAGGACGAACAATATTTGTGAATCTTATAATTAAATAAATTATCTACAATCCCATCACCTCTATTTTTATAATATATATAATACCAATGATATTTCAAAAGGTCTACGTTAATACAAATCTATTAAATAGTTACCCTTTTTAGATTCTACATAGATGAATCACATCGTTGTATCTGACCACTTAAAATAGAGAAGTGAAAAAGCTAAAAATTGAATAAAATAAATAGGAATTACTATCGACTTAATCTATATTGAGACAATAAAGGTTTCAATATCAACACAAATATCATGGGGCTATTTATGAAACATTATTGAACAACTCAAAAATGACCAAATTCTTATTGAACATCATTTATAGTAATGAACCTTAGAATTAAATATAATAAGAATGTTAAATCTCTCAATAATTTCTAATTGATAACTAGAAAAAATGATAGATTAAATATATTTGAAAAAAAAAGAGAGACTTCGAGAAAAAAATTACTCATTATTGATACGCATAAGTCTATGTGGACCATTTCAATTACTTTATGTAAAAAAGGAAAGGTAGGAACGAACTTATAAATATTTGGACTGAACATTCCTTGTACATAATATATCATAAAAATTATTTAAAACATTCTTCATTTTCATCCTAAAATATCATATTTTTTCATTATTATAGGTATTAAAGAAATTTTATACATAAAAAGTAGAGTGAGTAAATATCCTAATAATGGGATGGATAAAATTGAATGAATATGAAACACAATTCAATAGTAAATGTGTGAAAATAATCAGCATCATAGTATCATAAGAATATGTGTAATGTCTCGACCCTAGTTACCTTGAGTCGTTGCATTATTACATAACATTGTCATGATACGAGGAAACATGTCCCGAAAGACCGATCAGTTTAGTAGCCTTGGAAGTACTAGATAAATTCATAAGTTTTACATTACGACATAAAATAAAAACATCAACAACATTTTGTCCCCTTTTGAACACACTTATATCCTTATCATATCCTTGCAGGTCAACCATTAGATACTTCTTCATATCAGGGAAATAATAAATCAAGAAAGGTTTGACCTCAGATGCTCAGTACGGATAACAATATAGCTGAAAATTTGGTAAATAAGCATAAATACTTAAATCAATGTATAAGACTGAAATAAAATCCTTTTGAACATAAAATTCAACATAATATATAAAATATAAAATCAAATAATTCAATTTACTTAATCACAAGGATATTCAACTAGTCGAATAATCACATGAAATACCAGAAGCCACTTTCAAAATGATGGAATGCATAATGCTAGACTTCATAACCACATAGTAAAGGCCTTGTGTTAAGACTACAAAAAAGAGTTTTTCAAGGCCTTGTGTTAAGACACTAGTTGTCTAATGATACCTACCGATGCATCAAGGATCTATAGTAGGCTCCACCATCACTTACTAAATCCAATGCATTCCTCATATGAAAAGGTTTAAACGTAACGTAAACATTCGTATTAAAACTAGTATACGAAATGCCAATACTTTATCCATAAACAATGAATGGTGTAAAAATAACACATCCATAGTCAAACATATCACAAAACCTTCAATACAATATGGAAGTTCTTTATCATAACAAATCAACTTCAAACAAGCTTAAAATCTATCAAAGGATGTTGACATAGATGAAATCAAAACTTTTTTTAGAGAAGTATCTATTGCTATTTTGAAATCATTTAAAATTCATATAATTATAAAAGAAAAAAAATTATTTTTAAGATATTTTTATAAGCTTGTATGGGAAGCTTTGACGATGATATTATAGTCGAAAATAGCAACACCCACCGTATAAGTTAAAAAAAGACATTCTTAACTTAATTTTGTCGAAAAGGTCATAAAGTACCCTTTTTGGAAAAAAACGGAAAGATTCATTTAAAAACATATATGGTCAAATAAGGGTATAAATGACTTTAACCCATGGTATAGTAAATAATAAAAATGTTTTGAATTACATTTTTATGAAAACATGAATGTGGATGATAAAGAGTTCCCAGTAGATACTTACGTAAAAACAACCTCAGATAATAAAGTGATTGTGAAATTAACCCATAACTTTTACTTTTCCTTAGTATATGGTATGTTAACCTCTTTTATAATAGTTAAAACATTGTTATTAAATTTCAAAATAACTATAAACATGAATATGATATCATATACGATCCTCTAATATTGTTTTGTTAATAATATTTCAGTAGTATCATCGTTTCGAGTGTTAACAGATATGTTTTCCTTTATATGCTCAGTTACGTAAGACATGTTTGTTATGTATAGGATGTATTTTATTCATATCCATAATGATATTCAATTCTTAAACATTATTTTTAATCATAAAATGAAAATTATTCTTGAATGATTACGATGGTGAATGAATATCACCGCGTTCGTAGAGACGGTAATCCATATGTACGCACGAGCGGAAATATCATTATATTGAAGGTGAAATAGTATGTAATTGGATGGTATATAATATATACAGAATCATTAACATGTTATATTTATTATTTATATTTATTTATACTCATTATTATGACCATCCAAATAATGAAGTGTTTGAATAACCAACTACACCACGACGTGGAGACGATAAGCCGTACGCACACACGTATGGTGAGTTGGTCATTCATATGATGGATAGAATAATGAATATGGTTGTACCATTTTTATAATAACATCAACGCACATATAAGATACTGGAGTTATTATTTTAGAATGGAAACAACAAATAAAGAGGAAGTGGATGAAGAAAAAACTTGAAAGAGGGTGGTGAAATTATTACATCTTCTTCTGGTGTTTCCTTTTGAGTTGATCAAAAGGGATCCATAGGATAGAATTCTGATCAAAATAAAGCCCTTGGGTATAATTAAGGGAAATTTTGATGATATTTGGGTAGTTTTTGGCCGATCCAAATGGGTTTGGAGGCATGATTTTGAGAGAAGGGTAAGTGCCCTTTTATAAGAGAGGCGAGTGGCACCTTAAGAAATGATTGAAATATTATTTTATAATAAAATAATTTTGGGTTTATAATGGATCAAAAATAATTTATATATAGGATAATGTGGGTATGGGTCTAAATACTCTCAACTAATAGGTTTTAGGCAGGTTTGGATCACCATATTAACCTTATCTTTTAGATTTAACTCTTAGTAAAATAGTTTAACTTTTACCATGTATTCTTGTATTATTATAATAATTGGTTAATAAACATACTATAAACTGATAAGAAAAGATCAAGTTGTAAATTAATTATATAACTATCACTACATAAGTTCTTTGGCAGAACATTAGATTTTTTGAACTATTATATAATTTAATAATATAATATTTCTTTTAAAAACTCCTTTATGTCAATTTTGACACTCTTTCGTATTTGGTTTTTGTGAAAGTCATCACAACTTGATTGCTTCAAAAAAAAAAAAAATTTAATCAACCATAATATGTCATATTCATCTAAAAAATTCGTTTAAGTCCTAAAAACATTGAAATTATATTTATTTTAATATTTATAATATCATTTATTTGATTCTTTCATTAATATGGTAATTACTACATCACCATTATGTCATAAATAAATTTAATTATCTAATGTCTAAAAATTATAAATAAAATAATATTATGTTGGAAATATTTATATCTTTATAACGAGTATTTATTGTCTAATTTTTTACTTATATAATCCTATTTAAAAATTGTTTTACTGAAAGATACATGTTTATGTCATTTTTGTCTTTACTTTAAATTAATTAATATAATGTGTCATTATCACTCTCAAGTTGCTCCATGGGGTCACAAAATCGACCCAAGGATGCCCATGGTTGGACATGTGTCAATATATAGGAATAGGACACATGTTTGTGTGATTTAATATTATTATAATATTATATTATACCCTTATTTACCAGATTTACCCTTTAAACCTCGTAAATAAAATATTTACTGAAGTAATTATTTATAATGTCTAAAAATAAAATTTACCTATTTACACTATTTATACCTCATGATTCCAAATATAGAATCAATTTTTTCAAATTTAAAACACATAAGAGGCATAAATTAGTTTAAAATTAATTCCCATTGTCAAAACAAAAATCGTGTTTTTAGGAAATAATAACTATCAAAAGATTGACACTTGTTTATGTCCAGTTTAAATGTAAAATTAAATAAAATTACCTAAATTATATTAAATGATAAAAACATAATATAATTATGCATTAAATAAACTCAAATTTATAATTTAACACTATAAATCATTTTGATTAAAAAAGTTGTTTTTAATTAAAATTTAGTATTTTCACTTTTCATCAAAAATTGAAAGTTTTCAGAAAAGTACCAAAAATTCACTCTAGGTTAATTTAGATATTCCAAATCAAAAAAAAGTCTATTTTGAAATTTAAAAATTATAAAATTTCAAAAAATGGGTATTACTATTCATAACGACTAGTTTGATTGGTCGAAGTGTGTTAGAATCTCAAAGTTGCGTACAATACAAACTATTTCATTATTCAAAGAGAAACATATCATTGAAGCTTTGGGTGTTACATTATTCCCGCTATCAAATAATTTCATCCTCAAAATTTCTACAATACTACCACATAAAAAGATTCAGGTGGTTCTTCATCATTAGTTCCTCAGGTTCCCACATTGCCTCTTCTATCTTATGGTTTCTCCATAGAACTTTTACTAGGCGAGTTGTCCGGTTTTTCAGAACTTTTTCACTTGTATCAAGAATCTTGATAGGCTCGTCACAATAAGACAGATCAGGTTCCAGTTCAATTTACTCAAAGGTGAGTACATGCGTTGAGTCAGACATGTATTTTCTCAATAGTGATATGTGGAACACATTATGAACTTTGGAGAGACTTGGCAGCATTGACAAATGGTAAGCTACATCCCCAATTCGTTCTAGAATTTAAAAATGTCCGATGTACCTAAGAAATAATTTACCCTTCTTACTGAATAGAATAACTCCCTTCCATGGAGATAACTTAAAGAAAACATAATCTCCTACCTGAAATTCCGAATCCTTCCTTTGGTTATCGGCATAGCTCTTTTGCCTACTTTGGGATGATTTAATGTGGGTTTGGATATCCTTCACCTATTCCATAGTTACCTCAATAAGTTCTAGGCCTATGATTTTTCTTTCACCAACATCATCCCAACAAGTTGGTGTGTGACATCTCTTTCCATATAATGCTTCATATGGTGCCATCTGAATACTTTAATGGAATCTGTTGTTATAGGAAAATTCTAACAAAGGTAAATATTGATCCCACATACCTTTAAAGTCAAGTGAGAAAGATATCAGCATGTCTTCTAAGGTTTGAATAATCTATTCTGATTGTACATCGGTTTGAGGGTGGTAGATGGTGCTCAAACGAAGTTCAGTATCCAGGGTTTTCTGAATACTTTTTCAAAATCTTGATGTAAAACAGGGATCACGATTAGAAATAATCAATAGGGGTACTACATGAAGTCTTAAAACTTCTTTAATATATAGTTTTTTCATACGTTTATGTGTTAAATCTTCTCCTATAGAAGTAAAATGTGCTGACTTGGTAAGACGATCAACAATGAACCATTTTTCATCATTCTTTTTAAGAGTATTCGTAGCCCCATGACAAATTCCATCATAATATTATCCCTTTTCAACATAGGTATGGGAAGAGGTTTCATGACTCCTCTAGGCTGTTTCCTTTTATCTTTATCTTTTTGGAAAACCATACATCTTAACACAAAATCAGCAATCTCTCTCTTCATATTTTCCCCCAAAAAATGTTCTTTCAAATATATATGCATCTTAGTGCTACCAGGGTGTATATAGAAATTAGTTCTATTAGAACCATCCAAAAATTTCCTTTTCAGATCAGGTATGTTAGGAACACAAATTCTCTTCCCCATTTTCAAAATTCCATCTTCATATGTGAAGTCACTCAATCTCCCATCATTCACAACTTTATTCTTCTTTTGAAACTTCTCATCATCAGTCTGATAACTCTTTAGCCTTTCTAGTAAAGATGGTTTGGAAAGCATTTTAAAAAGTATTGATGATTCACCTTCCAGTTTTATTATTATATACATATTTATTAGATCCATGCAAATAGGATCCCTTTCAACTCTCATCTTGATAAAAACTCCGTGATCATTTCTACTCAAAGCATCTGCCTCTTTATTTTCCTTCCTTGTGTTTTAGTGTATAGTGCAATCATAATCCTTGAGTAGTTCAATCCATCATCTTTGCCTCATGTAGAGTTATTTCTTGATAAAATATACTTAAATCTCTTGTGATCAGTATATACCTCACATTTTCACCACAAAGATAGTGCCTCCATATCTTTAAAGAAAATATTACAGCTGCTAACTCACGATCATGAGTGGGATAGTTTTGTTCAGGAATTTTTAGCTTTCGTGATGCATATGCGATATCTCTATCATTCTGCATACATACACAACCAAGGCCTTTCTTTGAAGCATCACTATAAATAACAAACACATAATTCCCCGATGGTAGAGTCAATATCTATTTAGTTCTTCGAAACATTCTTCACACTCTTTTTTCCAAACAAATTTAACCTTTTTACGCGTGAGCTTGGTTAATGGGTTTTCCAATCGAGAAAAACTGTGGAACAAATGCCAATGATAACCTACTAAAACAATAAAACTGCGTACCTTAGTTATACTCATCAGTTCTAGCCATTCTTGGATTGCCTTGGTCTTTGAAGGATAAATAGATATTCCATCTTTAGAGATAATATGACCAAGAAAAGAAATATCTTAAAGCCAAAATTCACCCTTGCTAAACATCAAATATAATTCATTTCTTATAAGAGTCCTTGGGATAATGCGCAAGTGATTTTCATGATCTTTATAGATTTTAGAGTATACTAAGATATCATCAATCAATACCACTACAAAGTCATCAAGATATTCCTTGAGAACCTTATTCATTAGATCCATGAAAATAGAGGGTTTATTAGTCAATTCAAAAGGCATTACTGTAAACTCATAATGCCCGTACCTGGTTCAAAATGAGGTTTTAGGAATGTATTCTTTATTCACACACATGTTGTGATATCCAGATTGAAGGTCAAGATTTGAAAAATATTGAGCTCCATGAATTTGATCAAATAAATAATTAATGAGAGGTAGGGGCTACTTTTTCTTTTTTTTGTAGCATTTATCTCCCTATAGTCAATGCACAACCTCATAGATTCATCTTTATTATTAACAAAAATAACAAGGGCTCCCCATGGAGAAACACTAGGGTAAATAAATCCACTATTACTTAATTAATCTAGTTGATTATTTAGTTCCACTAATTCCATAGTGGCCATTATATAAGGGGTCTTTGATATGGGCCTTGAATAACAAATTAAAGAAATGGAAAACTCAATTTATCATTCTAGAGGATGTCCAGGTAAATCCTCTGGAAACACATCAACATATTCTTGCATAAAAGGTAAATCCTTTATTTGAACATTCATTTCCTCACCCATAGTTATTTCATTCTCTTCCTTCCCAATAATTGAATTTAGTAGAGCTACTGCGGTTGGATCTAGATAAGAATCAGGTGGTGACATTTCTTCTCTAAAGATAAGGTACTCTTTATCATCCTCGAAAACTGAAACCTCCTTATTCTTACAATAAATTTTCACATCATGTTCTGAAAACCAATCCATACTGAAGATTATATCAAATTCAATCATGGGTATGATGATTAGATCAGCAGATAAATAACATTTATATGCCCTAATGGGAACTAATTCACAAAACTTTGTTGCGATGATACTTCCTGTGGGTGTTTTGACTGAAAATTACCTTGTTAAGTCAAATTCAAAATATCTAATTTTCATAGAAGACTAGGAAGATATGAAATAATGCAATGATCCAGAATCATATAAACCATTAGCTAAACTTGAGGAAACCATTAAATTACCTTCCACCACGTCTTTTAGAGCTTTAACCTCTACATTAGTGATCGCATAACCTTTTCCTTGCACCCTTGGAATTTTCTAAGGTAAGTTCCCTTGGCGCTTAGAAAATTAATTTGCATAATGCCCCTTTTCTCTTCAATTATAGAATTAAACATTGATATCACCTTTCTTCCCCTTGCAATCATGAGCTTGGTGGCCTTTTTCACAACACTTGTAACAGACACCCATTCTCTTTATGCATGTACCAGGGTGTTTCTTCCCACATTTACAATAGGATGGATATTCAACATTTCCCTTATTCCCATTATTTATACTTCCAGAGTGTTCAAAATAACTCTTTTTCTCTTTCTTTTCATTAATTTTGTAAGACTTAAATAATTCTTCTTCTGTCTTGATAGCACATGAGACTATATCTTCATATGATGAGAAGGATTGTAAGACTAAGTCTCAATAGAGAAATAGTTTTAACCCATAAAATAATTTATCAATATCACTCCTTGGGTTACATGTACAATCTTATTAATGCATCATTAACCTTATAAATTCAGCCTCATACTTTGCGACATTCTCATCCTCCTTTTGCCTTAGCCTCAGAAATTGTCTATTTATATCCACTAGATGGTCATGAGAAAAGTATTTTTTTTCTAAGAAAATATCTTTAAACTCCCTCCATTCCATGTTAGATACTTCTTACTATTCATTTGTGTTTTGTATTAATGACCACCATTGATCTGCATCTCCAGTGAGGTGATAAACTTCCATGACAACTTTTTCCCTTTCGATACTCCCCAAAGTATAAAATATTTTCTCTAAAGAATTTATCCATTTCTAATCTACTAATGGATTTGTACTCCCACTTAATTTTTGTGGTTTTTACCTCATGAAGTGTTATAAAATTTATCCTTCACGTTGTGGATCAGGGTGCTCCATACGGGTAAGGTTATTATTCATAACCTGAGTGAGTTGGCCCATTATGGTGATAAGATGATCAACACTAGTTGCATCACCAGCCCCACTATAATTATCTTGAGTAGGGGGGAAATCTCTACCTGGATTATGTGGTTTGATACATTTTTCATTCTTTCCACTAGGCAACATTTCTGAAAGACAGCATACACTAGATTTGTTTATGAATCACAATATATAATTCCAAACATTCAAAACAGTTAACATAAATTGAACAGTTTATGGATATAATCCATAATAAAAAATGTTTTCTTTGATAATGTATATACTCATAAACCCATAATAATGGTTTGTAAAGAAAATGAGAATTATCCTAATTATATCCCCCAGGAGTGTCGTAACGAAGAGTGCAACAAGCTCGTTTTCGTGCACCAGTTCTTGTTCGAGTCTAGCTCAAATCGGTGTTTTTGGGTTTTACCCCTAGGTACATCTGTTTCGAAGCCACCTCTACCAGCTCGTATCCAGGCAGGGATGCATTTCTTGGAAAAATCACAATATATATATAGTACCAAAATTCTAGGATGTTCTTCTATAATAATATTCAGAGTCTATCTTAGGGCAGTGTTCTCTAATAAGTGTTTTTCTAAATCTAGTTTCCAAGGTTTGTAGTAAACTTACTCTGATACCAACTGTAATGCCCTGACCCCAGTTACCAAGAGTTGGTTCATTATTACATAACATTTTCATGATACAAAGAATCATGTCCTGAAATATTGATCAGCTTAGTATCCTTGGAATTACTAGATACATTCATAATTTTATATTACATTATTAAATAAAATCATCGACAAAATTTTGTCCCCTTTTGAACACACTTATATCCTTAGACTATCATTGAAGGTCAACCATAAAATATTTATTCACATCCTAGGAAAAATAAAATATAGAAAGGGGTGAGCTTAGATGTTCATTAAGGAAAACAATATAGCGGAAACTTATATAAATAAGCATAAATAGTTAAGGCAATGTATAAGACTAAAACAAAAGCCTTTTAAACATAAAATTCAGCATAATATGGAAAATATAAAATCAAATAAGTCCATTTACTTAATCACCTGGATATTCTACTAGTCAAATAATCACATGAAATATCAATAGCCACTTTCATAATGATGAAATGCATAATGCCAAACTTCATAACCACATTGTCAAGGCCTTGTGCCAAGACAACATATAAGATTTTTTCAAGGCCTTGTGGCAAGACACTAGATTGTCTCATTAGACCTATCGATGCATCTAGGAGCTATAGTAGTCTCCACTCGTCACTTACAAAGTCCAATTCATTTAACATATAAAAAGGTATAAACATAACATAAACCTTCGAATTAAAACTAGCATACTAAATGCCAATACTTTATCCATAAACCAGGAATGGTGTAAAAATAACACATCCAAAGACAAAAATATCACAAAATCTTCAATACAATATGGAAGTTTTGTATCATAATAAATATACTTCAAACAATCTTAAATTCCATCAAAGGATGTTGACATATATGAAATCAAAACTTTTTTAGAGAAATATCTATTTCTATTTTGAAATCATTTAAAAGTCAAATAATTTTAAAATAGAAAATTTATTTTGAAAACATTATTATAAGATTTTATGGGAATCTTCAATGATGATATAATAGTGGAAAATAGCCACACCTGCCATATAATTTAAAAAAAGACATTTCTACCTTAATTTTGTCAAAAATGTTATAAACTACCTTGTTTGGAAAACGATGAAAAGATTCCTTTCAAAACATATATGTTAAAATAAGGATGAAAATGAATTTAAACCATAGTATAGTAAATATTTCAAATGTTTTGAATTAAATTTTTGAGAAAACACTGACGTGGTTGATAAAGAGGTCCGAGTAGATACTTACGTAAAAACAACCTTGGATAATAACGAGAATGTGAAATTAACCCTTAACTTTAACTTTTCCTTAGTCGATGGTATTTTAAACTCTTGTATAATTGTTAAAACATTGTTATTAAATTATAAAATAACTATATACATAAATATGATATCCTATATGATCCTCTAATATTGCTTTGTTAATAATATTTGAGTAGTATCATAGTTTTGGGTGTTAACTAATCTGTTTTCCTTTATATGCTCGGTTACGTAAGACATGTTTGTTATGGATAAGATGTATTTTATTCATATACATAATGATATAAATCTCTTAAAAATTATTTTTATTCATAAAATGAAAACTATTCTTGAAATATTGTGATGGGGGAATGAATCTCATCGCGTTCATGGAGACGGTAATCAGTACGTACGCACGAGCGAAAATATCATTATATTAATGGTGAATTCTTATGTAATTGGATAGTATATCATATATAAATAATAAATAATATGTTATATTTATTATTTAAATAATTTATTCTCATTATTATACCCATACAAATAATAATGTGTTTGAATAACAAACTACACAACGACGTGGAGACGGTAAGCCATACGTACGCATGTATGGTGACATTGTCATTCATATGATGGATATAATAATGAATACGATTGCACCATTTTTATAATAACATCACAGTATATAGAAGATACACGAATTATTATTTTATAATTGAAACACCAAAGAAAGAGGAAGCGGGATAAGAAAAGAACATGAAAGAGGGTGGTAAAATTATTACCTCTTTTTCGGGTGTTTCCTATTGATTTTCTCAAAAGAGCTCCATAAGTTGGATTTCTGGTAAAACTAAGGCATCTGGGTTGAATTGAGAGAAATTAGGAGGATATTTATGTAGATTTTGGCCATGAAAAATTCCTTTGGAGGTTTGATTTTTAGGTAAGGGGAAGTGCCCTTTTATAAGAGAGGTGAGGGGCACCTTAGGAAAAGATTGGAATTTTATTTTATAACAAAATCATTTTAGGTTTATAATGGATCAAAAATGAATTATTTCGATGATAATGTGGGTATGGGTTGGAAAAATATCAACCAATATGTTTTTGAAAGGTTTGATTCATCATATTAACGTTATCTTTTAGATTTAACTCTTAGTTAAATAGTTCAACTTTTACCTTGTATTCTTTTATTATTATAATAATTGGGTAATAAACATACTATAAAATTCCAATAAAACCAAAAGGGGTTCATTAATTATATAAATATAATTATATAATTTCTTTGGAATAAAATTATATTTTTAGTACTATTATATAATTTAGTAATATAATATTAGTTTGAAAAACTCATTTATGTCAATTTTGACACTATTTAGTATTTGTTCATTTAAGTCATCACAACTTGATTAGTTCAAAAACAATAAATTGAATCAACACTAATATGTCATATTCACCTATAAAATTCATGTATGTCATAAAAACGTTTAAATTAAATTTATTTTAATATTTAAAATAACATTAATTTGATTCTTTCATTAAAAAGGAAATTATTGCGTCACCATTGTGTCAAAAATAAATTAAATTATATAATGTATAAAAATTATAAATAAAATATAATTATGTAGGAATGATTTCTATATTTATAAGGAGTATCTATAGTCTAAAATATAACTTATATAACTCCATTTTAAATTTTTTTTACTAAAAGATATATGTTTATGTCATTTTTGTCTTTACTTTGAATTAATTAATATAAAATTTTATTATCACTCTCAAGAGGATCAATGGTGTTCAAAAATAGACCTAAGGATGACCATGGTCATTAAAGTATCAACCAATAAGAATATTACACATGTTAGTGTAATTTAATATTATTATAATATTATTTTTTACCCTTATTTACCGGATTTACCTTTTAACCTGGGTAAATAAAATATTTACCAAAGAAATTATTCAAAATGCCTAAATAAAAAATATTCATATTTACTCAATATGGACCTCTTGATTCCAAATATGTAATCAATTTTTCCAAATTCAGAACATAGAAGTGGTAGAAATTAATTTAAAATTAATTCCCTGTTGTCAAAACAAATAGCGTGTTTTTAAGAAATAATAACTATAAAAATATTAATACTTGTTTCTATCCAATTTAAATTAGAAATTACATAAAATGACCTAAATTATATTAAATAATAAAAATATAATCTAATTATACCATAAAACCACTCGAATGTATAATTTTACACTATAAATTGTTTTGATTAAAAATGTTGTTTTTAATTAAAATTTAGTATTTTTCACTATTCATCAAAAATTGAAAGTTTTCAGAAAAGTAACAAAAAATCAATGTATGCTAATTTAGATATTCTAAATTCAAAAATGAAGTCCATTTTGAATGATAAAATTTATAAAATTTCAAAAAGTGAGTATTACTATTCATAAGTGCTAGTTTGATTGGTCGCGGTGTGTTAGAATCTTGAAGTTGTGTACAATAAACGTTATTGCAATATTCAATGGGAAACGTACCATGGATTCTTGGGGTGTTACAATATGTAATAATTGGAATAATTTATGTAATTTTTCCTAATAATTATAATAAAACGTCATAAAAAATTGGTTAAATACTACCCAAGTTTTGAACAAATTTGGTATCATGTGCACAAATAACAAATGTGTACAACCAATAACATGATAATTGTGAAAAAATATGGAATAATTTTCATTTAGAATACATATAGCCTCGTGATATATTTTAAATTAACTAGTGTACATAACAATTATATAATTCTAGTCCCATCCATCACATCATAATGTAATCATACTAATTCATTCCATATATAAATAAATCATATAAAATCACATTCATGAAATAATACCATAGAAGGTAACATGTTTCATAATGATTTCATTAATAGTAAATTAATGAATGGACTTTTTAATTTTCAAATTAATATAGTAGATCAAATTTTGGATTAAAGTAGTATCATTTTTTTAATGAAAAATATACCACAAAATAGGAGAAAATGATAATATTTGAAAAAAATCACATTAAAAAGTCATTGTAATTGGCATAAAAAGAATTTCAAAGATGTAGAAAAATTTATATCCTCAAGGTAGAGATGGAAAAAGTATTAATGGAAAATTATGAGGTTAGTAGATAATAATATGTTCTAAAGATAAAGAGAATGCATATACTTCTTAAAAATGATATGTTTTTAGAATTCCCTTTAACATAGATCCTAATTTATTTCACCGTATTTTTCAACCAATATAATTAACAGATTAATATTTGAACCTGAATGATTCTGGATTTTTTTTATTTTTATTTAATATTTAAATACTGTAATCAATTAATTTTATTTGTTAAATTTATTTGTGAAATGAAAAATTTAATTACGTTATAGTTTCATTAAAAATTCCTTTTCTTCTTTAATCTCATATTATATATATATACATTAATAAAATTAATAGTAATGGATTTTTAAAAAATATATAATTTTTCATTTATATATTATAAAAAAAATTTATAACCATCTATTAAGATGGTGAAAACAAAACACTTCGAAACATCCTTTTGTGTGGTTAACTAACCATTAAAGGAACATTTTCAAAATAGAAGATAAGATATATATAAAATATGAATATATTGTAAATAACATAATTAAATTCGGTTAATAACATTAAAAAAATCTAACACTATATTAAATTAATTATTATGAGTTTTGGTTTATAATGAAAGAGACTGTTTTAAAAATATAATAGGAAAATAAATTATAAAAATAAGACTCATACTTAATTTTTAGTGTTTTTACATTCATACAGACCTTACCTTGATGATTTATATGAGTTAAATGGCTCCATGAAGAACCTATGGATTTTATAGGAATTTATAGTTGGAAATTTGGAATATGATGCTCTTCGAAAAGTGTGTGGGAATTAGTCTTACCATGGTAGTGAGAGGGTGTATTCATACTTACGGAGAGTGGTATATATGAGATAAAATGTTTAATAAAATTTAATTTATCAGGTATGAATTTTTGTTGTTATATTTTTTACATATATAATTATATTTGTCTAAAAATATTTTTTTTATGAATTTAAAAATTCATATAAACTGAATTCCATAGTTTATTAAAAAGGAATATGACAAAATAAAAAACAATTTAATGGAATTCCAAAAACAATTTTCTTTGAAAATACTTTTGGTTTAAAAATTTCAATGTTAGTATTAATTTAACTTATAAAATAAATGTGTTTGTTGAGCCTAAAATTTATGAATTCATAAGGTACTTTTTACACATCAAATAATGTGATCAAAATATACTATTTATATGAAAATAGTATTATTATTATTTAACTAACAATTAATGATTAACAAAAAGTTACCAATAAGCAACTATAAAAAAAATTAGAAAATGGAATTATTAAAATTATATTTATATTATCATTACAATGACAATAAAATTGAAATTTTTATTATAAAAATATGATTTATTATTTTAGAAAATATATTAAAATACTATTAATTAAAAAAATGATCCTAATTATTTGAGAATTTATTCATTATATTAATTTTATTGAAATAATATATATATTTTTTGATAGATTTTCATGGTTAATATTATTTATATGGAATTTTAATATTTTAAATTAAAGTTGCTTTTCAAAAGGTCAGGATATTATTCTTAATGGAGAGGTTACCATTAATTCACGACCTCTTACTCTTACAATGGAAATATTAGTATTATAATTTAAATATTTTAAGAAATAAATAACTCTTAATTACTTCATTCATTATTCAACTCATTTCCTCACAAGATTAATTATTTGTAAGCTAAAAAATGTAGAATGGATTTTTAATTTTTCAACCCATCATATAGTTTTATTAGTGGTTATAATTATTCTAGGGGAATAATATAATAAATATTTACCTAATAATATAAATCATCGTTTATTTTTATTTACATAGTGTAATATTTTATATTTTCTTAGATATATTTATTTTATAAATGTAATTTTCCACATTAATTAAATAATGGGTTATTTGTTTTGAATATTTTTTTTGCATGTGTTTATGGAATACTATGTACATAATTATAGTGAAAACCATTTCCTTATATGTATAGTTAAATATAAATATATATTTTTGCATTGGTGAACCATGCATTAAAAAAGTAAAAATCCTCATGATGACCTTAAAACTATCTACTTATTCTCTACATGGTTAACCATATTGTCCGAGATAACCAATAATTCCATGTCAAAACACATGATAACTGTAAAATAAATTAAATAAATAATTTGGTATTTAAAAACAATTTTCCATGTCAAAAAGAAACATGAATTAGGGTCAGTCACCTATTGACATGAACTAATCATCGTCAGAAAAAGAGAAAAAAAATTAAAAATAATAAATAAAAATTGTGATCTTAAAAGAATATATTAAAAAAAACCGAGAGGTATATGATGGGTATGAAAAAACATACACCATTTAGATTATATCAATGAGTTTACATAATCCTTTTAGAAATACACCTAATCATTAAAAATTGTAAAAAAATGAGATAAAAATTCATATATGTTAATTTTAAAACAATCATAGTTCCATGATAAATTTCATAGAACTATACCCTTTTTAATAATACAAAGATGTAGCATATAACATACTAGACATAACAAACTTGATAAATCATACAACCCAACTCACTACATATCACAAGGAATGTTTTTTATTGCTATGAGCTAGTGATAAGAATTAGGGCATCAAAATTAACTATTTGGGAATATTTTCCCCTTAGATATTAATAACCAAAACATCCTTTCATTACATGGATCTCATATAACTCTCCCATTAGTGAGATATCTATACCATATGTGAAAAAAATACAAAAAAGGAAAAAACTAAAAAATAATATCACACATAACTAGTAATCTATTACAAATATAAAAATATAAGCCATATCTGTAATGAAACTATATAAAAATAACAAACAGGTGTTTTAAAATTAATACCATTGTTGTGATCACTGATACATTTCCAGAGCCCGACACTAAAATATAGAATTCCCCAATACACTCCTACAATGATACATTTATATTAACAATTTCCACAACCAATACCATCCCATGGAAGATAAAAAAACATTACAGAGTCCAATTGTTTTAAGTGGGTTATTTCCATTACCGTGTTATACAAAACCATGTACGCAAATTCCTTATGATATACATTGGGACGGTGGAAAAGTCCAATTTCATACAAATAAGTGTCTCTTTGACACTTTCCTCAATATAAACCAATCTTTCTATATTGAAAACACATTCTAATATACCAATTATTATTAGAAATGTATTACTATCCCTTTCATTTTTGAAACATTTCTATTTTGAAAAATAATAGGAATAATATACAAACATTATAATGATTGAGGCTAGTGAGTTAGTGAACACATGAAAACATCAAATATGACAGGGGATTTATCTCACACACATAATCAAAATCATAATATTTGGGACATGGGGTATCTCCAACATATAAGTATTAATAGAATATATGACCCTCCCAATGAAAAATTCTGAATCATATGTTTATAAATAAGTAATTTAACAGGTGGTATTTTGAGGCCTCATTGGAAATGACGCATAGTAACCTCATTAATATTGTAAAAGAAACACTCATGTAGTTACACAATTACTAATAGTACTTAACAATCCAACCTAAAATATGATATAGAAATATGATCTATTATTACAATAATAATAGAATCGAATAATAAATAACAATTTTTAAACAATTTTTTATTTAAAATCAATTTTGAAAATTTAATTATAATGTAATGTTTTCATTGTATCATTTTTTCAACCACATTGTATGAAAATAGTAGTTTTATATAATAAATTAAAGTATAATACTATTTATACCATTATAAATAAATAATAAAAATAAAATTCACATATAGAATCCTGCAAAAAATATATTTCAACCACATTTCTTCAATAATACAAAATCAATTATAAAAAAACCATATGACATATGTAAGGATAGTTAAATATATAAAACTTCCATGAAATATAGTGAACACAAAAACTATGAATTAATACACTAGTCATAGCAATGTTAGTCTATATTTTAACCATAACAACAACATATCTATATATCACTTCATAGTGAAATATAATTAATTTAATATTGAAACTAACATCATCGCCTATAAAAATAAGTTTTTAATTTTTATGATCAACAATAATTCAATTCTAGTGATGGTGAATCATTTTGATTAAAAAATTAATGTATTGAAGAAAGATGATTGAAATAACAAGGGAGAGAGGAAAGAGTGACCATGAGTGAGATAGTGTGTGGGAGATGGTGGAAAAAGGTACATGTGATCCGGTCCACTGTGCAATCCCCCCTTTCAATTTGATAAAATTTAGTTTTTAACAATTTTTATTTTCTTCATTAATTTACTATTTTTTGGTACAATATGGAACATGATCCCCCCAATCCCCCGCACATCTCATATTCTCCCCATTTAATAATTTATAGGGATTCCAATTTTTATTTTCATATAAGAAATCATATTATATATATATATATTATTCAATTCGATAAAATTTTATAACAATATAAAAACTATCAATAGTAAGATAAAATTAATATCAATTTTAAAAAATATAAATATATTGAAAAAACTCTAATTAAAATATAATAAATATAAAAACAATAAATTTAATAAACTTAAGAAATAATAATGAAAATTTATTAATTAAAAATAATCATTTATTTATAACAATTGATAAAATCATCATTATATATATTAATATTATTTTAAATCAAACCACCCCAAAAAATAATCACAAATGATAAAATGTATTATATCAATTAAACGAATCTAAAAGTATTATTTAAATTACACTGTATCCAAATTTCACACATTAAATAAATCTTATAAATCTAAAATTATTAAAGAATACATGGATTAATTAAATAACCCCTTAATAAAATATCATGTCCATTAAAAGAATCATGGTCATAAATCTATATTTTGACAACTAAAAATGATATATACGATAATATCCATGCTACTTCCTATAACACACAAAAATATTAGAATACATTTTAGTGTTTAACAAATTTGATGTTTTTGATAAATTCTAATGAACATAACAAAAAACAAAAGTTAATAAGGATTTATTTAAATTTAGAATAAAATGGCTTATTATATAGCAATATAATATTTATATAAAAAAATAATTAATACAAAGGGTGAAATTCAATATTGGAAGAAATTTGATTCTAAGGAGACTACTTTGAGATGTTTATTTTCAGAGATTTGATTTTCATTAACATTGACACTTTTGAGGAAATATATCATAAAAAAGTATTTTTAAATTTTAATTAATGATTAATAAAATCAATTACTGTAATCATTGAAATAGTAATGTAATGATAAAGAATACCATTCCAATAAAGTTTCATTAAAAATAAATGGTTTGTTTAAAAATTGTTTAATTATATATGTTTTATTTAATTTTTAATTTATCATATTTAGATTATTATACATATGGTATATTTTTATAAATTAATATTTGTAATGATTATTTATAAATTGAATTACTGATATATATAAATGAAGATATAGACATTTGATGAAAAAAAGATAATTTTCTGAAAACAATTTTTAGATGCATAATGTATTTTAAAAAAATAAATTAAATTATCCCCTTAAAATATCAATTAAATTAAATTAAAAAATAATTTATTAAGTAAAATAAATTATAATCATCTACTAATTTTATTATGAATAAAATGGGAATAAAATAATTTCATTACCTTAATATTCATTTTCGTTCTTGAATTGTGATTTATGATTTTTTTGACATTAAAATTAATTTCCTCAAACAATATAAATTTAATCAGATAAAATGGAATTTAAATTTGCAATCATTTTTTGAATTTTAGTTAGTTTAATTATACATAATCATATTCATAAGTTGTTATTATAAAATATTTTTTCATCTTGTAAAGGATAAAATAGTTAAAAGTGGCTAAACCAATGGAAAAAGAATCAAATTTCACAAAAAACAGAAAAAAATGTTTCTTTTCTTATTATATTTAGAATTCCCATCTGATTATATTATAAATTGGACAAATATTATTCTATTTCCCATGATATAATAATTTCTTTTATTTTATATTTATTTGTATATACAATGGTGTCACACCCCTCACATATAAAGGCCACCACCTCTCCTTAGTTATTAAAAAAAATTATTTCTCCATAGATCTGAAAAACTGTACCCAAATCACTTCCCAAAACCCTTAACCACAACTAATAGGTTTTGGCCTCTGTAAAATTCCTGGCTAAAATGGCATATGCTGTTAGTCACAATATCTTTTTTAATGAATATGTAATTGTATTAAACATGGTCAGTCGAGTTTAATTTTATTTCCTCCTAACATGAATTTATGGTTTCCATCCAAATAATACTAAATAAGTGTTATAATTATACTAAAATGTTATTATTTTCATGGGAAAACCAATATCTGATTCCAAGCATAAAATTGTTAGCATCATTCATGAGTATGTGCAGACCACCGTCTCTATGAAATGATATATTTAATATTTACCAACCACCAATCATATACAGTTATAATGAAGGATTTAAAAAATATAAATTATATTTATAATATAATAATAATTATTAAATGTTAAATAACTAGTTACCTTCCTTCAATACAAAAATTATAAAATTAAGACATCACATGGTTGTTTATAAAGTGTAATACCACTATGATGTGGTGTATTAAAATTTTTATAAACAACATACATAGACAGTTCTAATAGTTTATATAAAAATGAAATATGATATCACATAAATTATTAATAATCTTGATATCAGGATTACATGATTGTATACCAGTAATAGGAATCCCAAAATCAAAACATTCTTAGAATATATAATAGTTGTAATTTGAATATTGGTTTTATTTAAGTATTATTAATAAATGTGTAATTTGAAATTATATAGGAATGATATGTAATATGATAATCATGAATTTTTTTCTATTATATAGGAATAATATATATAAATTCATTTAAAAATATATTATGGCGTG
Organism: Viscum album; assembly: GCA_963277665.1. Taxonomy (NCBI): domain Eukaryota; kingdom Viridiplantae; phylum Streptophyta; class Magnoliopsida; order Santalales; family Viscaceae; genus Viscum; species Viscum album. Next base: position 4,141,700 of record OY728140.1, read on the forward strand.
TATAAAGTAAGTCTAGTTATGATATAAGTATTTGTGTTCATATGTTAATTGTATTATGATTGTTAAGGTTTAAATTTAAATTTTGTGAAACAATAAGATATTACTTAACTAAACACCCTATATTTTCTTTCCCTATGCTTATATATAGGTTTTTTTATTATAAATTTAATTTCACCCTCTTGGAAAACTAATAGGCCTATTGAATTATTTTATATCAACCTATATTTGTATTAACATATATCATATATGAATCGATGTCATTTCTATACAACACATAAAAATCCATGTGAGAAAATTTTTATCTCAAGTGCAATTGGAAGCATGGATTCTTAAATTTTTTTCTCAAAAGTGAACACATTATGTCCCAATATTTTCTTCATAACCAGTACCCTTCCTAGAAATATCATGCATAATACCTTTCTTCAAAACTTTTTGAATGGAAACATTTTAAAGGCTGATATCAGTTTCTCAGTATGTGTAAATAAGGGTGATATCGACATTACATTATCATAAATTCATGATAACATGAGAATAAATTTAGAAAATCATCCCTATCATATCATAGCTCATAATCATGGGTCATAAATTGAAGCATTTTCATTCATACAACATGAATCATAATGAGGACAATGAACATAAAGCCTGAGAGCATGACATTATCAGAATACATTGATTTCTGGCATACACATAATCAAAGAAAAACATATGTCAATATTACCTAGAAAGATATTCATAACATGTTAGGTTTGGGATAAAAAAACATGGAAATATATCAATAAAATGATATCCTCTCATGTACTCTCTTTTTTGGATTTAGATAACCTCTAATATACAATATTTTTAGGCATCTGATAACCTTCCATGTAACCACTTTTTTTTAGCATGGGATAATCCCTCGTGTACCCTTTGTAATAATAGAACTATAAAAATTACCCAATAAATTAGAGGGATATTTAGGTCCCACTTAATAGATAATACATGTATTCATGTACAAAAATATCAGAAAACATTCATCATATCATAACCCATTAAAAAATAAATGGGTCTCATAAATATTTCATCATAACATAACTCTTGGAAAGAAACATGTTTTAAAAACATATTTTCATCATGAATAAAAACCATCCAATGAAGGAATAAAAGTAGTATCATTGGATCATATCCCTAGTAATTATTATATAACATAAAATAATTTCATATTAGATGTAAAATGATTCTCAAAGATCTCTTTTAACCTTTTTGGGAAAAAGATTGTTTCTAAATTTAAAATAATTAATATAACATGAAAATATAAAAAATATTAAAATAATTTTTTTTTTGAAAAAATAATTAGAAACTTTTTATGGAAGATTTAAACCATTTAGTGGTCATGATTAAATAAATCACTAATCATGTCGTAAATGTTAAAACAATGATTATATTCTAAATTTCGTTAAAAATTCAAATGATTCTTATTTTGAATTCCATAATAATATTCTTATAAATATTTTATCATAAATTTCAAAAAAGGTTAATTTTTTTTATAAAATATTTGGATAAAAGTAAAAAAAAAACGTTTTACTAAAATTTCATAAGATAATGAGAAAGAAGAAAAATGGATATCAACCAAATAGGGAAATAAATTTTATCTTTCCTTAAGAATAATATTTTGGAATATTTAGTACATAAAGTGAAGAAAATGAAAGAAAAATAATTATTTTGAAAAAATAACAAGTGTAAAAGAATATTCCTGAGTTTCATGAGAGTTATATAATATGATTTACTCATTGGAAGAATACTCATAGATAATCATGATAAATATTGAGATGGAAACATTAAACTCTTACTATTATGGAAGCATTTGAGTCATAATCCACATGAATGAAATAAAAATAGGTGAAAATATAAATTCTCATATCATTCATATGAATTATGATAAAATATATTCATGGATAGCATACACAACTCAAAAAACAAACAAGTGGTGAATATGGAATGTGTCTCACTGAATTATAAAGAGGAGAATATCCCTTACCTTATACCTCGACTTCCTTTATACATGTATGAACCTCATGTAGAAGAAATATATTTTAATTATAAATTTATTAAATAAAAAAAAATATATATAATATTATATTCTTTAATTATGACCTTTAATTAAATTTTTATTGACAATTCATTGTTAAAATCACGTTTTGGTTAATAATTCCGTTGATTTTCATGGAGGATTTGGTTTTGTATTTCTTTGTTAATTTAAATTTAAAATGATTTCATCATATCCATAATCTTGAAAAGTATATAAATATCATATATATTATTATATATGTATTTTTAGAAATAAATTAATGTTATAGTTAGAAAATTAGTAGCACCATTCATTGATATGATACATCGTACGTACAAATGAACATTATTTCCATTTTCTTGACAAATGATAAGAAGGAAAGTTAAATATAATTCACTACTATAGATTAATTTTTAAGAAAATAAATATCATATATATTCATTTAATCTATCAATATTATAATACATTTTAAAATAAAATAAAAATGTATTACATCACTTCGGTGAGGTGACATTCCACACATACACATGAGTGATGTTATCATTTTCTGAAAGATTGTATATTAAGAAGAAACATTTTAAAATATAATTACAAGAGAATAAATAATATAAAAATATCATATATAAACATTAAATACACCATTATATCTAGCTATTAGTGGATGTGATGGATGTTGAATTATAAATGTTCGTGAGGCGTTAGTCCGCCATACACATTAATAACTATTTCAATTCAAATTTGATAGATGGGGAGATTGATATAATTTATAAAACTAGAATAATAAAATAAATTTTTATGGGATATAATTTTGTTATTATATCATCATATTTGAATAATATTTGAAGGAGATGGATGAATAAATAAAATAAATACTTATGGTAGAGGACTACACTTCTTCATTAGATAACCCCTTTAGGTTTACAAGTAAATCCTTTCTAGAAGGGTTTACTAATCAAAATAATTCTTCTATAATGTTTGAATGGATTTAAATAGTTTATTTTTTAAGGGTTTATTTTATAAAAAGTGTTTATGAACTTTGAAAAGGATAGGAGAGGGAGTTCAATTTTACAATTGGGAGAGAGGAAACACTTGAAATTATTGAAAAGAAAAAGGTGTGCCTATGTTTTAAAAATTCCAAATAGATAAAAATTTCCACATTATATAATATTTTATTACATAATCTCAAAATATATAAATTTAATGTCATTTAGAAATGGGTTTAGGTCATTCTACCAATTATATTTTTAGTATTACCCTATGTAAACTAAATTTAACATTAATCACAATAATTAATTTTTTTCTATTTTCACCATTCATTATATTGAAAATTAAAATTGAAAATATTATATATTATATAATATTATAATACTAATTATGGAATCCATTTTTCTAAAATATATTCATATAAGTGGTAAAATTGTATTTAAAAATAATCCTATAGATGAGATGAAAAAGTTGTTTTCTATAGAGAAATTTTTCATTTTAATATAAATATATAATCTAAAAGATAAATATTAAATATATTTTAATGAACTAAATTGGGTTATAAAATATATAATTTTATTAATTTCAGGTTTAAAAAATATTAAAATAAAAAGTTTCAATTAAATTATTTAAATGAAAATGAAACTTTTAAAAAGAAATATGTATTTTTTTGTATTCCTCAAAAAATTATTATTTTTATAAAATTCTAAAAACTAGAACTGAAAGATAATTTTGAAATAAATATTTCTAAAATTAATTTATTTTTTTTCAATTAATTTTTCTAGAACTGGAAAAAATAAATTTTAATATTTCTTTAGAAAAATAAAAAGATAATTGTTTTAGAAAATTTTATTTTTGATATATATAAATTCTTTTAAAAAATAAGTACATTTTCTAGTTTGATTTATTTATATAAAATTATTATAAAAAATTCTTTAAATTATTCTATTCTTATTCATACACAAATTTTTAATTTATTTTATATAATGTTCATCTTTAAATAAAAATATTAATAATATATTATGCTTTCTTAAAACTCGCTTTTTCATATTACACAAGAAATCAATGAAATTAAATTTACATTAAAAACTCTTAGGGTGTTACATTGTCCCCCCCACTAAAATTGATTTTCACCATTGATATTATATCTATTTTTTATAATAAATGAGGATACTTCTTCCTCATTACATCATAATGTTATAACATTTCTTCTTCAAGCTGGTGGTTTTGCCACAAAACATTTACGTGGTGAGTGGTCTTGTTTGAAACCAATTACATTGTATAACATATAATATCCCTTGATTATCCATATTAAGAAATAGAATGATCTAATGATATGAATTAAAAGATCAATAGATGTTAATGATCATATATTTACTTCATAGGAGAGATATATAGAACGCACCGTGAACCTGAGAGAAGTTTTGTGGATATGAAAAGCGATAAGTTATGGTTAAGATACAAAAAATATTATACAATAGATTATTATATCAAGGTATTTTTTGACCTTATTTCCAAATCTCATTTCTTCCTTCCATGGATTTTTTTACAAATAGTTCTTCTCTGATGTCAAATTGCAGAACACGTCATCAAATTTCAAAATATATTATCTTCAATGTTTATTCTTCTAATATTCTTTAATGATTATACCTAACAAAACATTCCATTTATTCACCTTGCACTATCCCCAAAAGATTCATTTTCCAAAATTATTATATAATGATGGATTTATAAAATTATTTTTGTATTGGTATTTATATGTTTCCTTATGAATTCATCAATGAAACTTATTTTTGTATCGAAAATCAATAAATAGAAGTTGTTGATCACAACATCATTTGAAATCCATATAACAAGATTTGATAATATACTATATTGTATGAATTGTTTTATGATATGTATCATCTATCTAAGGGTGATAAAAAATACTAAAATGTAGCTCTGTTTCAAGGGACTTCTGAATAATTATGCTAAGCTTCTTGGTAAAACCAAAATCTAGATTATATACAATAAAATTTGGAACTCCCTGAATCATTACCAATTTCTTATTATATATCTTAATTAGATAATCAAGAGAGAAAAATAATATAACGGAAAGAAGTGTGCTAACTTCATAAGATAGTTGACAAAAACTTGTATAACACGGTTACCTATACCTGTTTTGGGGATTATGATATCAAAATACATAGTGATGTTTTCCCATTTCTATATTGGTATGCGTAATTTTAAAAATATCACCTTGGACCATTGTCTCTCATATGTAAATTTCTAACATACAATGCACTGATATACATACTTGGATGCATCTATCTTCATGTTTTCCAACTATAAATACACTTTAACATAGGCCAGTGGTAGTCATTACACACTTTTCAACCTTCTGTTGTGAGTTCAATCCCCCATATCCTTATCAGTTTCAATAAGATGTCATCTTGTTTACATGTTAGACATTTTTCAAAATAACATTAACATAATTCTTGTAGTGTTCCTAAATTAAAATAAACCATAAATAAATAAACAACAAAGATAAGTTAACCCCAAACGGATGCCAATAACATCAATATTTTATTGAGATAATATAATATAATACCTCTTGATATTACTTTTTCACTAAATCATATACAAACTAAAGGGCTGTATTTCCCAAAAAGTATCCCAAAATATTCTTAATCCTGATAAACTTTCATCACATAAAACCTCAATATGATTGTTTATGAATTTGGTCTTTTGATATACCATAATAACATAACCCATAATGATATCCATAACTCTTATAATCATCTTACCTATAGACTTATATTATATTAAATTAAAATTAAACCTTTATTCCGTAAATAAAATCCTATATTATAGAAAAAATATCACATGAATGGTTGGGATCATCATTTCTTCAATTGAATATCAAATATGATGTCATTATTCCAGAGTTCATGTAGAGGGATACAATAGTTTTTCTAAATCACATAAAATTTTCCTAAAGTAGGAATGTTAATATTTTCATAGGTATCCATCACACACATTCAAACAAGATGTTCACAACAAAGGAGTGACAGATAAGTGTTATATAATTATCAAGATTCATTTAAACTATTTTGATTGAATAAGAATTAACCTTTTACTTTTTATTTAATGGTTATTATTGATTAACAAACTCATTATCACTTGGATTAGGGAATTTATTCAAATTAACCATATATTACTTTCATTTTAACCACTAGAGTGTTTTTAGCGAATATTTTGGATCCTTCTTTATTTTTACATAACTTGCTAACTTATTAATATCTTGTCGATATTCAGACACTTGATGAACTGACATTCTACACTTAAATCATTTAGTAGTCCCCTTGACGAAATTTCATCCCTCCTTCCATCCACACATCATGAATACATTAATTATCATTTTTTTCTCAAAGGTTTTTGGAGTTTTATTTCTATTGAGTCATTATTTCATTATAAAAACCATGAAATTGATGGGTAAATCCAATCTCTATTTCCACTTTGATAGAATACATAATTATTATACCATAGCTACTAAAGTCCCATATGGTTATCTCCCTTTAGGTACTTGGTTTTATGACACTTAATAATCTACCAACCTTACATTTAGGTTTATTGATAACACCTAAAGCATACCACACAAGTCTTGTAAAATTTTCCTCACATGAACCAACAGATTTATAATATTAAAAGTTTTATCATGTAATTCCAAATGCATTTTCTTATTTTTAATATAAGGACAATATATATTGAAAAATAATCTCTTAAACTCATCCAATTATTGCTTGTAAAATTCAACTTGTTGACTCATATTATAGAAATCAGTCCTCTATTGATCAACTTCTCCTTTAAAATGATTGATAGACAAAATTATACTCTGAAGATCCTAAATATAGACAATATAAAATTTTATTTTAGTATAATTGATCCATTTCATAAAAACAAGTTGATTAGTAGAACCACTAGAACAAGGTGTATATTTCCTCACAAAGGAATCAATAGAATGTTTTTCTATTCATTTATCATTTTTAAGATCTGTATAACTCATAACATGATATTTTTGATTAGAATATAAACATGATTATGCATTCTATATCCCATAATTTTTTTCATTGAATGAAAATTATTTCATGTAGTATTAACACAATTTCTATAGGTTCCATCTAATATCTAAAACAAAAAATCATATTTTAAGTAACTAAAATCATAGTTGGAAACCACATAATTATTAATATTCTATAAATGATGTCTAAATCAAGAAATATTCTTTTCAATCTATAGAAAATCTTTCATAACATACGTAATTAATGGTCATTATTCAAATCTATTATGATGGTTCATAAAGGTTTTGTCATTTCTCAATGCATATTAACTCGGAGTGTAAGACTAGGTGTGCAGTAAGGCCCATTATCAAACACCAGGTAATGATTAAGTCCAGGTCAATGTTTCATTTTTTGATTTATTATGAAAACTGAAAACTATAATAGATTAAAATCTAATTTTAGTCTCCAAATAGAGATGTATTTTTTTAGAAACCACATGATATATCAATTCACAAAATTATAGGATATATTCCTAAATTCTAACATATCATTAGACTTATCATTAGGACTTACACTAATGTTATATCTTCCTTGTAACAAGGTTTAACAAAACATTTTATCAAATATCATCTATTGTGACCCCATTTTAATACATAGAAAATACATTTCAATAGACGATTGTTCATCACACAACATAATGATCCTTGTCAAAATTGTTATGGTCTAGTGGATTTGGAGTCTAGGATATATAAAATACTAGTTCAAAGGTTTATTAAATCATCTATTACAATTTTATTTAAAAATATCATCCTTATTAAACATATCATAAATAATTCCTATCTTCATAATACGAGGAATGTAAGAAAAAGTAACTGCGAGATCAAATTATCAGTAAGTGTAAACATGAGATATATCAACATAAAATGCGAAATAAGGGTAATATAATATGATAATGAGATTAAAAAAACCAAAACATACACATAAAATATAAAAAACACGACACATGGAAAAATATATAAAAAATTGGAAGGCCCTTGATTTTCTAGGTATTCTCACTTTTAGTTTTTGGTTGAACCACTTTTATATTGGGGTTTCCTTATTCCATAAACCTTATTGTACAATTATATTATGGTAAATATAACAAGTCTTTTAGAAAACTAAAATATATAAAAAAATTAAAAGGCCCTAGATTTTCTAGGTATGCCCACTTTTAGTTTTTGGTTGAACAACTTTTCTATTGGGTTTTCCTTCTTCTATAAACCTTATTGTTCAATTCTATTTCTGGGATAGAGAGGTTTTTTCAGGTAAAATAAACTAATTATTTGTGATGTTTTTTTAAAAAAAATCAATCGAGTATGGATATAAATTTGGTATGGTATTTTCCTAAAACATGGGATGAGAAATGTCTTATGGAAACATTCACATCGTCAATATGTTACACAACATAAACATGTCTCTAGGAAGATGTTATGAAGTGGTTTGTAAAAGGAATGGTTAAAATCAATGAAACTAGATCATTTTGTGAAATGAATGATCAAGGTTATTTTATCCCAATGGATATATTGTTGTAAATTTTTGAAATCTATAAATTCATGACTTTATTGTATTTTACATCACAAATATCTTAGGACCAACAGTTTTATTCCACATCGCCCATATAATTATATTTCATCTTCAATGCATCAGTATCTAGGTCAATCTCTATAGAAACTATATTTTATTTTGGATTGATTATATCCCTTATAGACATATTGACTATGTGATTAATCTTGGATGTGTTTATTTACATTTATTTCCCCTCTCTATCTCATTTTCATTGTTATTTCAATGTTATCACTTGAATTTTCTTGAATATAGTTATAATCTTGATGTTTATGTGATCAATGATATCCTTATGATCACCATAACCTTCATTCATTCTTGGTGTTAATATTTGATAGTTTTTCTTGATTTTTAGATAAAGGAACCAAGTTTATAACAAAGACATATAATTTGTTTCTATTTGTTCAAGTATGTAAAATTTTATGTGATTGTACCGACACATGTGTGTGTTTAAAAAAATAATAATTTGTGATGATAATAATATGTTTTAATATGATTTAGATCCATTTGTATCTAATTATTTTAGTACCATGATCTCCACTACCCTTTGGGTGATATTACATTACAAAAATAACATATTAGTTTTTTCTTTAATATATGTCTTACCATGACAAGAAATCTTATGTAATTACTGGTGATAAATTCACCTTAGAATGTGGCTTCCATGGTTATTAGATGATTGAATACGTTTTTATATTAATAGTTGTATACAATGGCATGATAATCGATTAATGTATAGCTTAATAAATGAATAGATAATTGAATTACAAATTTTTATTAGCTAAATTGACCATTGTGACTTTTGATGTTATGTTGGGTTACACCGGCTATTATGAAATGTGTTGTGATACTAAAATTCTAATACAAATGTATTTTTCTTGAGGTGATGAAATTTTTATATAATGGGCCTTCCTCAATGATGTTGATATTCTTATACAATAACATTTTCCTAGTGATTCTGAAATTATTATATAAAGGGCCTTCCCTGGTGATGTTGAAATACTTATATAAAGGTCTTTAATATGTGATATTAATTAATTAATTAATACTTCTGATTATCTCTTTATTGAATGAACATATTACCAGAAAGGTTTTACTTAGACGTGGTGATTTTACTATACTAATTTTTACATGTGCCTTATTTGGGATATCATTTGGTAATCGAGAAAACAATCAGGATATAGGTTTGGATAAGAGAAATCGACCTTCTTGTTGATTTATTATTGGTGGATGGATTGGAGCTTGGAGATTGGACTGACATAGTGTTCAAGACCAGGGTATTTTGAGTTTATTTGTGTTATCATGGTCATTTGTACATGTTAATTTTAATTTTACATTTATATATATTTCATTCTACCCTTACACTATTTATTATTATTTGGTAAAATTGATTCTTCCTTTGTCTTCATGTTTTATGATATATTGTTTCCTCTATTTTTATTACTATGATATGTTTTTACCACATTATTGAATACTCTATAAATGGGTGTTTATTATCCTAAATATGTTCTATAAAACTCTGCTACTTTTTAGTAGTCACTAGAATACATGTAGGAGTTCTTTAGGTCAAGTAACAAACACAATTTTTCTATGTAAGTGAATGCAGTTTTGGGGGATGTTACATAGTTGTATCAGAGTACCAAGCTTTTCTTTTCTGTTTCTTTACTATTTGAGAAAAGTAAAAGTGAGAGTAGGATATATTTTCACTTTTTAATAATCATGTTTATGGGTGTTTCTAACACATTTGTGGGGGGGGGGAATCCATGTTCTTGGGGATGGTATAGTTCTTCATTGTTTTTTTATGGTTCATGTTATTTCCCCTTGGTTGATTCACATGCTGCATGACATTATTTTTTCATGAAATTAATACTAATGACTCTATATGGAGTGAGGTGAGTATGAATAAATCATGATAGAAAGATAGATATATATAATGGAATTAAGTTTTCATGATAGTGACATATTTATTAAATGTGATATATTTACCTATATGAACTACGAGATGAGATACATGTTAGGTATAATAAACAAAAATGATTATACTTTTATGTCATTCTAATTTACTTTTTTTCAAATGTTTAGAGAGACCATGAGGCAAGGGTTCTGTATTATTTTCACCTATTGATGATGACCTTATTGTTATCAATACATTTAAGGATCAATTTTTTTTGTTGAGAAAATTCTTCCACATAATCACAATATTTAGTGTTAGGAGAGAGGTAAATAGTATTCCCATAACACATCTGAATTAGAGATTCTTATAGCTTATAAAGATCATATGGATGTTTATATTCATAGAGATTTATTGAGTATCTTGTGATTAATAGAATGGGTTACTGTTTGCACCATGAATTTGATATCTGAGCTAGAGAAAGAGTTTCAGTCACAGCATCACCTATATTTAATTGGGTTGGAGTCCCCCAAAAATATGAGTTCTAGATTGAGTCAGTGTCACGAACCGTCCTCGGGGCCCATGCTATGACTACCCCAAGCCCGCCTTCCATAGGCCAGGGGCTGGCGACTAGCACCAAAGGCGTAAATCCCGATAAAAGGGAAGGCATTTCCTTTATAAAGTAATCAAACACAACAGAGTACGCAAGTGAAGTAAGCACTAAGTAAAACTAGGTACAAAGTATGTGTGGAAAAGTAAATGGGCCAGTATACAAACCCAACTGAAAGTGCAGTAAAACGAAAAAGAAAGTACTGCAGCTATAAAGTAAAATAGAAACACCGAGTCGTCCTCCGGAAATCCAACCTGAAGGGTGGGTACAGATAGTCTCCTCAGCTCCTTGGGTCCAGCCGTCTGCTTCGTGTATGTCCCGCCAAGTGGTCCACCTCCAGGTACCGTCCAGATCCACAAGCCTCCACCTCGATCAGTGATGTCCGTCGTCTGCATCCAACACAATGTAGTGCGGGCATAGCTCGTGTAGGGGTGAGTATGCGATACTCAGTAGGGACCCCGAGACCCCTGAAGATCTCTGAAAATCTATAAAGGATAAACCACAAATTAAATATAAAATCACAAAGTATCAACCGACTCTACTTAGGTATATACCCATACATATACCTAAGTCATCAATCTCAGTACGGCTCCAACTTCCGAGCCTAAGCACAACCAGTCCACACAGGAAAGAAGTCAATCAAACCAAATATATTGATTGAAAGTCAAGAATCAGCTCACACATGTATACATCTTTCATATAGCGATAGATATGATCAGATATAGCCACTGATTCGTCTAAGATGTTGGATCCACATAGGATACAAGTCCAGCAAAGCTGTCGAACCCACATAGGATACAAGACCCGTTACTCTACCGGACCCACACTGGATACAAGTACAGAGGTCAATACTGCCAGACCCACATAGGATACAAGAATAGTAGTCATCGCCGTCGAACCCATGGAGGATCCCAGCATGGTACTTGTCACTGTCGAACCCACTGAGGATTCTAGTACAGTAGTCGATGCAGTCGCAGCCACCTCTTGGGTTTCCGCACAAAGTATGATCGATTCCAGGAGGTTCTTCTCCTCGAGCAAGATAGTTGATACATCAACTGTCACGAATTCCAGATTTGATGTATCCCAAAGTTCCGTCTCGTCAAAAGAAACCCAATGCGATAGATGGTGTGTCAATCGGACGCCCGGTCTGAGAGTTATTGGCTTTTCCATTCCAGGGGCCCGATTAAATTTTTAAGCTAAAACCAACCTGACCGCACTCCAGTTGCATCCAAAACTCATGGGGAGTATTCTAAAAGAACCATCTCAACAAAAGGAATTCAACGTAGTTGATGGCATGTCAATCGGACGTTCATTCCTTAAGTTATAAGTGTTTCCGCTCCAGGGCCCCGGTTGATTTCGTGTTCGAACCAACATGACTGTACACAAAATTTGCCAAATCCTTGAGTGTAATATACCGAAACAACCATCTTAATCCAAGTATTCATACGCAACTGACGGTGTGTCGATCAGAGGTCTGTAGCTCAAGTTATAGGCAAAAGACCGAAAATGGTCCGAAGTGGGGGGTCTGGGCTCGGTCCGACCTGACCAAACCCCCCTGGGTCGGCACGGCAAGACGCGGCCCGGACAAGCTGGGTGCAGCCTGGCCCGGCCGGTGTGGCCCGGTCAGTGTGACCTGCCTCGGGCCGCCTGGGGGGGTGTGCTGGCTCGGCCAGCGAGCCGAGCGAGGGGGTGCGACCCCCTGTTCCACGGACGCAGTTCCAGGATGGCCCCGTGGTCTCCCCCGGATCCCATGTGGGCCACGAGATCCTCCCCTTACCACAGCGGCCGATGCCGCAGCGGGCTTTTGCCGGCTGCGCACCAGGGCGCCGCCGCCTCCAGCCGCCGGCACCGCCTCAGTACTCCGCGGGCCACCTGAGTCATTCTGGTGGTCCGTTTTCTCTCCCATCTGCGCCTACGGTCGTTACGGGACCCAAGCTCCATTGTAAAGGCTCTGATTTGCCGTTGCGGTCCCGTTTTTTCATCTCTAATCACCCCGCGCATCAAGAACAAAATTGCGGTGGGCCAGGTTTTGTTTGATAGCCCTAACCCACCGTGTTAGAGGTTCAAATCATCACCCAACAATTTAAATGTCATGTACGAGGGTATAAATCTCATAAAAGAAAAATTTACAAAATTTTCCCTACCTCAACAATTGATGTCGAACATCGGCGTCATGGGGTAAGAAATCGTAGGCGACTTCGGAGTGCGCCATGGAGGAAGCGACATCTCCTCTCTTGTCGCGGAGAAGATAATGGGTGGCACGTCATCTTTCTTTGTGGAACCGGTGTTCTTCATTGAAGGAGACGTCGTTCTTCATCAATGGTCGGCATTCTTCCAAAATCCCAAGAGGTATCCTGCTTTTCCTTTGTAGAAAGAAAGCTCTCCCCCAAAATAAAATAATAGGCTCCTCCTATTATTTTATTATACACGCAATGTAACTTACAAAATTCAAATCACCACATTTAATAAACATGCTGAAAATTGATTAAGGGAAGGGAGAGGAAAGTTCCGCATTATTTAAGTGTGTTGTCAATAAAAAAAGGGTTTGCAAATTTAATGAGGGGGTTTTAAATAGTTAGAGTAAAATTAAATGGTTGGGCTCATGTGGGCCCCACCTATTTAACATCCACAATTGGGTAGTTAGGTGGCTATGGGTCTCACCCTTAACTACCCATGGGAGGAATTAACCTCCTTAGATACATAATAAAATTGTACAATCAATTTTATTCACCTCTTAATTAAACCCCAAAATAACTTCAAACCCACATAAAATGCAACTGAGGTAAATGTCCCCTTAAGAAATTACTGTCACTGTGAGTTCATCGGTGTCCTCATATTTCAATTCCGGACACCGGTTCAAAATATATAAAAACCCGCTCATTCATCCACTGAACGTACCCGAGCTAAACTTCAGAAATTGATTTCGGGCATACCGGGCCTCAGAATCCAGCACCGTTAAAAGCCACAACACGTAAAATTTCGATGTATTTAAGAAAAAAAATTCATTGAAATTTCAGGGTCTTTACATTACTCCCTTCTCTGGGATTTACGTCCCCATAAAGCTACAACATAAACTAAGGAAACAAATGAGGGTACTGAGCACGCATATGAGCCTCCTGCTCCCATGTGTTCTCTCCTGGAGGTTCCCGTGCTTCCAATGAATGTGCATAAGAGGAATAGACTATCCACATAGGACCCACTCCTGTCGATCCTCGATCTCCACCGGGACCTCCACAAATGTCACTCTGTCATTGATGTCCAGCTCCCCGTGGACAATGATATGTGTCGGGTGGTGCACGTATCTCCTCAGCTGAGATATGTGGAAGACGTCGTGCACCCGGTGAAACTGAGGTGGAAGGGCCAGGCGGTAAGCCACCTCACCTACTCTGTTGAGGACCTGAAAAGGCCCAATGAAGCGAAAAGATAACTTGCTGCCCTATCCAAATCTCTGCAATCCATGCCGAGGTGAGACCCGTAAGAAAACGTGGTCGCCATCCTCAAACTCCAGTGGACTTCGTTTCCTATCAGCATAGGACTTCTGTCTACTCTGTGCAGTCCTCATCCGCCCCTAGATGATCTGCACCTTCTCCATCGTAGCATTAACTATCTTTGGTCCTACAAATGCTGACTCCCCCAGGCCAGTCCAGCATATAGGTGATTTTCATGGTCAGTCGTACAGTGCCTCATAAGGTCCCATCCCGATGGTGGAGTGGTAGCTGTTGTTGTACGAAAACTCCACCAAGGGTAGGCGATCATCCCAACTGCGACCAAAGTCAAGGACACATGCACAGAGCATTTCCTCGAGTGTCTGAATGGTCCTCTCTATCTGGCCATCCATCTGAGGGTGAAAGGCAGTGCTCAGGCATACCTGCGTCCCAAAAGCCTCATATATCCCCTTCCAAAGATAGGATGTAAAGCGAGCATCTCGATTAGAGACGATAGATTATGGCACACCATGAAGTCGTACAATCTCCTGGATGTATAGGCTTCCCAAGCTCTCTACTGATCCTTGCTCCATGATCGGTAGGAAGTGGGATGACTTGGTGAGTCAGTCGACAATCACCCATATAGAGTTGTGCCCTATGGAAGTATGTGGAAGCCCCGTCACGAAATCCACGGATATTCTATCCCACATCCACTCTAGGACCTCTAAGGGTCATACCAATCCTACCAGTACCTGGTGCCCTGCCTTCACTTGTTGACATGTGAGGCATTGAAAAATGAACTTTGCTACAACCTTCTTCATACCCGACCACCAGTGCGGTCATATGAGGTTCTGATACATTTTCGCTACTCCTGGATGTACCGCTAGAGGGGAAGTGTGGAACTCCCTCAACACCTCCTCCTGCAGTGCCACTGGTACCATGGTACATCCCCTGAAGAGGATGACGTGCTCCCCTCCTTCAGAAAATCCATCTGGTGCCAGCCCTGAGAATATCTGAGCACGTCGTGCCTCACAGTCAATGTCCCCACGCTATGCCTCTCTGACCCGCTGAAGTAGTGGAGGAGTGACTGTGAGGGACTATAGATAGGCTGTCCCATCTCTATCCACGAAGGATATATGCAACATGGCTAACTGCCCTGTCGCCTCTCCATGTAGCTGAATGCTCGGTCTCCTGCTGAGAGTATTAACTAAAACGATCCCCTTCCCAGGAGTATAGACAATCTCAATGTCATAATACTAGAGGAACTCGAGCCATCACCGCTGTCTCGGGTTCAGGTCCTTTTACGAGAAAATGTACCTCATACTCTAGTGGTCAGAGTAGACTGTAAAGCTCCCGCCCATCAGATAGTTCTGCCACATCTTCAGGGCGAAGACCACTGCAGCTAACTCCAGGTCATGGGTAGTGTAGTTCTGCTCATGCTGCCTCAAATGCCGTGAACCATAAGCAATCATTGCTCGCTCCTGCATCAGGACACACCCGAGTCTAGTCCCTGATGTGTCGTAGTAAACTACATACCCTACGCCCTCCTTCGACAGCCTCAAGATGGGTGCACTGGTCAATCTCCGCCTCAGCTCCTGAAAGTTCTACTGACATCTATCTGACCACATGAAGGGTTTCCCCTTCTTCATCAAAAGCTGTAAGCGGCACTGCAACTCTGGAGAAGTGTGGTACAAATCTCCGATAGTACCCCACCAAACCTAGGAAACTCTGCACCTCCGTCACACTCTCGGGTGGCTCCCAAGAAAGTACTGCCTCAATCTTCATGGGATCCACTGCAACTCCTACCTCTGACATGATGTTCCCCAAGAAATGAACCTCTTGAATCTAGAACTGGCACTTCGAGAGATTACCATAAATCTGGTGCTCTCGGAGTGTATCCAGTACAACCCGCAAGTAGTAGGCATGCTCCCCCTCGGTATTCGAGTAAATCAATATGTCATCAATGAAGACTACGACAAAATGATAGAGGTAAGGCTGGAAGATCCTATTCATGAGACTCATGAACACTGCTGGAGCTTTAGTCACACTGAAGGGCATAACCAAGAACTCGTAGTGGCCATACCGACACAAGAAGGCCGTCTTCTTCACATCCTCATCTCAAACTCTGAGCTGGTGATAGCCTGACCTGAGGTCTATCTTTGAGAACCATCGTGCTCCTTTGAGCTGATCGAAGAGATCGTCAATCCTCGGAAGAGGGTACTTGTTCCTCAAGGTCACCTGGTTCAGGAGACGGTAGTCGACACACAGTCGCAAGCTCCCATCTACCTTCTTGGCGAATAGAATCGGAGAAGCCCAGGGTGAAACACTGGGTCAGATGAAACCTTTCCACTGTAATTCCTCCAGCTATACCCGCAGCTCACGAAGCTCAACGGTAGCCATCCGATATGCTGGAGTAGATATTGGTGATGTCCCGGGGTACTTGTCTATATAGAAATATACCTCCCAGAAAGGAGGTAATCCTGGAATGTTGTTAGGGAAACCATCCGCATACTGATCCACCACAACAGAAAAACTCGGGCTCCACACATCAACTGCTCTGAGGATGAGACTATCCAACTGATGTGTGATCAGCTGCCCTATCCTCTGCGTAAGTCCATCATGTGCTGCGAAGGTTCCCTTCTCACCGGTGAAGGTGAACCTGGTCCTATCCACGTGGACACACCTCATGTTGCTTCTAATATAGTCGATCTGAGCATGGAATTTAGATAACCAGTCCACACCCAAGATGACGTCGTAAGGCCTCGATGCTGCTACAAGAAGATCCCAGCCAAAGCTCTCACCTCCTAGAGTAAGCTCACACTTCTAGCACCAGTGTGTCATCGTCTAGTCTGAACCCATAGGAGTCTCTATCCATAAGTATCGAGCCAAAAACTCCGTCAGAATATCCGAGCTCCAAACAAGGGCATCGGCAATAAAATAATGACTCACACATGTGTCTATAAGAACTACAACAGGGGTGGAGTAGATACATATAGTACCTCGAATAATCTCAAGTGCGTCGTGGTCGTAAACCTCTGCTGCCTATAGCTGAGCCTCCCTCTGCCCGCCAGATCCATGTGGTCAGGGTGGACCTCCTAGGGGTGGTGGTGGTAGGGCCTTGAAACGTTGTCCACCACCTCCTGCTCGGCAAACTTCTCTTCCTCGTCCGGCTGCTCCTTACGGACCACCACTTTCGAACCTCTGCCTCTGCCTGGGAATTCCCTCCACTGTCTAATGCTCATCTACTTGGCGGGTCGGGCAGTCACGAGCCATGTGGCCCGGCCCTCCGGATGCATAACACTGTCTGCTCCTTGTAAGGCTGGATTTGTGCTGTGTGCCCCGCATATCTGAACCTGTATCCTGAGGTCTCCCACCTGATGGACTGGTCTACTTGGACCACTGCGACATCTGTCAATTTCCGGCTGTAGAAGACTCTTCCCCGTTCTGTCCTGTGGTGGGTCTCACTGATGGAAGCTACTCGGCGAGAAATCTCTCCACTAAAAGGGCTCACTCCACCACCACCGCCTGCGTCAGGATGCTGAGGGGAATCATCAAAGCTCTGATCACATGCCTCAGTCCTTGCTGAAAGGTCTGGGCTCGGAATAATGGGTCTCATACCATGTCCGTGGAGTAGCGCGAGAGGTTGGTAAATCTCGACGAGTACTGGGATACTATCATGCTGCCCTATCGCAGCTGTAGTAACTCCTAGATGCGCACCGCATGGAGGGTGGCATGAAAAAACTCTGAGCGGAAGAGGCTCCCAAAGTCCTTCCAAAGTAGTGACGCCTTCTCATGCACCTGAATCATCGGGCTCTACCATATACCTACTGCTGCGTGCAGGAGACTCGCGACAAGGATCACCATGAAGGTCTGCCGGTGTCCCTACCAATCTGAAGACTTTGTCGATAGCCTCCAACCAATCCTCAGCTGCCTGTGGGTCCGTCTCTCCGCGGAACCCAGGCGACCTCTGTCTCTGAAACTCGTGCAGTGCGCTCAGGCGACGTGCACTCTCTGCCGCTGGGGCTGGTAGCATCAGTGGCTCAGCGGGTAGTGGTACCGCTGGTGCCACTGCTGTAATGGGGCCCTGTACCGAGGCCTCGTTGCTCGGTGGGCTGCCATCCTGCATGTAAGTAGGAACCCTAGATGGCTGCCTTCGTGGGGCCATCTTGAAAAGAAACAAGTGCGCCACGATCAAACAGTATACCTGGTGAGATGACACAAAGTAATCACAATGAAAATTTTTAAAGGAAATACACATGCAATTAGTGTTTTTGTGCACTGAGTCAGAAATCAAGGGTTAGGGTCCTGGTGTATGGATACGTTAGCCGCCGCACAAACACTGGACTCCCTGGATTGAAAACCACACTCAATACTCTTAACACTATTGCTTCATAGAAAGGAAAGATCAGAGTCCTGATTTCTGCGGTAGAACCGAATCCTTTGATACCAATTTGTCATGACCCGTCCTCGGGGCCCGTGCCGTGACTACCCCAAACCCGCCTTCCATAGGCCAGGGGCTGGCGACTAGCACCAAAGATGTAAATCCCAATAAAAGGGAAGGAATTTCCTTTATAAAGTAAACAAACACAACAGAGTATGCATGGGTGAGTATGAGATACTCAGTAGGGACCCCGAGACCCCTGATGGTCTCCAAGAATCCACAAAGGATAAACCAAAAAGGAAAGATACAATCACAATTTATCAACTGACTCTACTTAGGTATATGCCCATACATATACCTAAGCCATCAATCTCAGTACGACTCCAACTTCCGAGCCCAAGCACAACCAGTCCACACAGGAAAGAAGTCAATCAAACCAAAGATATTGATTGAAATTCAAGACTCATCTCACACAGGTATACATCATTCGTATAGTGACAGAGATGATCAGATGTAGCCACTGATTCATCTAAGCTATCAGACCCACACAAGATACAAGTCCAGCTAAGCTATCAGACCTACACAGGATACAAGACCAGCTACTCTGCCAGACCCACATAGGATACAAGTACAAAGGTCAATACTATCGGAACCACATAGGATACAAGAACAGTAGTCATTTCCGTCGAACCCACGGAGGATCCCGGTACGTTAGTAATCACTGCCGAACCCACGGAGGATTCCAGTACAGTAGTCGATGTAGTCGCAGCCAGCTCTAGGGTTCCCGCACACACCATGCTCGATTCCGGGAGGGTCCGATCCTCGAGAGAGAGATTCAATGCATCAACTATCATGAATTCCAGATTTTATGTATCCCAAAGTTCCGTCTCATCAAAAGAAACCGAACGCTACAGACGGTTCCTCAATCGGACGCCTGGTCTGAGAGTTATTGGCTTTTCCGTTCCAGGGGCCCAGTTAGTTTTTTAAGATAAAACCAACCCAACCATACACCAGATACGTCCAAACCTCAAGTGGAGTATTCCAAAAGAACCCTCTCAACCAAAGGAATTCAATGTAGTTGACGGCACGCCAATCAGACATTTGGACCATAAGTTATAAGCGTTTCCGCTCTAGGGGCCCAGTTGCTTTCGGTTTCGGACCAACTCGGCCGTACCAAAACTTCACCAAAACCTTGAGTGTAATATACTGAAACGACCATCTCGATCCAAGGATTTCTATGCAACTGACGGTGCATCAAGCGAAGTTCTGTATCCCAAGTTATGGGTAAAAGACCAAAAAATGGTTTGAAGTGGGGGGTCTGGGCGCGGTCTGACCCGACCCAACCCCCACGGGTCGACCCAACCCGGGTCCGGGTCTGGCCGAACTGGCCGGCGTAGCCCGGTCCGTGTGACCCACCCCAGCTCGGCCAGGGGGGGTGCGCTGGCTCATCCAGCAAGCCGAGCGGGGGGGCGCGGCCCCCTGTTCGGCGGACGCGGCGCAAGGCTGGCGCCGCGGTCTCCCCCAGATCCCACACAGGCCGTGGGATCCTCCCCTCGTTGCCGTTGCTGATGCCGCATCTGGCTTCTTTCGGCAGCGCTTCGGGGCACCCCCGCCTGCAGGTGGCCAGCCGGTTCCGGCCACCGCCTCCGGCCGCCGGCGCCGCCACGCCGGTGAACTGCGCCGCTGCGGTACTCCGCAGGCCAACAGAGTTATTCCAGTGGTCCTTTTTTGCTCCCGTCTGTGCCTAAAGTCGTTACGGGACCCAAGATCAATTGTGAAGGCTCCGATTTACTGTTGTAGTCCTATTTTGTCGTCGCTAATCACCATGCGCACCAAGAAAAAAATATTTGTGGGTCTGGGTTTTGTTCATTAGCCCACACCCACCGCATTAGAGGTTCAAATCATCACCCAACAATTTAAATGCCAAGTACGTGGGTATAAATATCATAAAAAAAATATACAAATTTTTCCCTACCTCAACAATTGATGTCGAATGTCGGCATTGAAGGGTAAGGAATCGTAGGTGACATAGGAGTGCACCGAGGAGGAAGCAACGTCTCCTCTCTTGTCGCGGAGAAGAGAATGGGTGGTGCATAGTCAATCATTATGGAACCGGCGTTCTTCATCTAAGGAGACATCGTTCTTCATCAGAGGTCGATGTTCTTCCAAAATCCCAAGAGCTCTCCCGATTTTCATTCGCACAAAGAAAGATCTCCCCCAAAACAAAATAATAGGCTCCTCCTATTATTTTATTTCACACGCAAAGTAACTTCCAAAATTCACATCACCAAATTTAATAAACGTATTGACAATCACTTAAGGGAAGGGAGAGGAAAGGTCCCCGTTAATTAAACGCGTTGGCAATAAAAAAAGGGGGTTTCTAATTTAATGAGGGTATTTTAAAGAGTTAGAGGAAAATTGAATGGCTGGGGCTCGTGTGGGCCCCACCTATTTAACATCCACACTTGGGTAGTTAGGAGGTTGTGGGTCCCACACTTAACTACCCATGGGAGGAATTAACCTCCCTAGATACATAATAAAATTGTGCAAACAATTTTATTCACCTCTTACATAAACCCAAATATAACTTCAAACCCACATAAAACGCAACTGCGGTAAATGTCCCCTTAAGCAATTACCGGTCCTGCGAGTTCATCGGTGCCGTCAGATTTCAATTCTAGGCACCGGTTCAAAAGGTAGAAAAACTCGCTCGTTCGTCCACTGAACATACCTGAGATAAACTTCGAAAATTGATTCCGAGCACACTGGGCCTCAGAATCAAGCACTGTAAAAAGCCACCGACTAGTAAAATTCCAAAGTATTTAAGAAAAAAACAATTCCTTGAAATTTCAGAGTCTTTACAGTCAGTCCAGACCATCTTTAAAAATCATGATATTCCATCAGATATTAAATTCAATATTGTTTCATATATTATTTTTATACTATCCCTGTGTTTTTGGGACACTATATAATAGGAATGCGAGTCAGATGAGTTTTCATGGGTGGAAATCAATGAACAATTGTTGAGCCACATCTATTCAGAATGGTTTTTGGATGAGAATGATCACGTTTTCATCTGTATAACACATGAGGATATGTTAGTGATGTTTTATGTTGTACATTTCATAGAATGGAAGTGCATTGGTCCATATTTAGAACCTACTGATACATCTAAGATGAGTATTTTCTTGGATATGTTTATCTATGACATCAGGTCATAGATAATCAGTTTTCTATTTAGTATCTTTTTTTACATGATGAGTTGAGATATAATCATAAAAAAAAATATGAGAGATGTATTGAATAGTGGTTAGACCATTTTAGTAGGGAGAAATGGGAGCTGAAAATCCTGTATAAATAAGTGCCACTATGATTTTTTTCTCTAATGTAACCCCCATAATTTGGTGACATATATTTATTAAAAAATTAATTTAATATTTTAGATATTTTTCTTAAAAAATAATGAATTTTATAATACCCTTTTTATTCCTTGAGAATAAATGGTTTCCCATCATTTTCCTCTCTTTTTGTACTCAACAGTTCAAAAATAATGTTGTTAAAGAAAACAATCTTCTCAATTAGGAAACCATATTCTTCTAGAACCATGTTTCCAAAAAATTGTTTCAATTTTTTATAATTTATTTATAAGTATTTATTAGAGACACCCAAACCAATATATGAATTTTTAGAAAATATTTTCAAATGAGTACTCATGTAGTTTAAAAAACAGTGCATTTTTTTATTTACTAAAAATTTGAATTGAATCATTGTTTCAACAAGTATTCCATGAATAAATATTTCGATAATCATAACAATGAATTTCATCAATGCTTCAATTTTTAATTTTGAAGGGTATTTTAAAATAAATGGATATTCAAAACTTGTTATGTTTTAATTTTTTTAATGTTGAAATGATATTTTCCTCATGAATTGGTATAAATGATTTTAATGCTTCATTTATGAGTTTTCAATGTTATTTTTTTATATAATTGGATTATGAAAACATTTATTGTTTTATAAAGTTAATTTTAAAAGAAATGTTATTTTTCTTAAGAAATTTTACATGTAATATTTCAAAATACTTCTACATATAAGATGATATACCTTAATTTATCTAATGTTTTAATGGGGATATGAACCAAGGATAAAATTATTATTCTCTCTCAAAATGTTTTTTGTTTAAGATGTAAATATGTTTTTGAAACCTGCTTCACTTCAATGTGTTATACCATGATATACCACTTTTGAAACCATCATATTTTTCCCGGGTTATTTTATAAAGAAAGGTTGAAGTGATTACAAAATTTTCCTCTTCTACATCGGTTATTATATGACAAAATGATTGGGAAATACTTTTTATTTCACAAATTATGATATGATTAATGATTTATGATATTTTTGCATAAATATCAATTATTTTCATTATGTTATGGTTGTTACATTATAAATATAGATAATGGTCACATTATAAACAAGGACTGTGGTTACATTATAATCAAATATGGGTAGGACCTATATCACCCTCCAATGTATTGGGTAAGGATTTAAATATCATGAGATATAATTTTGTTGAATGTGGAGTGAATCCAGTTCAGCAAGACAATAATGGAATCAGGGGTGACCTGATTTAGTATGACATATTTTAATATAGTGTAAACCTGGTTCAATAAGAAAGGACTAGAATAGAAATTGAACCCAATTCAGTAAGACATGATTTCAATAGGAAGTGAACTTAGTTTAGTAAGGGAATTTTACCACTATGATGTTTTTGGGAGTGAACATTGATTAACATGATGGATTGGTGAGTGAACCAATTCAACCATGTAGAAAATGATGTCAATGGGGATGGTGGCATGTCACACCTAGGACATGCAGTCACTAAAAAGAAGGGTACATGGGTGGTTAGGCCATACTAATGTAGGTAGATAGGTGGTTATCCCATGAATAACATGTAATGAATGACTTGGTGGGTAGAATTGACACAAGGTTTTCAATGCTTATGCGAACGCCATAATTCCATGTGTAATGAAAATTATGTGCTCTCATGAATCACATACTTTCATTCCATTATGAGTTTTGTATTATGAACTTCCATTCATTATTCCAAGTATCACGATTATGATATTTGATATATAGGGTATGGTTTTAAAATTTAATTGACTTATTCTCATTCACTTATTCTCAAGTTATGAATATTTATCTCTCTTTTATACCCTTATAATGTATCTGATGTCATCTTTTCTTACATTTCCTTTCCTAATGTTACGAGGAATGATTATTAAGTAGGATAAATAAAGGGAAATATCTTTATGGATTACATTGTAAATCTTTCAGTAATTAATAAGATATTTTTAGTGCTTCTAAATGAAAGAAAGTATAATATTCCACGAGTGTGTGTTTTTTTAATACAATGAGTATCCATCTAAAAATATGTAATATCTATGAATGAAAATTCTAGGTCACTATAGTTTTTATCAAATTAATGGTTCAGTTATCCTTTTAAATATAGGATGAGAAAATAATTAGTGATATCCCAAGGGATATTTCTAATGATATTTCTAGTGATGCCTCCAATCATAAGTCAAAGGATGATTTAATGTATAGGAAAATGTCTTCAATTTTTGTAATGGATTGAGTGCTTCATTTCCATGAAATTAAATCTATGTCTGGATAATACAAGTGAATTTGGATCCAATACAAATAAAACTAGGGGTAACATAATGGAAAACACCATATTGAGGTACACTCGATCAAGAACTGGTGCCTAAAAACTGGATTTTATGCACCTCTAGTTTCACACTCTCTAGGGATATTCTTTGGAAACTCAAAAATTATTTATGAAACATCATGAATGGTTAAAAAATATGATAACTATAAATGAGATAGGATAATCCCATGTTGTGATAGATTAAATAGTATGTGTCTTGATTAAGACCTCCAAAATGGATTTTTAGACTTTATGATTTTTTATTATTATTAGAGATTCTGAAACTATACTTTCTATTCCTAGTCAATGTTGGAAACCTTAAGTAACTACAAAAACATTAAACGTGATGGATGATTTTCAGTTGATCTTCTAAATGATATGATGATTGGAGTTAATGATGTTGTGATTGTTACTACTCATTTTTCAAAAAAGATGGTTCACATATATTCCTTAACAAAATCATAGACTCACCAAAGAAGATAAAGAAAGAGTTCACTGAGAGTTTAAGTTATAATAGCAATGTAGGAAAGAAGGTTAAGATTCCCATATTTTAGGAATGTGGTAGGAAAAACCCAAGTGAATGTCTATGAGGAAGAGAAAGATGCTTTAACTATGGATTAGAGGGACATAGAGAAATTAACTTCAAAGGGATGATGAAAAGTATAGTTAATTAAATATATGGGAATATTGGTTTCCCTAAGATATATTCAATTCCTCAATTATTTAAATGTGGAATGTATGGTAATTATGAAAAGTGTTTTCCTCAAGGGAATGCTTATGGAGAGAATCCGCAAGGTGGTATGAGTAATTCTTACACTTATAATAATGAAGAGACTACAAATTATGTGTGAAAGGAAAGAGGTATTAGGAAAAAATATGACCAATCCTATATAATGTATTAATTATGATGTGGAACAATTTAACAGTATATGTATCAAAATTCATGAATTATGAAACATATAAGGATTTTTAATATAAATTTTTAATTAATGATTTTAAATAATATGTTGTATGGAACTAATGACTATGAGAAGTGATTTTACATTAAGGTTATATTTACAAAAACACAATTATGGAATTGTAACCATTAATGTGTTCCATATGTTGAGAAAATGGAATTTATATTAAATAAAGAGATAATTGATATGGATAATTTAAATTAGATAGTATTAATGAGATGAGAACTAATAAAAGTTTTTTAATGTCTTTTTGTTATTGTTAGCTGAGTATACAATATTATTTGTTATATGGAATAAATTCAATATTATTTTTTAATTAATGAAATGAGGAATAATGTATTATTTTCATATGTTTTATTGGTATTCAGGTTATTACCATATTTTAAGAGAATACATGATAAAGTTATTCACATGTTTGGTATGTGACAGTCAAGAGAAACTTTATGGATAATGGTGGATAAATGATAATTTTTTAGAACCTTCTTTATAATGTTTTAGATTTTATTCATTTGGAAGGATTATAAGTTTATCAATGTATGGAATTGTTTAAGTTGAATTTTGGATGATGCCATAAATATTAACGTATTACTTCACCATTTAAAGATTTATCTATATTGAATGACGAGTGTGATATTTTTTAAATAAGATATAAAAGTAATGATTTATAATTATATTCTTGATATTATGATTCATTAATTATTTAGGTATAAAAAATTAAACTTCATTTCATTGATTATGAGATGAAGTTGAAATTGATCGAGGAAAAACCAAAGTGTGAGATTGTGCTTTTGAAATGGTTTAAAGTCAAGAAAGTATATCTTACCATCAAAATTATTTCTATAAAATGATGTCATGTTATCATAATTTTTGATGATTTCAATGAACTTTTCTAACTCCTCTCTAGGATATGGATTTATAGTCATTATCCTCCTCTAGATCACCCAACTTCTTATAATCAATGTTCTCTATCACTCTTCACCAATATTTGGATGTTTGTTTTCTATTATATGTCAATGTTTTCACTTCCCTCCAATGTTTTTAAATTTGGAAACGTAAAGGTGATATTCTATATGTATTACACACATCCATTTCTTTCTATCAATAGTATGATTTATTAAAACTATATATGAAGTGATTTCATATAAATGAATTTTAACATATTAAAACCTTGATGAGGGAGAGAAATTTTGATGGAGAAATTCATTTTATGTGTTTGGGTGGTAGAATGTGACAGTATGATATTTTTTGAAATATTGATATTCAAATTTAGTTAATGTTTTTGATATTTTTATTCACATGAAACACCATGTTTTGGTTTAGTTAAATGAAACAATGAGTTTATATGAAACATGACATATTAAAAATGCATTATTATAATAGTTTTAACCTATCAATTAGAATTGTTTTTAATAAAAATATTAACTAAATAATGAAAGTATTGTTAACACATGTATATAAAAATAAATCTTTGTTTATTAATTATTTATAAATAAAAATAAAACCATTTTAGAATAAAAGAAAATATTTCTATAAAAAACAATGTTATGTGCATATATGTGTTTTATAACAATAAATTAACAAAATCACTTTTTCATTAATTATTTTAATGTAAATTTTAATTTAAATATTAAACCAAGTGTTTAAAACTCATTTTATGTTTAATCTGAACAAGAAATAAGAAAAAAAATAAAATTTTGTTATTAAAATGGTATTTTTGAAGATGTAGTTTTGTCGCCTTTTTCTATAATTGTAATTAACAAAATATTTAAATATTTTTGAAATTGATCTAAAAATAAAAAATTAATATTTTAAATCAAAATACCAAAATTATCTTAGAGTGAATATTTGTATTTTTCTAAAAAAATGCATTTTTTGACGAATAAATAAATATAATGTATTGTAATTCAAAGCATTGTTTTTGTCTAAAATATTTACAATGTTAAATTATTTTTTATTTGAATTTAAAGTTATATTAGTTAAAAATTTTATCAACAAAACCAATTTAGGACATTTTAATAAATTTAATTATAAAATTATATATAAAAAATTTCAAACAATTATCCATTTTTTTCTTTGAAAGCTTTCTTTCATGTCAAGTCTCTGGAGTGAATTTTAAATTAAATTTTTTAATTTTATGAATTTAATTTTTAAAAAATGGATTCCATATTTGGAAACACAATAGTTTATAACTTGTAATATAGTCATTATAAGTTTTTACCAATATTATTAGTTAATGCGGAAAAATTATTTTCATCGATTAAGGTTGAAATAGTTTTACCTTGACTTAAAACTAAATAATAAGGGTAAAAATTACCTAAAATAATCTCTAAAAACTATCTTATAGTCCTATTCCAATTAATCAACCTATAATGTTCAATTATATCATAATTTTCTCCCTTTTTTACATATTGGAAACATAAAATCACTTATTTCTTTTCAAAAATACCAAGTGTGTCATGTCCCATACTTATAAAATTCCATCGCCTCTCCTCTCTTCTTCACACCTTAAATCCTAATTGTTTCATCCAATACCTACATTGAAAAATAAATTCTGAATTCCTTCATTTTATCCTATGAGCTATATTTTTTTTTAAATAAATTTGTCCTAGGAAAAATTTAGTGAAAACCTTAGGAGGATATCTGATGAAGATGAATTATTCTTTAATGAGCTTCTTTATTATATTTTTGTCTCATCATACATCAATTATTTTTGATCCATTATTATATAATATCCTCAGAATCATCCATATAGTAGTATTTATTCATAATATGGTATTTTCCTAAAACATTCCCCAGTTCCATCAATTGGGTTCTAAAATCATCATTTGTCTATATGGTATACTACCCCCTAAAAACCCAATGGCATTAATTTTTTCATTTCCATTTCAAAAAATTAGAAATAATGGTGTATTTATTTTATATTATATATATATGATCTTTTTATTTTAATATAATTATTATATCATGTAGAAATTAATTATTTCCATTTTCGAGAATATTATAACACCACTCGTGTGTACGAAGGACAACCACCTCATGAAGTGATGTGATTTGTTAATATTTTAAATGAAATGTGATAAGGGTAATGATAATTATTATATGACATATACAAGAAATAATTATTATATTAATTAAAAATTTATGTGAAATTTTAATATATATAATTTTATTTATTACCTTTTCACTCAATTAATGATGATATTGACGCTCATGTACATGCACACTACCATCTTCACAAAGCTATGTGAATCTATTTTTATCAACAAACCACTTGTATGATATGTATAGAAATATTTAAATAAATAATATTTTTCATGATATTATTCTAATTATTCTAATTACAAGATATTATAAAACACCTTTCGTTAATGATAATAGAAATATTGAAACGTTACACATTTATATATACGACCTACTATCTTCGTGATCATAACATACTTCGTTTATGAAAAACAATATTTCATGATTAGTATTAAAATTATATTTCATATATAAATATGATAATTATTTCATTATTATTATAATTTAATTAATAGAACAATGATCAATGTAAGAGGACCAAAAATAAAAAATCAAAAAGTATATGAAATAGTGGTTTCTACCGAAACGTTAATTTAAACTAAATTTTTTAGGAAAAGGGTTATAGAAGAACATAAATAAATCATACATGGTATGGTATATATAAGGATTTCTAGTAATAAATATATAATAACTTATATTTAATATATATGAGGATTGAATGAGTGTGAGGGAAGTCTATACTTTTTTAAGGGGATTTTCAGTTCAATTTTTATATCTACAAGACACATGCCATATTCATAAACTATTTAATTTAATGTGGACTACATAATTCCCATTAATGTATTTTATTATGATAATACTTAAAATTATTACTATTTAAATATCCATTTATAGATCTCTATTTTATGTTTTATATGATTCAAAATTTATAATAATAATAATGTGTTTTTCTCTCAATTTTAATTCTTTGAGATATATTTTATGTTATGCACCTAAATTATCATATGAGTTGTATATATAACCCCTTTAACTAATTAAATCATGAATTTATCTATCCTCATGATATATTTTTTAAATTTTATTTTACTCTTTCACAGTGATTACGTTTCAAAGTTACCAATGTGGGAAGGATTTTAGGTTATAATATCGTTTTTATCATTATTGTTTATTATTATGTTTCGAATTGTAAAATATTATCATCCATCTCTCAAAAAACACATTAATTATCTTATCCTCCATATATTCCATCATCATACATATGTTAACATTATTTTCCACTCATTTTGTAGTCATGAGTGTAATTGTTTGTAAGAAAAATTGTCCTTTTGGTTAAAAATCATTTTTCTTCAAAAACCATGGTTTCTTAAAAAAATTCAAATATAATTTTTTGATTTCATCAAAAGGATTTAATAAATAAATTTTTATCCATTTTTTATGATTTAAAAATATATTTAAAATTAATCTTCATGTCATTTTAAAATGAAATTCCCATCGGGATTTTACTGAAAATTTGAATTGAATTTTTGTTTCAACAAGTACAGATTAAATGAATCCTTCGGTTATCATGACCTTTATTTTACTTAAATATTTCTCTAAATGTTTTCATGTTTCATTGCAAATAAACGCATTTTCAAACTGATTTACGTTTTATTTTTTTTCAATGTGTAAAGGTTGTTTGCCTCACGAAATGTATTAAATGAATTTTAAACCCTCCTTTATATGTTTTCAATTTTATTTTCAATAAACAATGATGATGAAAATGTTTTATGTTTTAAAAATTATTTTTCAAATAATGTTTATGTTCCTTAAGATAAATTCTATGTGATCATTCCAAATCCTTTACCACCCAAAAAGATATGCTTCGACGTAACATATGAAATTCTGAGGATATAAAGTAAGGATACCATTCTTAGTCTTTCTCTAAATGGTTTATGTTTATGATGAAATGATCATTATAAAACCATTTTCTATTCCATGATTTATACCATTAATGACCTCATATGAAAAATACTTATTTTCATGGGTTATTCTATGATTAAATGATGAAATGATTATGTAATATAAATATTTCAAAGTTGATATAATATGATGAAATGTTTATGAAACCCTTTTCATTTAATCAGATATGATATGATGAAATTTTTATGAAAGCCTTTTCAGTTCATGGGTTATTATACAATGATTGTTTTATTATCTTGGGGCACACATGATGGTGGATATATTTTAAAAAAGAACAATTGTTATGTTATGACCAAGGACCATGGTTATATTCTAACCAAATATGGGTGGGGAATATATCTCCATTTTATTCAAATGGAAAATATTTATATCTCATGATATATAAATTATTGGAATTCAGAGTGAGCTCGGTTTGGTAAGATGGGATTCAAATAGTGGGTAAACCTTGTTTAGTATGATTAGAATTAAATGGTGAGTAAACATGGTTTAGTATGACTCGATTGGAATGGGGAGATAACTCCATTCAATAAGGGATTTTTTCCACTATTATGATCATTGGAGTGAACCTAGAATTACATTATAGTGTGGGAAGTGAATAAATTTCACTAGGTTGAATGGTATTCTGTTGGGGATGGTGGTGTGTCACATATGAGAAGTTTATCCTTTGAAAAGGATGGTACGCTGGTGGTTGACCATGTCTGCAGTAGGTACATTGGGGGTTAGCCCCATTATGGCATGATAAAAAGGTATTAGTGGGTAGCCTTGACATATGATTTTATATGCTTATGTGGATGCCAACATTCCATGGCTTATACCAATTCAATGCTATCATGGATTATGTTCTTTGATTACCTTTTTATTTATGTCTTATGAACATACATTCTTTATTCCATTACTCAAGTTTAATATATTTGATATGGTGGGTATGGTTTTAAAATGTTATTCTCATGTTCTCATATCTCTAGGGACATGTTATGATTACGTATCTCACACATTTAGACATATTGCGAATCGTCTATCTTCTATTTTTTTTCATTTCCCCCTTTTATGAAAAAAATGTGATAATTAGGAGTAGTATTGGGATGATATTTATCAGATATATTGATGATATTTAATGAATTACGAAGTCTGAGTTCTATATAGATAGAGTCCCTAACTACTATGGATTGCGTGAATTTGTTAGTTTAATGTAATTAATATTCATATCAAAAGATGTAGAATCCAAGTATTAGAAGTGTGGGTCAGTATATCCAAGGAGATAGTGGGAATATCACTTAGGAAAGTTGGTATCCTCCCCATGGCTGTGTTCCGTTGTAGTTTCATATTTTTGAAATTTTTGTCACAATAGGCCTCTCTGTCAATGACCTTCTTCTGAGTTCTATGTTAATGATAGGATGGGAAAACTTCTGAGGATTTTTTTGGAAGTGTAGTTTTGGATCCCTTTGGGGGAACAAGACATGGACCAATTTATGGGAAGGACTGAACTACCCCTCGATAGAATGGTAGCTAGATTTCCACTAGCTATTTAGGACGAGGATGGGATATGATTTCCTAGTTCATGAGTGGTAGTACCACCTAGTGGGATTAGACTAGGGGATTCAAAATACACCCTAAGGTATAGGGGAAATATAGTTACACACTATGTATTCTACTTCATGTAGTTTGGATGTATGAACTTCTAACATATGAGGTATGATTCTTATTTTATCAACCCTTGAATTATTTTTTGATATAGGGTCATCGTATTCGTTTAAATCTTCTATTTTTTATAAATGGTTTCAGAATGGATGTATATACCATAAATGGAGTTAGTAATTTAAATAATCTATAAAGAGTTCTATTAGGCAATATTAAATAGTTCAATGATTTATTTCAATAAATATATGGTTTTAGGTTCTTTTTGGATTGATTTGTTATTGAAATAACTAGTTTTGATTTGATTCAGGGTATGGATTGGTTAGTTTAATAACTGCATCAAATAAAATATTATTAAAGGAGTGTTACCTTTCTTCTCTCGAAGGGGGAATAAATTTTCCCTAGGGTGAGTGGGATAATTATGATGGTTTTATATGAGTAATTTCGAACGATTTAGATTATCTCTCGAATAATGTTGAATAGATTGGTCTTGATGATGGATGAATGTATTAGGATATATTTCATTATTTTGTAGACAATTTTCAGGATATATTTCCTAACAATTTTGATTTCATACCACATGAGAAGAATATCATGTTCTTGATCATGTTTGTGTTAGGAGGAAGTCCAATTTCTATCCTATATTATTGGATTTCACAAGATGAGATTTGTGAGATTAATGATCTATTGGAAGATCTAAAATAAAAGGATTTCAAATGTCATAGATGAATTTTTTGGGTTCTCCAGTTTTTATTGTGAATAAAACTTATTGTAATTTTAACTTATGTGTGGATTATCGGAGATGAAACTAGATGATTCTCATGAACCGATATCCCACTACATGCATTGATAATCTCTTTTACCAGACGAGAGTTGATAATATCTTCCCCGTGATCTATTTGATATCAAGATACCACAATTTGAGGGTGATATCGTCGAATATTCAACGATTTCTTTTAATAAAAGGTACAACTTGAATGATTTCTTCATTATGCCATTTGGATTAAATAATGTGCCACAGGTTTTCATGGAATTGATGAATTAGATATTTAATACATTATGAGATCAGTTTGTGATGGTTTAAATCGATGATATGTTAGTGTAATCCTAGTAATTAGACAATCATTACCAACATCTTGACATTATCTTGAGTATATTCATATAGAACCAACACTATGCCAAGAAAAAAAAATGCAGTTTTTGGATAGAAAATGTGAAGTTAATGGGTCATTTAATCATATAGGCTAGAGTTTTAGTGAACATAGATAGTTTTGCAGTCATGTTATCCTGATAGTGACCCAATATTGTCTTCATGATTTAGTTCATTCTCAGTCTAGAAGTATTTAATCGATATTTTATATAGGACCGATCCTATATGCCTGCACCAATGTCCAGGATAACCAATAAAGTGGTGATGTTTCTTGACTGGTTATTATGAGGACCTTTTTAAGAGATGAATGTAAGGTTTTACCTATCATCAATCCTCACACTGCATATGGAAGGTAAGAAATACTCCAAGTATTTTGACTTATCTTGAGTTGGAATGGTAGCTGTTCTGATTCATGAGGACCAAATAGTTTTCTATGGATCTAGATAGTTTCCACCACATGAGATGAAATTTCCTAATAATGATCTAGTGTTTGCTGTGGTGGTATATTCTTAGAGATATTGGTCTCATTATCTTATGGGTGGAATTTGTTTGGTGTACACATGCTACATGATCCTTAGGTACAACATTTATCAGAAAGAACTAAACTTTAGTAGAGGAGGTGGATTTAGTATATGCAGTCTTTTGAAATCATGTTTGATAATAAATTAGGGTAGGAAGATGTTCTTTCATGGTGCCTTTATCTAAAAGATTAATACATAGGCAGTGAAGGAGTATTACGATGAGTGGGTGGTGATGAAACTCTTAGTATACATGAATCTATATTTTTATGAGCCCCATGGATGAATATCCTTTAATTAAACTAATATTATACATATCATTCCGTTTGAGATCATTATAAAGTATTTAGCTAATCTTTAGGTATTATCTCTAAGGGATATCTTATATGGTGGGGAGAAATGGTTTGGTTGGTCTCATGTTAGTATAAATTTTCATCATTATCATGGTCGACTGTGGGAACCTACAAGTTTCCATGTGGAGATGATGTTAGAGTTTCATGCTTCCAGATGGGAGGTACATGTAGGTCTAACAAAGATTTATCACTATCTTCATAGAAAATACTAGCATCTAGGAATGAATAAGTAGGTATCTCGCTTCAAGTCATGTTGTTTCGCATATCAATAGGTGATGGAAATGAATTATAGAAATGATTGACCATTAAAACATCTAACCATTCTAGAATATAAATGGAAAGATGTTACTATGGATTCCTCAGACAAGATTCCCAACACCCCACATAAGAATGGTAAAATATGGGTGATCATAGATTGAATAAAAAATGTCGACCATCTCTTTACTATTAGGGATTCCTTCACCATTGATGATTTGGGTTGTATTTATATGTGGGAGATAGTCCGGTTCATGGGGTTCTGAGGATAATCATTTCTGATCAAGATCTTCGTCTAATTTCTTTGTTCTAGAAGGGTGTTCAAAATGATTTTTTATTAAAAGATCTTATGAAAACCACATATCATCCACATTCAGATTGAAAGTCATAATGGACTATTCAAATTCTTGAGGATTTTTTTTGAGAATGTGTTTTGGATTTCAATTGTTCATAGTAGTGACATTTTGGCCTTATTGAGTTTCATATAATAACATATTCTTGGGGTCGATCAAAATGGAACCTTTTGTGGATTTGTATGGAAATATGTTTCATTAAACTTTTTTGATGGATGGAGTCTTCTGAGGAAATTATTAATGGTCTTAGTCTTATGAATTTGTCTTTTGAGTAAGATCAGTTTATCAAGATGTGGTTGGTGACTATGTAGAGTACGTAGAAATCATACTCTAACCATCAGAGATGAACTCAATAGTTTTAGTTTATTCAACATGTTTTACATTTTGTATTTACTAGGGTAGAGAAACATCATACTCGGAAACATGGAAAGCTTGCAACCAGGTTGTCAGGAAATTTGGGATATGAGAAGGGGTTGCTCCAATGGAATACCGATTGGCCCTACCAAAACACTACAGTACCATGAATGATGTGTTTCTTGTATCTCCACTTTAGATATATAATCCGGACACATCTCATGTTCTAGAATTTAATGACCTCAACATTTTTATAGATGTTTCCTTTAAGCTGCATATGGTATGAATTGTAGGACATAATGAGAAGTATCTATTTAGAAGGACTATACAAATATTTTGAGTTCTTTATAGCATGGGCATGTCTAGGAGGTGTCCTGTGGGAGGTAATATGATATGCGAGAAAAGTGGAATTAAAATTTCACTATTACACCACAATGATTTATGGATTTTCTTGGGGATGGTATATTTCAGGTCGAGGGGTTTGAAAGATCTCATATGTTCCAAGTACATCCTTCTTTATATTTTTTGTTCAACATCTTTTCATTTGGGTTATCCTTTTTTTAAACCATTGTGTACGAGTCACTTTTGGTGATAGAGAAATTTTCTAGGGAAAATAAATGGATTTATAGGGATGTATATTTGTTTGAATTAATGAATTTTGGAAATAAATGTGGTTCATAATTTTCCTTTAAAGTTTGGGATAGGAACTCTCTTCAATCCACTTTCACATGATTAATATGTTATGTGAAATAAACATTTTACCAAGTAGATATTGTGAACAAGTCCATAGTGTGATATTTTACATGTTGTGACACTGGTTCACACCATGAAAATTTAAATCTTAGTTATATTAACTTATGATAGATTTTTTTTCAAAATTAAGGATCAATGTCCCTAATACATGTCTATTTCTTTCTATCTTGGTCACATTTGGTGACTAAAATGAATGTAGGATCTATCGCTGACCCAGCTAAGTCGGATATGAATGAATTTTCTCACCATGTGTTTTATTATCCATAAGTTTAGTTATCTCATTTATTGGATATTTTCCCCTACAAGCTGACGTTCATTCACACAATAAGGTCATAGGGCCCTTCATTTCATTTGGGTGTTCCCTAGTCTTAGGGAAAGGATGTGGATCCTCCCCACTTAGGTCTTCTTGGTGTCAAAATCCTAGAAAATTGGGATTTTTTTCTAGTCCCCTTCTACTCCTCTTAGGGCTACATCTCTAAATCCTAATGTACAAGATATCTATATACCTTCTACTTTAGGACTGGAGGCGATAAAGGTCCATATTAAGGCATCTTCTATGCTAAAGTTAGTCCTAGATCATCCTAGTACTCATTCAAATAATGTTTCCCCCTCAATTATCTCTATGTTAAGTGGAATAAGACATTTGATATTTCTTCCCAAGATTTAAAATCATCAGGGTTTCCATAAAATTCTCCATCAACCCTCCCAAATTGGGTATTTAATTGGTATCACTCAAAATTCTCTTCTCTCAGTTCACATTTTTAGTTTAACAGTTCCAAAAAGGGGTAAATACAATATATATATCTTTTAATGATATCAATCATTATGTAGAATGCACGAGGCCTTGGTTCTTTGTGTAAAACAACCTTCATCTCCTTCAACTTTTATAGTATCAATTTTTTCTTATTAGAATTTATCAAACTAAAACAGTGTTCCTCCAGGACCACTAAGTTTGTATAGTGAATTAGTATCTTTAATATTTTTCTTTCTAATCCTAAAAGAACCCACATTTGGATATTATAGAAATTAGGTATTTTATGAAAATATTTAGAGGTCTCTGACCAGTTCCTCATAACAAAATATACCTGAGGTGGAATCAATAATTTCATATCCATCATCTAATACATGTGGGATTCTCTGGATAGAGATACCTCTAGCCCAATCTATGAGTCTCTAACACTTGGAACACTCTATGGGTCATAGGTGGAGCATTCAAAACAATTGTGGACAAATGATAAAAAAAGGAATGAGGGGATTCTTCTCATAAATATGTCTACTATTTTGTCTCATTCATGGATATTTATGGACTTCTTGGGATGAGATACTCTAGAGACCACTTCACAATGTTCAATAACTTGAAATGGGACAACCGCACAATATGACTCCCTCTCATTCATGGATATTTACACATCTCATTCATATCCATTTAAATCACTCTCCTTTACATGCCTCTATGTTTCCAGGGAAATGGAGTGGAAGCTACTTTATCATATTCCAACTATTGACCCAAACATCAGGTTTTCCTCCTTAGTGAGGGAGTCCTCGGATATTCCAATTCCAGGAAGCTCATGGATCTTTTATCATAATAATTTACGATGGATCAAGGAAGATCTTAAGTCATGTATCAATAATAAAACCTCCCCCTCCCCCTTCCATGAAATGTTTACATTTAAAAAGGAGATCGAACATATAAAGGCTTTCCTAGAAACTTGTTTTGGATGAGAAAACATTTTGTGATCAAACTCATATCCAAAACCATATTGCTAATCTAATCCTTATTCTTGAACATTCTGTGAAATAGAATTATAGAACCAAATATAGAAGCGAATGAGATCAGAACACATCCTACCCCAATTATTTTATTAAGGATAATAAAATAAATAGTATTCCATATATTCCCTAGAATAATGGCAGTTAAAATGATTATTGGGACATTGTGATAGGAATAGTGAAGTGGAATTTAAAATAATTACTAGAAGGTCCAAATCCCAGCATGCAAGGAGGATACCAAAGTGGTCATAAAGATATGTTACATGCCATAACTCATAAGGTTACTGATCTAGACAATGAATTTTTAGAGTCATATCCAAAAGAGTTAGAGGGTTGAGAAACAATATAGACTCTTATCCATGAGTGTGTTCAATGACCAGATCACTTCTTATAGGGATTCATGGGAAAAAGTCAGTCAAAATTTGGTGTAGTTGGTGAAAGAAATAATATACGGTGGAATATTGCCTCACTTGTCTAGATAAACTTCATTAATTCAAATGCTTAAGGTCTTTCCTCCCAAAAGGTGTTAACCTGAATATAGGGGATTCATTTAGGCTCCATTACTTCAGACCCTCATTATTTATTTTACCCCAATTTTTGTTCTCTCTTATATCCCAATTCTATTAGTTTCTCAACTCTATTATTTTAAAAAATAAATTGATTTTGGATAACATACGAATTAAAAAAAATTATGGGTGATGATAATCATGTGTTTGGACTACTCTTTGGATCCCTATGGATCCAGTGGTGTGGAGACCTTTCTTCCTGTTACCCATAGGGTGACCCTGCAGTAGAAAAATAATGATCCTGCTAAAAACTTAAAGAAATATATTAACATTATAAGAAATATCATGTCATTAAATTTGATTGATTAAACATGGAAATAGATTCCTTGATTATTGAATGATTAGAGATTATTTGATTTAAATGGATATATACATTGGAATATTAACTACATAATGTGTAATATAGTGAATTAATGGATAATTAGATGAAAAATGGAAATCAGATAAATTAACCATTGTTACATTTGATGTTATTTTGTGATACTCTTACAGTTATGAAAGGTGATGTGATGATGAAACTCTTATATAGAGATTTTTATTTTTATACTAAAAGTTTTATATAAAGGGCCTTTCAAAGTCATGATAACATGATTATGTAATTTTTTTCCAAGTGATTTTGTAATCCATATATAAAGTTCCTCTCCAGATGATATTGAAAGGAATAAATAGAGGAACTATAGGGTATTCAGGAAGTTATTAAGTAAAGAAACTACATGGTGATCATGAAATGACTAAAATGAATGTACAAAGGGATATTTGAGGATATTTTTAAATGCTTTTATAAAGTCATTGGTTGATTCTTGTTGATATTATTATATGAAGTTTTTTTTGGTTATAGTGATATAACTATATAGGGATATTTTTCAGGATTATGTGATAATGTTATGGACTTGTGATTGTGGTTTCCATTATTGGGATACATGCTCAAAGATAATCCGGCATGGTGGTGAAGTAGGCTGATTATTGTATTGAATTTATTGATTAATTA
This sequence comes from Viscum album, assembly GCA_963277665.1. Taxonomy (NCBI): domain Eukaryota; kingdom Viridiplantae; phylum Streptophyta; class Magnoliopsida; order Santalales; family Viscaceae; genus Viscum; species Viscum album. The sequence goes on from OY728140.1 coordinate 4,181,018, forward strand.
TTACTCATGATAATACCTTTATTTCATGCACTTATTTTTATATGGGTTTTTAAACCTGATTTTGTAAACCAATTAAGTATTGTTGAAGCCTCCATTTGGTACTTAATATGGTTATTTAGAATCATGTATGGAAAAGGGAAAAGGACCTTGTTTTTTAATGTTTCTTACTTGATGGGTTGGATCATAGAGATTGAACTGAGATGGAATTCAGGATTGGGGAATTATAAGTAAATTTATGTTAGTATAGTATATTATTTATATTACATTCACTTTTAAATTTTGATTCATTCCATCTCGAAACTACATGGTTTATTATTATTGGGTTTACTTTGTTCATCTGTTATCTTCTAGATGTATAATGTTCTATTTTTCATCTATTTTTGTTTTTGTGATATATTTTTTATTTTCACTATACTTATGACACGGTACTATGGGTTACAGTATCCCCAATAGGTTCTCTCTAACCCTACAATTAGTTGTAATCCTCTATCATATGAGGACGTTCACATGAGGTCTAGTAACCAGAATAGTTTAGATATGTGAGAGACTACCTATAAGGGGGATGTTACAAAAATTACCTTACCATATGTATTGACAAACTTCTTCCATGATAAAGACTTATATATAATAAATATAGATTTATTATTCATCAATTATAGATCCATATATATATATCATTACATATTTAACTTACTGATGTACTTTTATTACCCGTTTATTAAAAATTTATTTTTTGAATAACTTTTTGTGTAATAACTATGTTTTTTATTGTATGTGTTGGTTTTAAATTTTTCAAAATTTTATATTGATCATAGATTAATAATATTTATAATATTAACCATGATATAAATTTATTATTATTTAATTAAATATTTCTTTAGAGTATCCAATTAAAGTTATAGATAAGAAAGAAATTAAAGCGTTTATTGAGATAGCAGGCCATTTGTATGGATGAACAATGTTTCCATTTTTTTATTGGATGGAATGAAATAAAGGTAAATATCAATTATATTTAATATAATATTTTTTATATCATTGATATCATAAGAATAAATTTATTCTATACATATTAAAATCCATATCAAAATAAAATGAAAACAAGTTCACATCACTTTGTGGAGGCATTAGTCTAAATGTACCCATGAGTAATGTTACAAATTTAAAATGGATTGGAAGGTAAGAAGGAAGATGTTCTATTAAAATTTATAGAGTATATATATTTCATAAATATCATATATAATATTTAAATATATCATTATCTTCACATGTGAGAGGTAGTGATGGAAAATGAATTACAACAGTTTAATTAAAAGAGGGAGAGAGGACATAGTAGAATGTTTTGAAAATATAACTATAAAACCATGTTATATTCATTAGAAAATGATCCAAATGTCTCATTGTAGAACCAAATATATGATAATGTAGAAATATTTACACAAAGTTTATTTTGGTTATTGTTAGATCATTTTAACCCTTATAATTTTATTATAACCCCCATATAAAAAAATTACATAAAATTTTTATAAATAATTTAAACTTTTATCACTATTAATTATGAAAAAAAATAATGTGGAACATATTTTAAAATATAAACTATTATTATTTAAAATATGGAATCCATTTTCCCAAATTTAATTAACAAAAGTGAAAATTTATAAATTAAAAATAATTCCATGGGTGTGATAAAAAAAGGTTTCAATAGAGGCTATTTTCATATGTATAGAAAGATATAATATCTATATACAATATGAAATTTATTACCACAATGTAAAATTTATTAATACATATATATTTGAATATTTTTTTTATTAAAACCATCTAAAAATAAAATGGTTATTGGTAATGCTTAAAATGAAAATGATTTATTTATAAAATAATGATTAATTTTTTACAATTTATTTAAAAAAATCCGGGGTGATTTTTTTTTAAAAAAAGTAAAATTTAATTTTGAAATATGCATTTAAAAATGCATATTTTTTTTGAAATAGATTTTTAAAAATTGAAAAAAAAATAATTTTTTTATTTATTCTGAAAAAGAATAAAAAATATATGTTTTTAGAAAATTATACATTCGAAACATAAAAATACTTTACTAAAAAATAAGTACCTTTTTATAATTATGTTTTCTTCAAATAAAACCACTATACTTATTTTTTTAAAACCATTATTCGTATTTAGGATTCCATGTTTAATGACTATGTTATTGTTGTAATTTTTAAATAACAATATTAATAGTATATTGTTGATAGAAAAAGCTAAGTGTTGCATGTAATGAAATATATTGAAGAAAAAGTTTTTAGAAATTGTTTCAAAAAATATTATTGTGTTAAAGCATTTAGGAAAATCCAACTATATTTCTCCTTATTTGGTTGTGAATAAATTTCTTTAATATCCATGTCCTAAATAATTGTTTTAAAAAATATCTTGTATATATTTAAATCATTATTAATGATATTCTCATCTATATCTTGATTTCATAATGTTATTTTTAAGGTAATAGTTATTTTATTTCCCAAATAAGTAATTTTTCATATTTTTACAAAGTGTGAATAAAACAATTTTTTTAAAGCGCAAATATATTTTTTATATCATTATTTACATTAAAATTCCTGATTTTTTAAATAAATTATTTTTCATTTCATAAATTAATATCATGTTCACATTATTCTTGGACTTATATGTTTTTATAATATACCAAAATAGTATTTTTTTTTAACTATATATATAATTATTTTAAGAAAACCTTAATTCTCCCATACCAATATAGTTTCTGAATTTATCTAATTAATTAGGAATATGATATCATGATACCACATAGACTCCATTGCGTGATGTATTATGGAAATGGTGTTTCAAGGATGTTTTAATGAATCATGCTTTGTTTGACAGTTTAGTTATACAGTTAGTAAGTGATTATTGTTTATTTATATTGGGGGAGTATATATGTATATTTCTTCCTTCTGTGACTGGTTTATCCAACATAAGTAACTATTTATTTTTGAATTTTTTGATCACTCATGAACTCAAAGGTTATATGGGTGATTGGACAATGCCCTAGAGGGTTGATGGGAAACTAGGCCATGATCATGTATATACAATGGTGGTTAACCCAAGAATATGATGTTACATTGGTAGTTAATCTAGTCCTATTATGTGATGAATATTAGGATATGTAGCATTTAAAAATTACTTTTATTTGAATATATATTAAAAAATTATTTCTATTATGCATCGGATTTTCTATAACGGTATAAGATTAATTTTTATTGACTCTAAATATTATGACTTATGTCTTTTTTTATATAAATGAATTTTGGAATGACTTTTAAATATTTATATGAATCGATGTGTATGTTTTCTTAATATATTATCATGTTGTAAAAAATTTATTCTTATCATATGATAATATATAGCCATCAATATTTATCTCTCATTCTTAACCATAATGAGAATCTTAGATTAGCCTTTACATGGTTTCGATTTCCCTTCGTTATATAGGAAGGTATTATATTTGATATATATAAAATAGATATAGAAAAAGAATAAATGTGTTGTGTATGTTGAATATCATTTAGAAATAAGTTTATTTTTTATGAAGTCTATAAAAATACTAAAAAAATATGGTTTATAGGTGTGTATTATTTGAAAATAATGATGAATAATAGTCTATAATAATGGTAAAAGTATGTTTTTATACTCTTTTTATATTATTTAGTATCAGAGTTGGGTTCAGTTATTTTTGTAGAGTAGTTTATGAGGAATTGGAAGATATATCCTATTATAACCTATAATAAAATAATGTGATGTATGATAAACCCAAACATTCATATCTTTATAGGATGGTTTCATAATATAGTCAATAATAGGAATTATTTTCATTATCATTTGTTTAAAACATATATTATTGAAGATTGACACTCACACTATGTGTTTTCATGGAAAATGGATATTGATAATAGGTATCATGATATCTAGGAATGTGACACCTATTGAAATTCCCCACCTCATGGGAAAATGAATGGAATGGAAGATGAAATGAGAATTCACATTTCTACATGAACCAAAATATCTCAAGATATGAATATTATAATGAATAATTTATAACATATAAATTTCCAGACTATGTAATTACTCAAAAATATTATTTTATGTAGTGACATACACCATCCTTCTATGGTTCCTCTAATCAAAAACTTTTTAATCAATTGATCAATTTGATATAAAATATTTTTTATGATCCCCAGTTTTCAAAACAAAAGAAGTGACTGAAAGAATTGTACCATATTTAAGGGGAATCAAACCAATAACTCAGACTTATCGAAAATATGAGATAGGATAATGAAATTTTATCCAAGAAATGGATGCTCTTGAAATTGTATTTTTCAATTATTATTTTCAATGAACTCTTCACACTAAAATTAAGATTAAATTCCATGAACTGAAAGAAATTATATTGTATCCATTTTTATTTATGAGGAAGAAACCCAATAATTACACAATTTGATTCTAATTTTATAATTGATCCATAAAGAAATATTTATCTATTTTTATTGTGGCACATTTTATTTTTTGCAAAAATTCATTACCTACAAAATTTTTTGGAACCTATAAATAAATTGTTAATACATTATAAATGTATAAATGAGAATTATATACTGCATATATTATAGAGTTTTTGTGTAGGAAAATATTAAAATATATTTTAATTTTAAATCTATCAATTATAAATCTTATATAAGGCAGAATTTATAATATCTTATATACAACAATTATTGGATGAAAAAAGGGTAAATATTCCTCGAGGGTACATGTAAATTATAAAAATGTGGAACCAAAGGATATAAATTACATGATTTCTTAGGATATAATGGTGAAAATAATTATAATTAAAATGCACACCCATACTCTAATGCATAAATTATAAAGAGTATATCCATTATGGAAACAAATGTGCCAAACAAACTGTCAACAAGGATAATTGACAATAAGAACCTCCTTACTGAAATGGAAATGGGAAATATTATGTAATTATAACTAAATAGTTGGTTATGAAAATTATTTGATGAAAGTTATAGTTATCACCAACTTAATAAAAGAAATTTTCATATTCGATTCTTGTTTTACCTATTGATTAATAATCATATAATTTAGTTTGAGAATAACATCAACACCTCATAGGTGATATAGATAATTTTCAATGAATACTCTAAACTATGTGATAATTGTTACTCATGTTTGAATATCCTCTATCATATATGATTGTGGGAACATATCTAAAAAAATATTGTAATTTTACAAATAGATGAATATATGTGATTTTGGGATTGTATTAGATCTATTAGTATAAATCCCATATCATTTTTTAAGAAAGGGATGTTATATTTCATATTTAGAATAAACCTATGATTTCATATTAGTGTGAGGATATAAATCAACATCAAATGCGAATTTCATATATTAAAGTTTTATAAATACCTATTTATTAAGGCTATCTATCTCAAAATGTTGAGGATAAACTCAACATTTAAAAAATGCATTTTGGTTTTGAGTATGATGATGTTTTTATAAATATTTATTCCTTATTAACATAAAACATGAAATTTATTTTTCAATATAACTCACACATGATTTAATGATTTTTTATAGTCTTCTTATAATAAGAGAGAATTTGAGTTAAAATAGTTGAAGAAAAAACACATGGAGATTCAATAATGAAATTTCAAATGCCCTATTACATCACCATGGGTGTACTAATCATTTTTAATAGAAAAAAGTTGGTTCAATGTGTAATTACATTGATTATTTTTAAAATAAAACAAGTTCACTATCTATATAGCGATCCATTCCATTTATAAATATTTTTACAATTTTTTTAACATATAAATTCATTAATTAAGACCCAATAATTGTGAGGATTATTGTATTTGGAAGTCTTGGTTCATTATATATCAAGTGACATAAAAAGTCCGTATTTTTTTCTCACTAGAATGAACTCATAAATTAATTCTACAACATATACTATATGGGGAAACATACAGAATACAAATAAAATAAGGGTGATATAATAATTCCTATAAGGAAATAAACACAATAATGAACCATAAAATGAGATTCAATGGTATAATTAGATATCATAAAATAAAAGGCACATGTTTAATCATATTGAAGTTTAATATAATGAACCTATTATCATAAGATAATTGTACCATAGGAAGGTGGAAACAACATAATGAATTCCATAAATATAAGTTAAGGTTATACTTCTGAAAAACACCATATGGTTGAAAGTGTCCAATAATATATTAGGTTTTCTCCCTAATCCCATACATAACATGGCATGATATTAAAATTATACCCAATTAATTAGAGGGAATAAATAATTTCATACACACACATCACATCCATTTCAGGTAAATTTATTATGTTACCACATAAGGAAATAAATATTAGGGAATAACTAAATAAATACCCATCTAAAGAAATGGTTTATATATTCTTTCCTTATATCATAATCAAATGAAATTTAATAATGATAGTTTTTGAGAAATGAGTATAAAGAATGTATTAACCCATCAATGTAAGTGAGATTAAGAAAGGTATATAAGTAAAGGATTATCAAAATATTTTAGAATAATTCTATTATATTAATATTTTTTTATTGGATGAAAATAATTTCAAAAAGATTTTAAAAGTCACAAGGAAAATAACATTTTCTATTTTCAAATAATTCTAGAAAACTAAAACCCAAAAAATATATGGGAAATAATTTTACTTGATGTTTTCCTTAGAAAAATATAAAATAATTTTCAATTAAAATAATGTTCATGATGGTTTAATGGTTTAGTTTATGCTTAGTAAATTAAAAAACCACGATTCATTTAATATTTTGGTATGAAAAGTCAAAATTAGTTTTTGAAAATGACAAAAATATTCATTTTAAAATTTATTGTAAAAATATAAATATTTTTGAAATTTAATCTATTAATTTCCCAATAAATAAATTTTTATAATAATTTTTATAGAAAATTTAATTTAAAGAGATATAATTTTCAACCAAAGAGAAAAATGAATTTGGATCTATATAAAAAAAGTTTCTCACTAATTTTAATTACCCAAGTGAAGAAAATTGTACAACTACTTGAAAAAAATGTATTCACCATAGCATAATAAATTAATTTATTTTATTTTATAAAATGATAAAAAATTTCCCAATATAAAAATCTAATTAAAAAAAATCCTAATTAAAATGAAATTTTATCAAAAACCCTTACCTCTTTGGTAAATTTTTATTCACAACCCCCATGAATTATATAAGTGAATCATAACAGAAAATAACTTTATATATGAATGATTAGTTATATAATATATAAGGGTAGTTATATAAACAATAAAAAATAAATTCTGTGAATAAAAGAACATGTTTCTAAAAGAAATATGTTTTGAGACAAAAACCCTTACATTAAGTCAATTATTGTCATGAATTTTTATAACATGTATAATGAAAGAATATAAATTAAATATTTTATGAGTAAATTTTAATGGTCTAATATATTAAAAATAAACAATTTATTACTTTTATTTAAATGACATATTTTATCACTTAATCAGTTATGTTAATGTCGGGTGTTTTGTGTATACTCATTTAATTAATTCAAATTTATGTTTGTGTGTTATAAATGATCAAAGTGGTAAATTTCCCAACATGTACACAATAATAATAATGAAATAGTTATCAATATTAGAGTAAATTATAATTTTTATATTAATTATAAATTTTTAATAAAAAATGAACTACCTTAAAATGATGGAGATGGAAGGTCGTATGTACCCTTGTGTAACGTTTTCATTATTCAATAAAATTGATGAAAAAAAGAGTTATATTAAAATATAATTATGATAATTATATCATAAATATCATATTATGTGTTTAAATACCCTTATATATACCATATATTAGATGCAAGAATTAAAAAATTAATCACATTGCTTCTCGAGTCTGTAGTCCACCGTACACATGAACAAAATTACCATTTATTCAATGGATTATATGTAAATAAAGTATATGATATATTTCATTAAAAGAGTTATTACTATAAAATTAATATCATATTTATAAATAAAAATTTTCCTTATTACTATCTATATAAAGTATAAGTGAAAATCAAATCACATCGCATCATGAGGTGGTAGTCTGTCGTACACACGAACGATGTTATCATCTCCCCTACCAATTGGATATTAAAAAGGTATACATGATATTATATTTCCATATATCTAATTATATCATTAATATAAAATATAATAATTATATAAATAACTACATAAATCCATTAGTTACAGTGATAGAAAACAAATTAAATCAGTCCGCAAAGCGGTTGTCCACTGTTTGCACGATCAACAGTTCCATTACCCATTTATGGGAGGAGGAGATGGTTTTAGGTATTGATAATAATATAATAAAATTTAATAATATTATAGAAACTTATATTGTTATTTCATAGTAGATTTATAATTTTTTAAATATGTGAAAGAATAAATAAAATAAAATGCTTGATTACAGAAGATACACATTCTTTAGAAAACAACATTAGGTTTTCACCAAAATCCAATCTAAGTTGTTTTGTTTTCAAAAAAAAGTAATATAACATAAGATAAAAGAATTAAGGAAGTTATTTTTTTAGGTATAGTATGTTCTAATTTGTTTTTTTGTTTTTTGAAAAGGATATGAGAGGTGGATGACTATTATTAATACCAGAGAGGATATACTACGATTTTTTGAAAATAATGAACTACACCCACGTTTGTGACATTCATAAATAATATAAAATAGACCATTTAAAACCAATATAATATATAATTTATAAATATGGAAATATATTAGGAATTATAATTATTTTGGATAATTTTATACACTTATATTTTTAGTTTACCCCACAGGTAAACCTGTTTTTCCTGAAACAAGGTAATTATTATTTATTGTCATTAATAATCAATATAGTAAACATATTTTTTATATAAATAATTATGATTAAAAAAATGAAATCCATTTTTTAAAATTAATGTCACTAAATTATAAAATTTTAATTTAAGATTAATTTTACACTCGTGTCTAAAAAATGGGTTTTTCAATAAATGCAATTTTCAACCATAATTTTTTTTATAATAAACACATTAAATTAATATAAATTAACATTTATAAATATATAATATATAAATTCCTTTTAAATCACTCCTCACAATGTTTTATTATAATTATTTAAAATGGAGAAACATTCTGCCATTAAAAAGTGTTTTCAGAAAAATGTTTTTAAGCATAATAATAACCTCACACTGAATTCTAGTAAAAATATTGTTTTAATGTAATTAATTTGAATAATCATAAATAATATATATGAGATTTATTTTAATTAAAATAAAAATATCAATTGAGCATAATTTATTAAAAATAAAATAACATTTTATAAAAATATGTACTTTTCACTATTCACTGAAAATAATTTTTTTCCAATAAACAAAAAATCACACTAATATATATATATATATATATATATATTATGTTTTAAAAAAGAATTAATATTTTATTAAATAAATTAAATCAAATTTTAAATATTGATTCTATTATTTTCTCACAGTATATAGAAAAAATAATTTTCTAGAGAACACTAATTTAAAAATAATTAAATGATGTTGCTTAAAATTTAGTGATTATTTTATAAGAACTTATTAAAAAATTAATTTTTTTGACATCACATACATTTAATAAAGTGTTTTCTTAAATTAATACCCTCCAATTTAATAGTTTGGATAAAATAGCCTTATTTATGTAATAATATTTAATGGTTTGTTCGTGGTCGTAGATGCATGTCATAAATGATATCAATCGTAATGTTATTATTTTAAAATATCATAGAGTTAAATTCAATCCGATTAAATAAATTTTTTCATTATATTTTAGTTTTTTATCAATAAATGGTTTGATATTTTAAAATTATATTTTAGAAAACCCACATTGCAAAAATGGTTAACAAAACATCAACGTAAAATGAGTAAAAGGGAAATAAAAGAGACATATATATTAACAGATAACTACGGTTAAATGTTGGATAACATGGTGGGAAGTGAAAATATGGATATATATGAAACAAAAAACTAATTATTGATAGTTATATAGGCCATTTTCAAAATAAATTTTATTTTCAAGAGAATCGAATTGACTACAAAAAAAAATTTATAATGAGTTAAATGACCATTAACTCATTAGTTATAAATGTAGTTGGATAAAATTTATTCTTTATGATCATTTTCCTAATGCTAAGGAATTTTTTATTATAAATATATAGGACACAAAAAAATATACTCACTTGATATATTCTTATTCCATAAAAAAATTCAACCTTTACATCTTCTTTGATCACATTATAAAAAACTCCTAACTCTATATAATGGATATCCAATATTAATATTTTTATTGGAAAAAGAAAAAAAATTTACATTTAAAAAATAAAAATATCCATTAAATAGTAAAAATACATTCCTCCTATATTTTTTTAAAAAATATTTATAACAAGGTAATATAATTTCCAAAATGAATAATAATACGTTAATCTCTAAGATTCAATAATAAAAAAACTTATTAACATAAATAACTCCCTAAATAAATAACCCCATATCCTAAATAACCATAATAACATCAAGATTAATGAATTATTTAACCTAATTGGTAATCACATAACATTTAATATAAATCTCCAAATATATAATAGCGTTCTTCCCAAATAATAATTAGGTTAAACCTAAAGGTTATATATATCAAAACCGATGAAATTTTTCCTAAAATTTTATTAATCAACTCAAAAATCATAAACATAAAAAATATTAGATACTAGAATATTATTCCAAAAAATAAACATAATATTTATCCACCAAATAATTTTAGTAATGTTAATTATATACAAAGAAGTACATAATGTTGGATAGTGGAATGCACTACACTTTTATCATTATTCGATTGTGGGATCAACCCCTGCGACCTTGCACTAAGTGATGGGTAGTCACTTTGTTTACGGGTGTTCATTTATATAAAACTATATAGAAACATTTGTTTATAATCATACTCATAATTCTCTATAACACTATAAAAAAAATGAAAATAAATGTGATGAGAATGAAATAACATACCAATTGGAATCTTATAAATATATATGGAATAAATTATAAATTATAAGTATATCCTAATTTTTTGAGACTCTAGGTTTAATTTTACATTATAAATGGTAATGATTCATATTAGTCATTATCACCTAATAATCCATTCAACTATGTCATAATGGTTTGTAAAGAGTTTGTGAATTTCGAAACGATATCTATTGTGACTGTCAAACCATGTGCATTGTAATTCCCATTATCTTATACCAAATAATGATTGGTTCAATCCAAAAATTCCATTTTGGAGTTATTACCCCTTCTTAAATCTATTATAGAACCACATTAAATTTTAGTATCTAGACATGGATGCCTTTTCTCAAACAAGACTAACTCTATACTTTACAAAGATTGTTGGAAAATTTATAAACTTACTCTCATATATAGAATAATAAATATGGTTCCAACTAAATTTTTATCATCCTTATTTCGAAAAGTTATCTAAACATTTTATTTGATACCAATTTAGTGAGCCATGTATTTTATACAAAATTTTATATGACTTTTAACTTGAAAATCAATTAATTATAATGAAAAGATATTGAGGAAATGTGTCTTTGGTAGGCTACCTTCATAAAACAACCATATGATATAAAAAATAAATATCTTCAATTAAATGAATTAATTGATCTCCTATATATTTTTGATCTCTGAAACAGTATGGAATAAACTAGGGAATAAAAATACAAAAGGGGTGTGATAAAATGACTATGATAAAAAAACCATGACAATGAAGTATAAAATGTGAATCAAAGGAATAAAATGATATCCTAAAATATATTTAACATGGGTAATCATATAGAAGAATAACATATAAAAAATTTTATTATAAGAAAATAGATACATATGAAATTTTAAACAATATATTAAAAGAAATTATCATTATTCATGGATAATAGTTAAGACAATATCACCTAGTCTGAAATATACCATAATGCATTCGGTTCACACCATAATAATATAAATGATTTATTAAGTGACTAAAACATTAACCAATGCATTAGAGGGAAATATAATTCTGGTTCCACCTATCACATTAATTTCATGTACATTCATACATGTACCACATTAATAAATCTATCAAAATTAATAACATAAGTATTAACCATGGAAAGAAAATGGGTCATATAATCTCTCCGAATATCAAAAAAAATTCAAAATTAATGTTGTTAGAAAATTAAATAAACACACTTATTTTCTAATAAATGTAAGATAGTGATAAAAGTATATATGTAAGTGACATTTATATATTTTTTAAATATTCCATAATAATAATGGTAACTGTTATTAAGGGACAAAAACACATTTAAAAATATTAAAAAATGTTGATGAAATCAACTCTTTGAATTTTAAAATATTATTTGAAAAGATAAATTGAACAAAATATTGTTTAAATCATTTAATTTTAATATACAGTTAGAAACCTATAATGTAATCTTCAAATAAAATAGTTTTCATTATTATAGAAAGGTCTAGTTAAATCCATGTAAATTATAACAATAATGATTCCTTTCAATTTTTTTATAAAATGTCAAATGTAAATAATTGGAATTTTTTTTTTGAAAATTCTCTTCAAATTTTTTTGGAAGAGTATAATTATGGGTAAATAATACATTAAAATTATCTTAGTAAACTATTTTATGAATTATTCTATAAAAAATGAAATTGGGAAAAAGGATTTTCGACCGAAGATAGAAATTAATTAAGATTTATTTGAAAAAACATTATCATTCATTTTATGTATTAAATAAACAAAAATGGTAATATTAATTTAGAAAATCATGAAAATTAAGAGGAGAATAAAATTGAATGTTTTTATTAGATAATGATAAAATAATTCCCTAACATGGACATTCATGCATGAACAATCTTATCTAAAATAATATTAAAGAAAAAAACCCTACCTCTTTGGTAAATACTGAATAATAACCCCCAATGAAATAACTTAGTTAACTAAAAATATAAATTCCTTGAAATATGAAGAATTAAATGATAAAAAATAAAAATAGGTAGCATATAGACCATATAAATGAAATTTGTTGTAAAAATGAACATTTGTCTCCAAGAAGGATGTTTTATGATAGAAAAACATACATAAAGTAAATGGTTTCCTAGTGTTTATTTCTTATACTTTATAATAATAATAAAAAAATAATTTCATTTCTATGTACTAGTTATTGGTTTAATCCCTTATTATTAAAATATTAACATCATTTATTTTAATAGCATATTTAATAACATAATCAGTTCTATCCACATAGGTTGTTTAACACGATCAAAGGGGCCACTATCCCATCATCACCAGATTAATCATGATGAAGTAATTATCATTTTTATATTTAAATTATATTTTTAATAATAACCACAAATTATATTTAAGAGAAATAAACTATGTTACTACACTGGAGATGGTAGGCGATACGTATGAATGTGTAACATTTTAATATTTCATAAATGATTATTAAAATAAAGTATGTTTTTTAACATTAATATATGAAAATTACATAATAAATTAAATATTTGTTTCCTTAAATAACAAAACATATACCATCCATGTGATATGGAAATAATTAATTAAATCACATCACTTTATGAGGACATTTTCAATGACACACACAAATGACATTCTCATTTATTCAATAGATGGAATGATTAGAAATTATATGTCATATTTCTTTTATAGAGTGATTATTATATCATTATTATCATATATAAATATAAAAGTATTCCTTATTACCTTACTTGTAAAGTGTTTGTGAGAAGGTAATCACGTCACTCCACGAGGAAATAATTCATATTACACATGAGCAATGTAACCATATTCCATATAAAATGTGAAACACCTTGAGTTTATAAAAACCATTTTGTTCAAATAAATTAAAATTTTCATTTATATCTTATAATTCACTAAGTCAAAGATTCCTTTCACAATAAATTTACTTGTCTTTTGTTACACGCAACACTGAGTTAGTCTACGTTACACACAAAACAGAGTATATAATTTATTCAATATATAAAAGAACTATGTTTGCATTAAGTTATACATAACACCAAAGGAATATTTTACTACATGAAACACTGACTTGGCCTGCGTTACACCCAAGAGCGACCTTCCTCGATAGCATCCATTATATAGAATACCATGTTTCATAAAACAATGATATATTATTAAAATATTATTCTTTAATGGGATATAAACTATCCATTATGAATAGAATTGATCAATTTTTTCATTTAATATAAAATTAATATTCATCTTATACATTTTCTAGAACTGATGTAAGAACAAATAAAATTTTTCAGATATAAGAGGTAGTCTTCCAAAAATGTATTTTTGCCTCCTTTTGATGGAACACTAATTTTGAATCTATTTTTATACACTTTTATATATTATATTTTACAAAATAAACTTCTTATTTTTAAGTGGGAAATCAAAATTTACTTTTTTAATTTTTGGTATTTTTCTAATGAAATTTATATTTTATTGAATAGTGAAAAAACTGTATTTTAATTCAAAACTGCCTTTTCGTCTAATTAATTTATATAGTTATTTTATATTTATAATTGGTTTTAAATTGTAATTGGATTTTTTATAATTTAATATAATTTTGGTTGTTGGATGTAATTTTACATTTAAATTTGACATATACACATGTCAATCTTTTGATCATTTTTACTTCATAACACTCGTTTTGTAGTTTTGAAAATAGGAATTAATTTTAAATTAATTTTAGCCAATTCCGTGTTTTGAATTTAGAAAATTTTATTCCATATTTTAAATAATAAGGTCCAAATTTTGAAAATAGGTACCTTTTATTTTTGGATATTATGAATAATAAATTTAATAATTTTTTTTATTTACCATAGTTAAAGGGTAAATTAGGTAAATAAGGGTAAGAAATAATATTATAATAATATAAAACTACACTAACACATGTTATAATCCTAATATATGAGATATGGACAAATAGGAGATCTTTGGGTCCATTTTAGGACCCCATGGGGCCACTTGGGGGTGATATGGACTTTTATAATAATTAATTTAAAGTGAAGGAAAATATAACATAAACATGTATCTTTTTACTAAAACAGTTTTATTTTGGTTTATATAAATTATATCTTAGACTATAAGTAATATTTATAAATCTAAAAAGATCTACCACATCATAGTATTTTATGTATAATTTTCATACTTTAAATAAATAAATTTATTTATGATACAATGAAGACGAAGTGATTACCTTATTAATGAAAAATTCAAATAAATGATATTATAAATATTAAAATAAATGTAATTTTAATATTTTGAAGGCATTCAAGAAATTTTTATATGAAATTGAAATGTGAGGCATTATTGAATGACTTTGGTTCTAAGTATTCAAGTTTTTATGACTTTATCAAAAATCAATTACTAAATAGTGTCCAAATTGACATAAATGAGTTTTTAAAACAAATACTATTTTATTAAATGATATAATAGTAGTAAAATCTAATATTCGATAAAATTAATTATATAATGTTAAAAATGTCATTAATCATACACTTTTGGTTCTATTCACATTTTATAGTAACTATAGTAACATATTTTAATAAAATACAAGAAGACAAAGTAAGAGTTAATGTTTTTAACTAAGGGTTAAAGCCAAATGATAAGGTTGATTTTGTGAAATAATCTTGTATAAAACCTATTTTTTAGAGGATTTAGACCCATACTAATATTATATTTGAAAAAATGATTTAGGTACCTTTAGAAACTAAAAATCAATTTATAATAAATTAATATTTAAAGACTTTCCTAAAGTGTCCCTCACCTCTCCTATAAAAGGGAACTTAACCTCTCTTTTATTCACACCTCCAAAGAGATTTGTCTTTGAAAATCACACCTAAATCTCCTCAACACTTCCCTCAATTGATCCTATAGGCAACACATTTGGTATAAATCCATCCTCAGGAGTCCTTAAGTGAAAATCAAAAGGAGATACTCGAAGAAGAGGTAATTGATTTATCACCTCATTCAAAATTCTTTTCTCCATATACTTCCTAGTGTTATGTTGTTCCCATAACAATGTAATAAATACAATATATTCTATACTCTGATATTTTATTATAATTATGGTGAAACCTTATACCACCATTTATTAATCCTATGAATAACAATATCACCATGTGTGCGTACGTACAATTTACCGTCTCCACACTATGGTGTAATTTGTATTCAACAATATATAATTTCGATAGATATAATGATTATTATAATGGATTTAAATAATTAATATAACATTATAAATAATATTTATATTTAATATACATCCCAATTCCATACCATTTAACCATTAAGTTAATGATACCCTCACACATGCGTACGTACGACCTACCTTCACCACGACACGATTACTTTCATTCTCCACATTAACCATTCAAGAATGGTTATAAATTATATATAATAAATAATAATGAAATATATGTACTAATAATTATAATTTATATATATATATATATATTTCATTTACTTTCTTTCATTCAATTCAATAAGGAAATGGAAACAATGTTCTTGCATACGTTCGACCTACCGTCTCCACGAACGGTGTATTCCATTTCATTTATATATCTATTATATACATTTATATATGAAATATCTATGATATATAAATCATGTTTTAAATTATTTAATTATGTAAATCATGATCTATGTAATAAAATCATGAATAAATAGTCAAAACATGTACAATAAATGAAACAATTATTACCCAAAACTTTTATTTAACATGGAATTGATAAATAAATGGGTAATAAAAAGTCCTAAGTGAATCATATAAGATATAAAATATATTATTATGTTTATTTTAAAATTTAATAATATGTTTTAACCCTCTATAAATGAGTTTCAAACAAATAAAAAAGAAATCAGACCTAAGGTAAGGGATATTTTGGAAATCTCATTATTATCTGAGATTGTTTATTTGTATGTATTTACTGGGGTATATTTATCATCCACTTCAATGTTTCCTAAATATATAATATTATTTAGATTATTCTACTATCATTTAAATTTAATTTCACCCATTTTTTATGTTTCATTAAATGGTATGAAAGGAATATTTCATTCATTTTTCATATGAGTTACTTTTTTTACTTTTCCGATAAGAGTACGACAAGAATGTTTTTTCTAACATATATAACATGAACTGATTTTTAAATCTTCATAATTCCTTGTTTTCATGAAGTTTCCTCTAAAAGATTTCATGTTTAATATCAACTAAATACTTTTATTTATAAATTTCATGGAATTTTGAGAAAATAAAATGCTTTTGTAGAAGAAATTATATTTTCCTAACGAATTAAGTTCAAGTGTTTTATCGAAATTATTTTCCATCTATTATGAAATAGGGTTATGATTATATACATAATTTTACATTTATTTTATTATGTTTATGATTTATTTTTGTTTAAATTCATTTATTTTATATGTATTATGATGAAATTATGTTTAAGAGACCCACTTTATTTCATGGGTTGTGATATGATGAATGATTTAGGTTTTTTTGCCACATGTAATAATGACTTCATAATGAGATGAGAGGGGCCTATATCTCCCTCAAATTCATTGGGTAAAGATTTATATCTCAATATATTTTCATGAATAAAATGGAAATTAAATATGGTTTAGTAATATATGGCTGTAACAATAAGTAAATCTAGTTCATCAATATAGGGCAGGAACAATAGGTAAATCAGGTTTAGTAATACATGGCTAGAACGCGAAGTAATCCCAGTTCAGTAATGGAATTTTCCCACTATGATGGTCTTGGAAGAAATGACTTGGGTATTATGGAAATCATATTATGTTCTTTTTTTCCCAAAATTCCATGTTTTATGCCACTACTATTTTATCATGGTTAATGTTAGTTTATGATCTAGGATTTGCATACTACCAAGATTTATTTCATGACTCAAGAGTTTGAAATTTAATATTTATGTTCATGTTTTTATATTATTTTGTTTATGGGTTTTTTATGTTCTCAATGATTAACCTTATTGGTCATTTGAGCTCACCCTTTTTATGATTTCTTTTCCCTAGGATATTAAGAATGGTTTTAGGTAGGAAAACAAAAATGGAAGATCTTTATGAGATATTCTGAAGATCTTCCACCAATTTAGAAGATTATTTTCCAAGTTTCTAATGACACTAAACTAATACAGTCTTTGGGTGTATATTTTTGTAATGTATTAAGTATTTTAAAAAAGAAATGTAATGTCCATGTACATCAATCTTGGGTCATTAGTATAAGGCCCCGGCCTTAAACCTTACTTAATATTGAATTAAATGAATAATTCACGTTGAGGATATTTTCAGGTTTAGAGTTTTAGAGAATTAGAACATAACTATTACATCTCAAAAGATTACAAAGTAGTCACTTATACTAAGTTTCCATAATAAAAAAAACTCTTGAAAGAAACATGTCTAGTTCCATGTTTTATATAGCATGACATTCCCTTGATCCCATCCTTGACCTTATTCCACATTAAGTCCTGTGAAAAACATTTCAAAAAAACTTGGGGTGAGCATAAAAAGCTCAGTAAGGGATACACAAAGAATGAAAACTGTTAGTTTTTCAAAATCAAGTAAACCATGTATACTCTATCAAAGTAATACCTTCACCTTCATGAAGTAGTAAAAACTATTCACTGAATAAAGTATCATTACTTACCTTTTTGTAACCAAAGTATTACCATAAAACCCATATAAAGAACACATAACATATATAAAGGTAACTTGGGACATAAACATACTTAAGTGGAATAACCATACGGTCGACTTCCACACATATCACTTAATGGAATAGCCATACGGCCAATTTCCATACATACTTAATGGAATAGCCATACGGCAGACTTCCATACATACTTAATGGAATAGCCATACGGCTGACTTCCATACCCAATGCATTGGAGGTTATAACGTAACCACCCGTCCTGGTATTCACGGCACCACCCATCATATGGTTTATAACGTAACCACCCGTTAAAATGTCCAAGTACCAGTATAAAATCATAAAACATAAAACCAATATAAAGGAATGATAACATTTCCACATTTCAATCACAATATATCATAAATATATTGACATAATAGAATCCTTTTTCAAAACCATTTTCAATACCAAAATACATAAAAGATTATATGGTATTTATTTTATTCTAAAAACATTACGGCTTGTTGAGAAAGCCAAAGACCAAATAATTTTCACGGCAGCGGAAAAGGTCGTTGTCGCCGCGTACATTAAAAGAAACATTCCTTTTTTTCGTTTTGTAAAACACTTCGTAGAAAAATATTCCTTTTGTATAAAAGTAAAAGTCAAAGGGGTTTATACACCGTATAAAAGAAAGTTGTGTATAAAACGAAATATGCCTCAATGAAAGGAGATTGAGACGAAGTCCCTTACCTCGGGTCTGACTTGACTCGATCGTTCTTTAACGTCCTGAATAATAAACATGAGTTAATTTATACTTGATTAAGAACCTTTTTAAAGTTCATTATTCCTTTTATATCACTTCTTTCCATGTTATAAACATTATTTAACCATTTAAGTTAATAATGTTTGTTTTGTCAATATTTGGTTCTTAAGTCGAAAGTTGACTTCTTACAATTACATGTTGTTCTTGTGGTCAAAAGTTCATTATATCCAGAATGAAATTCCTGATTTGGATATCATGTATATCATATATATCCAGCATATACATGTATTTATAATATTACATAATCATTTAGAGGTAAGAAATGAAATGCACCGTTCATGGAGACGGTAAGCCGTACGTACGCATGAACGCTACTTTCATTTCTTTGTCATATTAATGGAATTAAAACTAAATGAGAGGTATGTATATTTTAATTCCAGAATTATATTCATCATTTAGATATATCATTAATTATATATATATATTATATACATGTACTTTTAATAGTACATTACATTTGGGGATAAGAAATGAAATGCACCGTTCATGGAGACGGTAAGCCGTACGTTCGCATGAACGCTACTTTCATTTCTATCTCATACTTTAATGGAAAGAAATAATAATGATATATAGGTATATTATAATTCCATTGTAACATCATATATAATAACTTTAAATCCATCCTTTACACGTCCCACATATGGCATTAACGAATCACATCACTTTGAGGGGGCGGTAATCCGCACTTCCTTAAATGAAGATATCGTGTTTACCCATAATGGAAACCATAAAGGTATGCCCAAAATGAAAAATACAGAAGCTTAAAGAAAAAATAAACATATTATATATCATATATAAAAATAGTGACATCATAATGGCCACATTTGAAGGTGTTAAATGAGTATTGAACAATCATCGTTTCGGGAGGCAGAATTTCGCCATCCACGGAAACCGTATGTTCTTTAACCATTTTATGTAGTTGTGTGAGAGTGTAGCTCGAATAAATCTTATAAAAACATCCTAGTATATTGAAGATACTGGTGTTGTTACAAAAGAAGTAAATAAAAAGAGTTTAGAGGGTTGGAGAAGCAAAATAAAACAAATGAACAAGAGAGAATGAATTACCTTTAAAAGTGTAACTCCTTTTGATTTGAGCCTAAAGGCTTCATTTGAAAGGATTCTTCCCAAAGGGAATCCTCTAGGATGAGGAAAGGGATGTGGAGAGAGTAAATAGGCAGGGGTTGGCCGAGCCAAAGGCTTTAGGAGTGTGTGAAATGAGGTAGAGGTGGGGGCCTTTTATAAGAGTAGAGGAGGGGCACTTTTGGAAAGTAAAGAAATATTACTTTATTTGAAAATGTGTTTCGGTTTTAAAAGGTCCCACATTGATAGAATTAGTGGATAAGGTGATAAGGGTTCGAAATACACTCATCCAATTGGTTTTGGACATGTGTAGTTCATAGATTTTACATTATCTTTCCATTTTATTTAAATCGTCAAATAATGATGTCATCGCTGCATCATTATTATGTCATAAATAATTTAATTTATTTAATGTCTAACAATTATAAAAAAAATACTATGATGTAGGATATCTTTTTAGCTTTCCAATGAATATTTATAATCAAAACTCTTATCATTATAACCCCATGTAAAAATTGTTTTCGTAAAACATATTATGTTTGTGTCATTTTTACTTTTACATTAAATAAAATGTTATTTATGTCATTTTCCAACAAACGTGTCTCCATGGGGTCCCCAAGTTGACCCATGGATTGTCGTGGTCGGCCATGACACAACCAATAAGGTTGGGACATGTGTCTAGGTCATTTCATATTATTAAAGCATTATTTATACCTTAAACTACCCTAATTACCACTAATCGCGATTAAGAACCTAATAAGATACTATTCACCAAAAAATTATTATAACCTCATTGAACCACATTTTACTTATTAATGACAACCATGTATGTCGGATTTTTGAAATTCAAAACACAATGATGGCAAAATTTCATTTAAACGAAAAATCAGTCTTTATAAGTACCACTTAGTGGTTTCACTATTCATCAAAAATTGAAGTTTTTCAGAAAATTACCAAAAATTCACCCTAAGCTATATTTGATATTACGAATTCAAAAATGAAGTCTATTTTACAAAATTCAAAACATATAAGTCAAAATAATTAATTTAATAATTAATTCCCGCTGTCAGAGCAAATAGCGTGTTTTTATGAAACAATAAGTATCAAAAGATTGACACTAGTTTAAGTCCGATTTCAAAGTGAAATTAATTCCAACGACCACTATTGGATTAAATGGTAAAAATATTTTCTAATTTCACTTTAAAACCAATTCAAAAGATAATCTAATCATATAAATAAATTAGATTAAAAAGAGGTTTTGAATTAAAATACAACATTTTACACTATTCATAAAAAAAATGAACTTTATCAGAAAGGTACCAAAAATTTACACAAAGTAAATTTTGATGTCCCGATTCTAAAGAAGAGTTATATTTGGTCCAATAGAATTTTTAAGATCGATCAAAACTATATTTAATGACAGTTCTCCGTCAAAAGGTGATAAGTGGACCTTTCGTGAAAATTAGGGTATAAATGCCTAAAATTGAACTCTTTCCATATTTTAAGCCTTTATCATTTATTGGGTAAATGTAAAAACATTTAAAAACATATATAATCATATTTTAGTTATTTCTATCCATTCCCGCCAGTACAATGGCTACTCGTTAACTAACATTTAAAATAATATTATTTTATTACTAGTGTGCTACGTACGATTTCAAAGAAACTCTTTGTTGCGTATTGGGTGCGCCATCGAGCATTGCATCCCCTTTAAAGTAATATTAATATTTTATTCACAAATATGGATAAATATAAAGAAGTTATATTCTTTATTTACCCGGGGTGTTACATCCTTCCCCCCTTTTGGGAATTGCGACCTCGCAATTTTAAAATCGGGCTTGGAAACATCCTTGAAATCCCCACATCGGAAAAGGAGTAAATTAAACTATCACTTTAAAAGAAAGAAAGGGGAGTATATAGGTCACCTGACATAACCCATACTTGGATTCCATGTAAGAAAACATGGACATAGAGGGTAAAACCAAGGGTTATGTTCCGAGGGAGAGTGATGGAAAACATATTTAGGAGAAAGTTAACCACAAGAAAATCACAAACTTGTGATGGGTTAAACGGTATTTGATTCCCCAGTAAGAAAAGTTAATAGACAAAAATTTTCTTTTAAGTTACTTTTCATTGAGGAATTTATTTTTGATCTTAAGGAAACATACTTACTTGTCATGTTGACTTTCGACTCTTTCTAGGTTTCTTACACAAACTCATAATAGCATACCTTGATCATGGCGTCCACTCAATTTCATCGTCATCTTGTTCACGTAGGTAGAAGTCCCATGCATTACAACAATGATTTAGAGATCCTTCAAAATCATTTGCTTCCTCCATACAAATACACCTCGTACAACATGGGTCATATGGGTGTTCACAGAAAAACAGTTTTGGAAAATAATCATGTATGGCATATAATTCCAAAACATCTGATAAAACATGATTTCTATAAAATAGTCGGACCGAAATTGAGTTGAAACTTTCTATTATTGGTCCTTTTAAAATACCATAAGTATGTGATGTGAGACTATATTGTAAAAGCAAATATAAATAGGTTGCGTAAGGGTCTCCTTCCTCAGCACCCTTTTTAAAATCA
This sequence comes from Viscum album, assembly GCA_963277665.1. NCBI lineage: Eukaryota > Viridiplantae > Streptophyta > Magnoliopsida > Santalales > Viscaceae > Viscum > Viscum album. Next base: position 4,204,416 of record OY728140.1, read on the forward strand.
TAATATGCTTCAAATTCTTGTGATAAGGTAAAATATTTGAAAATACCTTGATAATATTTACCTTTCTTGAAAATATGAGAATATTGTGAAAATAGTATTTGTCTAAAAACAACCCATGATCCACGATGATAACGAGGGATAGTGGAGGTGTTTGATATCTCAAACAACTGCTTGCAAGTGAGTTGTATGCTAGAAAAAGTTTCACAATCATCCGAAGATGACTTTGCAATAATTATTGCAAGCATGTCATAAGGAAGAGATAGGAATGTCGTTTGAGATCCTTATCCTTCCATTTGTAACCGACTTTACTTGACCTGAAAAAAAGTTTTAAAACAAGGATTTAACTGAAATAATAGATATAGAGACTAATCATGTGTCTCACAAAAACTCCTAATCCCTAAAGTTTTCTAAATCGTCCTTTGATACCAACTATAAGGCCCCGGCCTTAAACCTTACTTAATATTGAATTAAATGAATAATTCACGTTGAGGATCTTTTCAGGTTTAGAGTTTTAGAGAATTAGAACATAACTATTACATCTCAAAAGATTACAAAGTAGTCACTTATACTAAGTTTCCATAATAAAAAAAACTCTTGAAAGAAACATGTCTAGTTCCATGTTTTATATAGCATGACATTCCCTTGATCCCATCCTTGACCTTATTCCACATTAAGTCCTGTGAAAAACATTTCAAAAAAACTTGGGGTTAGCATAAAAAGCTCAGTAAGGGATACACAAAGAATGAAAACTGTTAGTTTTTCAAAATCAAGTAAACCATGTATACTCTACCAAAGTAATACCTTCACCTTCATGAAGTAGTAAAAACTATTCACTGAATAAAGTATCATTACTTACCTTTTTGTAACCAAAGTATTACCATAAAACCCATATAAAGAACACATAACATATATAAAGGTAACTTGGGACATAAACATACTTAAGTGGAATAACCATACGGTCGACTTCCACACATATCACTTAATGGAATAGCCATACCGCCAATTTCCATACATACTTAATGGAATAGCCATACGGTCGACTTCCATACATACTTAATGAAATAGCCATACGGCCGACTTCCATACCCAATGCATTGGAGGTTATAACGTAACCACCCGTCCTGGTATTCACGGCACCACCCGTCATATGGTTTATAACGTAACCACCCGTTAAAATGTCCAAGTACCAGTATAAAATCATAAAACATAAAACCAATATAAAAGAATGATAACATTTCCACATTTCAATCACAATATATCATAAATATATTGACATAATAGAATCCTTTTTCAAAACCATTTTCAATACCAAAATACATAAAAGAGTATATGGTATTTATTTTATTCTAAAAACATTACGGCTTGTTGAGAAAGCCAAAGACCAAATAATACTCGCGGCGGCGGAAAAGGTCGTTGTCGCCGCGTACGTTAAAAGAAACATTCCTTTTTTTCGTTTTGTAAAACGCTTCGTAGAAAAAGATTCCTTTTGTATAAAAGTAAAAGTCAAAGGGGTTTATACACCGTATAAAAGAAAGTTGTGTATAAAACGAAATATTCCTCAATGAAAGGAGATTGAGACGAAGTCCCTTACCTCGGGTCCGACTTGACTCGATCGTTCTTTAACGTCCTGAATAATAAAATTGAGTTAATTTATACTTGATTAAGAACCTTTTTAAAGTTCATTATTCCTTTTATATCACTTCTTTCCATGTTATAAACATTATGTAACCATTTAAGTTAATAATGTTTGTTTTGTCAATATTTGGTTCTTAAGTCGAAAGTTGACTTCTTACAATTACATGTTGTTCTTGTGGTCAAAAGTTCTTTATATCCAGAATGAAATTCCTGATTTGGATATCATGTATATCATATATATCCAGCATATACATGTATTTATAATATTACATAATAATTTATAGGTAAGAAATGAAATGCACCGTTCATGGAGACGGTAAGCCGTATGTACGCATGAACGCTACTTTCATTTCTTTGTCATATTAATGGAATTAAAACTAAATGAGAGGTATGTATATTTTCATTACAGAATTCTATTCATCATTTAGATATATCATTAATTATATATATCCATTATATACATGTACTTTTAATAGTACATTACATTTGGGGATAAGAAATGAAATGCACCGTTCATGGAGACGGTAAGCCGTACGTACGCATGAACGCTACTTTCATTTCTATCTCATACTTTAATGGAAAGAAATAATAATGATATAGAGGTATATTATAATTCCAGTATAACATCATATATAATAACTTTAAATCCATCCTTTACACGTCCCACATATGGCATTAACGAATTACATCACTTTGAGGGGGCGGTAATCCGCACTTCCTTAAATGAAGATATCGTGTTTACCCAAAATGGAAACCATAAAGGAATGCCCAAAATCAAAAAATACAGAAGCTTAAAGAAAAAATAAACATATTATATATCACATATAAAAATAGTGACATCATAATGGCCACCTTTGAAGGTGTTAAATGAGTATTGAACAATCATCGTTTCGGGAGGCAGAATTTCGCCATCCACGGAAACCGTATGTTCTTTAACCATTTTATGTAGTTGTGTGAGAGTGTAGCTTGAATAAATCTTATAACAACATCCTAGTATATTTAAGATACTGGTGTTGTTACAAAAGAAGTAAATAAAAAGAGTTTAGAGGGTTGGAGAAGCAAAATAAAACAAATGAACAAGAGAGAATGAATTACCTTTAAAAGTGTAACTCCTTTTGATTTGAGCCTAAAGGCTTCCTTTGAAAGGATTATGCCCAAATGGAATCCTCTAGGATGAGGACAGGGATGTGGAGAGAGTAAATCGGCAGGGTTTGGCTGAGCCAAAGGCTTGAGGAGTGTGTGAAATGAGGTAGAGGTGGGGGGCTTTTATAAGAGGAGAGGAGGGGCACTTTTGGAAAGTAAAGAAATATTACTTTATTTGAAAATGTGTTTCGGTTTTAAAAGGTCCCAGATTGATAGAATTCGTGGATAAGGTGATAAGGGTTCGAAATCCACTCATCCAATTGGTTTTGGACATGTGTAGTTCATAGCTTTTACATTATCTTTCCATTTTATTTAAATCGTCAAATAATGATGTCATCGCTGCTTCATTATTATGTCATATATAATTTAATTTATTTAATTTCTAAAAATTATAAACAAAATACTATGATATAGGAAATCTTTTTAGCTTTCCAATTAATATTTATAATCAAAAATCGGATCATTATAACCCCATGTAAAAATTGTTTTCGTAAAACATATTATGTTTGTTTCATTTTTACTTTTACATTAAATAAAATGTTATTTATGTCATTTTCCAACCAAAGTGTCTCCATGGGGTCCCCAATTTAGCCCATGGCTTGTCTTGGTCGGCCATGACACAACCAATAAGGTTGGGACATGTGTCTAGGTCATTTCATATTATTAAAGCATTATTTATACCTTAAACTACCCTAATTACCACTAATCGCGATTAAGAACATAATAAGTTACTATTCACCAAAAAATTATTATAACCTCATTGAACCACATTTTACTTCTTAATGACAAACATGTATGCCGGATTTTTGAAATTCAAAACACAATGATGGCAAAATTTCATTTAAACGGAAAATCAGTCTTTATAAGTACCACTTAGTGGTTTCACTATTCATCAAAAATTGAAGTTTTTCAGAAAATTACCAAAAATTCACCCTAAGATATATTTGATATTACGAATTCAAAAATGAAGTCTATTTTACAAAATTCAAAACATATAAGTAAAATTAATTAATTTAATAATTAATTCCCGCTGTCAGAGCAAATAGCGTGTTTTTATGAAACAATAAGTATCAAAAGATTGACACTAGTTTAAGTCTGATTTCATAGTGAAATTAATTCCAACGACCACTATTGGATTTAATGGTAAAAATATTTTCTAATTTCACTTTAAAACCAATTCAAAAGATAATCTAATCATATAAATAAATTAGATTAAAAAGAGGTTTTGAATTAAAATACAACATTTTACACTATTCATAAAAAAAATGAACTTTATCAGAAAGGTACCAAAAATTTACACAAAGTAAATTTTGATGTCCCGATTCTAAAGAAGAGTTATATTTGGTCCAATAGAATTTATAAGATCGATCAAAACTATATTTAATGACAGTTCTCCGTCAAAAGGTGATAAGTGGACCTTTCGTGAAAATTAGGGTATAAATGCCTAAAATTGAATTCTTTCCGTATTTTAAGCCTTTATCATTTATTGGGTAAATGTAAAAACATTTAAAAACATATATAATCATATTTTAGTTATTTCTATCCATTCCCGCCAGTACAACGGCTACTTGTTAAATAACATTTAAAATAATATTATTTTATTACTAGTGTGCAACGTACGATTTCAAAGAAACTCTTTGTTGCGTATTGGGTGCGCCATCGAGCATTGCATCCCCTTTAAAGTAATATTAATATTTTATTCACAAATATGGATAAATATAAAGAAGTTATATTCTTTATTTACCCGGGGTGTTACAATTAGAGTTGGTATCAGAGCAAAGGGTTAGTTATAATTTGGAAACTAGTATTCAAAAACTTTAGTGAGATCCCTAGAGATATTTTTAAGTCATGTCTAGGGATATCCCTATGGGTAAGTCTTAATATAGGTTATAGTCCTTTAATTATGGTAACAGTCACGAATAACCTATCATTAATCCTATGATGTTAGTTATTTAAAGTACTCCCACTTGATTATGTTCTTTTTCCTAGTAGTAGTTTTTCCGATCACACTAATCTTTTTGGGTTTTATAATATGGATAGAAATTTGAGGATTCATGTAAATGGAGAAGATGATAGACAATGGAATGATATTACTCATGAGAAACCAAATGAAATGGGATTTTGAAGGTGAATCATCATTATTATTCCTAATCATCAGTCTCATCTTTGGTGAGTTTCCTAACCCAGCTAATAAAATAAATATAGAGTTACATAGTGATCATAGAGGAAAGAAATTTAAATTTTCCCCATGTAAATAATTTGGGAAGAGGCATCAAGGAGAATGTTTCAAAGGGATTGGAAGATGATTTGGGTGTGGAAACGAAGGACACAACTCCAGTAATTGCAAAGAAAAAGGTTTAATTAACACAATGGACAAGGATAATGGTATTACAAAGACATCAATGGAGGTTAAATGTTTTAAATTTGGAATGTACATGCCTTATGAAAATCGATTCATTAAGAGAAAATCTCTTGAAGATAATCATAATGGTCATATGGGTAGTATTTAGGTTGATGATGATGAAGAGACTAAAAATGATATATGAGATGAAATAAGAGTTAAGAAATAAAATGATGAATCTCAATCAATGGTTTATGAAGATAGTGGAATGAATAAATGATTATAAAAAATAATGTTGTATAAAATATTTATGGTATTATAGAATAAATAAACATCTAAGGATTGTTACACTATTAGTTTTCCTTATGTATTTGGAAGTATATGTTGAATGATACAGGTAACTATTAAAAGTTATTTAGATATATTTGGAAAATGCATGATATGTTCATAATGAAGGGATAAGAAGGTAATGAGATATTTGATGGTATTAATGAACTCATGAATGATTTAAGGACAAAGTGATATCATGGTTTGAGTATATATAATTTTTTGTATTTCTTGTGTGTGGAAAGTGTAAATTTTTAAGTAATTCATGTTTTTAATAAGAATCTATAGTAATTCATGTTATTATCATGTTTTAAGAGAATACATGATTAAGATATTCATATGTTTGGAATTTAACAACCAAAAATTACCTTATGAGATATGGGAGATAAATGTTATGTTATTTTAGTTCACCACTTTAGAATGTTTTTTATTTTCTATTTTTGGAAGGATTGTAATGTTATCCATTTATGAATTGTATAAGTTATATTCTGGTTGGAGTTTGTTATATTAATGTATTATCACACTATAGGTGGAATTATGATTATTTGATTACCAATGATAACCTTTATATTGAGATATATAGAATAGACTATCATTATATTGTATGATCTTCTAATACTCCAATAATGAAAAATTCAACTCTATTTCTTTAAATAAGTGATAAAGTGGAAATTGTTCAAGGCACAAACAACAGTGAGATTGCACCAAAATCAAGTAAGTATTTATTCTCATGAAAAATTCTTCATATTTAGGGAAATGATATTGAAAACCAAAAAGGTTACCTTAGTACCTTCTTATCCAATGAATTAGATGTTCCCTTAAATCATCACAGATTTATGGATTTCTGGATGTTAACTTTCTCTAAACCTTGTTCTCTATCACTATCCATCAGAAATGATGTTAGATTTTTATTCCATATCCATGTTTTAACTTCCCACATATTTTCTCCTATATGGTAAGCCAATGATGAGTTACTTTGGGTAACTTTTATGTTTCTAACTTTCCTTTTTAAAATAATGTTTCAGTAATGATTTTAATGATGTGGGTGTCCATGAAAGAAACATTAAAGTAGTAATTCTTTTATAACCCTGACGAATTTCAAGGTAAAAATTCTTTTTAATGGGGATATAATGTAACACCCTGAGTTTTTATAGGCCATTTTTTCAAATAAATTAAAATTTTCATTTATATCTGGAAATGTACTAAGTCAAACATTTCGTTCACACAAAACCAACTTTTCATATTTCACTCGCAACACCGAGTTGGCGTACGATACACACAACAATGAGAATATTTTTTTAAAAAATTAGAAAGGAAAAATGTTTGTATTATGTTATATGTAACACCAAAGGAAGCTTTTACTACATGCAACAATTACTTGTATTGTGTTAAATGTAAGAGAGACCTTCCTCGATAGCTTTCATTGTACACAATACCAAGTTTCACTAAACAATGATATATTATTAAAATATTATTATTTAATGGGATATAAAATATTAGTTATGAATAGTATTAACCAAAATTTGAATTTTATTTGTCATTAAGATTCATCTTATTATTTTTATAAACATTATATAAAAAGAAATTCATTTTTTGGATAAAGGAAGTAGTTTTAAAAAAAAGAAGTTTTTCCACCATTTTATGGTTCACCCATTTTAAATATAGTTTTTTACACTTTTATATATTATATATAAAAAAATAAACTTATTAATTGGAATAAAGACATGAAATTTTACTTTTGTTAATTTTTTGTATTCTTCTTATAAAATTCAAATTTTAATGAATAGTGTAAACACTGCATTTTAATTCAAAACAACCTTTTCTTCTAATTTTTTTATATATCTAGATTATCTTTTTAATTGGTTTTAATGTGTAATTGGATTTTTTTTATAATTAAATACAATTTTATTCATTTGAAGTAATTTTACATTTAAATTGTACATAAACACATGTCAATCTTTTGATAGTTTTTTACTTATTAAAAACGTGCTTCCTGGTTTTGACAATGAGAGCTAATTCTAAATTAATTTCTACCTATTCTAGGTTTTGAATTTACAAAAATGGATTCCATATTTAGAATTATAAGGTAATTCTTTTAAATAGATACCTTTTGGTTTTTGATATTATGAATAGTAACTTCAGTAATTATTTTTATTTACCATGGTTAAAGGGTAAATAAGGTAAATAAGGGTAACAAATAATATTATAATAATATAAAAATAACCTAACACATGTCATAATCCTAATGGATGAGATATGGATGACCATGATAATCCTTTGGTCAATTTTAGGTCCGCATGGAGCCACTTGGATGTGATAACGTCCTTTTATAATAATTAATTTAATGTAAAAGAAAATATAACATAAACATGTATCTTTTTACTAAAATAGCTTTATTTTGGTTTATATAAATGATATCTTCGAATATAAATAGTAATTAGAAATATAAATAAAATTATAAATCATGGTATTTTATTTATATTTTTTAGTCATTAAATAAATAAATTTATCTATGCCACAAGGAAGATGTTGTGATTACCTTATTAATGAAATATTCAAAGAAATAATATTATAAATATTAAAATATGTTGAATTTGAAAATATTGAGGCCATCAATTATTTTTTTGGATTACATTATCATGTGAGTGATGAGTTAATTCATTTTTATTGAATAAATTTTTTATGACATTAACACAAATCAATTACTAAATAGTGTCAAAATTGACATAAATGAGTTTTTAAAACCAATTATATTTTATTAAATGATATAATAGTCATAAAAATCTATGATTCAGATAACGACCTTGTATAATGTTAAAAATAACATTAATGATCCACTTGTGGTTCTATTTTCATTTTATATTAACTATAATAACCATATATTATGAAAATACAAGAAGACATGGTAAGAGTTAATGTTTTTAATTAAAGGATAAATCTAAAAGATAAGGTTGATTTTGTGTCCAAAACTTGTCTAAGACCTATTGGTTGTGATTATTTTGACCCATAATTTTCATATATTATAAATAATTGAGTTTATGACAATTATATAACTAAAATCAATTTATAATAAATTAATATTTAAAGACTTTCCTAAAGTACCCCTCACCACCCCTATAAAAGGGAACTTCTCTTTCTATTTTATTCACACCTACAAATCCCATTGGATCAGAAAAAACCTGAATAAATCTTCTAAAAACATCCCTCTATTCATCATATAGGCCTAACTATGGGAATAATTCCATCCCATAGAGACCTTTTGTTCAAATGAAAAGAAGATACTCAAAAAAGAGGTAAATTGTTTATCACTTCTTGAAAACTGATTTTCTCCTTATACTTCATCTTCTTCTATTGTTACCATAATTAAGCAACAAACCAGGTATATTTTACATTAAAAATTTTAGTCATAATTATGTTATAACCTTATACCTCCTTTTATCCATCATATGAATAAAAATATCACCATGTGTGTGTATGTATAGCTTACTATCTCTACATAGTGGTGTAATTTGTTATTCAACAATACTTAATTTGGATGGGTATAATGATGTGTATTATGGATTTAAATATTCAATATAACATGATAATTATTTTGTATGATTAATATACCATCTAATTTCATAGAATTTAACTATTAAGTGAATGATATTATCACTTATGCGTATGTACAGCCTACCGTCACCATGACACGATGAAATTCATTATCCACGATAACCATTCAAGAATGACTATAAAGTATATATAATAAATAATCATAACATATATGACATATTAATTCTATTGTATTTATGTATATATATATGTTATTTAAATTCTTCTATCCAATTCAATAAGGAAACAGAAATAACGTTCATTCGTACGTATGACCTACTGTCTCCAAGAACAGTGTATTTCATTCTATTTATATATATATATTATATATATTTATATTCTGATTATTTATGATATATAAATCGTGTTTTAAATTATGGATGTAATTAAATCATGATCTATGTAATAATATCATTAATAATAATTCAAAACATGTATGATAAAAAAGACGATTATTAACCAAAACATTGCATTAACATGGAATTGATAAATAAAAGGGTAATATAAAGTCATAAGTTAATCATATATGACATCATAGATATTATTATGATTATTTTACAAGTTAATAATATGTTTAAACCCATTATATATAAGTTTTAGATACCTATGGAAGAAATGGGACCAATGGTAAGGGACAATTTTTCTATCTCATTATTATATGAGATTTTTTATTCGTAATTATTTACTAGGGTATATTTATCATCAAAATCCATGTTTCATAAATATATAATATTTTTTATATTAATATAAAATTTTCTACATTAAATTTTACCAATTGGTGTTGTTTTATTTAACGGGATGGAAGGAATATTTCTTTCATTTTCAATATGAGGTACTTTTTGACATTTATGGTAGGAGTACAAGAAGAAAGTTTTTTACTTATATGGAATGAATAGTTTTTTCAAACATCATAATGACTTTTTAAATTAATATTTCTCTACAAATTTTTTGTTTTACTTTCAAATAAATATTTTTCTTTCAAAATATCATGATATTATGAGGAAAGAAAAATATTTTAAGGAAAAAAAGGATATTTTCCTCAAGAATTATGTTCAAGTGTTTTATCAAAATTATTTTCCATATAAGATGACATAGGGTTATATTTATATACCTATTTTTTATTTGATTAAATTTCTTTTATAATGGAATTATTTTTATAAAATACATTAATTTTATATGGATTATGATGGAATGATGTTTAAAAAACCCATTTAATTTCATGGGTTATGCTATGAAGAATGATTTATATTTTTGTGGAACATCTAAGAATGATTTCATTATGAGATGGGTGGGACCTATATCTCCAAATAATGAATTGGGTAATGATTTATATCTCATGATATAGGCATGACTGGAATGACATGAATATATTGTTCAGTAATACAGGCCTGGAACAACAGGAAAATCTAGTTGAGTAATATAGGGATAGAACAATAGGTAAATATGGTTTAGTAATACATGGATGAGACAATACGTAATCCCCGTTCAGTAATGGAATTTGTCTACTATGATGCCCTTGGAAGAAATACCTTGTCTACTATTGAAATCATATTATATGCTTATTTTTTCTAGAGTTCCATGTTTTATTCCATTGCTATTTTCTCATGGTTAATGTTCCTTTATGATCTATGCCTTATGTACTACCAAGATTTATTTCATGACTCATGATTTTAATATTTAAATTTTTTGTTAATGTTTTTATATGACTATTCTTATGGTTTGTTTTATGTTCTCAATATTTACCATTACTGAGAATTTGAGCTCACCCTTTTTATGCTTTCTTTTCCCCCGGATATAATGATAGGATTTAAGAAGTAAAACAAAGGAAGAACATATTTATGGGAGATGTTGAAGATCTTCCACTAAGTTATAATATTGAGTTCCAAGTCTCAAAACACACTAAGATAATAAGGTATTTAGGTGTATATTTATGTAATGTATTATGTATTTGACAAAAGAAATGTAATGTCCACATGCATCAAGCCTGGGTTATTAGATAATGGAATGTAAGAAGTTATATGTAATATTATAATTCCAAAAGTATAAATATTTCATAATTATCTTATATTATCATTATAAATATATAATTATATCTTCCCTAGTGATGTAGTGAGGGAAAATGAATTTCTTTAGTTTATAAGTCAAACTCCTCCGTACACAAAATCAACAGTTTTATTTCCCATTTAAGTGAGTTAGATATGCATCATTGGTCATGGAAGTAACATAAAAATTCGATTATATGTAATATACTAATTTTATTATAAAATAATTTATTAATCATATTATAATGCGGTGAAATAAGAAATAATATAAAAGTATTGGTAATGTTTGTTACCTCTTCTTCAGATATCATCATTAGGTTTTCTCAAAATCCTTTCTAGGATGGATTAATAACAAAAAATCCTTCTAATATTATGGTAGCAATGTAGGGATGTGATTTGAGAAGGTATTGGAAAATAAAATGGGTTCTATTTGTGATAAATGGATAGGAGTGGGTGGAATTTTATTAGTTTGGGAGAGGACGTAGATTGAATTTTTGAAACGAAACACTAAAACCCATGTTTTCTCAGGCCACAACGATTCAATATATATCATTTTTAAATTAGTAATATATAATGTTGGACTATGACTATAAAATGGGAATTAATAATTATTTGTATAATTTTTATCTATTATATATTTTATCCAACTATTGGTTACACTGTTTTTATCTTAACCATTGTAGTTAATTTTTTTCTAGCTTTACTATTTATTTTAATTAAAAAATTAATTTATTTTGTTATAAGTAAGTATATATTATTATTATTCTAAATTTGGAACCGATTTTTTCACATTAAATTTAGATAAGTTTCAAAATTAAATAATGGTTTTAAATAAATACATTTTTCCAGCATATGATAATATTAGAATAATTTTTTGAAAAATAATAATAATTAAATGAATTTAAATTAATATTACAAGATATATAATAAATAAATTTAATTCAAATAATTTATTGATATTTTTTGTTTTCAATAACTAAAATGGAGAAACATTATTCACATTAAATATTTTTTAAAAAAATGCATTTTAAGCTAAACGACAATCATATATTAAAATCCATTATAATGAGGATTAAAATATATTTTAATGTATTTAATGTAAATAAATAATTAAAAATATGATACTAAATCACATTAAATAAATTATGGTGATTTTTTTATTAAAAACTATTTTTATAAATTTTCATTAAATATATATTATTTTCTAGAAAATCTCAAAATTTCCACATAAGATAATACATATATGCTTATTTAAAAAATGATATCAAATTTATCAATAAAATTTTACCAAATTCCAAAAAATAATTACATTACTTATTCCTAGAAAACAAAAAAATATCATTTTTTAAGAAAATGTTCTTTAGATAAATAAATGATTTTTCTTAAAATTTAGTGTTTAATTGATAAGAATTTATAAATAAATTTATATTTAGTTGAATAATTTTATAATATTAAGAGATTATTGAATTCTATTCATTCTATATAATTTAATGTCTATGTTATGATGATATTTTATAAATAATATTGTTTCATGTTTTGTTTAGGATCAATGATTCCTGTTGTATATTCTTTAAAATGTATTGTTCTTCCTTTTAATATATAGGAGTGTTATAATTAATAATATGTAAGGTATACCTTGTATTATTGAATATCCTAATTTTATTTGTATAGCTCAGTACTTTTCTAATATTGAACATTAATCTAGATATAAATAATTAATTTTCAAATGGGATGATATACAAAATATAGAATTTATTATGTGGTATATAAACTATGAATTTATATTGATTTAACTATTAATTTTCTATTACTTATATATTTAAAATTATATAATCAATAGAGTCCTTATAGATTCAATTAATTATATTTTGAATGTTTTTATAGTTGATACTCTCATATATTTTCAAATCATAGAAGATTATGACATTAATTTTTAGATTGTGTATAATACTATAAAAAGGGAGATTCTGTTTTACAAAATTAGAAACTAAAAATTCAACCAAGGTAATGTATCATACATGGGTCATGTAAAATCAAGAATTGATATACCTATTAACCTTAAAAAAATATTTTATTGAATAATGTTAAGACAAACCATTTTGAAAATGATTAGTAGTTATATTTGATTGAATATATATTATATATTATTTGAGAGAAATTTCTCATTGTTATATAAAATAGTAAACATGTTTTGAGGAAGGTATAAAAGTCTTTTTGGGTATTTGGTTGTGGAGAAAATTGAATGGAGTTGACGAGAAGGTCGTTTGGTGTGCCTATGCATAAACAACCTCAATGTGGATTTGGGATTGTGAAGAAATAGAGATAAATAAATAGACTAACTCTGATTTATTCCTATAAATAATGAAAATGTATTAGAATAAACTCCATTAATACTAAATTTTCATATGAAAAATTAACAGAATCAGTATTTTTAGTTGGTAGTTGTAAGATTTGGATTGGATATATTTAAGCATTATCATTTTAGTGAAATGTATGATATTTATACTAATAATAAATTATATAAGTATGTGTTCCAACAAAATATTTGAATATAATCTAAATTATATGGTTATATTTGATTATATATTATTATTACTCAATACATTGACACCCAGATTAGGTGTATAAGGTGGATGATTCTCCCAATTGGAAGGACCAAGTTAGCATATATATACGATGATAATTGAAAAATATATAATAATTCTATATTTTTTGAGGATAGAACATAAATTCACTATGGAAGGGTAGAAATTATATCAACATCATATGAATGTCCAATTTTTTTCTTCTATTTTCTGATTTTATAGGTGAAAAATAATGGTTTTCATCTATAAAATAGAATAATAAATTTATGAGAGTTTAACCATGAAACTGGAAGATTTGTATTATTCAAGAACGAGACACGGATCCATTAAATAATATAATTCAGTAAGGTAATAATTTATAAAGAATAAATATTTTCTTTATCTAAAAATTTGGGATGCAAAAAGATAAATAGAGATATGAAGGAGAAATTTTATGGGGGAGAGGGAAATTACAGAGAATGTATATTAAGTCCACATTTGTTAAAAATATATTAATTAATGTACTATTTATAAGGGAATGATGAATACATTACCAATACCTATATGTATATTGAAAATAATCTCCATGGATTTCATCATAGGACTCCACAAGACATCTAAATCCAATAACTCTTTTTCAGTTTTAGATGATCTCCATAAAAGCTCAGATAATTTAAGTGTTTTCATAAAGGATTACCCACTAGAAATAAAAACATAATTATATCATTCAGAGATCCACGGTTTACCTCAATGTTTAGAAAATTTCTTTTCTAATGTCCCTGACTCAGGAGCCACTAAACTAGTACCCCAAATCAGGTTTATATGGGACCTCAAGCGCGTGGTTCTATATGGAAGAGGTTACCATCTAACTGTGAGGGTCTAAAAGTTATGTGGGGAGACTATACCCTCTATATAAGAGTAATAAACAATAGAAAATAAATATAATAACCTAAGAACATGAAAAAAAATTAATCTTTCATAAGAATAACCATTTCCCAAAAATGGGTACAAAACAAAACTAAATTTAAATAGGTCATGTAATGTTATTGTGCCAATGTGAACAAAAAACCAAGGTAAGGGAAACAATAGAACTCCCAAATGGATCCTAAATCCAATTATGGATCTTCAATCATGAATTTCTTAATCAAAAATTAATTCCCTGACATTGGACCTTTACCCTTTCTTTGACCTTCAACCATGAGATCCACTCAGGTACCGAATGATTGCCTGAGCATGGTGTGCTTAAAAATCAGTAGGCCACCACCAATGGTGTCTAAAAAATATTCAGTCTAGAAGATTGTTCATGCAAGTAATAGATAAATGAAAAAGGAACAATGGAAAACATAGGTACTATTGGTTAACCATATTTACTTTAATCCATTTCTATCATTATTACCATTTATGTCTTTTATTCTATATTCATTATTTAATCCATCTTCATCACATGTTCCATGGGTTAGGCATATACATCATTTAAACATGGGTATAAGTAAATAAGTCACTATGTAAAAGAGAATAAGGCAAGTCCCTATATCACTACAGATATATACTTCACATCAATACATTATTCTCCCCTCTCAGCCTCAGTGCAGGTGGAATCAAACCATTAGAGGAATAAAACTCCTTCCCCTTCCCCAAATCATGTATTTTAGGTGGAGTTAGAACATATATATGACTAAACCCATGGGAGGAGCCTCAGTCCTTTATCCCACACCCCAATCAATGTTCACATGCTTATTTATCCATTCACCACACACATACCATATGACAACCAAATACAACCAATAAAACTAGCAACTATATTCTATAAAAATGAATATAGGAATTAATATTATACTACAACCAATTAACAAATATTCCATTTACATTACATATCCATTTATCCCAATTCTTGTTCTCATGCCTTAACCCATCAATAATTTTCAACAATTATCACACATTAGGTAATATTCATCAATTATCATTCATTATCTCATTTAGCCCATTAATCGTTTCACAAACATTTTCACACTCATGCATTTCATGTACAATTCTTATATCAAATATCCCAAAAACCTTATTACATTCAACACATTAGGTATAGACCAAAATTCTTATGCACAAACCCATTCAACTTATTAATCAATTCCCTTATGCAAACCCATTTACATGATCTTTAATTCACACGCCCTTACTAATTTAACATGGTCGTCATTTCATAAATACTAATCCTTTTAGTAATTTCAACAGAATTCATAATACATTTGACATAATCTCAATTAACCCAATTAACTATTTTTCAAGCAACCCAAACATCTTTTTTATTCAATCATCAAATCCTAGGAATGACTATCAATTTACATTTTCAACACATCTAAACATATTCAACAAATTGAATATGGGCTCTACGTTATTGTACATCAACTCTATACTTAACATTACCAATTTCAAGGGTCGGGAATGCTGGTGCACCCCATAGGGGGGACTAAATCATTTTATTCATCCTCTAATCATTCCATGGGTTTCATGGGGGTCCAAATAATTAATAACCAAACCATTATACCAAAACTTATTCAAGGTAACAAATGCACAAAAATAGAGAGGAAACACCAAAACATACATGGAAAAATCTATAAAAAACTATGGGATATAACTTATAGACTACCTACCTAGAATCCGATGGTGAACACACTCTTAATCATAGAACATGCTCTAGATTCAAAAATCCATTGAAGCCCCAACCTAGGTTCCCCCAGGAAAAGTGGTATTTAGATCTTCGGGTGTAGATAAAAGAAATATAAAAAATATAATCCAAAAATTGAATCAAGAGATGGATTAGGATCACCTGAGGATTTGACCCACAACCAATAGCGACACAAAGGGCTTAGGATGAAAGGAGAATCACCTATTTGAATCTTGGATCACCAGGGTTCTTCCCTAGGCTTAAAGGAGGTCAAATGGAAGAGAATCATGAACTCGATGATAAAATAAGAGGGGGACTTTTGAAAATTGTAAAACTTTACTATGTTGCATGACTTACCCTCTTAGTTTTCAAAACTGTGTGCAAACCATGCATAAGAAACAATCCAATTGATGTTAGGTCGCATGGTTACCTAGGGGATCAACATAGTTTGACTAACCATGTGACAACCGTGCGATATGACACTGTCTAAGGTTGCATTGTTTTCTTAGAAAGGTTGTGTGATTTTTTTTAATCGTGTGCCAACCGCGCACCTTGTACAGATTGTCCCACTTTTCCTTCCTTTCATGTCGTAGACCCCCAGAACACCCTTGAGGCCCCCTTAAACACCAGGTAAACATTTCATTAGCCAAAAAAAGATATTGAATCCAGAAATTTAAAAAGGACATAATTTTATGAAATCTAGGATCTTACAACCACCCCAACATGTAAAAGATTTTCGTTGTGTCTCTCTTTCCATGAATCACTGAGATTCAAAGGTAATGAGATTTGGCACAAAGATTACACATCTGAAGCCCCATCCAATGTTTTTTTCCTAAACATTACCATGCATCCATAAAAACTGGACCAAAGGCACAATCACTCTTAGTAAGAAATTCTCACTATGATCCACAACATGATCCAGATGCTCCTCAAAGGAAATATCGACTTGATCCATACCTCAACCACTAGAACACTAAAGGGAATCCTAATAAAACATCCCAATTATCTTCATAGGGAAACATCGCACACATCATCATACCATAATGGAAGAACCAAATGACACCCCATTGGTCCTATCCTCTTCACAATTAATGACCCAATTCACTTGGTGTCATCTTACTTTATTTACAGAACTCTAATGGTGAATAAGACTTGATATCACCAAAAGGAAAACACACATTCTTTGCAATATCATTTCCTAACTTAAGTTATTCCACCACTCAGGTCTTTACCATCACCTTCCATAATTATACATCCAAAAACCAATTAAAACTCACAGGGCACTCAACCAATTAAAAATTATGCCAATGCTATTCATCTAGTCTAACTCACCCGAAAAGTGATCACTCGATTCAATATAACCCAAAAATCTAATCATTTCATAAAAAACCACTTGTCCATTATGTGTTTTTGCACTATATTTAGTTTTTTGGAATCCCCACTATAAACAGAAGACCACCAGAATCTCAACTCATCTTTCAGAACATATCTGATGCATTCCTTACTAACTGTGCTTGAACATCCATATGGGATTCACCTAGATTCAGCATCCTGACTTGATTTTGAAACCCTCTAAGAGGATATTTCTATAACATCTATTAGAGGACTATGATCAACCTGAAATCACTGAAGTTTGACTTTATTTCCAAATAGCACTTTTCATTACGACATCAAACTTGAGGTGGGTCACTTTTACCAAACCCATTCCCTTTTATCATATCATGTCGGGATAGACCCGCATAGTGTTTCCTAGAACACCAAATAACCTTACCCAAGTCTACTCCCAATCTTATTTGGAGTTATAAAACCCAACTCCTCTTTAAAAAAACTATTTTCATGTATTTCTACCCCCTTCAATGACTTAACACAGGCATTTGGAATCCATTTGGAACTACCCTGATCTCATGGACACCACTTGGCTCAATGAACCCCGATAAACTAGGAACCCCGTCCCTTTTTAGAGGACCTCATTGTGCACCTTGAAGGATTCTCATTGGGATCCTAGTTCCACCACATCAACTCAATGTTCTCCTCCCCCATTCCATAACTAACTTATCACTACCCACCTTATAAGTGTTGTTACCACCACAATCTATGAGGAATTACAACTTCCATGGAACAAAATATATCATAAGCTTAATCCCAATAACCTTGAAATATCTATCTAGATTCTCCCAGGACAAGAAAAAGAGCATCTCCTAGTGATTGTTCCTAGCTTCTTATAATGATACGTACAACATTCATTGATACTCCGTTCATTCTGATTACCTAACCCAAAAAGAGATGATGGTGCATATCCCATTAACCAGCTCCACATACCTCCCCATGAACATAAAATCTTTGATTTCCTCATCCAACAAAAATACCTTCAAGTGTCTTGGTGTAAATCCATAGATTCTCAATGTACCTAGGATGATGTCAAGATGTTGGGAATGATCATCAATAGTTATGGTACATGAAGATGTTTTTTAAGAAAACCGCCGCCAACGTATCCATTTCTGATATCACCACTTACTATGGGACACTATAACCTACCAAGAAATCTAGGATCCCATGCTATACACATTTCATCACACTTAACCACCACTTATTAGATGTGATTTCTAACAATGACTCGCCACCACCACATGACCATCATCAAAGCATCGGTGAACCAACTTTCCTTTAACACTACTACCACTATGCCACTCGATCTCTTCTGGCACAAACCTAATGGGTATCAACAAATCATAACAACCTACCAAAGTAATTTATCCAACAGTATCTCTCATATCCATGCTTCACACTTTTGTTTTTCAAATAACAATAGATGTTTATCCCGATCGAAATAATACCCTACCAACACATACCCACATCAGGACCTCATTATAGCCCTGATGTTCCACACTTTCTTATGACCACAAATAAAATGACATTAGATCTAGAAATCCATCCATCACCAAATAATATCCCAGCACCCACTTACTTACAAAACCATTCATTCAAACAAGATCAACCACTTGGGAATCCGCACATCAGGTTTCACTTTCAAATAAAATCATTTTACCATGATTCAATCACCTTTTTCTCTCCTACTAAGATCATCATCTAGGTCTCTATTATTCTTCAACTAAATAGATTGGTCATGTATCAATATGATACGACCCTTAGATATGAACCTTACAACCTCTTACAAGCAGTCAGGTTCTTTCTATGAAAACCAATGCACAACCATACTACCTACAGAAACCTGATGATACTAAATATATATCGATTCCACCTCTGAATCATCTACCATGATTCCTATTCCAAGACACCATGTCACTGGGCTATCCCCATATGAGGTATCCCTTGATTTTCTTTATACTTTCAACCCACAACCACAACTCGAGTCACATCACCAACTGTCAATCATACACTTATCCCTCTAGTTATACCTGCACTAGGTAACACTCTTCATACCCCACTTACAAAGTCCAAGACACCCACCATTGCGACACACATCCAAAATCACTAGGAACCTCATTTGACCTCTCTCATAGGTAACTTTGAAGGACTAATGATACCAATTCCTTAAACTGGGGCCACAAAAAGAAAAATCCATTAGTCATATTCACAAAAACACACATATTAGGTTTTGAGCAAAGAAATTTCATGAACAGAACTCTCACCCCCACTATGATACACAATATGCCTAGCGCACCAAGTGAATATTTAATATAGGTTCTACACTAAAGGTAATCATACACATACATTATCACAAGAAGACAAACACCCTCTCTGGGAACCAAAAAACCACACACTAAGGTCACTATTCATAATGTCATCAAAACCCATGCACTGTACTTAAGGTCTAGAATACACCTTATATAATCATGACCCATGACAGTTTCAACACTAATGTTACTGAATAATTCCTCACGTCCCAAAGGCCACAACCCAACCAAGTGTTCTCTAAACACATATCCTATTCCATATCATAACCAGAAAGGTATTAAAACCCAAATCCAAGGTCTTAAACTAGGTTACTATCACTACCCCTAACCAATCCTACATGGAAAACATCGACAACATAAGTAATGTCCATTAACTAGTTATCCCAAAAGTTCTATCATTACACATCCTTTTATAATTAACATCACATTTTTTTGAACTCAACCATTCAAATTTTAAACTCCCATTCACCCAACATTCGAAAGTACCCACATAATTTAGGACCATAACTCAAAAAAATTTCCTCAACACGTGGTTTGATGAAAGATCGATAAGATCAACCAACTGATGGAAAAGATCTTACACTATCAACCTTAAAAAACCCCACTTCACATACACTATCCCCCAAGTTACCATAATGCTTATAACACTACCCTCTACCATACCTAAAATTGGTCAAGGTAAATAACTGGTAAACTAATTTACTTAATCACAAGTATTTCATCAGCCACCTTTTTAAAACCTTTTCTCCTTCACAACACAAATCATTTATTTTAGACACATTTTCTATTTCACAATTTGTTACTATAATGATTTTAACCACTTTATAACTTTGATTATGCAAAATTAAGTAGCTATTCTACCGACACCATACAAATATTTCACTTTTAGACACCATTCAGTCTATTTTATTTCATTATAACTAAAAATGTTAACCTGATCATAACATTTTGTTATTCACACTATTTCTTAACTATTCATTTACATTCCTTCCATTTATGTACATGAATTACCACTACTAGACATCATTTTCTTCCAAATTTTCAAGGAAGTAAAATGAATTCCACTCTCTATTACCAACACACCCATCCTGTGTGTGCCTATCATGATGCATGAAACCTATATTCTTAGGTTCCTAAAATGAGGCATGAATGCACAGCCTCAGGGAATTCCATACATGTGATAAATTTTATAAATCAATCACATCACGCAATATATGTGTCACCCAATGGTGAAATATCATTCAAATATAACTACATACATCATGAAAAATAATTACCACCATAGGAGACTTAGGGATTACCTCATAAATGGGTTAGATACTCCTATGCATGAGTTAATTACCAAGGACTGATACATCCTAACTTCCCACCTACCATCAAGAAATTACAAGACCCCAGAAAAGTACTTATATAATACCACATTGTAATATCCTCGACCTGAGATCCACTATACCAATGCCTCGGTCCAGGTCACCACATGACCTCCAGGGAACCTCCCCATACACAAGATGTTGCCTTCAAATAGAAAGGATCTAAAATTCATGTTGGGAGACTATACCCTATTTTCCTGGTTAAGAAAAAACATAAAATATATCTAATAGTGAAAACAACATGCAACAAAAATGAAAATTTCATAAGAATAACCATTTCCCAAAATTGGGTACAAACCAAAACTTTAAGGGAATATTTCATGGCATACTATAGTTCCAAAGTGAACAAAAACCAAAGGAAAAATCAACATAGGAACTCCCAAATAGGTCCTGAATCCATGTACAGATCCTCAATCATGAATGTCCCAATCCGAAGAAAATTCTTTAGCTTATGGCCTTTTCCCTTTTCCTAACCTTCAATCATGAGTTCTTCTCAGCAACCGAAGAATGGACCGAACAGAGAGTGAGTACAACTCAGTAGGTCACCACCAAAAATGTCTACAAAATATTCATTCTGACAGATAGTTCATGAAAGTAATAAATAAATGAACAAATGAACAAATGATAACTTAGGTACCATTGGTTAACCATCTTTAATTTAACCTCTTTCTATCATTATTTACATTTTTTATTTTATTCAATATTCATTATTTATTCCATTTTTATCACGTGTTCCATACGATAGGAATATACATATCTTAAAAATGGGTTTAAGGCAATCAATCACCATGAATAAGAGAATAAGTCAAGTCTATATCTTACCTGGGATAACTAAATAACATAAATACATTATCCTCACCCCGAAGACTCAATATTGATGGAATGAAACTATTAGGGGAATAGAGCTGTACCACCTTCCCTATCCTATCCATTATGGGTGTCGTTAGAAAACAAGTCCATCTTGAACTGTGGGAGGTGCCTGAGTCCTTTATCTCAAACCCCAATGCATATGAAAATTATTATTTATCCATTCACCACACACATACCATATGAAAACCAAAAAACCAATAAAAATAGCAATCATATTCTACATCTATCAACATTGGAATTAATATTACTCCATAACCCATTAACACATATGCCATTTACATTATATAGCCATTTAAGACAATTCCTATTCTCATGCCTTAACCCATTAAGTATTTTTTACAATTTTAACACATTAGGAAATATTCATCAATTACCATTCATTATCCCTTTCAGCCCATTTATTAGTTCAAAATAATTTTCCCACTCATGCGTTTCAAGTACAGTTCTTATATCACAAAGCCCAACTGCCTTATTACATTCTTCCCATTAGGTATACCCCACAATTCCCATATACTAACCCATTTAATATATTCATCAGTTTCATTATGGAAACTCAATTACATGTTCTTAAATTCCAAATACATTTACAATTTAATATACTCATCATTACATATATACTAATCCTTTTATCAATGCCAAAAAATCCATAAGACAATCTACATAATCTCAATTGACCAAATTCAAATTTTTTCAATCCATCCCAAAAACCCCTAATGGATTTATCAAAACCAATACACAACTATAAATTTCCATTTTCAACTCAACTAAACATATTAAACATGTTCAATATGGGCACTATGTTATCACACATCAACTCTACAATTAATATCACCAATTTCTTGGTTCTCGAATGTTAATACACTTAATAGGTGTCCCTAAATAATTATAATCATCCTCTACGCATCCCACATGAATCACGAGGGGTCTAAATAATTAATTATATAGCTATTTTACTTAAAAATACTTAGGGTAACTAACTCACAACAAGAGAGAATAAATATATCCATACATGTGCACAAATATATAGAAAACCCTATGTGACATAACTTGTAGACCACCTACCTCAAATTTGATGATGAACAAACTCTTAATTGTTGCTCTTGATTCGAATTAAAACAACTTTTGATGCCCAAACGTAGGTTTCCTAGAGAAAAGAGTAATTTAGAACTTCATATGTATATAAGAGAATAATGAAAACCCTATTCCAAAAAAAGAAGCAAGAGAGATATTAGACTCACTTGAGGCTTCGATATGGAGCCATAGATGCTCCAAATAGCTTAGGATTGTTGGAGAATACCTTTTTGGATGCCTGGGTATCTAGGGATCATCCCTAGGGTTTTAGGAGTTGAAATGGTAGATAATCTTGAGTTAGAACACAAAAACCCTAAGGGAAAATTTAGTAAATTGTTTCATCTTTTCTAGGCCTCATAGTTTACACGCACAGTTAAACCATGTGAAATCCACTATCTAAGGGATTTTGGGTTGTATGGTTACTTAGGGTATCCACACATTTTTAATAGTTGTGCACTAACTGTGTGATATTCCACTGTCCAAGGTTGCATGGTTATCATGGGAAGGCTGCATAGTTTTCTTAAGTACGCGCCAATAGTGTCCCTTGCACAGATTAGACCGGTTTTCCTTCCTTTCATGTATTGAACCCCCAAAACACCCTTGATACCACCTAAAACACCCGAGATGAATTTAGTTAACAAAAAAAATGTAACACCCCGAGATTTTATGAAAAATATTATTTTAATTTAATTAATGTCTTGTGTTGTATGCTACACCAAGATTACCTTGCGCTATACGCAACACCGTATTAGCTTGCAGTATACGCAACACTATTCTTGGATCGTGTTACACACAATTTTGATACTAGTTATTCTACACAACATTGAGTATATATATATATATTCAATGTATAAATGAAATATGGTTGGATTATGATATAAAAAACAATGAAGGATTCTTGCACAGCACACAACCCTGACTTGGCTTGCATTACACGTAATCGCGACCTTCCTCGATAGCGTGTGTTGTACGCAATACTGGGTTTCACTAAACAACGATATGCTATTAAAATATTATTAAAACTAGCCATTATGAATAGTAATAACCACCTTTTAAAATTTTAGAAATTTTAGCTCTCAAAATGGACTTTATTTTTGGATTCGGAGTATCGAATTTAGCCTAAGGTGAAATTTTGGTACTTTTCGGATAACTTTCATATTCTGATGAATAGTGAAAATTACTAAATTATAATTAAAAACAACTTTTTTAATCGAAATAATTAATAGTGATAAATTATTAATTTGAGTGGTTTTAAAGTATATTTAGAATATATTTTTAAAATTTAATACAATTTTGGTCATTGGATGTAATTTCACATTTAAACCAGTCATAAACAAGTGTCAATCTTTTGATAGTTATTATCTCTTAAGAACACGCTATTTGTTTTGACGACGGGAATTAGTTTTTAAATTAATTAATGCAACTGATATGTTCTAAATTTGATAAAATAGACATCATTTTTGAATTCATAATATCAAATATATCTTAGATCTAATTTTTGGTATTTTTCTGGAAACTTTCATTTTTTGATGAATAGTGAAACCACTAAGTGGTAGTTAAAAAACTGAATTTTTCATAAAACATAATTTTACCGCTTCTGTGAGTGGAATTTCAAAAATCCGAGAGACACGGTTAATATCAAGTACTCAAATGTGGTTCAATGAGATGAAAATAATTTTTGTTGAATAGTAACTTTTTACTATTTTTTACCACGGTTAAAAGTAAATAGGGTAATTAAGGATAAAAATGATATTATTATTACCATAAAACATGTCCTAATTCTATTGGAAAAGTGTAATTAGACCAAAAAAACCTTAGGAATAAAATATGACCATTTAAGCCCACTTGGATTAGATTAGGACATTTATTATTAATTTATTTAAATAAGTGTTAAAATAGTTAAAATCAAAGTTTAATAAGTAAATCATTTTTAATATGGGGTTATACATAAGATAAATTCGACTATAAATATTCATTAGAAATCTAAAAAGATTTCCTACATAATGGTATTTTATTTGTAATTTTTATACATTAAATAACTTAATTTATTTATGACACAACGATGATGCAGTAATTATCTTATTAATGAAATATTGACCTAATTGATGTTATAAATACCCAAATAAATATAATTTGAGACTTTTTATGAATTAAAATAATTTTATAGGTTAATATGACATGTTAGGATTTCTTTAATTAACTTTTGTCGAATTAATCATTCTGTTATGAGTTTTAGAAAAATCAACTATTGAATAGTATCAAAATTGACATAAAATAGTTTTTAAAACAAATATTATATTATTAATTGTTATTTTATTCCTAAAAATCTAAGGTTCGGCCAAATGACTTAGATAAGGTTATATATATTAATAAAACACAACTTTGTGGTCTCTTGGATGTATATGGTAAGTTTATTAACTATATAATATAAAAATACAAAGTGACATGGTAAATGTCAAACTAATTAACTAAGAGTTAAAACTAAACGATAAGGTTAATATAATGACCTAAACTTGTCTAAATTCTATTGGATTAGAGGATTGAGACCCCTAACCACCTTATCTTTGAAATAACTCAATTTGGAGCTATTTAAAACCGAACTTGACTTTATAATAAAATAATATTTTTAGTTATTCCAAAGGTGCCCCTCTCCTCCCTTATAAAAGGGAACCTCCTCCCTCTTTTCCTCACACCACTTTGAGCCTTCAATATCAGCCAACCTCTGCCAAAATCTCTTCTCCACTTCCCTAGAAACATCCTAGAGGTTCTGGTCTTCTTCAAAGACCTATTTTAGTGCCCTAAAAGGAGGTCTCAAAGAAGCACTTCAAAGAAGAGGTAATGTCCGTTAACGATTATTTCACCTTTCTTTCTTCTTACACTTCTTCTTCTTTAGTTGTTTCGTTATGAATTAATAATATCAGTATCACTAATATACTGATATGTTATTATAAGTATGAAAAAACCCTATTTCACCATCTATCCATCCTATGGAAAATGAAATCACCGCGCGTGCGTACGTACGGAATACCGTCTCCAAGCCGTGGTGTAATCTATTTTCCACCACCACCTTACTTGGATGGGTATAATGGTTAAATAATGACTATATATGACTAATTTAAAGTGATATTGATTCAGAAATAGTATACATACACTCCAATACAATTCCACGATCATAGGAACGATATCATCACTCGTGGGTACGTACGGAATACCGTATCCACGATGTGATGTGACTCGTTCTACATGATCTTCATTTCATAATGATTATATAAATGAATTAAATGAATGAATATTATATATATTACACTAATACCATTCTGGAAATGAGGTATCTATAACCTAAAGAGAAGAATAAGAATTTATTCGACAAAACACGCATAAGAACAAAAAGTAATAAACACCCGAATAACTAGTAGTAATGAAATATTACTAATAATAAGATAAGCATATGACCATATATGATATCATAAAAATAAGTATGATTCTTTAATAAGTCAATAACATTATTTAAATCATTATACAGGAGGTTTGAACACGTACAAAGCATATCAGACCTAAGGTAAGGGAAAATATCACAATCTCATTTTTATCTGAGATTGTTTATACTTTGAAATTTACTGGGGTGTATTCTATCATCCATATCCATGTTTCCTCAATATTTAATATTATTTCCATCCACCTAAAATTGTTTAAATCCAATTTTACCCTTCGGTGAGTTTTTAGTAAAGGATATGAAAGGAATCTTTTGTCGTTTTTTGTACGAGGTACTTTTTGACTTTTCCGACAAAAGTACGAAGAATATTTTTTTTAACTTATATGGCATGAATGGATTATTAAAACATTATTTCCAAGAATCTTCCTTTACAAGTTTTCAATTTTATTTTTAATCAAATTCATTTAGTTTAGAATTGTATGACTTGTTAAGAAAGGAAATGTGTTTTTGAAGTAGAAAGGATATTTTCCTCAAGAATGGAGTTCAAGAGTTTTATCAAAATTATTTTCCATCTAAGATAATATAGGGTTATATTTCTATCCCTATTATTACATGGATTTTATTGTGTTGTGATGGAAATATTTTTATGAATTCCTTTATCTTATATGAATTGTTTCATGATGTCACGATGTTTAAGATTCCCATTTTTATTACATGGGTTATGCTATGATGTATGGTTTATGATTTTGTGGCACACATAAGAATGGTATCATTATGAGATGGGTGGGTCCTATATCTACCTCCAATGCATTGGGTAAAGATTTTATATCTCATGAGATAGACATGGTTGGAATGGTAGGTTATACCGGTTCAGTGAAACAGGACTGAAATGAGGGTGACTCGGTTCAGAAATGGACTTTGTCCACTAAGATAGTCTTGGCAATGAGTCTTGACTAATAAGATATGATTCTATATGATTATGTGTGTATGCCACAAAGTTTCATGTTTTAAGTTATGATTATTGGGATTTCATTTCACTACTATGATTTATCCCATGTTATGAAATTATGCTCTCTTCTGCAGGTTAAGATTTCCAAAATGTTATTTTCTTATGAATATGATGTGATTGATATTTATTTTGTTTACCCTTACTGAGCATTTGAGCTCACCCTTTTATGTTTTATTTTCCCTAGGATATAAAAAAAGATTTTAGGTAAAAAAAGGGAAGATCTTTATGGGAGATGTTGAAGATCTTTCACCACGATTAGAAGATTATATTCCATGTTTCCAAAGACACTAAACTATTACGATCCTTGTGTGTGTGTTTTTGTTATGTACTAAGTATTCCGCAAAAGTAATGTAATTTCCATGTACATCAAGCTTCGGGTCTCTACAGTTGGTATCAGAGAAAAAGTTTAGTCAACCTTTGGAAACTAGGATGTGAAAACATTAGTGAAATCCCTAGAGATATTTCTAAGGTATGTCTAGGGATGTCCTTAAGGATAAGTATACGTATAGGATACAGTCCTAGAACTATGGTAACGATCATAGAATTTAACCTAAGATGTTAGATATTGAGGATACTCCCCCTTTATTATGATGTTTTCTCTAGCATGATTTTTTCCTCTCACAAGATTTTTTTGTGTTTTAGTTAATGGAGGGAACCAGAAGGAATTCAGTTAACATTGAATCCAATGGACAAATTTGTGACTATGAGCAACAGAATTGTGTAATTCCTAGAGAGAAAGATCTTGTGATTATTCCAAATCAGTCATCGCGATATATGATTAACAAGGTGAAATTTAGTGGTATTCTTAATTCATCAAAGAAGAGGATGATAAACTATAATGCATGTTCGCATGTTGAGGAGCATAAAGAAAGGAAGATTGAGATTTCTAAAGAAGGGAAGAAGAGCCTTGAGGAATAACTCAAATGGAGGGACCAATGTAATCTGTGTGGAGAAAAGGGTCATAGAGTGACAACCTGTTATGGAGTTCAATGTCTTATTTGTGGAGAACATGGGCATTACCCAACTCAATGCCCTGACCTAAAAAGTTACTTCTAAATCAATGAAGGACTTATTCCAGGTCAATCATTGAAGTGGATGGACTTAAGTGTTTATGTATTGGTATTCAGGAATAATGTTGTTGAGGTACTTTTATGGTGTATTGAAATATTTATGTTTTGGTCTATTGTGGTTTTCAATAATTTTATGGCATCGGTAACCATGAAAAGTGATTGAAATATTTTTGGAAAGCAGATAATATGCACATAATGAAGGGATAAATAGAATCTAATTTGTTGGATAGTATTCATGAGCTCATGATTGATATAAGGACTAAGTGATATCATGGTTTGAGGATATAGAATTTTGAGGATTTTGGTATGTGGAAAGTGTTAACTTTTAACTGCATTCATGTTTTCACTAAGGTTCAATGGGTATTCAAGAGAATACATGATTAAGGACTTTTAATGTTTGGAATGTGACCAAAAAGACATATCTTATGATATATGGGGATCAACGATGGTATTAAATCTCTGGTAATCGTTTTCACTATATTATGAGAGTGGACTGCAGTATTATGGATAAGCATAAAGATTAGAATGGATTATGTTGGACATAAGTTAGTATTGTTTAAGGATAGAAGTTTTTCGATATTATTTATGGGATGTTATAGTAATATAGTTTTAGAAAAAGGACAACCTGTAAGACAGGCGACATCCCATCGCGTCGGACAAGGCCGTGTGAATCGAATCCACAACCGAAGTGCGACTGGCCTTTATCGCCTCCCACTGGCCTATAGGAAGTCCCTGTTTAGTAGAAACTAGTTTTATTAAGCAGTATGATATACGAAGTATAAGTCCATTTTAGGAACTATATATGATTAATCTCACTATAGATGGACTTATGTATTTTTTGATAACTTTTCTAACCTTTTGTTTGAGACAGATGGAATGACCCATCATTCTATCACATGATCTGCTAACCCATCACAAATGACAAATTCAACTTCATTTCTTTAAGAGATGAAGTGGAAATTTTCCAAAGAACGACAAACGTTGAGACTATACCAAAATCACGAAAGTATTTCTTCTAATTCCAATTTCATCAACTTTAGGGAAATGATCTTTAAAACCAAAAATGTTGTCCTAGTGCTCTTATATCTGATGAACCAGATGGTACCCTAGATCATCACAAATTTATGGCTTTGTGCTTGTTGGCTTTTTCATAGCCATGTTCTCTACCACTCTCCATCAGAACATGATGGTTAGATTTCTCTTCCATATCCATATTTTCACCTATGTGGTAACCCAGTGATTAGTTTATTTGGGTAACCGTTACTTTTCATACTTTTGTTTTTAAAGATTGGATTTGGTATTCCTTTTTACGATGTGGGTTTCTATTAAAGAAACATTCGAATAGTAAACCATTTATAACCCTGACGAATTTCGAGGGTGAAATTCATTTTAAGTGGGGTAGAATGTAACACCCCAAGATTTTATGAAAAATATTCTTTTAATTTAATTAATGTCTTGTGTTTTATGCTACACCAAGATTACCTTGCGCTATACGCAACACCGTATTAGCTTGCAGTATACGCAACACTATTCTTGGATCGTGTTACACACAATTTTGATAATAGTTATTCTAAGCAACATTGAGTATATATATATATATATATATTCAATGTATAAATGAAATATGGTTGGATTATGATATATAAAACAACGAAGGATTTATGCACAGCACGCAACCCTGACTTGGATTTCATTACACGCAATCGCGACCTTCCTCGATAGCGTGTGTTGTACGCAATACCGGGTTTTACTAAACAACGATATGCTATTAAAATATTATTAAAACTAGCCGTTATGAATAGTAATAACCACCTTTTAAAATTTTAAAAATTTTAGCTCTCATAATGGACTTCATTTTTGGATTCGGAGTATCGAATTTAGCCTAAGGTGAAATTTTGGTACTTTTCAGATAACTTTCATATTCCGATGAATAGTGAAAATTACTAAATTATAATTAAAAACAACTTTTTTAATCAAAATAATTAATAGTGATAAATTATTAATTTGAGTGGTTTTAAAATATATTTTGAATATATTTTTACAATTTAATACAATGTTTGTCATTGGATGTAATTTCACATTTAAACCAGTCATAAACAAGTGTCAATCTTTTGATAGTTATTATCTCTTAAGAACATGCTATTTGTTTTGATGACGTGAATTAGTTTTTAAATTAATTAATGAAACTGATATGTTTTGAATTTGATAAAATAGACATCATTTTTGAATTCAGAATATCAAATATAGCTTAGATCTATTTTTTGGTATTTTTCTAGAAACATTCATTTTTTGATGAATAGTGAAACCACTAAGTGGTAGTTAAAAAACTGAATTTTTCAGAAAACATAATTTTACTGCTTCTGTGAGTGGAATTTAGAAAATCCGAGAGACACGGTTAATATCAAGTACTAAAATGTGGTTCAATGAGATGAGAATAATTTTTGGTGAATAATAACTTTTTACTTTTTTTTACCACTGTTAAAAGTAAATAGGGTAATTAAGGGTACACATGATATTATTATTACCCTAACACATGTCCTAATTCTATTGGACAAGTGTAATTCGACCAAAAATAACATTAGGAGTAAAATATGACCATTTAGGCCCACTTGGATTAGATTAGGACATTTATTATTAATTTATTTAAAGAAGGGTTAAAATAGTTAAAATCAAAGTTTAATAAGTAAATAATTTTTACTATGGGGCTATAAATAAGATAAATTCGACTATAAATATTAATTAGAAAGATAAAAAAATTTACTACATAATGGTATTTTATTTGTAATTTTTAGACATTAAATAATTTATGTTATTTATGACACAACTATGATGCAGTAATTAGCTTATTAATGAAATATTGACATAATTGATGTTATAAATACCCAAATATATATAATTTGAGACTTTTTATGATCTAACTAATTTTCTAGGTTAATATGACATGTTAGGATTGATTTAAGTAGCTTTGGTCGAAGTAATCATTTTGTTATGAGTTTCAAAAAATCAACTATTGAATAGTGTCAAAATTGACATAAAATAGTTTTTAAAACAAATATTATATTATTAACTGTTATTTTATTCCTAAAAATCTATGGTTCGGCCAAATAACTTAGATAATGGTATATATATTAATAAAACACAACTTGGGGGTCTCTTGGATGTATATGGTAAGTTTATTAACTATAAAATATAAAAAAACAAAGTGACATGGTAAATGTCAAACTAATTAAGTAAGAGTTAAAACTAAAAGATAAGGTTAATATAATGACCTAAACTTGTCTAAATTCTATTGTATGAGAGGATTTCGACAAATCCCCACCTTATCTTTTAAATAACTCAATTTGGAGCTATTTAAAACCGAACTTGACTTTATAATAAAATAATAGTTTTAGTTATTCCAAAGGTGCCCCTCTCCTCCCTTATAAAAGGGCACCTCCTCCCTCTTTTCCTCACACCACTTTGATCCTTCAAGCTCGGCAAACCTCTTCCAAAATCTCTTCTCCACTTCCCTAGAAACATCCTAGAGGTTTTGGTTTTCTTCAAAGACCTATTTTAGTGCCCTAAAAGGAGGTCTCAAAGAAGCACTTCAAAGAAAAGGTAATGTCCGTTACCGATTCTTTCACCTTTATTTCTTCTTCCACTTCTTCTTCTTTAGTTGTTTCATTATGAAGTAATAACATCAGTATAACACATATACTGATATGTTATTTTAAGTATGAAACAACCCTATTTCACCATCTATCCATCCTACGGAAAACGAAATCACCGCGTGTGCGTACGTACGGAATACCGTCTCCACGCCGTGGTGTAATCTAATTTCCACCACCACCTTACTTGGATGGGTATAATGGTGTCAATAATG
The DNA here is from genome assembly GCA_963277665.1 of Viscum album. NCBI lineage: Eukaryota > Viridiplantae > Streptophyta > Magnoliopsida > Santalales > Viscaceae > Viscum > Viscum album. Next base: position 4,237,101 of record OY728140.1, read on the forward strand.
ACTATATATGACTATTATAAAGTGATATTGATTCTTAAATAGTATACATACACTCCAATACAATTCCACGATCATAGGAATGATATCATCACTCGTGCGTACGTACAGAATACCGTCTCCACGATGTGATGCAACTCGTTCTACATGATCTTCATTTCATAATGATTATATAAATGAATTGAATGAATGAATATGATATATATTACACTAAAAACATTCTGGAAATGAGGTATCTATAACCTAAAGAGAAGAATAAGAATTTATTTGACAAAACACGCATAAGAACAAAAAGTAATAAACACCCAAATAACAAGTAGTAATGAAATATTACTAATAATAAGCTAAGAATATGACCATATATGATATAATAAAAATAAGTATGATTCTGTAATAAGTCAATAACATTATTTAAATCATTATACAGGAGGTTTGGACACGTACAAAGCATATAGGACCTAAGGTAAGGGAAAATATCACAATCTCATTTTTATCCGAGATTGTTTATACTTTGAAATTTACTGGGGTGTATTTTATCATCCACATACATGTTTCCTCAATATTTAATATTATTTACATCCACCTACAATTGTTTATATCCAATTTTACCCTTCGGTGAGTTTTTAGTAAAGGATATGAAAGGAATCTTTTGTCGTTTTTCGTACGAGGTACTTTTTGACTTTTCTGACAAAAGTATGAAGAATGTTTTTTTAACTTATACGGCATGAATGGATTCATAAAACATTATTTCGAAGAAGCTTCCTTTACAAGTTTTCAAATATATTTTTAATCAAATTCTTTTAGTTTAGAATTGTACGACATGTTAGGAAAGGAAATGTGTTTTTGAAGTAGAAAGGATATTTTCCTCAAGAATGGTGTTCAAGAGTTTTATCAAAATTATTTTCCATCTAAGATAGTATAGGGTTATATTTCTATCCCTATTATTACATGGATTTTATTGTGTTTTGATGGAAATATTTTTATGAATTCCTTTATCTTATATGAATTGTTTTATGATGTCACGATGTTTAAGATTCCCATTTTTATTACATGGGTTATGCTATGATGTATGGTTTATGATTTTGTGGAACACATAAGAATGGTATCATTATGAGATGGGTGGGTACTATATCTCCCTCCAATGCATTGGGTAAAGATTTTATGTCTCATGAGATAGACATGGCTGGAACGGTAGGTTATACCGGTTCAGTGAAACAGGACTGAAACGAGGGTGACTCGGTTCAGAAATAGACTTTGTCCACTAAGATAGTCATGGCAACGAGTCTTGAATAATAAGATATGATTCTCTATGATTATGTGTGTATTCCACAAAGTTTCATGTAATAAGTTATGATTATTGGGATTTCATTTCACTACTATGATTTATCCCATGTTATGAAATTATGCTCTCTTTTGCAGGTTAAGATTTCCAAAATTTTATGTTCTTATGAATATGATGTGATTGATATTTCTTTTGTTTACCCTTACTGAGAATTTGAGCTCACCCTTTTATGTTTTATTTTCCCCAGGATATAAATAAAGGTTTTAGGTAAAAAAAGGAAGATCTTTATGGGAGATGTTGAAGATCTTTCACCACGATTAGAAGATTATATTCCGAGTTTCCAAAGACACTAAACTATTACGATCCTTGTGTGTGTGTTTTTGTTATGTACTAAGTATTCCGAAAAAGTAATGTAATTTCCATGTACGTCAAGCTTCATGTCTCTACAAAAAAATATTAAAACAAAAAAATTAAACACGGAAAAACTTTCCTAAAATCTCAGATCTTACATCATCAATGTGATTTGCATATAGATTATAATTATATAATGTTATATATAAGATCCTGACCTTTTCAGGAGTTATCTTGGGTGAAATTATATGTAATATTTATTTTTTACTTAATTTAATTTGATATTAGTTATCTATTGGAGTTATTTTTGGTAATGTATAAGTGAATTTTGGGGGAAAGGGGATGTGCAGAAATGGGGCATGATTTTACTAAACCCTGCAGCGGCCTAGGAGAAACTGTGTGATCTTTGGTATTTGAGATAATAGATTTGGAATGATTAAGTCATGGTTATATAGTCCATGTCAAGTGACCCTTGAAGTAGTGTCTAACACATGAATAGTGCTTGGTTTTTATAACTGTGCAACTAAACCGTGCGATGGCTGATAGTGAGATCCTAAAATTGCGGATCTCACTCATTTTCAACATATAGTGACCTGTTTCACCTCATATGTTACCCTAACTTTGTATTTTACTTTCCTATGGATATAATAAGGATCTATTATCTACTCAAATGGATTCCAAGGCCTAAAAAACACTATTCTTTGAGATCAAAAGACCAAATTGAAGATCCACTCTTCTCTCAGTAAGTGGATTTCATCTAGATGCTTCTCTTGTTCTTTCTTCTATGTTTCCTTGATCTTTTCATCGAAGATATCCTTTATTTACATGGATATAAACCTATGGTGATATATGGATACAAGATTCTGGTTCCAGATCTCTATTTATGATATCTTGATGTCTTTGATCGTGATTTTAGTTTAGGGATTTAGATCTGAAACTTTTATCATCATCGTTGTGCTGGTCGGATTTTGGGGACTTCCATTGGGAGAATATCCTTCAACGAATTGAGGCAGGTGGTGTAAATATAATTCTAATAGTCATGGATTTGATATGTATTTGAAAAAATTTATTACTACTAGAATCCATTTGAAATTTATTTTCGTAAATAAGGTCAATTAGATTGGCCAATTAATTTTGGAAGATTTGTTGAAATAGGTGATTAATTGGGGAATTAATCATGAGACTAAAGGGTTCCATATTAGATAATTAATTTGGGGAAATTATTATAAGAGGTATGATTGGTAATCTAGATAATTAATTGGGAAATTAATTATGAGATATTAAATTGGCTATGTTGAGATAATTAATTGTGAATTAATTATGTGATTTGAGATTATGATCTTAATAATTAATTGTTGGATTAATTATGAAGAGTTGAGATTCGGAATGAGAAAATTAATTCTAGAAAATTAATTATGGGATATGAGTTGTGATGTTTTCCTAATTAATTAATTAATTAATTAGATTGAGTCATTTAGTAAATTGGTGTGTTAACTAATGGATTTGATGTATTTATCTAATTTTTTAAGTACAAAGGGAATTGATGTGGATAATTAATTAATTAATTAATTATATGTTTTGAATAGGAACATGGTCATCCTAAATTTAGAATTACAAATGGTAACATGGTCATCATACTTATGAGTAAGAGAGTGTGAATATAGTCATTCTAAAGTGAAGTATACATGGTAACATGGTCATTATACTCATGTGTAAAGAGAATGGGAACATAGTCATTATATTGAGGGGTAAGCATATTAACATGGTCATATTACTTTTGTGATATTGGTAACTTTGGGAATATGTATTATAAATGTTAAATTAAAGAATAAAAATAATGGAATATTGAGTTATGGCATAAGAAGAGAATATTTGAACTCCAACATATATCAAATCAGGCGCTGAGATATCATAGATTCTTGAATACTCTGAGTTTCAGATATAATCAAGTATTAAAATATATTGTTTCCTAGGGAAATATTTGGGCTCTACTAAGAGATGAAGTAAGTATTGAGGTAAATGTATAATCGGGAACCAGGGAGTTAAGGTAGTTAGATAAGAATAAATGAAAATGTGATAAACTATTTATTATTGAATTGTACTTATTTTCTTATAGAACCAAATGCACTATAACTTCAATAGAATTGTTTTAGACACTATAAGTGGTAGTCTACTGAGTTCTACTCACAACCTATTCATAACTACTAATTGGTACTTGAATATATTATATTGTTGCAAGACTTGATATGGGAAAATTCCCTAGGATAGAAGGCAGATTGGGGATGGAGATTTGATCTGGGGAACTAACATGGTTCAGAACCCTCTTGGAGATTAGTAGTCTCTTTACTATCTTTTGAATTATTTAAAATTAACACTTATATTATCATATCATGTTTCCCTCTCAGTTTAGTATTGTATTCCATGTTTGGTTATCTTCGGACATGAGAATTGTTCTAGTTATATATGATTCCGCTTTCGTTTATTTATTTCCACTAGAATTTTACTCTGATAAATTTGGGTATAATTTATCCATGAATGAATTACTAGACCCTAGATGTTAGTTAGCAGCCTCTATCATAAGGAGGGGGGGTATTCTTGAGGTCACGTGTTGAACCGGCTTGGGGTATCGATGCATGGTACCTGGGATGGGATGTTACAATGGGGTATCAGAGGTCGATTTTTCTTTCTTCTTATTTTGTCATACTACTTTAGTAAAGGTTGATAAGAGACCTAGAATATACGGGGTGTGGTAATGAGCTCATGTATGGGAGTTTCAAAACCATTTATGTGGGAATACCCAACTACTCAGGGTGGGGTTGTTGTTATTGATGTTATAGTTGAATAATATTTCACCTTGGGTGACACATTTATGGTGTGATGTGATTATTGTTTCTGATATTTTTTGTATTCATTCATGGCCTAGAAAGGAATTACAGTTGAGTCTGCATGGATCATTAGAGGCACTCAGTGTTATTGTGACATGCATCATTTCTAGTATGCATAGAGAAACAGGTTATTTAAAGTTGATGAACATGAAATGTTTTCCTTGTTGTGAGATTATAATGAAAAATGGTGAATAACATGAATTGAGGAATATTTTAATATGGTGAAAAATGTGAATAATTGGGTTTATAAAAGAGAAACATTATTCTAATAGTGTTTTTACCCTTGTTAACAAAAGCCTAAGAGTAGGATGGTTAAGGTTAGTGTTAGTGCCTTGGGGTTGAGCATGTGGAGAGGTGGGAGAAAAAGGTTTTTTGTGATTATTTCCTCTTATATAAATACTATAAGGTTGTTTTAAAAGACCTAATTTGAGTTTTGGGACTTATAGAGATTATGAATCTATGATTCTTGTTGAGGGTACTATTGAGGGGAATGCATATGAATGATTTTACTATTAGGGAACATGAGGCATCGATCATGCTAAATGAATATGAATGGGATAAGTTTCAAGATAACTTCCCTCTATTCATTCCATTCATGGAATGAGATTCAAGGAGGGTTGTGAGAATTATGTTTGACTTGACAAGGGAGTTTCAGCTGCAGCAGCCACCGACTATTACTTGAGAGGGTGGACCTGAGGGAGCAGAATTTTGGGCTGATTCCATGACCATTTGGATAATTCAGCTAAGAATAGGGTGAATTTAGATGCATATATTCTATGGGGATCAGCCAAACATTGGTGGGAAATTCATACATGAACTAGACAGACTGAAGTCATGTAAGGGAATGGATTCATAGAGAGGTTCTTGGAACACTTTTATCCATATACACTGAGACTAGAGAATGATATTGAGTGCATGCATTTGACAGAGGGTATCATGTGGGTGATAGACTGTACTATATGATACATAGCTCTATGATTATTTTCCCAAGATTTATAAGGGTATTAGGAAGCTATAAAAACGTTTTTAGGATGGAATTAAGTGTGAGATTACGTCCCAAGTGAATATCATCAAGCTGGAGAAGTTTAAAGAAGTGTTGGATCAGGCTATCATAGTTGAAGGGAACCTGAAAGAGGCTTTATGTACTAGATAGGATGTTGTTACTAGATAACAAAGAGTTTCAAATTACAAGAGCATGATGCGGTTTTCTGAAAACTCTATCCAAGAAAGTGGAAAGAAGAGTACATAGACAGGAGGGTCAAATAGATAGGACCTTACTAGGGCGATATGTCATTAGTGTGGTAGGTCGAGACGCCATTGTCAACACTATTCCCAAAACAAGAAATGTTTCAATCTTGTGGCATGGTTAGACATCTAGAGAAATATTACAGGTCATATGAATTGATTGGTACTAATGGATTATCTAGGTTGAGTCAAAGTTTTGTATGAGGATCTTCTATACAAAATCGGGCTGCTAGTTCTAGTTCTACTAGATGATGTGGTAAATTTAGTGGATGTGATGGTTTTGGGTAGGAGCGACCATTTCATCAGAGTGGTGCTACTCAGGGGAGTCAGACAACATCATAGGGAAGTGGTAAATCACTGTTATATGAAGTATAACCTACACTTGAGGATAGAGATGTTGGACTATCGACAATGAATGGTACTATTATAGTATATTATACTTTATCTAGTGCTTTGTGTAATTATAGGGCCTCTCATTCATTTATGTCTGCAAATATTTTTAATGGTTTGATTCTAATAGTGGAGTTTGTGAGCGGGGTAATGAATATTGATACACTGTTGTGAGTATGGTCTTAAGGTATCAATATTTGAATGGGATGTTCACTAGAGATTCAATAATATAATTTTCGACGGGGTCTCTATGATATTGATATAACTGGATTCAAACAAATTATGGGTATGGACTGGCTAGTCGCATACCATTACCACATCGACTATTACAATAGGGGGGTTAAGTTACATCTCATAAGGGTGACAAGTATATTCAACATGGAGAGTGGGATATACAGGCAGGCCAAGCATGGCCAATTACTCATCATCTAGGAGATCTTGAAACCCATGATTCTAGTCTTTTGTTTTAATATGGGGTTGTTAGGAAATATTTCATTCCAACGGTAGTGTAACTGTTTCAAGATGTATTTCCTAAAAATATCTCAATGCTAACATCTGAGAGAGATATGAAATTAACTATTGATCTCACATTGGGGGATGAGGTAGTATCTTTTTTACCATATATAATGGCACCGATTGAGATTCAAGAAAATAAACCTCAGTTGGAGGAGTTGGATGATAAGTGATTTATCCATCCAAGTACATCACCTTTGGGATCACCAGTTTTGTTCAGAAAAAGGCTGATAAGAATTTACTCTTATGTGTCGATTATTGAATGATGAAAAAAATTATTTTGAACAACAAATGTCCTTTTCTGCATATCGATTACCTATTTGACTAATTTAAGGGAGCATGTGTGTTCTCAAAGAACAATTTTAGGTCATTTTATCATCAATTGAGAGTAAAATATTCTAATATAATAAGGGCTGCTTTTAGAAGTAGGTATGACCTTTATGATTTTTTCATAATTATTTTTGGGTTCAAAAATTCACCAGTAGTGTTTATGTATTTGATAAACATGATCTTTCATCCATATCAAGATCAGTTTTTGGTGGTGTTTGTGAACAACATCTTGGTGTACTCCAAGACTCCTGACAATCATGACCAACATATTGACATTGTCATAGGTAAAAAGAGAGAGCATCAATTATACACCAATATTTCTAATTTTTAGTTTTGTATTGAGTAGGTCTGCTTCTTGGGGAAAATCATTTCAAAGTAAAGTGTGTCATTGGACCCAAAGAAGGTTCACGTAGTGGTTTCTTGGGAGTAGCTCAAGAATGTTTTTTATATCTAAAGATTCATGTGATTAGATATATATTACAGGAGATTCATCCAATACTTTTCCCATTTGGAAGTTCCACATACGGTCTTGACCAAAAAGGAAGTAATGTTTGAATAGACAGAGTTTTATGAGAGTGATTTTTAGGAGTTGAAGAAGTGATTGACATTGGCACCAATATTGATTCTAGCTGAGTCAGGTGATGAGTATACAATTTATTGTGATGCTTCTGGGATTGGACTTGGAGCAGTGTGATACCGAGAGATCAAGTTGTGGTGTATGGGTCTTGGTAGTTGAGGAATCATGAATGGAATTACACTATCCATGACCTCAACTTGGAAGAATTACATTAATCTCTTAAGTTTTAAAGACATTATCTTTTTGTAGAAACATTTATAGTCTATAGAGATCATAATAGATTGAAGTTTATTTTTTCACAGCATGATTTGAATCATTGGTGGTGGATATCAGTTGGGTATATGTAGTATTTTAATTTTGAACTAGCATATACAGCTAGGATGGGAAACAGTGTGGTTGATTCCCTAAGTAGGGAAACTCAGACTGATATGGTTCATGAGTCGTGTGCAGAGTAGAAGATGATGACCATACTGGTTGAAATACCTAGAGTGGTTTAGGATAATTAGGAGAAGATGACATTGGTTTCAGTTGAAGTGGATTCTATTATTTTGAGAAGAATCAAGGGTAAATAGTATAATGATCTGGAGTGTTTATCCTTGAGATAAATATTTGATGGCGGGGATAAAATTTTGGACTGGTTGATAGATAAAGATAAGATCATCTATGTGAAGAATCGAGTTTTGGTACCTACAGACATGCGAGAGGTCCTCGTGTGAGAATTTCTTGCCTCAAAATGGGAGGCACATCATGCTATAACCAAAATGTACCTTGAACTGTGATGATAGTTTTGCTGTCAAGGAATGAAAAAGGAAAAAACAGGGTTTTTGATAAGATGGTTAACTTTTCAATAGGTGAAGGTAGAGAATCAAAGACCTAGAGTTTTACTATAACCATTTCCTATTCTGGAATGGAAGTGGGGTGACATGACCCTGGATTTTGTGGTGGGTATTCCAAAGATACTAATGGTGAATGCCACTATTTGGGTCATTGCAGATCAACTAAAAAAGTTATCAGATTTCATTCCTATAAGGGAAACCATTACAGTAAAACAGTTGGGAAAACTTTATGTTCCGGGGATAGTCCATCTGCATGGAGTGCCACAGACAATATTTTCAGATCATTAGTCACACTTTACATCACACTTCAGGAAGTTCTTACAGAAATTTATTGGCACATAGTAATTATTTAGTATGGTTTTTCACCCATAGATAGATGGTAAGTTAGAACATACTATACAGTTTCTTGAGGATATTATACGAGCTTGTGTTCTTGACTCCAGAGGATATTGGGAAAAGCACTTGGATTCAGTGAGTTTTCCTATAATAATAGTTATCAAGAAACTATAAATATGGTGTCATATGATGCACTTTACGGTAATCCATATAGATCATTTCTATTCTGGATGGGGCTAGTGAGTAAGAGTTGTTGGGACCAAGTCTCATGCAAGAGACATCTGAGTAGGTAATTTTGATTAAAAAATGTGTGGCTACATCTCAGAGTAGAAAGAAGTCATATGATGAAAGATGAATACAACCCATAGAGTTTACAAACAGTGATCATGTATTCCTTTAGGTTTCACCTAGGTTGGGTCACCATAGGATATATAGAAAAAATATATTGGTGCCCAGGTTTTTTTGGACCCCTTGAGTTAGTGGAGAAAATCAGGATGGTGGCGTACAATTTAGATCTTCCACAAAGATACAATGTTATTAATGTTATTTTACATCTATCACAACTTTATTGTATCACCATGACCCTTCTCATGTGATCGATGTAGATGAGGTTGACCTTGAGATAGATGCATCCTTGGAGGATCATTGGATACATGTGTTGGATGGTAGTGAAAAAGTGTTGTGAGGAAAGACTGTTTCGATAGTTCGTGTGTTATGAAAACATGGAAATTTTCATGAGAAAACATGGGAAAGGGAAGTAGATATGAGGTCTCAATGACTTGGTATTTGTGGATCAGAAACATAGAATGGCTTGGAACTTCAGCTCGAGGATGAGCTATTATAAGGTGAGGAGATTATAAAATCCTAACCTTTTCAGGAGTTATATCTAGTAGAATTATAGGTACATTTTGTTTTTAATTAATTACCATTGATGGGAGTTATGGTTTGGGGTGAATTTTAGAAATGTCTAAGATAATTTTGGATAAAAATGGGAAGTGAATAGTTGGCACACGGTTTGAAAAAAACTGTGTGGCTGCCTAGGATAAATCATGTGATATATAGTCTTTAATATAATAGCTTTCACATGGTTATGGAATGATTTCAGAGTCCGTGCCAGGTATCCATGTGAAGTAACCCTTGAAGTAGTAGATAACACACAATTAGCACATGTTTTTTCTAACCATGTGACTAAACCATGAGAGGGTCGACAATGAGATCCTAAAAATGTGGATCTCACTAGTTTTCAACTTAAAATGATATGTTTCACCTCTTATGTGGCCCTAACTCAAGTTTTTTACATTCCTATGGGTGTATAGTGGTTCTCCCATCGACAAGGATGGATTGCAGGGCCTTAAAAACACAATTCGTAGATATCGAAAGCCCAAATTGAAGATGTTCTCTTCTCTTGGTTAGTGGATTTCATCTCAATGTTTCTAACATTATTTCTTCTATATTTACATAACCTTTTCATAGAACATATCATTTGTTTTGTTATATCTAAACCTATTTAGTGAGATTTAGATATAGGATTGTGGATCTAGACCTAGATTTTTGAGATCTTGATTTATTTTCTCTTTATTTCGGTTGAGGATTTTGATCTATAAGTTTTATTAATGTTGTTTTGCTACTTGGATTATAAGGATTTACAATGGGAAAACATCCATCCAAAAATAGATGTATGTTTTCTAAAAATAATTCCCATGGTCATGGATTGGATATGAATAGAAAAAATTATAGAATTACTAGAATCTTTTAGGAATTAATTTTCATGAATTAAGTTAATTAGATTGAACAATTAATTTGTTTAATCTTTGTTAAAATAAATGATTAATTATGGAATTAATCATGAGAAAAAGTGTATAAACTATTTGATAATTAATTTGAGGAATTTATTATAATAGGTAGGGGTTAAAATCTAGATAAATAATTGGGAAATTAATTATGATATATCTAATTGGATAAGTTGAGATAAATAATTGTGAATTAATTTGTGATTTGAGATTATAATCTAGATAATTAATTCTGGGATTAATAATTAAGAGTTTAGATTTATAATATAGTAATGAATTCTGGAAAATTATTTATGGGATATGAGTTGGGATGTTTGTTAATTAATTAATTAATTAATTAATGGTATTGCGACATTTATTTAATTATTGTGTTAAGCAATGGATTAGATGTATTTAACTAATTGTTGAATTATTAATGGAATTGATACGGATAATTAATTAATGAATTAAGTATATATAATGAATGATAACATGGTCATTCTAAATTAAGAAGTACAAATGGTAACATGTTCATCATATAAATGATTAAATGAATGGGAGCATGGTCATTCTAATGCGAAGTATACATGGTTATATGGTACTTTATACTTATGAGTAAAGAGAACGGGAGCATGGTCATTCTATTGAGGTGTTAGCATGGTAAAATGGTTATATTATTTACATATGTGATCTTGGTAACTTTGGAAATGTGGCTTATAAATGTGAAATTATAGAATGAAAATAACTACACTCCAATTTATGGCCTCACATGAGAATATTCGTACTCCATCACGAGTCAAATTAGGTACTGAGATATCATAGAACCTTGAATACTTCAAGATTTATCTAGAATAAGGTATTAATGTTTGATATTACATAGGTAACACTTTGGCTTCTGGTATGAGATGAAGTTATTATAGAGGTACATGTATCCATGGGAACACTAGAGTTAATTTAGTTAGATAATAATAAATCTAAATGTGAGAAACTATTTATTATTGCATCGTGATTATTTTCTTATTGAACTAAATGAACTATCTTCTGACTGGAATTGTTTTAGACACTGTTGGTAGTGGCCTATTGAGTTTTATTCACACCCAATTTGGACTGCCTTAATGGTACTGGAATAGATTATATTGTTACAGGACTTGATAAGTGAAAATTCCCATGGATATGTGGATGATTGGGGATGAATCTTTGATGAGGGGAAAAAACATAGTTCCGAATTTGTTTTGGGAGTTGTAGTGTCTTTATTTTCAGTTTCACTATAGATACTTGACACTTATATTGGCAAAGAATGTTTTCACCTTCAGTTGAATATTGTATTCCCTATTTGGTTATCTTTTGACATGAGTTTTGTTCTTGTTATATATGCTTCTTGTTTTGTTTATTTATTTCTGCTTGTATTTTAATCTAGTAATTGAGGGTATAGTCTCCCCATGACTGACTTACCGGACCCTCACTGCTAGTCGGTAGCCTCCAAAATACGGGGAGGCACACATGATGAGATGTGGTGAACCAGCTTGGGGAACCGATGTGTGGCACCCTGGATGATACATTACATTATATCACCCTTGGTTAGATGGCTAATAAAATATATCTATGCAGAAACATGAGGATATGTTTATATCCTCCTCTAAAGACATCATGGGATGTTACGATCAAAAATTTTCTATGGTATATTTATATTATAATAAGATATTTATCTCAAAAATAATATTTATTCTTAATAAGGACCACCAGTGGTGATTCTGGATCAATGAGATTATGTGACTTTAAATAAGACAACTTACGTGGTCCAAGATTTGTGGTAAAACAACGAATTTAATGAAACTAAAATGGGATATAAAAATGAAATGGGGATGGAGTATCGTCATATTTTTTTCATTAGAATTCTGGAAATTTGAATATAAAAATTAATTTAAGTGGGATAAGATGCAATACACTTTTATTATAGAATATATTTTCATTTAAATATATATAATGTGTTCCTTAGATTGTAATCAATGCAACACCAATACCAAGTAAAAATCTATTTACTAAAATTTAAAATGAAATAAATAAATAGATATTTAAATGATGTCGACAAAATCATTTAATTTTTAAATAATATAAAATTCACGCAAGGCAATATTGTTGATTCTAAAAATCAAATTTGAACTACTATTTCTAAAATATTGATTTTGGTAAAATATTATACTTATAATGAATATGTAGTAAATATTTTCTAGATAAAGTGGATGTGACAATTAATAATTTCAATTATGGATATACCTTTCATGGATAATTAATGGAAAGTATACAATGCTAATACTTTTATATTAATCAGTTTAAAAACATTTTTTTAATATTTATACAATAGAAAGTAAATTACTATAATTAATGTTATTTATATTTGTACAAGTAATTTCTATACCTATATAAAAAATTTCTAGCAATCATTAATTTATTATCAAATAATTATAAATCAAAAAATATTCAATTGAAGCTAAAATTGATATATTTATTGTTAAATGGATTTCTATGTGTGAAATGTTTTTTTATCACAATAAATTCTAATTGAAAAAAATAAAAATAATATTCATTAAATTTAGAGATATGTATTCAATAAAATAAATTTTCATTCATATATTTGTTTTAACTCAGAAAATAATTATAATAAAGTTATCTTTAAAACAAACAAAATGTTTTTTGAAAATTATTTTTTATGCATTTTGTGCATGGTTATATGATTTATGTTCACTGAAATATAGATATTGAATAAAGATAATAAATTATATATTTTATGTCAAAATTTACTTATTTATATGTATGATGAATATTAATTTACAAATAAAAATATTTTACCATGTTAGTATGTTAAGTCATCATAGAAAATGTCAAAATTCTTAAATGGGGTTAAACTAATGGATAAGGGAACAAATATCACTCATAGAATGTATTTATATTTTTTAATGACTATATTTAGGCCTACCATAACCTTATACTGGTAATTCGTCGTATTTTAACAATGTTTAATATGCTAATATCATTATATTAATGAAATGTTATGTTTATTTAAAATATTGTCACTAACAAATATTATAAAAGGGAACCTACTCTGTTCAATTATTAAAAATCATTGATCACAGTGTAAAAAAAAAATACCTAAATTACATCATAACTCTTCTTCTAACATTTACTATGTTTTATCCCAATTATAATATTAACCCACAAAGGGTTTTGGTGTAATCCATTGAATGTAACACAATGTATATGAAATTTTTATAACTGATTTCATTATAGAGTATTTATTTTTCCACATCCTCATAATCAATAATATAAATCCTAATTATATTATATAATTTTCTCTAATACACTAAAACATTGTTTTATTCATGGAATAAGCGTATTTTACTTTCAATCCATGTAAGGGTAAATGGGATTTTTTTGATATGTGCACATGCACACTACCACCTCCATGAAGTGATGTTTTTAATTTTTCAAAATTACTACCACATATTGTTTTATATATGGATTTAGTAAACATATATAAAATATATAACATCATTATTATCATATAAATAAGAAATATCATTTACCTTCCTTTCATTATAAATGTTGAAAAAACAAAACATCAGTTTTCCTTCCTCAATGAAGAGATGTATTCCATTTTCAATCCCTGAATAGCATATATTGTTCTAAAATGGTATATGATAAATAATAAAGATATTTATTACATGATTGATATTATATAATTGATTAAATATTTACCAAGTCATTAGAAACAGAATAAAAAAGAAAAACTTGCATGAAAAACATTACAATTAATAGCATAATATCAATTTAAATGAGATATTATTAGTAAAGTTGTAATTAAAATTGTAAAATATTTATATATAGTAATATATTTATAAATTAATTTTTGTTATTTATTTACAATATATCTAATTTTTTAAATTTTGATAGAGAGTATATGATGTAATTTGAGACATAAATTCAGTTTTTATTTTACAATTTCACTTTTATCCAAATAATTTCTATTTAAATTTACATTACTGTAAATAAAATGTCATTTATAGCCTAATAAATAATATATTTGATTCTAATATTGTTAAATATGGTATTATTAAGTTTTAATTCATAATTATTCACAATTTTATACTTAAGAAAACTAAAAAATGTTTTTATGAAATACTAAACTTATTTCTCATTTTTTGGTCAGGAATAGTTTTCATCTAAATATTTGTCCTTCAAAATTGAATAAATAAATTTATTATATATATTTAAATTATTGATAAAGTAAAATTTCAACATTAAATGACTTTCTAATTGAAAATTTTAAATTATTTTTCTTTTAATTTTTATAATAACACATTTTTTACATTCTTTACAAAAGTTAGAAAGGAATACATTGGTAAATTTACAGAAGGAAAAGTTATCCTAGCATCATTTCATTGTATCATCATGAATAATCAAATAAATGATTCAATTTTATAAAATAAATAATTTTATCAATATTAATAGAACTTTTATTATATTTAAAAATGGAAATTATATTTTATCTTGTTTTTACAAATAATCATTTTTTATACATTTAGGAATGATAAAACTAATACATAAAATTTAGAATATCTTGTTTTTAGGAATTTACATAATTCAAAAAACTATCAAAATAAATTTCAAAATCAATATTTTAATTAATTCACTCAATTTCCCAATAATGTGTTCTTTAAAGATTTAATAATATTTTTATAATGAAAATACTCACTAATATATTGTAATTTATTTGTTGTTGTTATTATTATTATTATTATTATTGTTATTATTACTTCACAAAAAAGAGAATGGGAGAAAATATTTTTGTTAAAATTATTAAACATGTAGATCTATATGGTTTGTAAGAATCATTATGAGGTATTGAGAAAAAGGGAAGAGTAATAATACCACAATATTTATAGATGTACAACTCGTTTACATGGTCTACCGCCCATGCACCATGTCGATGAAACTCATGGTACCCCTTTACAAATACCGTTATATAATATGTGTACCCATATTTGAAGGATAAATGAAACCCAATATTAGAATTTTATTTTCCTAATATCCTCAAAAAAGGATTGATAATAAATGTGTTCTCTAAACACAACTTTTAATCTACCACATCAGTTTGTACGATCCTATATCCACACAACCATAATACCCCAAAATCACAAGAACAATATATCATACCATTTTTTAATAAACACTCAATGGTTAACTAGATGTTCACATGACCAAACTCTCCAAATTACTATGTATAATTACTTATCCCCATTTAATGTTGACTAATATGAGGACATCACAAAAAAAAATTGGAATGATTTCACCCTCAAATATAAATAAAAAAAATCGGGATTCCTTTTAGGAATCCTGTATTTCAAACCCATATGTTGGACATCCATGAAAATTGGTAAATATATATAAATAAAATGAAATAGAAGTGTAGATAATAAGACAACATTACTAGTAAAACATACTTAATATCTATAGGTAGACAATAAGTTTTTGACGACAACACCAAAATAATCGACAAGTGATCTGAGAATGACTTGATTAATTATATGAATGAAAAATATAAAGGGTTTAATACAAAATAAAATAAATCAAAAAAAAACACACAAATTAGTCTACCTTTGTTTAGTCCTTTACCAATACCATTCCTATCCAACATAAGAAGATAACTAATTTTGAGAGTCTACTATGTGAAGTAGCTACTTCACTTTTTCCTATATAAAAAAATCATGTACTTGTATTCCCAAAGACATTCATAGGGTTTGAGACACACCACCATGAAAATACATTAATATTTTTAAATGGACACCTTTTTATACAATTTCAAAAATGTCCTTTACATAAAAATATTAATTTTAAAATGCTTAACAATCCATTTGATTTAATAAAAAATAAAATTTTCATATTAAATTGTATTAATATAATTATTTAATAATGAATAAGGATAGTGATTTAGTAACAATATCATAGTAATAAATATGGGAGTGGGAATAGATTAACATGAATCATCATAATATTAATGCAGGTACCATGTTACAGCTAATACCTTCATATTTCATTCAAAATGGGGATATAATCAATGTTCAATTACTAACCAATGGGATTATAAATATGTAATTTAACAAGGTTACACTCAAGTACCCACTAGAAAGAACACCTAACACAAAATTTCATATTTCTAGAGATTTATAAATTTGATCAAACAAAAATCTATAGAATCAAATATTCCAACCAAAAAAAATATTTCTAATGATCAAATCATTGCGTCAATAAATTTACCCCGTAATCTGGAACATAATTTAAATCCATTTACTATTTCCAAAAACATTTATGAAAAAATTTTAATAGTGACAAACTCTCTTTACATAATGTTTATAAAACATTATAAGAATAAATTATTTCCTATTAAAACCTCTTATTGTCATAATTATTACCATTATATGGAAACGTCAAAATAAATTTCACATGTAGTATCCCATACTAATTTTTTAATCACTCTTTCTCAATAAATTCATTGAAATTAAATATAAGACTAGGTATTCAAAATAAAAATATATTTATTTATCTAAACCTATATTTACTCAGGTGAACCAGAAAAACACATATTAATATATAGAACTTAGTTAGGTTCATACATGTTTCAACAAAAAGAATATTCATCCCAAAAATAATAAAAGGAAAAAATTTATATTCCATTAAATGATGAAAAATCACATCATCTAAATTGAAAACAAACTTAGGGGTTACCTAATTCTCATCAATATGAATCCAATTCCAAATATGTGGAAACATTTCAATTAATATCAATAAAAGAATTGAAGAGAGAATAATGGGAGAATATTTGAGGGGGAGAAATTTAGAACTGTATCACCATGTCTATAATGATACACAGACCTAATTTGATTCATTTTTAATGATTATTTCTATTTAAATTTCATTACATTAAATTTATATTTCTTTTTTTCACCCACCCTATAAATTGATCCTTACTCCCCCCTCTTTTCCCATGCTACAAAGCATACCACATCCCTTTTTTTAATACAAAACATCACATGTTGTACATAAATA
This sequence comes from Viscum album, assembly GCA_963277665.1. Lineage (NCBI taxonomy): Eukaryota > Viridiplantae > Streptophyta > Magnoliopsida > Santalales > Viscaceae > Viscum > Viscum album. The sequence goes on from OY728140.1 coordinate 4,254,713, forward strand.
TATTATTCAAAAATATCATCAAAACAAATATAAAAAATAATAATCTAATATGACATATTGGACCTTGTTTAATTAATTGCAATCGAACCTAGTTGTAAAACATGGCCTTAAACATTCATTCTCATACCCTTGATGTTTTTGACAAGAAATGAGGTTCTATGGTGGAATAATTGGGAGACAATATCCTTATAGTAAGAGGGTACCATATAGGTAAAGTCATATAATCAATAGATGAATAATATAAATAACTAAACATAGGATGAATAAATACCCTTCATATAAAAAACCAACTAATCAAAACCAGTATAGCTATATGAAATGATTATCTAGTAATGATATAAAAATAACATGTAATACATGAAAATATGAATCAAGTAGAATATATGTATAAAAATATAAAAATACCAAAACCAACTATCCGGAAATGGCATCATGAGACCAAATCTGGGTCATGTTCCCCCATTTTGTAATGAAAAAACAATGAAGCATTAGCATGTAGGCACCTGGAACTGTTCCTACCTGCACCAATGAAGAGTTTTTGGGTACCCAATATAGGCACAAACACAGTGTTATATAACACTCAGTATGCCATAGCCAATGGTGTCTAAAATAAATATAGTTTTTGCGTATATTTTTAAAAAGTTTCAAATGTAACAGGTGCACGGTAAAAATAGTAGAAGTGATGCTATCATGTTAATGAATACTCATTATGACCAAGAAACTATAATATATAGGATATCTATGAAAAAAGAAAATTATTTATCAAATTGTTTTTACATGTAATCATATATCAAGACCACATGGTCTAGGGTCCAAGGTGTAGTAATGTACAAGGAAACCAAATAATCAATGTAAACCATTTTATCATGATCAATGGAGAAAAAATGATTAGAAAATACATTTATACAGATTAAATGGGATCCATAGAGCAGCAATGCCCAATAAATCCAAGCACTTCAAGTAAACTAGTTGATTTGGATCATGGGACAAGAAATTTATAATGCATCCAAGTATGATGATTAAATAGGATTCAAGGAATATAAATTTGCAAACAATCGAAACAAGATATGGGAACCCGATTCAAGGAGTTGATATGACTAATGAATCCTAACGAGTCATGTAATAAGGTTTCAAGGAGTAGTAATATCCAAATAATCATATTGGTTTGTCATGTCAGAAGAGTATTAATGCCCAAGGAATAAAAACATATTATGTAAATCAAGAAATTGTATCCAATGAGTGGTAATTTCCAAGGAATACCAATAATCTAAATAAATGATATCTAGGGAGTAAACATTACCAAGTCATACTAATTAATTCATTCACCATTGAGTAATTACCTTCACAAACATTTAAAATACAATGAATTTAACAATTCATACTATTAATCTATAAATTAAAAGATTTAATAAGGTTCTCATGAACTTGAACCATCCATTTAATTATCACATTTAATTCCCCACACAAAAATCCATCTCAATTCACCCAAAGGGAGACACAATAATGGGGAAAGGGGATTATTCACACCATGGGTGGCTTAGGATGAGGTAAAATACCACTATCCTTATATTAGAGTGTCACTACATGTCAAATACTTAAAATTATAATTTAATTCAATAATAAATTAATTACTAATGTATTTTACAAAAAATTTATGATGTGACACTACATCAACAATTTATACATTAATATAATTTTTTGGAAAAGGTATTTTCCACCTACCTAAACTTGGAAGATGAAAAATTTTACTTCCATAGATAATTATTTAGTCCTAGTAATGATAAAACAAATGAATATTTGAATTTCTGAAAAATAAATCATCTCACCCTATACAAAAATAATGTTGGAGATAGAAAGGAAAAAACTGAAAAAATGTTTCTCCAATGCAATGGAATATGACCCCTATTTCATGGTATCATCAAAAAATTCATCACTAGAAAGGGTTCAAGAGCACACCACTTGGTTTATTCAATTGGTATGGCATGAGACACAACATTTCTACAAACTGGGTAGCCGAGTTGAATTTTTCCAATTCTTGGGCTCCAGGCTACAAAAAATCCTCTGACAGACCCATTTCCTCCATAACCTCACTTGGAATAAAAAATAGATCAAACCAATAGTATTAAACTGGATATAAAAGGACATGCATCTCAATAAAAAAGTGGTTTTATAAAATATTCCCACCCCAATGAAATTCACCTCCAATTGGACCTTCCCTAGGTAGTAAAGAATCATTTGAGAAATAAATCACCCAATGAGAACTAATGATAGCCTCTCAATCCTATGTATCATCCTATACTCAACAATGATTCTATATAACCCTTATAAGTGGACAATATCATGCCTGTAGAACCATCAAGCTCCAGTCAACAATATGTATTTGATGATCCTCAAAGGAAACATCTACAATCAACTGAAACTACTTGTACTGAATAATATTCAAAAGGAAAAATAAAATCTATAAACCTATCATATGTGGAAGCTATTGTGCATATCCATGTACCTATAAGGTATCTACAACCGGTAGGGTACTAGCCTAAATCTCTCCAAAATCTACCATTCCCAACATAATAAGGTGATATCTTCCATTGATTTTAAATCTCTATATGCACCAATCTAGGAGAAACCCATAAGAAAACATGGCTCCACATCTAAATATACCGGTAGATAGAAAAGATCACTATATGAATTATTTCAATACTAATCTATAGACATCCACATCATATAAATCTAGAAAAACTATAAAGTCTCATGAAAGGAATGAGGACCCAAAAGCACTACCTCCCTTTCCCCTAACCAACACATGGGTGAATGAAATGACCTAATAATTAGGCCCTTAAAAAGAACCATCTGTATTGTCACATAAATAATGTTATTATTATTGAACATGGCTTGAGGTAAGTGATTACCCCCCAAAAACGTTGAAATCAAGGATGAATACTCATTCCATGTCCTCCAAAACCTATATTGTACACTCTAAAAAACTTTCGGTTTGTGGATGATAATAAATACTCAGTAGTGCCTATGAACTGAGTTCCCTTCAGAACCCATGCCAGAACCATGATGTATATTTGGTAATCTCTTTCTAATATGATATTACATGGAATACCTTGGAAGTGTATGATCTATTAAATGTAGAACCTCCCAAGAGCATATACTAGAAGTGTGTCCAGAATAAGCAGAAAATGGGAGACTATGGGATTCTATCTATGAACACCCATAAAACGTCACTACCCCAATGTGATATAGGAACTACTTTCATGAAATCCATGGTGACATAATCTAATTTCCACATTGTAATAGGTAAGAAATATAAAATTTCAACTAGTTATTGGTGTCGTTCCTTCACCTTCTGATAGGTGTAACATCTTGTAATGAACCCAGCTATCTCTCTGTTCATCCCCATCCACTAGTATTGATGGAAAGAGTCTAAATACATCATGGAAATTCCATGACGCACAGACCATATAGGGTTATGTGACTTCTGCATTAATCCATATCATATTTCTTCTACACCATAAACACTTCTATGGATATGCAAGATCTCATCCTCAGCAACAATATAACCTGGTGTCATGTCCTGACCTTCCATACTCTCTCACATGACGAAGCCATAAGAATATGATAGTAGTATCATCCTAACCCTATCCATAAGAGTTTTAGTTACCTCTAAACATGTTTTCTTAGTCTTATCATGTCTATCCTATACCTTGAAGTGAATGCCAGAAACATTTCCTATAGGCCACCACTCTCTACTAGCCTTCTGAACTACATGTATCAGAGTCCTCCTGCACAGTTAATAGATAACTACATTTCCATTAATAGTGTTATAGAAAATCTTTATGTCGAATGATAGAAGTTATTATACCCACCTTCATTTTTTTAAATTTAATTCACACTATGTAAATATATAAATGAGGTTTTTGTGATCTGTGTAAACCCAAAAACTCTCTATGAGTAAAAAATGTCACTTATAGCATAAGGCGCGAATAATATCTACTAAATCAATATTGTGAATTGTGTAGTTTCTCTCATGTGGTCTCAACTGATGAGACCCATATGCTAACACATTATCCTCCTTCATCAGAACTTCTCCTATACCAATACCTGATACATCACAATACCCTGTATAACCCATACCAAGATCTGGAAAAACTAAGATCAACACTGAAGTTAGTCTTCCACTCATCTCTTGAAGGGATTTTTCATAATTATCTGACAATAAAAATTTCACACCATTTGTACTAAATATAATAACTGGTTTTTCTTAGAGTGATAATTCCACCATGAAATTTTGGTAATTTTCCACTAGCTCCATGAAAATAAATTTTTAAATTACTTTATTAGGATTTTTCAATGAGACTACAATTATTAAAGTATCAAGGTTTACTGATACTATTTTATATTAGATAATATTACCATGAAATTGAATATTATACTTCTAGAAGTGGAAGTTTGTGAGCATAATATATAAGTGATTCTATCCTAGTGTGTCCAATAAGACCTCATTGTGTTTTTCATGGACTTTTTTGAGTGTGTTCATACACCAAGATATCACCATCAAATTCCACAAAAATGAATCTAAATAAGGATGAAAACATGGTTTATCAATTCCATGAAAACAATTGGTGCATTTGTGAGACCGAAAAACAGAACTAGATACTCATATAGACTAAATAATGAATGGAACATTGTAAAAGGTATGTCTTCAGGTCAAACATGTACATGATGAAATACCAATATCAGACCATCCTTTAAGAATGAACAATATCCACAAATATAGTCAAATAGATCATTTATCAATAGAATGGGATAATGGTACTTAAACTTCATCTGCTTAAACATTTTGTATTCCAGACACATGTAAACATTCCATCTAAAATATTGGAAAAAGGGATTGGTGAACCCCATAGAGATGTAATAAGTCATATAATCCACTTTACATAAAATACTATAGCTATCACTTTATCTCCTTCAACTCCAAAGTATCCATGTGGTATGGTGGAATGGATACTAGTGCTGCTCCTGAAAATAGATTGATTGAAAACTATACCTATCTCTCTAAGTAGTTAGTCTTGAAAATTCAATTGGGGAAACGTTACTCAAATGATAAACCACTAGAGGAAAGTTCAAGATATTCATTCCATGGACATAAAGATATAATTTATCAATCAAGGCTATCATCTATCCTGACCCTTGATTCTTAGGTCTATCCTAGCTGTCTTGGACATCCCTTTCAACCTTTGGAATAAAATCCATTCCCTTTGGTGATGTAAAACTCACCCTCAAGTGATAGAAATAAGTTAAATCATGATAGTGAACCATCCTATCCATCTCGAGAATGATGTAAAACCCATTCATATCAATGATAAAGTGGTCCCACATAAATTGAGATACATCCACATCAAAGGGGTCTTCTTAAACTATTGAAAAATATCTTATTTAATCTTTAAGGGAGTATCTGGTCACATCTATGATTTTTCGAGGTATTTTTCTATTTATTTATCATATACATTTTCCCACTTGTATTTACATTGATTTTATGGAATAAAATGATAAATATTTTGAAAATATCATGGTGTGCATGGTTGGCGCATGATTATCAAACCGTGCACCCTTTCCCAGTTAACAGTGTAGACAAGTGATGTTTTTGGATAGTGTTCAATCACACAGAAAGTGCATTTTTTCTTATCCATGTAGGATAACTGTGTGACATTCCATTTTTGTGATGGATTTTAATTTTTTGGATTTAGGAAATGTTTTTATTTTTTGATGTTGTGGAAAAATTTTAGAACAATTGTATTGATGGTTTTCATTTTGAATGTTGATTCCTTTAGAAAAATGCCTCCCGTTAGACATCCACTATGAGAAAACCGCCGTTTAGCGGCGGTTTTTTCGCGGCGGTTATTAAAACCGCCGCGAAATGCGTTTCGGGCTGGCATTTCGCGGCGGTTTTAAAAACCGCCGCGAAAAAACAACCGCTAAACGGCAAAAAAAAATTATTTTTTTTAAAATTATTTTTTTATTTTTTTAAAAATTTTATTCAAGGATTAGCGGTGGTTTTTTAAAAAACCGCCGCGAAATAGCGGCGGTTTTGGTAAAACCGCCATGAAATAAAATGAAAAAAAATAAAAAACGTGAGAAACCCCGAAAACACTAAAACGATCATAACTTTTGATCGGGGCGTCCGTTGAAGCGCCACGACCAGTCAAATCGAAGCTCATGAAGAGATATAGAGGCACATATAATCAAAACCGTGAGACGTTCTAAGGTATGGACGATATTAGAGTTATAAAAAAGTTGAAAAAAGTTCTCCAACTTCAAATGGCCATAACTTTCGCTCCGGGTGTCCGTTTGGGCTCTACCACATATCAAATCGAAGCCAGCGAAGAGAGCTACGCACTGGTTCAACAAAAGCATGCTTCTGTCGGGGTTTTCGACCCCAAAAACCCCTCCGAAGGCCTCCAAAACCCTGTTTCCGTCACCGGTGTCCCGTCAAACTTGTCTTCAAACGGACCTAACTTTCGATCCGCGTGTCAATTCGGCCTCCTCCACCTGCCAGATCATAGCTCGTTCCATGAGCTTCAGTTTGACTGGTTGTGGCACCCACATGCACTCATAGATCATATGTTATGGCCTTTTTAGTGGGTATCGGGTTTGTTATGTTTTTCAATGCCTCATTTCTAGCACCCGTTCCCCGTCAGCTTTTTTTTAAATGGTCGTAACTTCCGATCCGCCTGTCCATTCGGACTCTTTCACCTTTCAGGTTGAAGATCGTTTCGGGATCTTTGATTTGACAGGTCGCAGATCTAAAACGGACTCTCGGATCTTAAGTTATCTCCGTTAATGTGAGTCCAATGTTTTTGTCTCTTTATGACCGTTTTGACGAGTTTTAACGGTAGCTCCATTTATTACTGTTTATTTGGGTTTCCTTGACTTATTATCTTTATCAATGGTTTTTTGTGGGTTATTATGATGATTATGTTGAATTATTAAGGAGTTTTCCAGAGTTGTCACGAGTTTTCATGCGTTCTCATTCTTTCTAATACCTCGTTCTTCATATGCTTCTCCATCCTTTTTCATGCATTTTCATGATTTTTCATCCCTTATCACGTCTTTTCATACTTTTTCATGTGGTTCCTTTATTATTTATTATTTATTATTTATAATATACTTTAATTTATTTATTATATATTATTTGTAACTGGTTATTTATTATTTATTTTTTATTTTTTATTTTTTATTTTTTATTTTTTATTTTTTATTATTTATTTTTTATATTTATTTATCATTTATATTTATTTATTATTTATTATTTATATTTATTTATTATTTATTATTTATATTTATTTATTATTTATTATTTATATTTATTTATTATTTTTTATTTATATTTATTTATTATTTCTTATTTATTATTTCTTATTTATTATTTATTATTTATTATTTATTATTTATTATTTATTATTTATATTTATTTATTATTTAAATTTATTTATTATTTCTTATTTATTATTTCTATTTATTTATTATTTATTTATTATTTATTATTTATTATTTATTATTTATTATTTGTTAATTATTATTTGTTATTTATTATTTGTTATTTATTATTTATTATTTATTATTTCTTATTTCTTATTTAGTATTTATTATTTATTATTTATTATTTATTATTTATTATTTATTATTTATTATTTATTATTTATATTTATTTATTATTTAAATTTATTTATTATTTCTTATTTATTATTTCTATTTATTTATTATTTATTTATTATTTATTATTTATTATTTATTATTTGTTATTTATTATTTGTTATTTATTATTTGTTATTTATTATTTGTTATTTATTATTTATTATTTATTATTTATTATTTATTATTTATTATTTCTTATTTATTATTTATTATTTATTATTTATTATTTACTATTTATTATTTATTATTTATTATTTAGTATTTATCTTTATTTATTATTTATGATTTATGATTTATTAATTTTTATTTATTATTTATATTTATTTATTATTTATTCTTTATTATTTATTATTTATTGTTTATTGTTTAAATTTATTTATTATTTATTATTTATTATTTATTATTTATTATTTATTATTTATTATTTATTATTTATTATTTATTATTTATTATTTATTATTTATTATTTATTATTTATTATTTATTATTTAGTATTTATTGTTTATTGTTTATTATTTATTATTTATCTTTATTTATTATTTATTATTTATTATTTATTAATTTTTATTTATTATTTATATTTATTTATTATTTATTATTTATATTTATTTATTATTTATTATTTATTATTTATTATTTATTATTTATTGTTTAAATTTATTTATTATTTATTATTTATTACTTATTATTTATTGTTTATATTTATTTATTATTTATTATTTATTATTTATTATTTATTATTTATTATTTATTATTTATTATTTACTATTTATTATTTATTATTTATTGTTTATTATTTACTATTTATTATTTATTATTTATTATTTATTATTTATCTTTATTTATTATTTATTATTTATTATTTATTAATTTTTATTTATTATTTATATTTATTTATTATTTATTATTTATATTTATTTATTCTTTATTATTTATTATTTATTATTTATTATTTATTGTTTAAATTTATTTATTATTTATTGTTTATTATTTATTATTTATTTATTTATTATTTATATTTATTTATTATTTATTATTTATTATTTATTATTTATTATTTATTGTTTAATTTTATTTATTATTTATTATTTATTATTTATTATTTATTATTTATTACTTATTATTTATTATTTATTATTTACTATTTATTATTTATTATTTATTATTTACTATTTACTATTTATTATTTATTATTTATTATTTATCTTTATTTATTATTTATTATTTATTATTTATTAATTATTAATTATTATTTATATTTATTTATTATTTATATTTATTTATTATTTATTATTTATTATTTATTATTTATTATTTATTATTATCGAGTTTATATCTATTATTTATGTATTATTTGTTTTTTCAATTAATATATATAAGTATATTAATTTCTGTTTATTAACCACATGGCGAGCTTGCTGGAGTGGTAAAGTCTTTGGAAAATATGCAAGAGGTTAGGGGTTCAAATCTCACCAGACGCAGGATTTATTTATATTGCATGGGCATGGGAGATGCATGCATGCATGCATGGATAAATAAGTAAATAAATAAATAAATAAATAAATAAATAAATAAGTAAATAAAATAAATAAATAAAATAAATAAAATAAATAAATAAATACGAAATAAATAAATAAATAAATAAATAAATAAATACAAAATAAATAAATAAATAAATAAATAAATACGAAATAAAGAAAGAAAGAAATAAATAAATAAAATAAATAAAATAAATAAAATAAATAAAATAAATAAAATAAATAAAATAAATAAAATAAATAAAATAAATAAAATAAATAAAATAAATAAAATAAATAAATACGAAATAAAATAAATAAATAAATAAATAAAAAAAAAAATTAAAAAAAAAATTAAAAAAAAATTAAAAAAAAATTAAAAAAAAACCCCCACTGAATCATTTAGCGGCGGTTTAAACCGCCGCTAAAAAACCGCCGCGAAACGTTCCGACAGTTTTGAAAACCGCCGCGAATAGTTTCCCGACGCATGACTTAGCGGCGGTTTTTGAAAACCGCCGCCAATCGATTTAGCGGCGGTTTAAACCGCCGCGAAACGAAAAAAAAAACCGCCGCTAAATGCCTTCTTTGCCGTAGTGATCAGCTATAGTAGAGGGAAGAGGTTAGAGAAATTTATCCCTCACTAATTTATGATAGTCTAGTGAAAGCTTTGGTCTGAGATGTTCAATATTTGGGATAATAGTGGGTCCTAGTCCTACTCCAGTAATAGATGCTGAACAGGCTATGGAGCTTCTTAAGAACAAACCTCATTCTTTATTAGGCAGTACAAAACCTCAGGAAACTGAGGAATGTCTTTATAATATTGAGACAGTGTTTTAATTCTTCATAACAGTTGATGAATTTAAGGTAAAATGCACATCATTCTTTCTTGAAGGTCCCATTAGGAGGTGGTGGGACATAGTTGTTCAGACTAGAAAGCTCGATCAGATGAACTAGAAAGACTTTAGGGATGTTTTAAATGACTATTACTATAAAACGGTATTGGAATACCACAAATCCTAGGAATTTATGAATATTGTTTAGGGGACCAGTCCATGTTGGACTACACCAACTGCATTGCTGATCTAGTTTGGTAAGCACCTGAAATTGTTTCTAACGAGCTTATGAAGGATCAGAGGTTTGAAAGGGGGTTGCAGAAAGATATCTATTCTCAGGTATTATTTATTAATATTAAGAACTATATCAAATTCCTTGGTAATTATAATATAGTGTATATTGACCATAAAGTCTGGTCTATTTCCTTTGATTAAATGTTGGTGATGTGTAGTGGTAGTTCATCTGAAATGAAGAGGAATCAGGATGAGCAGTGAATGAAGGGTGGTGGTACATTTGGGAATCCTTCTAAAATGTCTTCTTCAGTTGTTTCAGATGCTGTGTAAGTTGTGTTCCAATAGTGTGGGATGTCGGGGAATGTGTAGTGGGTGTGTTGAGCCCTAACCAGATTATTCCATCAGTATAGGCATATTGAGAACTTTCAGCAGATCTTCATAGACACTCGTTCCAATCAAAGTTGAAAAAGATCTGTAGCCTCTAGAGGGATTTTAGTCAAGTCAGAGCCAAATAGAATAGTGGGATCCTAGTTCAGTGGGTAAAACCTAATCCTCTCTTAGTCAGATTTAGTTCATAACAGTGTTGTATGTCAGTGATCTTTCTCAGACTCAAGTAGAGACCAAGAATCTTCAGGCAGTAGATCATACACCGGCTGTGTGGGATACATGACCTTCGATAGTTTAAGATACCATTTTTATTTCATCATCTATAAATACTATTTTTTTGATACTTTAGTTTCTTCTTCATTTATATCTCAATGTCTTGTAAACACGCATATTGTTCCAACTGAGCTCATGTCTTTTGCAATGGAGTTGGTAACGCCTCTTGATAAGAAGTGGGATAAGGGTCTCAAGATTATATCTTGTGCACTCAATGTGTTAGGGGTCAGGATGGAATAGTGTTTCCTAGTATTGGATGTGGAAATCTTTTAATTAATACTTGATCTAGATTAGATGGTGTTATTTTGGGCGCATATCGATTGCTATAGGAAGAGGGAAGATTTAGTGGAATATGTTGCATGCAACTATGTTTTTCAAGGAGAATGTGATCCTTGGTTTGGTCATGTTGGGACTCCAATCCTAAAATTAGTTAATATTGTTTTCAATTATCTTCACTCACATTATAAGATTATGGGGGCTCACCCAAGGGTAGATTACATATAGCGGTGGAGGAATTTCGATAAATTCTTCAAGAGGATTTCTTGGGTCTACCTACAGAGCAGGATGTAGAGTTCTATATTTTTCTGGAACCAGGAACACAACCGATATTTATTCTATCATATCATATAGCCCCCACCAAATTGATGGAATTAAGGGTACCAATGGATTATTTTTAATTCAAAGGATTCATTTTCCCAATCATCTATCCTTAGGCTGCCCCTATATTGTTTATGAAGAAGGCTAATGGATACCTCCGGTTATGAATTGGTTACTAGATATTGAAAAATGTAACCATATAAAAAGTATTTTTCCCCTATATTGATTACCACATTGATAAAATTAAATGGGAAAGGCATTTTTTAGAAATTGAGTTTCATTCTAGTTATCACCATGTTAGTGTGAGAGAGGTGGACATCCCAAAAACAACATTTCGAATAATATATGTCCATTTTTAGTATATGGTCATGCATGGTACTTATGAACAGGTTGTTCCACTAGTATCTTGATTCTTTTGTCTTGGTATTCGTGGATGAAATCCTAGTTTATTCTAGATCTGAGGAGGAGTGTTAAAATCAATTGAATAATGTTTTGGGAAATCTTCCAGATCATTACCTCTATGAAATGTTTTCAAAATGTACCTTCTAGATTAAATAGGAGAACATTATGGACAATTTGATCTCAAAACAAGGGGTTTTAGTGGACACTAAGAAGACAAGTGCAGTGATGTCATGGGATAAGATGAAAAATGTCTTTGAGATAATAATAATTCTAGGCCTGGATGGATGCAACATGCATTTTTTCGGTACATATCTTAGCTTTCTTCACCCATGTTGATGACCACCAAGAAAGGGGTGTTATTTGATTGGATCCCAGAATATGAGGCGTCCTTCTAGGATCTAAAGAGGTGGTCAAATTCTTCTCATGTATTGAACTTTTCAGAATCTGGAAAGGGTTGTGTGGATTATTGTAATTCCTCTGGTATGGGTCTCAAGTGTGTTCATATGAAGGATGATCATGTGGTGGCATATGGTTATCACTAACTTTGATGAAATTGAAAGAATTACCCAAACCATGAAAAAGGGTCTGTAGCAATGATGCATGCCCTAAAGACTTTGGGTCATTATATTTTTCGGGAGAAATTTGTGGTTTATTATGATCATAAGATATCAAGATACATTTTCTCTCAAAAGGATTAATATTTGAGGAAAAACCATTCGGTTGAGTATCTATAGGGGTTTGATTTTAATATCATCTATTCTCCAGGAAATGAAAATGTTATATAAGATGCTTTGAGATGAAAAGTGTTAATGTAGGCATTGAAGGAGTCTAGTGTTGAGTGAGTGTTCATGGGTTTTTTCTCAGCTGTATATAGAGACCAAAGAGCACAGTGGAGGTGCATTCCTGGCTAGTGTTTAGGTGAATAATTCTCTTTTGGAGTTGATTTAGCAAGAGTATCCTGTTGATCAGATGTTCTAGTAGTCTATGTAGTTTCTTCATGCAGGGAGACACCATGTGATTGGATGTTATCTCTAGAGGGGATCTTGTTATTTATGGGACACTTTGTGGTGACATTATCTATGAGGAAGGTTATAATGAAGGATTTACATCAGTCTCAGTGGGATATCAATACTTGAACCACTAAGATGTATTAAGATGTGAATTTGTGGTATTATATCCTGGTATGAGGCAAGATGTAGCTTACTTCATATCGACATGTTATACATGTCAACAGGTGAAATAAGAGCCTCAAAGGCCCTACTGTTTTCTTCATATGCTACTCTTTCCAACATAAAAGGGGGATGAGATTGCAATTTATTTTATCATTGGATTACCTCGTACACCCTAGGGGAATAATTACATATGGGTAGTGATCGATCATCTAACCAATTCATCCCATCATTCCTATTAGAGATTCATCTAAGATGGGTGAGATGGCCTAGTTGTATATACAGAATATTTTGAATCCCCATGGCATGTCATCGGAAATAATTTATGATAGGGATTTTTATTTTACCTCATGGTTTTTGGAAGGCCTTCATAAGGAAATGGGGTCACAAGTCAAATTGATAATGATATACCATCCTTAGATAGATGGTCTGATGGAGTGGCGAAAACCGATTTTGGAAGACATTCTCTGAGCACACAAGTTGGATTTTAGCAATTTTTGGGATATCCATTTGTGATTGGAAGAGTTTTCATATAACAATAAAGAATAGTCCAAATTCCCAATGGATCCATTTAGAGAACTTTATGTCCAGCCATGTCAGTCGCCCCTATGCTGGACTGAGGTAGATGAGACTTCATTATTGGGACCAAGATTGGTGAAAGAGATATCTGAGAAGTCCAAGCTAACCAGCTTGTAGTTATTAATATATCTGATTCATCTAAAGTCTTATGATCATAAGAGATACAGAGATCTAAAATATTCTATGGGTAACCAGGTATTCCTGAAAGTGTCACCTCACATGGCTCACCACCATTTAGGAAAGTAATGGAATCTAATAGCAAGGTATGTCAGACCTTTCGAGATTTACATGTGGGATGGAAAGGTGGAATACATATTAGAATGGGTTTCTCATTTTATGTAAATTCATGATTTATTTCATGTTTACCAATTAATTGCGTATAACCCAGACCTGTCTCATGTGTTAAATTGGGAAAAGTTGTAAATAGATCCTGATTTGTCTATGTTTGAATGGCCAATGAAAATTATAGATTCTCAAAAGAAAGTGATTCATGGGAAGTTTATTCCATTGATTAGGGTCCTTTTGCAACATGGAAATGATGAGCATGATACCTGGGATTGGAATTTTTGGGTTCAGAAAGAATATCCATTATTATTCTCTGATCAAGCTTTCTATTGACTTAATGGGGTAAAAAGACTTCATGGTGCGAAGATTTTTCAAAACGGTTATTTTATTTTGGGATATTTTTCTATTCATTTGTGGTATACCTTTTCCCCACAGTTTTCCTTCAAGTTTTTGGAAGAAAATCATAAATTTTGGAAAAAATAACAAGGTGCATATGGTTGGTGCACAATTTTCAAAACCATGTGCTCTTTCCCAAGTAATTGTGCAGCTAAGTGATGTTTTTGGATTCCAGATTATCTCATGGTAAGCACATGGTTTGTAAATGGTGTGGAATAACCATGAAACATGTCAAATTTTAGTAATAAGCGGAGAATGGTATGTAGATGATTTTCCAAACTGTAAGGGAAAACCATGTAGCCTGTCCATGTCATTAAAAATTTTATTTTTGGGTTTTCTATCTCCCCAATTTGGAACCGTATTCCCCAATATTTTTTATGACATCCCTGGTCTTTATTTCACACTTAAAGGTGATTTATTACCTAAACTTCACTTGATACACCATATAATATTGAGAGGTATAGTGTATTTGGGGATTAGGACCATTACATAACAACTTAAAACAATAAATACAACATCTTTATTGAAAACTTCCTTTACATGAACCCTACAGTCCTTCATACTTAGCATTGCATAGGATTACCTGAGGAAATGCATAAGAAAAGGGTAAGATATAAAATCTAGTAAGGGAATAAAAATTGAATGACATTAGGAATATAGTACATGTTAGACAATAGACATATCATTGGAGTACAAGAGAAACATAAATGCATGATGAAGCATGGTAATCATAACATGGAGATTTGGAAACAACATTTAACAAGCTTTTAGCATGAGCCAAGGATAATTGCACATGGAGTATGATTAAAACATAATTAAACTTTAATTATCATGATTAAACCATCATTGCACTTGACGTATCGTAATACTAATCTTTACCCAATGCCTTGGAGTGTTATCAGGGTGCACCCTTCTTAATCATTTCATTTCTTGCATAAGTATACCAAATGGATCAGAAAACATGGAGTCCTTAAGAATCCTCATTTATTACATGATAAAGGAGTGTTCAATTCATAAATGAAACTATTTAAACAATAATTAAATGTGAATAATGGTGAATACCCTTGATAGATAAATGGGCATGGTATTCACTATACAATGACTTTGGCTTGGAAAATCGCGGTGCAATTTCGGATGCATAACGTCATGACATAAGAACTCATAAAAATGGTTGATGAGAGAGAAAGGGGTGTCTCATCATATTTACATGAAATGGATAGAAAGTGGGTCATATAGATACATGTCTTAATAGTTTTAATTAAATTTATATTCATGATAAAAAATAATTACTTGAATGTAAATGACGAGAGAGAGATCGCTCACAGAATTTCAGCATGGTAACAGGTGTACATGGGAGGCATTAATGAGAGAGAAAGGGGTCTCCCGTAATCCAAAAATAAATAGGGTTGTATGGGGGAGGTTTGAAATCATACCCCAACATTTGTAATTGAAAAAAATGGCATAACAATTTAAAGAAAAATGGACAAAAATGAGAAAGGTAGAAATCCATTAATTGGAAGTGTGATCACAAAGGCTTGGGAGAGGATTGATAGAGGATTATTGGGAGATTGGGAAACCTTGGGATGATTATAGAGAGAAAAGGGTAGATGGTGGAAGAACTGAAAAGGCATTAAATGAAGATGAAGTGGGAGCTTGGATGGGTTTATATAGAAAATGAGAGGGAATTCTTTATTATTTGCTTTTGGGTCACCACACCTTAAACTAATCAATACCAAAAACCATCACATGGGTTTTGCACATGGTTTTTGAAAAATGGGAGTAGAAAACAATATTTTATAAGTCAAATAGCATAAATTATTAATATAATAGGTTTTATTATGTGTAGGTGAGTCACAATCTCTAAGAAATTCATTTAAAAAGTAAAGATGTTTGATAACTCTTGGAGGGTCCACTAAAGTTTTGTAAAATAAAACTAACAAACCTAAAATCAGATTATATTAATTCTAAAACATATATTGGCCATAAATATCATTTATATTATTTTATTATGTCACCATTGGGTCATGATGATGTCATAAAACACATAATATATTTAAATGGTATTTAATTTTTACCCAAAAATTCGACTGTCTCAAAAAATTATGAAAAAATCACTTTTGGATAATTTTGACAACCTGATTCCAAAAATAAAATTAATTTTCTCTAATTTTTTTTTCTAAATACGATAATTATTACTTTTAAAATAAAAATCCCCATTTATCGAAAATTCATAGGTTTTGACAAAAAAGATTTCAAACATTAATAAAAATTACCATTGCATTCATAAAATTATACGATCATCTATATTTAATAAAAATTAATTTAATAATAATAATAATCTTTTATTAAAATATTATTTAATTCAAAAATCCATTAATTCATCAAAATATATTTTTTGGTTGAATATTAACTAAAAAACTATTTACAAAGTAACAATAATAAAATGAATGTATATTTATTATTAAATAAAAAATAATGAACCTAATCATAGTTCTATGGTCTTGTTATATAAACCCTTATAACACTCGCATAAGACAAAAGAGTAAGGTGTGTGATGGTAACATACTCTTGGGGTGGCTCAGATAACATCACTCGGGTGGTAATCTCTATTAACTTCTAGTTCTCCAGTAGTCAGTTCCGCTCAAGATTAACGTGTTGAAGCTCTGATTGGGATTGGTCAAGAGAAAAGACAAATTATGACACCTCCTTTCCGAGATCTGATAAATGGGCTTCCTATGGGGAAAGTCTATTGGAAGAGGTCATCACTTCCTTTGTCTATGTAAATTGGATTTGTTAAAGCCCTATATTTATACTAATCATTTTATCACTATTCAACGACTATATTACCAATGGTCAAAATTCATAATGGTATTTTAAAATCCAGAAACAAAAAAAAATGATTTTCGCATTTTATATAACCATAATAATAAATTTAATTAATTCAACAGGAATTTCCATTAATGGATGTTTGGGTCGTTACAATCGTTCCCTATTATAAAATTTTACCCTCTAAATTTTCATTTCCCGCACTGAAACAGACATGGGTAACTCTGCTTCATCATTTCCACCGATTCCCATGTCGCATCTTTAAACTTGTGGTTTCTCAACAACATGTTTACGAGTGGAATTGTCTTATTTTGTTGAACATTTTCTTTACGATCTAAGATATTCACTGGTTGCTCCTCATAAGAAATATCATCCTCTAATTGTACCACCTCTGAAGAGAGTACGTGTGAAGGGTCTGGTACGTACTTCCTTAAGAGGGATACATTAACTACATCATGCACTTCGGCCATTATAGGCGGATGTTCTAGTTGATAGGGCACAACCCTGACACGATCAAGAATCTCGAAGGGGTTGATGTACCTAGGACTTAACTTACCTTTCTTTACAAACCTCATGACTTTTTTTCATGGGGATATGTGTAGAAATACCATGTCTCCGACTATAAACATAATGTATCATCGAATGTTGTCTACATAACTCTTCTATTGACTCTGGGCTACCTTGATAAGCTGCTGAATGGTTTTTACCTTCTCTACCATTTCTTAGACCATTTCTGGTCATAGTAGCTTATGCTCACCAACTTCATACCAACACGCCGGTGTTCCACACATTTTCCCATAAAGTGCTTCATATGGTTCCATTTTGATTCTTGAGTGGAAACTATTATTGTAGTAGAATTAAACCCATGGAAGATGTTGGTCCCATCCTTCTTTGATGTCCATTGATTATGCTCTCAACATATCCTCAAGTGTTTGGATAGTCCGCTCAGATTGGCCATCAGTTTGAGGATGATAAGCTATACAGATGTTCATCTCAGTACCCAGAGCATGCTGAATACTTATCCAAAACTTATAGGTGAATCTTGGATATCTATCAGATACAATATATAGTGGTAATCTATGCATCCTAACCATGTTTCTGATATATATCTGTTCCATTTGATCCAATGGGAAATCCTCTCGAATTGTAATAAAGTTTTCAGACTTTGTAAGACAATTTACAATAATCGAAATTACATTATTTCCTTTGTATGTCTTTAAAAGTCTGGTGACAAAGTCCACAGTGATGTTCTCCCATTTCCGTGCTGGTATGGGTAATGGTTGCATCATCCCCTTAGAATTCCGTCTCTCAACCTTCACTTGCAGACACACCAGACACTATGATGTAAATTCAGTGATCTCTTTCTTTATATTATGCCACCAATAATGCTCCCAGATATCTCCATAAATCTTTTTGTTTCTTGGGTGAATAGAGAAATTTTAACTATGTCCATCATACAAAAGTTATTTATTCTTCTTTGAACTTGATAGAACACATATTCTTTTCCCATCTCTCACAATTCCTTCTTCATTAACATTGATCATCAGGGGTTTCCCTCATCTAATTACTTCTACTTTATTTAGAATTCCCACATCATCCTTTTGAATATCCTTTAACCTTTACAAAAGATTCAATTGAGCACTAATTTGTGAAAGGATTGATGATGTTCCCTTCTTTATGATTCTCATGTCCTTCTTCGTCCAATATAAGATGCTTGGATACTTAGGAATTCTCATCAGTGATAGAATCACTGGGTCCTTTATACTTAGAGCATCCACCAACTTGTTCACATTCCCAGGGTGATAATGGATTGATCAGTCATAGTATTTGATCAGCTCTAACCATCTTCATTGGCTAATGTTCAACTCTTTCTGTATGAATATATACTTGAGGCTTTTAGGGTCCATATATATTTTAAACTTATCCCCAAAGAGATAATGGTGCCATATTGTTTAAGGGATGATCTCTATATCCAACTCTAGATCATGTGTGGGATAATTTTTATCATGAAATTTTAATTTCATTGAATCATAGGCAATGACATTCATTTTGCATCAACACACATCCAATTCCCGTCCTCGAAGCATCACAGAATAGCACAAAAAGTTCTCCTCTTGTGGGTAAAGTGAACACAAGCATAGTGATAAGCCTCTTTTTTAACTCCTTGAATCTTTCTTCACATTCATCACTCCAAGAAAACTTTACTCCCTTCTGAGTTAGCTTGGTAAGAGGGTTGAAAAAGTGTGAGAAATTTCTCAAAAATAGTCGATAATATCCAACTAACCCCAAGAAGCTACGGATATCTATTACCAATGTTGGCCTCAGCCATTACTCTATTTCAGTTGTCTTGGAAGGATCCACTGATATCCCATGGATTGTGATGATATATCCCAAGAATGAGACCTCCTTTAACCATAATTCTCACTTGTAGTACTTTGCATAGATCTTCTCCTTCTAAAAGGTCTCTAGTATAGTTCTTAGATACTCCTCATAATTCTCCTTGGTTTTAGAGTATATCAGAATATCATCTATAAAGAATACCAAAAATTTATTGAGGCAATCCAAAAATACTCTATTTATCCAGTCCATGAAGATTATTGGAGCATTTCTGCGTCTAAAAGGCATTACTATGAATTCATAGTGCCCATATATTTTACGAAAAGTAGTCATGGGGATATCTTACTTCTTCACCATTACATGATAATGTCCCTACTGCAAATCCACATTGGAGATGTATTGTCTCCCACACAACTAATCAAACAAGTCATCAATTCATGGGAGATGATACTTTTTATTTATCATGATTTTGTTAAGATCATGATAATCTATGCAAAGGCACATTGAACCATATTTCTTCTTGAGGAAGAGGACTAGTGCACCCCATGGTGAATCACCTAGGTGTATAAACCCTTTATCCGTATTATCCTATAGTTGTTTATTTATCTCCTCAAGCTCCACAAAATCTATTCGATATGGAGTCTTGGATATTGGAAACAACCCAGGTATATGATCAATTGATAATCCCGCATCTATTCTAGGAGAAAGACCAAGCAATTCCTTAGGAAACACTTCAGCTAATTCCCTCACAATAGGCATGATATCAAGGATGGTTTATTCCTTGGAATAAATCATCTAATCCATATTTTCATGCTCATAGGGTAGTAATTTACATGCTTGAGATGATATATCTTAAAGAAGATTTATCTTCCTCCTTGCACTCGTATAGAATTGGGGGTCAATTCTCTATATGAAGAGTGATTTTCCTATCATGGAAATTTATGTTGGATCTATATAAATAAATCCAATCCATTCCGATAATTGCATCAAATTACACCATAGAGAGAATTATGAGGTTTTCGAGGAAGTTCACTCCACAATTTATGATAGGGTAGGAGTTATATTCATGGGATGCAATGATTTCACCATTTACTATACTCACTGACATTTGTACTTCCATGATTTGTGGTGGTGTTGGGATTATTGTACTAATGTTTAGGGATATAAAATAATGTGTAGAACGAGAATCAAAAATTATGTTGACTATTATTGAATGAATAACTAGAGTACATGTCACCACTTCGTTGTCGAGGTTCACTTTGGTTGTAGGGATGGTAAAACCTCACCCTTGCTTCTGTGGAGGTTGTTGGTTGCCTCAAAAAACCCTTGACTTAGGGAACTGATTTGAAAATTGCCCCAGTTCTTTGCAGTTGAAGCAATGAACAACACGTTGAGGGTCGAGGGTATCATTACTCTCTTCAGTCACAGCCATGGGTTTTTCATGCCGACAGTTAATAGCTAGGTGCCCTTCTCTTCCACACCTAATGCATTTCCTTGACCCCTTTAGGAAATTTCAATGGTGCTTCTTTATGAACCTTTAGAAAGTGGGGTATTGGATCTTCTTAGAACTGTTGGATTTATCCATCAGACTGCCAACATTGAAGTCCATCTTACGCTTCTTATCCCCATGATACCCCTGAGATCCCCCGATCTCTATTTCGACTTTGAGGGAACATCAGACAGTTTCCTCAGAGCTGTCAAAATCATGGATCACTAGTACATTCCGTAGGCTAGGCTTCAGCCCACCAAATAAGCGGTCAGCCGTGCATTCGGGGGTAATGACAAAGACGAAGGCATATCATGAAATCCTTGTGAAGTTTTCCTCACATGATATGATAGATTCTTCATCTTTCTTCTTGAGGGAAAGGAAGTCCCATTCAATCTTAAGTTAGAGGGTGTGTAGAAAATATTTATCCGAAAACATATTCAAAAAATCCTTCCATTCCAACACCTCGATCTTCTCCTCGGGCGTTGTTTTTTTCTTCAAAATCCACCATTGATCAGCTTCACCATCCATATGATAAAAATCCATGAGAACCTTCTCTTTTTCAGAACATTGAATGATAGAGAAGATCTTTTCAATGGAGTTGATCCATAGTCTGACGATTGAGGGATGAGATGATCCATTAAAAGTATGAGGCCTTTATCTCATGAAGCTCTCGATGGTGACTTGTTCTTTCTTAGTGGGGGTGAACGTTCCTCTTGACCCATGTTTCTATTCAATCTATAGTTTACTGAGAGAGAAGTATGCCAATTTTCACGATTCCAACTCACATCAGAATGGGCATCTCATTAGCACAATCATCACATTGATCTTTACATCAGTTGTTAGCCCGAGTCTTCCTATTACCAGCCATTGGCTGGAGTAAAAATAAAGTTAAGGTTAACACATAATGGGTAATCCAAGGAAAAAACTAAAGACTTATAAATGTCTTTTATTTCCTTAACTGATGAATCCATAGTCTTCAATTTATGCTATTCATGATCTACTATCTAATATATATTCTTAGGGGAATTTTTTTAATTCCCTTAATAAGGGTTCATAGTAAGCTTTTGAATTTACCAAATCATTTCCCATGGGAGTGTCATATCCAAGAGTGTAGCAGGGGCTGTTTTCGTGTACCAGGACACCCCGAGTCAAGCCTGAAACTCCTTGTCGGGGTTTTCACCCCCAGGTACATCTGTGCTAGAGCTGCCTCTACCAGCTCGTATCTAGACAGGGATGTATTTGTTTGATAAAACACATACTAAATACTCAACAAAAAAGGGATGTTTTTATTATAATTTGTCTTATCTTTAAGGCTTTACTTGGGTTCTTTAATCATAATCCTAAAAATAACTAAACATATCCTCAGACACTAACTATGACCACCCTGATCTTTATTTCACACTTAAACATGATTTATTAAATAAACTTCACTTGATACAACATAGAAGACCAAGAGGTCTAGTGTCATTGGGGAATATGACCATTACATACCAACTTAAAACATGAAATACAACATCTTTATTGAAAACTTACTTTACATGACCCCTACATTCCCTCATACTTAGGATTGTATAGGATAACATGAGGACATGAATATGAAAAGGGCGAGCTATAAAGCCCAGTAAGGGAATAAACATTGAATAATTAGAGGAATACATCACATTTTTGAAAATAGGAATATCAATAGAGAACAAGAGAAACATAAAGGCATGATAAAGCATGATAATCATAACATGGAGACGTGGAAACAACATTTAACATGATTTTAGCACGAGCCAAGGATCATTGCACATGGAGCATGGGTAAACCATCATTGCACTTGAATTAGCATGATTAAACATCATTTCACTTGACTTATCATGATAGTAATCTTTACCCAATGCATTGGAGCACTATTAGGGAGCACCCTTCTTAATCATTTCATTTCATGCATAAGTGTTCCACATGGATCATAAAATATAGATTCATTAAACATCATAATTTATTCCATGATAAAAGAGTGTGGAATTAATATATCAAACTATTTAAAAAATAAGTAAATGTGAATAAAGGTGAATACCCTTGATAGAGAAATGGGCATGGTATTCACTACACAGTGACTTTGGCTTGGAAAATCGCGGTGCAATTTCGGCAGCATAACGACGTGACATAAGAACTCATAGAAATGGTTGATGAGAGAGAAAGGGTTTTCCATCATATTTAAAGTAAATAGATAGAAATGGGGTCATATAGATACATTTCCCAATAGTTTTAATGGAATTTAGATTAAAAAATAATAATTACTTGAATGTAAATGAGGAGAGAGAGATCCCTCACAGAATTTCGGCATGGTAAAGGGTGTACATGGGAGGCATTAATGATAGAGAAAGGGGTATCCCATCTACCAAAATTAAAGAGGGAAGTATGGGGGAGGTGATAAATCATACCCAGCATTTTTAATTGAAAACAAAAGGGCATAACAACTCAAATAAAATTGGACAAAAATGAGAAAGGAAGAAATCTCTTACTTCGAAGTGTGATCCCAAAGGCTTGGGAGAGGCTTGAGAGAGGCTTCGTGGGAGCTTGAGGAGCATTTGGAGGATTATAGAGAGATGAGGGAAGAGGTTTGACGAAATCCAAAGGATTTTAGTGAAGAGGAAGTGGGAGCTTGGGTGAGATTATATAGGAAAGGAGAGGGAATTATTTATTATTTAGGTTTGGGTCACCACACATTAAACTAATCAATAACAAAAACCAGCCCATGGGTTTTTCCCATATTTTTTACCAAAGGGGAGTGGAAAAAAATATTTTATAAGGAAAATTGTATAATTTCTTAAAATAATAGGGTTGCTCATGTGGAGGTGAGTCACACTCTCAAAGAAATTCATTTAAAAAGTGAAAAATGCTTTATAACTATTGGAGGGTCCACTAAAGTTTTGTAAAATAAAACAAAAAAACCTGAAATCACATTATTTTAATTGAAAAACATATATTTTCCGAACATATCATTTATATTATTTTATTACATAACTATTGGGTCATTATGATATCATAAAACACATTATATATTTAAATGGTATTTAATTTTTACCCAAAAATTCTACTATCTCATAAAATTAAGAAAAATTCACCATTGGATTATTTCGACGTCCAGATTAAAAAAATAATATTCATTTTATCAAAATAATTTTCTAAATATGTTATGTTTTACTTTTAAAATTAAAACCGCAATTTATCTCAAATTTATGGGTTTTGAAAAAAACTGCTTTCAAACTTTAATAAAAATTACAATTGCATTCATAAAATTAAAAGATCATTTATATTTAATAAAAAGTAATTAAATAATAATACTAATATTTTTTTAAAATATTACTTAATTCAAAAATCCATTAATTCATCAAAATATATTTTTTGGTTGAATATTAAACTTATAAAACTATTTATAATACAACAATAATAAAGTGAATGTATATTTATTATTATATACAAAATAATTCACATAATCATAGTTCTAAGGTTGTGATTCATAACCCCTTATAAAAGCCGCATAAGACCAAAGAGTAAGGTGTGCGATGGTAACGGACTCTTGGGGTGTCTTAGATAACATCCCTTAGGTGGTAATCTCTATTAACTTCTACTTATCATATGGTTGGTTTTGTTCAAGATTTACATGTTCAAGCTAAACATGGGCTTGGTCAAGAGAGAAGTCCAATGACGCCATCTCCTTTCCGAGCTCCACCAAATGGGATTCATATGGGGGAAATCAACTAGATGAGTCCATCACATCGTTTTTCTGAATAAATTGGATTTGTTAAAGCCCTATATTTATACTAATCACGCAATCATTGTTCAATGGCTATATTAGAAAAGATCACAATTCATAATGGTATTTTAAAGTCCAAAAACATAAAACCAATGATGTTCACATTTTATATATCCATAATAAGACATTTAATTATATTAAGAGGACTTTCCATTAATTAATGTTTGGGTCATTACAATTTTACCGCTTCAAAAATATTCACCATAAGAACCTCAAAAAATCCCTCCTTCTCCTTTGAATCTTCAATTTGTTGGTATATTTTGTGTGGTTTCTCCTTAATTATTCATGTATGTCCCCTTCTATTTTGGTTTATTCCTCATTTCTATGTTCTTAGTGAAATTACATTTTCATTTCACTTCTCCTGTATATGGGGATGTCATTTTTAGGGTTATATCATAATTTTTTAGGTTTAATCTTCATTTTCTAGGTTAGATACTTTTCGTTTAGGGTGATATTGTTGTGTAGTTGAAGTTTTTCACCTGATTCCAGAAGTTTAATTATTTCATAAATGTGGTTCCATGTTTCAACATTTTTTTATGAATATAAAATGATTTCCTATTCATTTAATAGTGTTATATGATTTATGTGTGTTGTGTGAATGTGTTTTTTGATTGTTTTTATGTGAGTTTAGCTCAAAAGAAGTTTTTCTAAAGGAAATTGGGAGTTTTTCATGTGTGAACCATTTTTGTGGATTTATAATGTGAATTATAAATTGTTTAATATGTATAATAAATTTTGACAGTGGTGAGAATCATGTTTTAAAATAGTTTGGGAGTGCTTGGGGATTTAAAAGTGGGTTTAGTTATAAAAATAGAGATGTATTAAGCATGGTTGATTTTTTTTGGAATATGTTTATGTGAATGTACTAGTGTGTAACATGTTGAATATAAATTGAGAACAAAGGGATCCTAGTTAACTAGTTGGACATACTAGGACTAGTATTCTATTGATTCAGAAGAGAAAAGGCCTTGTTTCATTAAGCTGGGTGTACATGTACAAGACTAACGGAAATATAATGATTGGAAAACACAAGAATTTTGGATAGATTCTTTTATAGTGGATCGTGCATGAGGAAGATGATTTGTGTGGTTGAAATACCAAGTTTCAAAGAGATATGATGATCCTAGATACCCCAAAAAATAGTACTTATAGGGATTTACTGTGACCTAGTTCCATATGGTGATATTGTGCCTACCATCAGTATACGACGAACCTTGTTGGTTATTTCAAAATAATGTAAGTTTTCTGTTAAAATGTTTTCCATAAAAATGTGACCAGTATTTATTTTATAAAAACATACATGATTATTTATCTTATTATTTTTATAGTATGGAATCTTTTTTTGGCTGGAATCCTACTTGGATTTGGATCACACAGTAGTTACACCTTT
Source organism: Viscum album (assembly GCA_963277665.1). Lineage (NCBI taxonomy): Eukaryota > Viridiplantae > Streptophyta > Magnoliopsida > Santalales > Viscaceae > Viscum > Viscum album. Next base: position 4,280,930 of record OY728140.1, read on the forward strand.
GGGTGTAAGTAGACTTGGTTATGTTTGATACAGATAAACGAAAGATGAACAATTATGGTTTTTTAGGATTATAGTGGTCTCCATTTGTGGGTGTTGTGGTCATGGCTTGAGGACTATGCTCCTGTTTTCACATAGCAGTTTTTGGGATATTTTCTTATTTTTCTTTTTTTTGTAGAACCATTTTGGATTAGTATGAAAATTTTAAGCATTGAATCTAAAAATTGTTTATTTATTATTTGATTATGTTTATTTAGTTTTGGTTTGATTATTATTGTTGGTATTTTATGTGTATAAAACAGTGTAAAACCATTCCCATGATGTATTGTTGATACCCAGGCACTTGTTTTCAACCCACGGGGATCGGGAACACCCTAGGGCCTTACCACTGGCCAGGTAGGAAACTAGGTTGGATAGAATCCCCACATAGTTGGTGACGCCTCTGGTGTCATGGAACCACTATAAAAATGATCATCAAGACCAAGGCTCTCCATAATAGGTACATATATGAGTGAATGGGATGCAATTATATCAAAAAGACTTGATACAAAAATTATTGCTATCAGAGTAATACCTCCCACAATAGAAGGTTTATCACTCTACTCCTTAGTAATTGGCCATACAATATACATATTTTCTAAACCATGGCCCTAAGATATATCCTGACTACACTGAGTAGGTCCTCTCTGTTGGTGCTAAAAATCATTATCCAGTTTCCTTTTCCACGACCACCACACCATCCTGATCGGTCTAGCTCACCTTAGCTCCTTTTCAGATATAAAAAATGACGTCTTCACCCCATCAAATGGTGTCGGTGTAGAACCACTCTCAGTAGATACTTTAGGAGAAAACTTGAAAACCCACTACATATGGCCCATCCTATTGCAAGTTCGTCACTTAATAGGTTCTATATCACACTTTCTAATCATGTGTCTCTATCTCACAAACAGATTTTATATAAAAAACATCCATTATACCAAGTCTGGCTTGTATTTCACTAAGGAGAAACCTCAAAGAGTCTCTTCATTCCACCTTACACATATTCACTAGGTCGAGAATCCAATCTTCCTTGATTTGTACCCCCCATATTCCCTCAATTTATGTTCAGTCTTCAGGGCATAATAAACTATTTTTGAGACAATAGTAAGTTCAAAAACATTCACCTGTGATTAGATTTTCTCCCTAAGACCATCCTCGAATCACCTTGATTTTGATACCTTGTCACCTAACAGAGTAGGTGAAAAACACTAGATCTCTTTAAAATAGGAATATTAGGGAAAATTTATAAGGTATCGTACTCCAAATTAATAAACCCATGTCTATATCGGTATGTAGTGTCTCAGGATATAAAAAATCCAATATGGATATCTATAAATCCATCTATTCCATATCCTATTTATGATTCATCTAAGAAGTCATGTACCACAATACACCAGTGGAATTTTATAGATTATACATAGAGAGCTACACATTCCTCTTAGAAGGTGTCTCGAGGTGTTAAAAAACCATTGCACGACGTCCAGCCCTAAATCTACATCCTATGGTCCTCTATCCCAACAAATGTGGGCCGATACTGATACTGAAAAACATTTGTCAAATCATACATATATAAGGTAGGTGGAGGTTCACAATAAATGGTCTAGGTAATGAATTGAAATATTTATAATATTTTGGAATCAACACCCATATCTGGTATAATAGGTATCACCACAAGAGGCATGCCTAGAGGATCTTTTGTGGCTAAAGGCCATCCATATCCATCTCATGGTCATCTTAACCCTCTTGGCACATCACTGGGGGCCTTCATGGTCAAATATTTTTAAAATTACATGAACAAACACCATAATAGAGTTGACAACATCACGATCACATATATATAAGTAGGACATGAAAAACCCTTCTTTAACATAAGTGAAACCCCTCTTCCTTCTTCTAAATTAGGGTCTGTGAGACTTGAAATAATACGAAGGAATAATATACTTCCTATGACCTACTAATAAGGTTGGTTTAGGGAAAAGATCTTTGATATAAGTCTAAGGTCCTAATATTCAAAGTTTCAACTAAAATTTAAAAGGAAATCACCATTTAAAATGAAAAGGAAATCCTTATTTAAATATGATAATGTCATATCATATTTCATATTCATTTAAATTATTACAATTTATTCAGTAATTTTCATTAAATGGTTTAACTATATTGATAACCACTTCATATTTTTAAGATCCCATACACTTTATAAATTGAATTTATATTTTACATTTTATCACAAACATTTAATTTTGAAGTCTATGTTTGAAATGTTGTCACAATTTTGTGTATAAAGAAATAATGTCTCCAAAACATGTTTCATGAAATTAACATAGTATGTAAATGTGGCATGGAATAATTCAACACATGTAATTTTTAATGTGCCTATAATGATGAATAATGAAATATTTCTTTGACATATCTGGCCTAGGGAAACATACATAATTAGACGGATCATTAAAAATAAATTTTGTCACACAAATGTGAATTGAAATCTATTATAATATGAAAAATGATAAAAATATTATCCCATTTTATGAAATTTGGATTTTTCCTATATATGGGTTAAATTCTCCATGAAACAACTAATTACCAAATTCTGAAAAATTCAAAATCTCTTATCAAATATTCAAAAATGATTAGACCAAATAAAAGAAACACTTGTGATACCACATTGTGATGTCACATACCTGGTTCACTCAATAGTTATCAAACCTTCATTCCTATATGGCCTTAATCATACCCCCTATTCTAGAGTCTAATGACTAGCAGTGAGGGTCTATAATGGAATAGTTGAGAGTATATACCCATATGGAAAGTGTATATCAAGTAGTAAAATCATTCAATCCATATAGGAATAATATAAATTACTGAACAACTTAATAATAAATATCCAATTTATAAATTACCATGTAATCACATCTATTACTGTCATATGCATTGATGATAGTGGGATACTATAAAAATGAAAAGGAATACATGGAAAGAGACATCATATACAATAAATGTATCTAAAGTAAAAAATAAAGAAAATATACTATCCCCATTTAGCATCATGAGGACAAATCCAATAATAATGATCCCTTACTCTTATGGAATAACTATTTAGGCATCATAAAGTGGTTACTTTTACAGGTCCCTACCTGTATCCCTTAAATCTATCCAGGTACCCAACGATGGACCCAAAAGTGCATGAGATAACACTTTGTATGCCACCACCAATGATGTACATATTGAATCTAGTGTGTGTATATAAGTTTAAGTAGTATATATATATTATAGTTGTATTTTTTAAAATAGTAGATGTGATTTTATCCAATCCATCTACCCTCAATGTGAACATGAAACTAAAATATAATTATATCTACAATTTATAGGAATCATCTAAAAAATGTATTATGTCAGGTAATCATATATCATACCTATATGTTCTGGGATCAAAGGAGTAGTAATGTATAATTCAACCTAAAAATCTAAGAAAAATAGGTAAATAGGATCCAAATACTTGAAATTCCCAAGGCTCCCTATTAAACTAATTAAATGGGATCCGTGGAGTATTAATGTATAATACATCACATAAAGTCATTTCAATTATATGATATAGATAATATGAGTAGAAATTTCCTTCTCATATAAGAATTTCTATTAAATATGAACCAAAGTGTATAAATGTTCCACTCATAAAATAATGTTGATTAAATATGAACCAAGGAGCAAAAATGTCCATGAAATATAAACATGCTATGTGAACAAAATATAAGGTATATACATGTCAAAGAAATCCAAATGTGTTGTGTTAATAGGATTTAATAAGTAGTAATTTCCAAGGAATCCTACTGGATCTTTGGATCTCGGGTGTATAAATTTCCAAGGCATCCTAACATATCATATAAATTAAGTAATTATATCCACGAATTGGTAATGTTCGAGGCATCCAAGTAATATAATTAAATGGGACATAAGGAGTATAAATCTATAGGTAATCATAATCAATTCATTCACCATTGATTAATTCCCTTTATAGTTATATAAAATCTATGTAATTAAATATTCATACCTTTCATCTATAAATGACATGGTTCCATAAGTTTCTCAGGATATTAAATAATCTAGTTCATTGTTAGATTTATTTTCCAAAAAAATATAGAAATATATTCACCCCAATGGTTTCATAATCATGGAGAAAGGAATTAAATCACCCCATGGGTTATTCAGGTATATTTCAGCTATCACTAACATTATATAAGAGTGTCACTATATCTCCTAGACATGAATTTTTAATTTAATTCACAGTTTAACTAATTTAGTAAGCATCCCCCAGAAATTCCAGCATGAAGTATAGTGAAAAGAAGCTATAAAAATACAATAATTTTAAGTAAAATGAATAGAACATCTACATAAACTTTGAAGAGGAATACTCATCAAGTCCCAGCCTCTTATTCAATTTATATTAGAAGAAAATATAAGATTAGATAAAAATCCTAAAAATAGGGCATAAGATCCAACACCAAAAATATCATTTCTGATTTCAAGGAAAACACCAAAAGGTGAAACATTAATAGATTAAAAATCTATACGAATATAAATAGATGAACACAAGTTGAATTGGATGTTGGGTAATGAAAATACACCATATCGTAGATTTAGTCATTATTAAACTCTTTAATGAGAGGAAGAAATATATAAAATAGAAGAAAATTGGAAAAGAGGAGAAGGGTGAGGGATTTAATTTATTAAGGGTAAATGTACATTTTCAAATAAAAAATGAGTCACATGGTTTGGAAGAATGGTTGGAAAAAAGTTTCACAAACCATGTGCACATCTCTTCCCTAAACCCCCTTGCATGGTCAAGGCCCATGGATAGAAAAACAATAAATAGTTTATTAATTTTTTCTCTACAATTAAATGGATAAAACAACTACTTCATATGGCCCCTTTTACATGGTCTAATACACAAAATAGTCCCTATACACTAGGATGGACTATACCACATGGTTTACACAAACTATTCATATCGGGCTACATGGTTTCTACTAAAATTGTGGCCAAGATTTCTTTTCCGATTTTTTGGGATTCGGGTTCTGAAAAAGCCCCAAAAACCCTCATTTTCTCCATATCCTCACTATGTATCCATAAAAGCTTAAAATGAAGGAATTAAACTAGAAATGAAAGGGGTTTTCCTCAAATAAAAGCGAATATGTTTCATTAAGGTAAATTAATTTGGTAAAAAATGAAAATAATGAAAAACATAAATTTTTTTAATTATTCATATTCATTAAATTCATGTAATTAAAATAAAAAATAATTAATTACACATATTATTTTTTTTATGAGAAAATTATTATATCTTTATTATTAGTATTATTATATTCATATTATCCCAACAAAAATTCAAAAATAAAAGTATTTCTTTATCAATTAAATGAATCAGAAATCATTTTTTAAAATTTATCACAACTATATTTTTCCCATTTTAAAATTAAATAAAATATAAAACAAATAAGTAATTACATGGTGGGGATATAACTAATACTTTAAGAGTCAGAATGTTTTTCAAATATAAAATGGGAATACACATTTTTTCCCAAAAATTATAGGAGAAATCTATTTACTTATTTTGAAAATATTATTTATGAATTCAAAACCAAATTCATTGGGATGAAGAAACTAACATCAAATAAATATTTGAATATACATTAATGTAACATTCCAATTCACATGAAAAAAATTTAAAATTAAACTGGGTGCCATAGAATCAATCAAATGAAGGTAAAAAACCAAATATTCATGCCTAAAATTCTATAAAAATAATTGGATAATTTATAAATAAATTAAATCCCTTTAGAAATGGTATCTCAACAACATGAAATATTGAGAAACTATATTTCTCATAAAGTGACACTTTCTAATATAACTCTGTAAAACAAGGCCAACTATCAGACCGATATTATCTCTAAACAAAAACACTATCTACATAACAATCTCACTTATCCCTCCTTAGGAGAACTCTAAATTCAATGATGATGTATAAAACTAAGAAACACAAGATAAAAATACATCTATATACATTAGTATAGATTAAATTTTATCTATTAGTGACTTTATATGACATGAATAAAATAAATTAGAAGATATAAGATTCATGCACACATAATAAAAAATACCATTTATCTAAATCACGCCTCCCCTCTAAGACGCTCAAAAGAAATATCCTCTTTCAAAACCTATGTATTGATATATATATATATATATCACATTTTAGCCATAATCAATAATAATCCTTATAAATAATGAGGGGAAAAATCGAGTTTTTACATCTGTCTTGAAAATCAATTTATAATATCTAAAAAGTGCTATTCTGAATACCGTCAATGGATACCATGTCATTTTACAACACATAAAATTCAACTTAAAATATTCATTTTTAATGAAAAATTCATTATAACCCCCACATGAAATTATTTAAATAATTTCTATATATTCTATTCAGGCAATTCAAAAATCCACAAAACTACCCCCACTCTTTAAAAATAAACATCAAATATTCCAAGACCCAAATGTTTTTAAATTCAAGTATTCATCAATATTTATTTAAAATAATCTATTTATGAATTCCCATAAGATCATGAATAAAATCATCACTTTATAAATTATAAAAAAATTTTAAAATATTTAATACCATGTAAAGAATCCAAAAACAATTTTAAATTCTATTATTCTTACCAAATGTATGTTTTATTAAATAATGTTTTTTAATATAATCCGAAACATTATGATATTTTTGGAAAAGGAAACTCAAAAAATTGTGACCATAATCAAAATAGAACATGGTCACAAGGAGTCACCTTCCCCTATGAACATCCAAATAAGTAATTAAACACATTTTATTAACTCTAAAACAAATAACCCAATTAATGGATGACCATTAGATAAAAAACCAATAATCAATGGGTTTGTTGAACATAAAAGAATTTAAAAGTGAACTAAAATAGTAAAAGGGAGAAGAAATAGAGGAAAACAAGTTAAATAAGGGGTTACCTTTAGAATCTTCTATAAATATATGTTTTAGAGCCAAAAAATTAAAAAGATATATATTAGATATCCCTTGGGAACACCCTATGGTTTTTCTAAGTAAAATATGTGGATATGGGAGGATAAAACCTATAATATTATGGATATATGTTATTTAATTTTCATATTTGGAAAAAAACATGATAATTCGTGTGGTTAAGTTACATAGATAATAAACTATGAAGAAACCACGAAATATACACAGAATCTAAAATGTTCATCATAATGTTTACCAATATGGTTTCACTAACTGTTCCCCAATAAATTAATTCACCCATAATAGAATGATAAGATCCAATCTTATATGGAGTCGTCTGATGGTTTGGAGAACATTTTGATATACATGGAAATATCCTTTTTTAGATCTTATAAACATCCCTTTAATTGATTTCTTTTAAATCCACATGATTTTATTAAAACATAAGATAGAGTTGAAACACCGTGAATAATAATAAAAGTAAAATTATTTCAAAAAAATAAATAAATTATAATGTACTAAAAATATCTATGAAATAATGCTAATAATATACAACTAGTCTCCATTCCAGAATATATTTTATTGATGAATTGTCCTAGAAAATATTATGATCCTTAAATTTATGTGTAGAGGACCCCCATCCTTTCAATACATGTAACCTTTCATTATTTTCTATCCATGTTATCTAGAAAACCTTTTTAATGAACCAATTGTGTAACATAAAAGTAAAAATTTATTTTAGATAGTAAACCAAGGAGAAATATTGTATTTATTATGATTTATAAGGTAACATATTAAAAAATAGTTTTAAAATTATTGATTTGAATGTCATTATTTCCCATGATCAATGATGTAAAAATACTTAAAGAAATTGAAAAACGCAACACATTGATTTCATAACCATTTTAATTACCTGGTTATAAAAAATGTAGTTAATCAAGACATCCTCAATGGGTTTATGGAAATAAATTTATTTATAGAAGGTTAATGGGTTTAAAAATAAAAGGAAACAAACTCAAAGATACAAACCAATTAGGCTAGAAAAATTTAGAAATTATTCCCCACCCAATGCTTTCTGCAAAAAAATCATTGAAATTTTTTTGGGATGACTTATGGTATTGAAATCCCATTACATAGCATTAAACCCAAATGTTGGCCCAATGTCCATGTACATAATTAGCTTAAATATAGGTTTTCATCCCATTCATATGTCATCCTAAATGTTTTATTGTGTCTGTATTAACCTCTATCACTCCTAAACAACATAATAAATTAGGTCATTTCCAAATAATCAAATTCTTGGGATGATAGGATAAACACTAGTCTATTTTATGTGGTATTATTTGGGTGTACCACTCATCCACAACACAAACCAGAAATATAAATTTATTTAGAGTACTAATACCTATAAATTATCCTTTATAATATTCAATCTCTAGTTACATATTATTAAATAAAAATTCCCTTATTGTCAATACAAATTATCATGAATTATAAAAAAAAGTATCGATTTTTTATTTTAGATTAAAATGTAATATTTATTTAACATTGGTATGAACTATTTCTATAATACTAATAGGATGAATAGATTATTTTAATGTCGTGTAAGTAACTAGAAAAAAATAATATTGGACAATATTAACATAAAAATTATCAATCCATAATTTATATCACCCATAACCAAAATCAGTCAAAATTTATTAACATACATATGTATGAAACATAAAAAATCATTCCATAACTAAGTGAAATTTGGGCCTTCCACTTTTTTCCCAATGTGTTTATACCTTAAAAAACTACCACGAAAAATTATCCAAGAAAATATTTAGTATTATAGATATTCTATACTACATCATTAATAAGATCTAATATCCCGTTTCAACTATATTACTGGATACATTTTTAATGTACTAAATGTCTTATAAATCGTGAATTTTTTTTACAAAAATCATGATGATTATCTTGGGATGAATAATAATTGAAAAGTTGAAAGTATTTATGATAGATAACTACATAATTGAGTATGAAAATGAAAAAATATCATAAATTAATATTTAGAATTTTAATTTTAGATGATATATTTATTTTATTGTCATTTAAATAATTTAATTTCACTTAACCACAAAATATATTAACATCCAAAGGCACATCATAGAAATTTTTCAAATAGATATCAATCAATTTCCATTGTAGATAAAATATTATTTTAAAAATAATATTTTTATCTAAAATAATAATCATTAATTTTCTATCCCTTTGATCAAAAAATTTTATATGCACTCAAAATAAAATTTCTATCTCTCATAAAATTGTTCTTTATTGATGAAAATTAACAAATATTCTATAACAAGGTATATAATTTTACTGTTAACCCATACCTTCTTAAAAAATATTTATATTTTCCATATAAAATCATATAAATAATTTCCGCAAAAAATATATTTTTTAGAATTAAAAGGTAAAGTGAAAGGGTATCACCTTATCTAAGACCTCCACCAGACATTAAGAAACTATATTGTTTACCCATCAAAGTAATTGTGAACCAGAATAAATAGAAAAAATTAAAAAAATTATTGATCGACTATATGAATAAAACAAAATAAAATATTAAAGAAAAAAATATTTAATACATCTTAATATTTGTTCTTTATATCTACCTTGGTAAATACATTCCTTCAATTGATCATTCTATTTATGTCCTCTATTATTTAATACATGGTGGAAATTGATTCATGGATATCAAATCCCTAATGAAATCTACAATATTCTAATGATTTTAGTCATGTATGGTTATGATCAATCCATTATATAATGATATTAACCTAAATCATATACAATATGTTAGACATACTAGAGTGACTGGTCTAATTTGAAGAATATGATTGTTTAAAAATGGAAATTGGAAAAGTCATAGTATAAGTCACAAATTCAGTTATATTTCATTTTATTATATATAAATATATGGAATATATAACATCCTAGTGGATAATATCCTAGATATTAATAATGTTAGAACCCAGAATCCTATAGAATTTTATCCCCAATATAGTCTTTCATCCTTTACTGAATTGAAAACCATAGACCCTGAAGGAATAAAAATTAGTCATGCATTATTCTATCCAATTATTATAAAAGGACTGAATTTATAGAATGAATTGAGAAATGGATTATTCAAACTACATGGAAGAACATTATGAACATTCATTCCATTATAGGGTATAGAAAAATATCAACCACTAACATTCTCAACATATCCATGTAGTTGAAAAGAACATTATCATTAATCATGTGATTATATTTTATAGAATATCATAAATAAATTATTTAGTCTTTTATTATCACTATATTGACTAAAAAGTTAAGATTTTTTCTCTTACATATCTAATGTAAAATTATGTTTTTTCTTATGTATGAGAAATCCCTAATGGTATTTATCTTGCATTTATTAAATGAGATTAAGAATATCTCTAATTTTCTTATATTACCAATAAATCCATATAAAAAACATAACATTTTATAAAAACCATGATCAACTGAAGAAATTAATGAATTATACATTATAATGTTTTTCTTTCTATATGGATATTTCTTGGATTCTTCAACCATAGTTTTAATCACTATTAAACCAAGCAAAAAATTTGAGAAAATAAAACCCCTATTTTATTCAATAGAATTCATAAATATTAATAGGGGAGTAGTGTGCTCATTGAATAGATGTGTAAAATTGGTTGAATATATATTCAAAATCTATTACAGTTCTAGTGGGTTTAAAAAAATTCTTAACTAACACAGGCTTTTTGGACTTTGTTTGTAATTACACCATATATAACAATATGTGATGAATCCCAAGTCTATACATTTTTACGCAACATAGAATATTTAAAATTTCCATCAAATTAATTGAGAAATTAAAACATTTATTTTATAATCTATGTTATTATACATTGTATAGATTTGTCAACTTAAAAACCAAGAAGTCGCAGTTGGGTTGTAGGATAATAGAAATTGAAATAACGTTTAACACACAAAAATATCATTTTTTTGATAAATTATGGAAGAAAGAGTAATCATCATAGAAAATTATTTTAATTTTAGTGTCTTGTATAGAGTGTTTATACATCATCATCTACAAAAATTCCATTCAAAAAAATGTGAATTTATTAAAAATAAGAGTTTATAATACTTATTTTTCTTAGTTAATTGTCGTAATTATTTATTCATTATACCAGAATTTTTATCTCTAGTATAGAATCCTATCTGATATGGAATGTTACAACCAAAATTTGAAGTTAATGATGATTAAATATTGATTTGTTTTATGATAATTCCAAACTATGGATGAAAACATTAACAAATAATAGTTTTTAAATTAATGATTAATAGATAACCTAGAGTAGTTTCCTCTGATGATTTCTTTCCAGCACATACATTTCTCTATCAAATATATTAGCATGTGTTTAATCCCACAATTTACACAGTAACACATATAATAATCAAGGAAAAAAATAATCTTATTATAGGTTTAGGGGTTCCTCGTGATGGATGATGGGGAATACACTCAATTTTATGAATTTGTTGAATATTCTATATGAATTATTTATTGATTAACTATTGAAACAAATATTTTCCAAATAATTTTTTATATTATATTTCACATTATGATAATTTTGTGGAATCCCTTATTTTTTTAACAATATCTTGATCCTATAATTATCTCTTATAGTGACTTATACACAAAATAATATCACAATCTTCGAATGTTAATTTAGAAAATAAGATTTTAGTATGTTTATTTTAACAAAACTAATAGAAATATATGTAACAATCCAATTTAAACCCTCTAAATAAAATGGATAAAATAATTTTTTGAAATGATGATATTTTAAAATTAATTAAATAATTAATTAAAAATTTAATATTTTGGTCTTCATTCTAAATTTAAATTTTAATTAATTAAATTTTAAAAAAATATGCTTACTAATGTTTATTAATGTTATATCCTTTTAATTTTGGGATAATTACATAATTTTTAAACCAAACTAAATATAAAAATATCATCTAATTTTATTTTACAACCACTAGACATGTGTACAGTTTAGTCCCTTTTACTCTAATTTATTCTTATGATATTCAAATATACATTATAATCATTAAAAAAATTAAAAAAGAATTAGTTTTTCTTTTTTATATTATTGAATTTTAATCCAAATAATTACATGTGAATTTAGAATTATAAATCACTGAAATATTAAGATTAATAAAGTGTGACGAACATCAACATAATGGTTCAAAATAATTTTTAATTATAATATGGTCATCCCCACCCCCTCTGTCGTTGTTTCATAGATCCCAATGTGCCTATAAAGATATTTTTTTCTATAATATTTCAGTTTTAGAAAGGCTAATTTTTTATATTGAACTCACATATCCCACACATAGATATGATCCAACTCCACTTTCCTTTTCGGAATCTATATTGAAGTGAAACAACGATGTGTCTTGTATAGGAATTTATTATACAAAAAATAAAATTTTAAGGATTCAAAAAATAATTGAACACAATTGATTATTTCACTTATTGTATTTGTAATATTTTAGCTCATGGTATTTCATTAAATTAAGAGTCATATAATTCATCATTTAGGTCTAATTAAAATTTTTCATTATCATATATTTCTTTGATAATTTTTTCTAGAAGCCTCTTGAGTTTTTTCCTTCATATAAATCAATTATTTTTTTATATTTTTCATTAAAATTATTCATTAGTACATGGTATAATATACCTAATAAAAATATTCATTGTATGATTGTTAAATTTTATTACTTTCTTATCGAAAAAATCTTCAACTTGGAATACTTCATTATATTTTTCAATTACAAATAAATTTTTATCATCTTTTTTATATGATTATTTATCATATAATATACCTTTTATTAATGGATAGAAATTATCCTATATTTTCTTTAAATAAAATAATTTTATAAATAATTTTTTTTATTGAATATTTCATTTTTTTTGGATTTTCATTATGTTCAATTTCATTATATTTATATCTAAAATATATATAATTTCAACTTAATATTTTCATTTTTATGAATCTCTATTCAACTTTCATTATTCGTGATTATCTATTTATATTTTTACAGTAAATATTTATTTCTCCATGGCCCAATTCAGGGTAATGATATTATAATTAATAAAAATTTCATCCATTAGTTGAAAAGTATTATATAAAATAGTATAAAAAATAAATATGTATGTCAATAAGTATTAATCAACTAATTCATATATTACTAAACTACTATATTTTAATTTTTACAAATTTAAATAAAAAATATGAATACCTGAATAATTAATTATTTAATGTATCATATCAGTCTCCAACAAAAACTAAAATTTATGGTTTCCTAGGAATAGGTGATATAGTGTAATGGGGTGAGATCTGATGCTTGGTAAGGGGTAACATATAGTTAAATATGACATTACAGAAACCTAATATACAAAATACTACACGAAAAAATAAAAAAAAATAAAAAAAACTAAATTAATCTTTAAAAATAATATATTAATTTATAATATAAAAATAAATAATACCCATAGCTAATAAAAACTTTGGGGAAAAATTTAGGGGTGAGTTAAAAACCATGCAATCCATGAAGTCGATGCTAGCTTGGTATATCTGAAAAGGGAAATATTTATTGGATTGGTTTATAAGGAATGATAATGGTAAATACTGAAGATAGTGGTCAGAGAATCCTAGATGGATGTCTAGGATCACATGAAGCCTGATCAAACAAATGGATATTCTCAAGAAGATTTTTGTGTTGGTTTTGGGTTTTCGGGACATCAACTATTTGAAGTATAATTAGTATAGAGAAAACTTTTTTCCTTCTATAGTGCCCATCTATATAATTCTCTATTGTTGAAGCTACCCACCATCAAGTTCAACTTAATATAACATATGGTGATGAGAAAAATACCCACCATGGGATCATCATCCTACCAGATGAACTTGGAAAGTGATTTTATTTTATGATTACAGGACTAAAAGCATCATCATATGGGAATATAATGTGACGATTCATAGAAACATAAATATTGATGAGTGCGTAAGTTTTAAATTGTATAAGGAAATATTAAAAAATAATAATAATTTGTTCAATCATGTTAGTAATGTCTCAATAAAAATGAATTATAAAAATAGATGGTTATTGTTCTAGCATTGAACTTTCTATATTGGGATTATCCTTATTCAGAATTATTATGGAATATTTTTGTTAATGGATAATGTTATAGAAAAATATGGAAGTTTATTAGTAAGTGTATATGGATGTCTATATATAGTGATTTAGTGATGAAGATTATTTGTTATTGGTTTTAGGGGGATGTCCTCTATGGAAATGATTTTAAAATTAGGATCATGGTATTCAATTTGTATTGTTGGGTTATTTGGAATGCAAGGAACAATACATTGGAATGTGGACATTACTATCATGTCGTCATTCATGTTTGTGTGAGGTCATTGATGCCCAACATTACTACTATATTACATGGTGGGGAATCCTCTATTTCATTAAGATAAATTATTATTTGGATGGTGATTTATATAGAGGTAGGGGGAATTTCAATCATGGGAGGAGGTATAATGGAATCATGTTGTCATATGTCTATAGATGCATCTTGATGGATCCTGTATGATATTGGAAATAAAAGGTTTGGTATAGTGTGGGATGGTAGAGGTATGGTGTAAATTTTATTCAACACTTATTATGGTCTCAGAAACTCCTTTGGGGTGGAGACATGGGTGATTTTTAATAGACTACCATTATATTGAAATTATGAAATTAATATTTTCTATTGTGGAGTCCATCCCCAAAACTATTCTAGTATTTTGTTCTAAAAAACACTAGTGGATTCAAGATACTTCCAGTGGAAGTGCTTGGATATTATTAATATATGAATTTGGGTGAGACACAGAAGGAGAGAAGGGAACTCTATGCCGGATATCTTGGCTAGTAATTATAGTAATAGTTAAAGAATCATTTTTTATCATCTAATAAGGTTCATATCACACAATAATAATCTTTCTGTATGTTGTGACGCATGTGGGATTCACTATTACCCCTTCGATCCACATGCTTTCTTGGAATGAAATTTTACTATAGTGTGATTGTCGGAATGTTCCAAATACCCAAGAATGTTTTCCTAATGATATATATTGATGCATTGAGGGGATATATAATTATGGTCCATAATCATAACATAATAAGTCCACTGTGTCCATATTATGAACAATGTCCCTAATCAATAAAATATATAATGATACCAATGTAATCTGACATATATCCACTGATAAGAATTCAATCGTTATCTATGTGATATGGATTTTCAATAATTCCCATGATTAGAATAATATGGATATCTTGGGGATTATATATAAATAATGTAAGAAATAGTATTATATTTATATTAAAATATAATATATCTTTATCAAATGGATGATAGTGGATTAGTAGTGTTAGGTACATATGCCATATGAATATATTAGTAGGACTTAGTCATTGAATACAATATTTTAATGTTTATGTAGATTAATGTAATGATATAAAAACACACACCAAATATTAGGAGTACGTTCCATAAATAACTGATTTTTTTTGTGTAAAATAAATTCTTAATAATTTACTTATAAAAAGTTATAAATTTATTATTGATGTTATATATGTAAAAATATGAAATTATTTCATTAGAAATATAGATGTGTGTTTATCAAAAACATCCAAACATTCTGTATTGAAAAATAACCCCTTTTATAAATAATCAATCCAAAATGAAACAAATATATGACTTATATATGTATTTTTAAAAGGGATTTTAGGGAAATAAATATAGACTAACATTACAAAAAGATATAATTTTTTAAAATAACAGGTAATAATAATACATCATTGGTTGTAAAATATGGAATTTATAAAAAATAAATATAATGGAATTTCATATTTTAATGAAACAAAATTCTAAATGGTGATATAAAAAAAGTAAGATAAGTAATTAAAAACACTTATATTTTCATATAGCTTCTAAATCCCTTAGAATGAAAACCTAAGAAAACTAAAAAGTCTATAAAGAGAATTTTAAGATTGATTATAGAGGAGATCTGTTATCAAGTAATTTATTATAAAGGGTAATGTGGTATTTTTTGGTATTTATAGAAAATATAGAAGACAACTTTATTATTTTTGGTGAAAGACATTAAAAATATAAGATTTCTATACTTACAAAACATTTTATTATCTAATGTTTAAAAAAACGTGGTTTTAGCATTTATTAAAATGTTGTTTAATTTATTTATTTCCAAAATTAAAATCTAATATTTTTTTACTATGTCCATGGATATGAATTTTATTTATAGAGATTAATTTTAAAAAATACATTATATGTTTTATATTTTTGAAAGGACATTATACTATAATAAATTTATTTTAATACTCTAAAATATAATTTTTATACTTGAATATATATTTTAATTGTGTAATGAATTATGTAGTTTACTACATAATATTTATACCACAGTGAAATTGTAATATATACCTTTTATTTATATGATATTTATTATTTACCAATATATTTAAACTATCATAAAAAATTGTAAACATTTCACCATTACATAATTTCATTATTTGGATTGTAAATTTAATATCATTTTTATGAAAATAATTTCATATATATAAAAAAATTTAATTTAAAATAAAAAATATAGTGTTTCAGAATTATAGATTTGATGCCAAAATGCAATAACACATTTAAAATAATTATAATTTACTCTATGACATATGTGTGTTATTATATTAATATTTATTGATCGACATAAATTATTAATAATTATTAATAAAAAAGTTATGAAATTCTTTTATTTAGTTTATTGTAAAAATTAATGTATAATAATTTCTATTTTTATTATAACATCATAGTTAGGATGCATCTATTCATACTATAAGGCCCCAGCCTTAAACCATACTTAATCTTGAGTTATTACAAGATTACACATTGAGGATCTTTTCATGTTTAGAGTTTTAGAGAATTAGATCATGAAACTTGCATTACATTCCATATTTAGACAAAGTGGTTACATGAAAGACAGTATTCATTCTTCCCATCAATGGAAACATATTTAAAATAAAACATGGATTCTTTCTTGACACATCCTTGACACTGTCATCACATCATGTACCCTTCCCTTGACCTGTGAAAAACATTTCAAAAACTTGGGATGAGCATAAAAAGCTCAGTAAGGGATATAAAAATATGGAAAGGAATCATGAGTACATGTATACATAAGAATGAAATCATACTTTACCCATAAAACATAGGCACTTTAACATACCTCATAAAATCATAGAAAACATAAGACATAAAGGTAACTTGAGGCATTCATAACATTCTTACGTAGGGAGTAACCCTCTTGGTAACGTTTGGAATACCCATCACAGTATATTCCCTAAATCTCTTCGGAGAAACCTTATCGTTTCACTCCTTCGCGTTACCCAATGCATTGGAGAGCTATATCGGGCTCACCCGCCCTTAGTTTATCACGGAACCACCCGTTCTTCATAACAATGCCCAAGAACCATAACATAATCGTATCACATAAAACATGAATAAAGGAAACATAACATTTCCACATTTCAATCACAATATAACATTTTAGGATATTGAAATAACGAATCCATTAAAAAACATTTTCAAAACCATTTAAAACATTTAATAAAGAGATTTTTGAATCAAAGTGTCCCATACCACCTTGAAGCTCAAAATTTTAAACCATTAATATCCATATAAGTAAATCCATAAAACCATTTTGAAAACATGGATATTGATAAGAACAAATAATTAAAAAATTTAAAATGATATTTTGGTTAAAGGGGTTTTACCAAAATTAGAGACACTTGAATACAATAATTGAGGAATAACACTTAGTCAGAACTTTATAATATCATGAGAATAAATGGATTCATGATATAATACTACAAAGGACAGTATATACACCATATAAGAGTGAATTGGTGCATAACAACAATGAACCCTCAATAGAAATGTCAAATGTGATGAAATCCCTTATAAAGAAGGAATCCTTAAATTAAGGACTAATCAATCTCAAACATATGTGTGACAAATATAAATACACCCAATATTAGTGGATATTAAGTGTAAAACAATAAAAGGTCATTCACACATATTCAATGGATGACATATTCAATGACTACATGTTGAACCCAAAGAAGTCGAAATTGGGTTCAAAAGTTCCCTTGACAGCCTAACGGCATCACATAAAAATGAGTTGATGAGAGATAAAAAGTGTATCTCATAACTTGGACATAAAATTTACATCAATAAGGATATATAAGAACATATCCCAACATAACAATATGTAAATTAAAAGACCCAACAAAAGAAGTCTTTTAAAAAAGAAGAGGGTGAAAGTTTCCCTTACCGTCTTGGGTATCTTTCAAAACATACACCCCATGAAAGAAGGACAATAGATCATTGATGTAAATACTCATAAACAAAAGCATATTACACAAATAGTATAATAATGGGCAGTACATACACCACTCAATGGAATTTGTGGCAATGTAGCATAAATCTCACGGGAATAAAAGTGAGATGAAAAATCCCTTACGAAAACTCGGCAGCCTAACGACGCCACATAAAACATCCGAATATGGATTGATGAGATCAAATAGGGTATCTCATCACATTAAAATAAAATGTACAACAATAGGAATATAAAGGAACATCCCCCAAAATCACAAAGAGGATCTTAAAATAAGTGACATAAAGGAGAGTACTTAAAAAGAAAGAGAGAGGTTAGATCTCTTACGAAAGTTCGGCAGCCTAACGGTGCCACTCAAAACTTCCAAAATGGATTGATGAGAGAGAATAGGGTCTCTCATCACATGAACATAAAAATTACAGTAAGTGTAATATAAAATATCATCCCAATAACAAGAAAGATGAGCTTTAAAAGGAATGACATAAAAGTGTGTACTTAAAAAGAAAGAGAGGAGTAGGATCCCTTACCTCCGGTACGACTTGACTCGATCGTTCTTTAACGTCCTGAATAATAAACTTGAGTTAATTTCTACTTGCTTAAGAACCTTTTCAAAGTTCATTATTCCTTTTATATCAATTATTGACATGTTATAAACATTATGTAATCATTTAAGTTAATAATATTTGTTTTGCCGATATTTGGTTCTTAAGTCGAAAGTGGACTTCTTATAATTACATGTTGTTCGTGTGGTCAAAGGTTCTTTATATCCAGAATGACATTCCTGATTTGGATATCATATATATCATATATATCCAGCATATACATGTATTTATAATATTACATAATCATTTAGAGGTAAGAAATGAAATGCACCGTTCATGGAGACGGTAAGCCGTACGTACGCATGAACGCTACTTTCATTTCTTTGTCATATTAATGGAATTAAAACTAAATGAGAGGTATGTATATTTTAATTACAGAATTATATTCATAATTTAGATGTATCATTCATCATATATATCCATTATATACATGTACTTATAATAGTACATTACATTCGGGGATAAGAAATGAAATGCACCGTTCATGGAGACGGTAAGCCGTACGTACGCATGAACGCTACTTTCATTTCTATCTCATACTTTAATGGAAAGAAATAATAATGATATAGAGGTATATAATAATTCCAGTATAAAATCATATATAATAACATTAAATCCATCCCTTATACGTCCCACGTATGGCATTAACGAATCACATCACTTTGAGGGGGCGGTAGTCCGCACTTCCTAAAATGAAGATATCGCGTATACCTATAATGGAAGCCATAAAGGTAAGGCACAAATGAAAAATACAGAAGTATAAGTAAAACATAAACATATTATATATCATATATAAAAATAGTGACATCATAATGGCCACCTTTGAAGGTGTTAAATGAGTATTGAACAATCATCGTTTCGGGAGGCAGAATTTCGCCATCCACGGAAACCGTATGTTCTTTAACCATTTGATGTAGTTGTGTGAGAGTGTAGCTAGAATAAATATTATAACAACATCCTAGTATATTGAAGATAATGGTGTTGTTACAAAAGAAGTAAATAAAAAGAGTTTAGGGGGTTGGAGAAGCAAAATAAATCAAATTAACATGAGAGAATGAATTACCTTTTAAAAGTGTAACTCTTTTTGATTTGAGCATAAAGGCTTCCTTTGAAAGGCTTCTGCCCAAAGGGAATCCTCTAGGATGAGGAGAGGTATGTGGAGAGAGTAAATGGGCAGGGGTTGGCCGAGACAAAGGCTTAAAGAGTGTGTGAAATGAGGTAGAGGTGGGGGCCTTTTATAAGAGGAGAGGAGGGGCACTTTTGGAAAGTAAAGAAATATTACTTTATTTGAAAATGTGTTTCGGTTTTAAAAGGTCCCAAATTGATATAATTCGTGGATAAGGTGATAAGGGTTCGAAATCCACCCATCCAATAAGTTTTGGACATGTGTAGTTCATAGATTTTACATTATCTTTCCATTTTATTTAAATCGTCAAATAATGATGTCATCGCTGCATCATTATTATGTCATAAATAATTTAATTTATTTAATGTCTAAAAATTATAAAAAAAATACTATGATGTAGGAAATTTTTTTCGCTTTCCAATTACTATTTATAATAAAAAATATGACTTGTATAACCCCACTTAAAAATTGTTTTAGTAAAACATATTATGTTTGTGTCATTTTTACTTTTACATTAAATAAAAAGTTATTTATGTCATTTCCCAACCAAAGTGGATCCATGGGGTCCCCAAGTTGACCCATGGCTTGTCTTGGTCGGCCATTACACATCCAATGAGGTTAGGACATGTGTCAGGTTCATTTAATTTTATTAAAGCATTATTTTTACCTTAAACTACACTAATTACCACTAATCGCGATTAAAAACTTAATAAGTTACTATTCACCAAAAAATTATTTTTATCCCATTGAACCACATTTTACTTCTTAATGACAACCATGTATGTCGGATTTTTGAAATTCAAAACACATAAGTGGTAAAATTTCATTTAAACAAAAAAATCAGCTTTTATAAGTACCACTTAGTGGTTTCACTATTCATCAAAAAATGAAGTTTTTCAGAAAAATTCCAAAAATTCACCCTAAGCTATATTTGATATTCCGAATTCAAAAATGAAGTCCGTTTTACAAAATTCAAAATATATTAGTCACATTAATTAATTTAATAATTAATTTCCGCTGTCAGAGCAAATAGCGTGTTTTTATAAAACAATAAGTATCAAAAGATTGACACTAGTTTAAGTCTGATTTCAAAGTGAAATTAATTCCAACGACCACTATTGGATTTAATGGTAAAAATATTTTCTAATTTCAATTTAAAACCAATTAAAAATATTATCTAATCATATAAATAAATTAGATTAAAAAGAGGTTTTGAATTAAAACACAACATTTTAAACTATTCATTAAAAAAAATGAACTTTATCGGAAAAATACCAAAAAATTACACAAAGTAAAATTTGATGTCCCGATTCTTAATAAGAGTTTTATTTGGTCCAAAAGAATGTATAAGAGTGATCAAAACTATATTTAATGACAGTTCTTCATTAAAAGGCGATAAGTGAACCTTTAGTGAAAACTAGGGCATATACACCTAAAATTTAATTCTTTCCGTATTTTAAGCGTTTAGCTTTTATTGGATAAATGTAAAAACATTAAAAAACATATATAATCATATTGTAGTTATTTCTATCCATTCCTGCCAATACAACGGCTACATGTTAACTACCATTTGAAATAATATTATTTTATTATTAGAGTGCAACGTAAGATTCCCAAGAAACTTGTTGTTGCGTGTTGGGTACGCCATCGAGCATAGTGTCCCCTTTAAAGTCATATTAATATTTTATTCACAAATATGGATGAATATGAAAATTTCATATTCTTTATTTACCTGGGGTGTTACATCCTTCCCCCCTTTTGGGAATTGCGTCCTCGCAATTTTAAAATTGAGCTTGGAAACATTCTTGAAAGTCCCACATCGGAACAAGAGTCGGTAAAACAATCACTTTAAAATAAAGGAAGATAAGTACAGAGGTCACCCGAGTTAACCCATACTAGGATTCTATGTAGGAAAACATGGACATGGAGGAGAAAACATAGGGTCATGTTCTGATGGAGAGTGATAGAAAACATGTTTAGGAGAAAGTTAACCACAAGAAAATCACAAACTTGTGATGGGTTAAACGGTATTCGATTCCCCAGTAGGAAAAGTTAATAGACAAAATTTTTGTTTTCAGTTACTTTTTATTGAGGAATTTATTCATAAGGAAACATAATCACTTATCATGTTGACTCTCAACTTTTACTAGATTCCTTAATCAAACTCATATTTTTTCCAAAAGACGAGTATTTAGGGAGACTTGTTCACATTAAGAGTACTATAATCAACTTCTAGAGAATCACCTAATCCACCAAATAGAACTATATACATCCCATGTATTTAGGCTTTAACCAAAACCAAAACCAAAAAGGTTAGTACAAGTTAAGATAATCCAGAAAAGGATAACCCTTTATAAAAAGAAAATCTATTCTTAACCTCCAAAATTTGTCCAACAAAACCCAAAGTTCAACGAGGACCATTCTATAATCAATTTGTCCATAAAATTCTTCAAATTAAACCAATATAAGATTGAAACCCAAATATTTTAAGGATTTAGTCACATAGTCTTCCAAGTTATATCGTAGCATTTATCTCCAAACAACATCAGTTGCCCGTAAAGTCTCGTATTGAAAAGTAATTAACCTAATCACATATCCTCCAAGATAGGTTAATCATTTTCATAAATAACCCAAAATCAACTTACTCTTAATTCATAAAATCATATAACTAGAAAGAATCAGTCAAACTAACCAGGGAATTCACGTAGTCCAGTGGTAGGCGATAAATACCAGTCGCACTTTGGTTGTGGGTTCGATTCCCGCAGCTTTGTCCGACGCGACGGGTAGTCACACGGTCTACGTGTTGTCCTTTTTCCAAAACTATATAATTCTTAAAACATTCCCCAAAATGAGATAAAATCTTCAAGAATAATCATAAAATATTTTAACCTCAAGTTTATCTCATGCCCTTCATTTTCCATCATATCATATAATAACCCATAATTACCTCAAAAGTAAGGATCATATAAACCCTAATGGTTACCTTAATAATTATTACCTGAATTTCCACATCGAGTTGGACATCTCGTACATGATCCATTAGAGAACTCACCAAGGTTTAAGTGATTGATCATGACTCCTTGATAGTTGGTTTAGAAAAACTATGAGATTCCTCATTGAATCCCCCATCCCATCCAGTATCTTAATCAGAGAACCACCACAGTTTCCTTCAAACCGATTGTCACTTTGGTGCCTGCTAGATCCAGCTATTTACTAAAACCAAAAAGTTCAGTGTGAGTATATCAACAAAACCATCATGTACTAATGAGGAAGGTAAACACTAAGATATACTTACTCATTCACTTTATCTAAAATTAGGACTCTTTCTGAAATCCTAACCATTATGGTAATGTCACTTATGCTTAAAGAATACCCTAACATCTAAAGTTATCTAAACCGACCTTTGATACCAACTATAAGGCCCCAGCCTTAAACCTTACTTAATCTTGAGTTATTACAAGATTACACATTGAGGATCTTTTCAGGTTTAGAGTTTTAGAGAATTAGATCATCAAACTTGCATTACATTCCATATTTAGACAAAGTGGTTACATGAAAGACAGTATTCATTCTTCCCATCAACGGAAACATATTTAAAATAAAACATGGATTCTTTCTTGACACATCCTTGACACTGTCATCACATCATGTACCCTTCCCTTGACCTGTGAAAAACATTTCAAAAACTTGGGATGAGCATAAAAAGCTCAGTAAGGGATATAAAAATATGGAAAGGAATCATGAGTACATGTATACATAAGAATGAAATCATACTTTACCCATAAAACATAGGCACTTTAACATACCTCATAAAATCATAGAAAACATAAGACATAAAGGTAACTTGAGGCATTCATAACATTCTTACGTAGGGAGTAACCCTCTTGGTTACGTTTGGAATACCCATCATAGTATATTCCCTAAATCTCTTCGGAGAAACCTTATCGTTTCACTCCTTCGCGTTACCCAATGCATTGGAGAGCTATATCGGGCTCACCCGCCCTTAGTTTATCACGGAACCACCCGTTCTTCATAACAATGCCCAAGAACCATAACATATTCTTATCACATAAAACATGAATAAAGGAAACATAACATTTCCACATTTCAATCACAATATAACATTTTAGGATATTGAAATAATGAATCCATTAAAAACCATTTTCAAAACCATTTAAAACATTTAATAAAGAGATTTTTGAATCAAAGTGTCCCATACCACCTTGAAGCTCAAAATTTTAAACCATTAATATCCATATAAGTAAATCCTTAAAACCATTTTGAAAACATGGATATTGATAAGAACAAATAATTAAAAAATTTAAAATGATATTTTGGTTAAAGGGGTTTTACCAAAATTAGAGACACTTGAATACAATAATTGAGGAATAACACTTAGTCAGAACTTTAAAATATCATGAGAATAAATGGATTCATGATATAATACTCCAAAGGAAAGTATATACGCCATATAAGAGTGAATTGGTGCATAACAACAATGAACCCTCAATAGAAATGTCAAATGTGATGAAATCCCTTATAAAGAAGGAATCCTTAAATTAAGGACTAATCAATCTCAAAAATATGTGTGACAAATATAAATACACCCAATATAAGTGGATATTAAGTGTAAAACAATAAAAGGTCATTCAAACATATTCAATGGATGACATATTCAATGACTACATGTTGAACCCAAAGAAGTCGAAATTGGGTTAAAAAGTTCCCTTGACAGCCTAACGGCATCACATCAAAATGAGTTGATGAGAGATAAAAAGTGTATCTCATAACTTGGACATAAAATTTACATCAATAAGGATATATAAGAACATATCCCAACATAACAATATGTAAATTAAAAGACCCAACAAAAGAAGTCTTTTAAAAAAGAAGAGGGTGAAAGGTTCCCTTACCGTCTTGGGTATCTTTCAAAACATACACCCCATGAAAGAAGGAAAATAGATCATTGATGTAAATACTCATAAACAAAAGTATATTACACAAATAGTAGAATAATGGGCAGTACATACACCACTCAATAGAATTTGTGGCAATGTAGCATAAATCTCACGGGAATAAAAGTGAGATGAAAAATCCCTTACGAAAACTCGGCAGCCTAACGGCGCCACATAAAACTTCCGAATATGGATTGATGAGATCAAATAGGGTATCTCATCACATTACAATAAAATGTACAGCAATAGGAATATAAAGGAACATCTCCCAACATCACAAAGAGGATCTTAAAATAAGTGACATAAAGGAGAGTACTTAAAAAGAAAGAGAGAGGTTAGATCTCTTACGAAAGTTCGGCAGCCTAACGGCGCCACTCAAAACTTCCAAAATGGAATGATGAGAGAGAATAGGGTCTCTCATCACATGAACATAAAAATTACAGTAAGTGTAATATAAAAGATCATCCCAATAACAAGAAAGATGAGCTTTAAAAGGAATGACATAAAAGTGTGTACTTAAAAAGAAAGAGAGGAGTAGGATCCCTTACCTCCGGTCCGACTTGACTCGATCGTTCTTTAACGTCCTGAATAATAAACTTGAGTTAATTTCTACTTTCTTAAGAACCTTTTCAAAGTTCATTATTCCTTTTATATCAATTATTGAAATGTTATAAACATTATGTAATCATTTAAGTTAATAATATTTGTTTTGCCGATATTTGGTTCTTAAGTCGAAAGTGGACTTCTTACAATTACGTGTTGTTCGTGTGGTCAAAGGTTCTTTATATCCAGAATGACATTCCTGATTTGGATATCATATATATCATATATATCCAGCATATACATGTATTTATAATATTACATAATCATTTAGAGGTAAGAAATGAAATGCACCGTTCATGGAGACGGTAAGCCGTACGTACGCATGAACGCTACTTTCATTTCTTTGTCATATTAATGGAATTAAAACTAAATGATAGGTATGTATATTTTAATTACAGAATTATATTCATAATTTAGATGTATCATTCATCAAATATATCCATTATATACATGTACTTATAATAGTACATTACATTCGGGGATAAGAAATGAAATGCACCGTTCATGGAGACGGTAAGCCGTACGTACGCATGAACGCTACTTTCATTTCTATCTCATACTTTAATGGAAAGAAATAATAATTATATAGAGGTATATAATAATTCCAGTATAACATCATATATAATAACATTAAATCCATCCCTTATACGTCCCACGTATGGCATTAAAGAATCACATCACTTTGAGGGGGCGGTAGTCCGCACTTCCTAAAATGAAGATATCGCGTATACCCATAATGGAAGCCATAAAGGCAAGGCACAAATGAAAAATACAGAAGTATAAGTAAAACATAAACATATTATATATCATATATAAAAATAGTGACATCATAATGGCCACCTTTGAAGGTGTTAAATGAGTATTGAACAATCATCATTTCGGGAGGCAGAATTTCGCCATCCACGGAAACCGTATGTTCTTTAACCATTTGATGTAGTTGTGTGAGAGTGTAGCTCGAATAAATATTATAACAACATCCTAGTATATTGAATATAATGGTGTTGTTACAAAAGAAGTAAATAAAAAGAGGTTAGGGGGTTGGAGAAGCAAAATAAATCTAATGAACATGAGAGAATGAATTACCTTTTAAAAGTGTAACTCCTTTTGATTTGAGCATAAAGGCTTCCTTTGAAAGGATTCTGCCCAAAGGAAATCCTCTAGGATGAGGAGAGGTATGTGGAGAGAGTAAATGGGCAGGGGTTGGCCGAGCCAAGGGCTTAAAGAGTGTGTGAAATGAGGTAGAGGTGGGGGCCTTTTATAAGAGGAGAGGAGGGGCACTTTTGGAAAGTAAAGAAATATTACTTTATTTGAAAATGTGTTTCGGTTTTAAAAGGTCCCACATTGATATAATTCGTGGATAAGGTGATAAGGGTTCGAAATCCACCCATAAAATAAGTTTTGGACATGTGTAGTTCATAGATGTTACATTATCTTTCTATTTTATTTAAATCGTCAAATAATGATGTCATCGCTGCATCATTATTATGTCATAAATAATTTAATTTATTTAATGTCTAAAAATTATAAAAAAAATACTATGATGTAGTAAATCTTTTTATCTTTCCAATTAATATTTATAATCAAAAATATGACTTGTATAACCCCACTTAAAAATTGTTTTAGTAAAACATATTATGTTTGTGTCATTTTTACTTTTACATTAAATAAAAAGTTATTTATGTCATTTCCCAACCAAAGTGGATCCATGGGGTCCCCATGTTGACCCATGGCTTGTCTTGGTCGGCCATTACACATCCAATTAGGTTAGGACATGTGTCAAGTTCATTTCATTTTATTAAAGCATTATTTTTACCTTAAACTACACTAATTACCACTAATCGCGATTAAAAACTTAATAAGCTACTATTCACCAAAAAATTATTTTTATCCCATTGAACCACATTTTACTTCTTAATGACAACCATGTATGTCAGATTTTTGAAATTCAAAACACATAAGTGGTAAAATTTCATTTAAACAAAAAAATCAGCTTTTATAAGTACCACTTAGTGCTTTCACTATTCATCAAAAATTGATGTTTTTCAGAAAAATCCCAAAAATTCACCCTAAGCTATATTTGATATTCCGAATTCAAAAATGAAGTCCGTTTTAAAAAATTCAAAATATATTAGTCACATTAATTAATTTAATAATTAATTCCCACTGTCAGAGAAAATAGCGTGTTTTTATAAAACAATAAGTATCAAAAGATTGACACTAGTTTAAGTCTGATTTCAAAGTGAAATTAATTCCAATGACCACTATTGGATTTAATGGTAAAAATATTTTCTAATTTCACTTTAAAACCAATTCAAAATATTATCTAATCATATAAATAAATTATATTAAAAAGAGGTTTTGAATTAAAACACAACATTCTACATTATTCATTAAAAAAATGAACTTTATCGGAAAAATACCAAAAAATTACACAAAGTAAAATTTGATGTCCCGATTCTTAATAAGAGTTTTATTTGGTCCAAAAGAATGTATAAGATTGATCAAAACTATATTTAATGACAGTTCTCCATTAAAAGGTGATAAGTGAACCTTTAGTGAAAACTAGGGCATATACACCTAAAATTTAATTTTTTCTGTATTTTAAGCCTTTAGCTTTTATTGGATAAATGTAAAAACATTAAAAAACATATATAATAATATTGTAGTTATTTCTATCCATTCCCGCCAATACAACGGCTACATGTTAACTACCATTTGAAATAATATTATTTTATTATTAGAGTGCAACGTAAGATTCCCAAGAAACTCGTTGTTGCGTGTTGGGTACGCCATCGAGCATAGTGTCCCCTTTAAAGTCATATTAATATTTTATTCACAAATATGGATGAATATGAAAATGTCATATTCTTTATTTACCTGGGGTGTTACACATACGGTTACTATAGACATCTAATATTCATATTCAAAATTACAGATACATTTCATTATTATTTATAAAATCACTAAATATAATTATCTTAGTTCTAATTCATTGTTTATTGTATTTATTATTCATTTATATTTAAAAAAAGTGTATATTATATGGTATTCATTCTTGTTCTAGTATTTTCCTCTGGTGTTCAAAATTATGTTCCCACTCTATTTTACTATTTGATATGAATTATGAGTCATTACCATTATAATAAATATAATTTTATAGAATGTATAATATAAGAATAATATAATTCATGAGATTGTATTCTGTGATAGATATTAAAAATAATTTTTCAATTTATTAATGATTTATCTTAGATCTTACACTAAAACCCCTTAAATAAATTCAACATAAAAAATTGATGCACACAACAATAAATAAATTATTATTTCATTTTTATTCCTTCTTTATTCACTCATGTATCTTCAATCAAATTTTTATTTATAAAATGATTCATCCAAATTTGTGATTCCAATTTCCAAAAAAAAAATTCACTTAGTGTTAATAATATAAATAGGCTTTTCATTATCTAATAATTATAACAAAAACTCTACTTCATTGATAGTAAGAATTTTTTTTGTATCTTGGATATACATTTCAAACAATGATATACAGAATAATGATTTAATATAGAGTTTTTTGGTAGTAAATAGAGATTATAATCTACATTCTCAATTATCATTAACTTTTCTAATGGACCAACATACCTCCCATATAGATTACACTTCTCACCAATACATTTAACTCTCTTCCATGTATATAATATTAGGAATATTTGATCACCTGTGTAATTTTTTTTATTTCCTATAATTTTAATCCTATATTTTAAATAATGGGTTACTGTTCATGATACAAATCTAGATAGCTCGTAAACTAATAATTTCATCCTTAATAAGTACGGGAAAAATTGGTGTCTTTTTCCTAATATCATCCAAGTAGGTTAGAGTAAATTATCTATTCTTGTATAAGATTATATGTGGTTAATTTGAATAATATCATAAAAATTGGTATTGTCTGATAATTATATGTGATATATATAAAATTAAAAAGTTTAGCGGTTTTCAGTTGACTATTTCAACAACATATCTTTTAATTCTAGATAGTCCTTTCAGAATGGAATGGTTTTTGAAAATGAAATATATTTTCAAAATTTTTATATATTCATTGAGCCTTATAAATACTTCTAAATAATAATTATTTGAAATGTAGGTCGTGATATATATAATTAATATAGTTTTACCAATAATTCTCAATAAATAATTTATATAGAGGAATAAATGATTCATTAATGGATCAGTTCTCTACTATTTATTTGAAATGAGAAATATTTATAATTGGAACCATATATATAAATATCAAATCATTCCACATAGATGTCTTAAGAATTATATTGAAAAAGTACATATTGTTTTTATTAAATAACCAAATTCTTATAGTTGTAGGTTTCATTAACCTCTATGGATGTATTATTTTAAAAATTACCTGTTGGAATACCTAATTTCATGACACAAAGGTAATAATTCCGCACCTCATGTCTTCCCACTCGATGTTCTCATTTGATCAATGTATGTTTTTTGTCTCACCAAGATCCATAATAATGTTTGTGTTTAGAGTTTCATCTAGAAATTTAATTTTAATCTCATGTTATAATTTTTAAGATAACCTATTTCAAGATAAGAAAACATCACCTTTATAGGTTGATTAATTAATACTACAATATTCCCTGGATTTAATCTTCTTTTATATATCATTCAATGATTTTTACAATTCATTATCATTTATAGTATTGATTTTTAGGGAAATATTTCAAAAAAGAATCATTTTTTCTTTAATAGTGTTCATTCATAATATTAATAAATCAACATATATATATGATTATTTTCTATACCAATCAGGCATATATCTACTTGAAAATTCCACATAAAGTCATATGTACCATTTTTTATGTTCCAAGGGTTCCATTGTATTGGGTAACTACAGTCCAGGTGTAGATCAAACAATCTCATTTTTCTCATGATAGTCTAGTTTTTTGAGAATATATACGTCAAAATAATAGTATCTACATTTATGTAAAAAAACATTTTCATCAAATATGAGTGTATTCATCATCGTGGAATTGAAAAAAATCTAATAGCTCCATTTCATGGAATGAATTTTCTTCTTCATGGATCATTTGTTTCCTTTATTCATAAGTAATAACAATATGTTTTTGGATAAAGAAACAACTTTTTCCTTTCATTAATGTATCCCTATATATAAACATACAACCATAACTAATGTTATTTTTAACAACAATTATTAAATTAATCTTTTATTTAGTTCATCTATTATTTCATCACATATTATTGACCATGATAACATTACACATTTTATTATTAACATAGTGAAAATATTGGCTAATAGGGAACTTTATTCAACAATTCTCTTATAGTAACAAGCTATGGAAACAAAAATATATTTGATTGTTATATTCATCATTATGCTTTATTACTCAAAAAACATTTTCATTTATGGTTTAAAATATATATCTTATATTTTTTTATTATATTTCCATGTAAATAATATTTTAAATTCTAAAATTACCAGTTATGGAATTTCTCATACTAATCCTTCTGTATGACATCCACAAAAACAGTACTCATTATATATCCTTGTATTCATTAAACCAAGAGTGTATTATGATATCATGAATAAACACACAAAAATATTTATAATGATTATACTTGAATACTCTATTCATCATATTCATAAACAATGAGGGTGTAATTTGTCATCAAAAAATATTATTATGATATCATAATTCTTATACATAATATAAAAATCAATATATCATATATATTTTTATAATAAAAAATTTAAAAAATTATCATTTTTATTCATATATATATGGTATATCATTATTAATTAATTATAAACTATGTTATCCAAAATGATGATTAATATTTGAGAATTATTTACACCCTATTATATAACTACATAATCACCAATGTGTGTAATTAGATAATATTTATTAATATTAATCACATTCATTTATCTAAATTTAATGTTGAGCATCATATCTACATCATTATTCATCATAAATAAGATGTGTCATTACTAATTTCAGATACTAGGGTGAATATATTCATTACCAAATTACTCTTATATCAACTTCCTTAGTTCAAATAATTCAAGTGAATTAAACCTATAGGTAGTCCTAGATATGGTATTTTTATCTAACATTATATAAATATAAAATTCAACTTTAGGGTTATTTATATTTAATATTAATTCATTAGTAAATGTGTAAAAATTATGTTTTACCATTAATATATTAATATTTTTTAGTATATCCTTATTTATAGAATGAATTTTATCTTCCACTTTCCCATGAATCCCACTAAAAGTATCCAATAGATGAGGTTCATAAAATGACTTGGAAAATAAAATCATATAAAAATGACAAACTCTATTACACCACATGAAATTACAATACCATTTTATTTATAATAATTTAATTCACTTAACATTGATATCCATTCAATCCTAAGGATTATGTCAATGAAAACTATTATAATAAAAAAATACTTTCAACTAGAAAACTTCCATGTATATGAATATAAATATTGTTTTATATATTTGATTATATAAGATTTTTACATTGAATTTTAACAAAAAATCATTCTATTTTTCATAAGGGGATTATTATATGTTCATAGAAAATGAGAATGTTATAAAAGAGTATTTATACATGGAATCAAATAATGTATTAAAAATTATTATGATTTCATGAAAAATGTTATTGTTACCAATTAACATTGGACTTTAAATCAATTGTAATAATTTATTAATATCTCTCATTTCATCTTCTAATGTACATTCTATAGATTATTTGTAAATTGAATAGAATGGTTTCTAGTTTAATGGAAATTTATGTATTTGATATTAGTGGAATTAATCATTCCATTGAACTTGTTATTCTGATGATCTTTTTATCCACATATGAATCTAACCCCAATCCCAATATGAATTCTTATAGTTGTTTCATTCAATTATTTTTATAGGAATAATATTTTACAATAGTGTTATTCATCATTGTTATATCACACCTTATATAGTGGTCAACCATAATATTGTTCCCTTGACTTATTTATATAATATAATTGCAATATAACTCATTCTCGACCTTGATGGATCTTTAAACTATCATTTCATAATATTCGTAAATTTTATGATATTAATGTCTTTCTATGATTTAGATTTACTATATTAATGAATTAATTGACCTTTATTTCTTGATTTCGTGAATAACAAATTATATGTGTTGATATAAGTTTTTTATTATCCTTTAAATCATTAACAATATATTCATATTTTTATAATTTTTTCGAATGGAATTTCCATGTTAAATAACTTCTCTCTAAAACAACATTTTAGGAAATATTTTCTGAAATATATTTCATACAATTATAAATATATATTTATCCTTAAATTTTTTATTTTATTTTAATATTATCACAAAATATGGTCTTAACATAGATTATATACTAACATGATAAATATTTCATTTTCATCACATCCTATTAAAATTATTATCTTCCTAGAAAACATGATGTATTACATTTACAATTGTGTTATTCTTCATTTACTAATAATAATAGGATTGATACTCATAACATGATTCATAGTTTTCAAAATTTATTCATGGGATATTGGTATTTTGAAACATTAAGGGTAATTTGTGATAACATTTATTAACTTTTTTATTATATTAATTATCCATTCATATATAAAAAACACCATTATTTTTATTTAGAGGGAAATTTGAACATTCATTTTGGGTAATAATATAGATTCCATTCCTTCTATTAACATCAATTTCTAATCAATATAATATACAATATTATATCATGAATGATTTTATGAATTTTTTTCATAGTATAGAATTCCAATGGATTTATTACAAATGTAATTCATGTCTTCATTAAAAAATTGTCCCCAAGAAACTATGGTTACTTAATTACAATACTAAAAAATACATAAATAATAATATATATATATTCTAATAGTTTTTCAGTCTTATGAAAATGGTTACATATGTTATCAATAAATTAAATTATAAATCTAAACTATATCATATAGATATTTTAATACCATTTAATTTATCCTTATTTATTTGTAGTTCTCATTTCGTAATTTTGATGGATTACCTATAAAATAGTACACAATACAAAGGGAAGAGTGTAGATGATATATATGGGGTATTATATAATGAAGGATAATAGGGATTAAGCAGTATTTAAAATATATATAAGGAATAAATAATTAAATAATTCCATTTAAAATGACCCACTAAACATGATATATACATATATAAAAAATAAATTGTTGGGTAATAATTATTGATCTCGTATAGAAGTAATGCATAATGAATGAAATAATTACCATAATATAATGTCATAAACCACGAAAGAATATATAAAAATGTAGGCATACACTGAGCACCTAATTTATTTTTTAAAATAAATAATATTTATGCATCAAGGAGATATATAATTTCATACCACATCATTTACATAATTATTCTAATTCACAAAGCATATCAACATTGTTTATAGTCAAAATATCCTTTTTTTCAAATGATGCTCATTCATAATTCTTTAAATGTAATCATTAATTGTCTATATTGATATGTGTTGTATCAATATTTCTATATTAAATGATAAAATATGGATATCTAGATGATAATACGTCAATAAAATATTTATCTATATGATATTATGTATCAAATTGAAAGTATTATTTCACTAGTGATTATAATAGAGTGAATTTTTTATAATTTCAATATATGGGTATATGAATAGGAATTAGTCATTGAATAAATTATTTTTTCAATTATTGGATTTAATTGCTATTATATAAGACACACTATAAAAAAATAGGGGTACTGTTCAATAATATTTAACATTATTTTAGACTATAAAAATTCATTGTAGGGAAATGTATGGGTTTCTATATTTTGACTAAAAATGTTTCAAATTTTTGAAGAATGTGTTTGATAAACTAAATATAGTAAAAGGGCTACCCCAGTAATATATATGTCATACTTTTTTAGATAATGTTCCCCTATTATAAATAATCAATGCATTATACCCTAGATGCATGACATATGTAGGTATTTTGAAAAAGGAGGTTAGTTATGTTGAATACATTTGAATTATAATGACTTATAAGTGTTATATAATCAAAAGGAATAGTTATCTATAATTGATAGTAAAATATTAATTTTTTTTAAAAAATGAGTCACATTAAAATTTCATCTTGGAATGAAGTGGAATTAAAAGTATTATAAAAAAATATTATAAAATAAGACAGTAGGTTCCCTTAGCATGAAAATTAGCTTATTAAATAATGCTATAGACCACAATATAACATTATAAAATTTTATGAGGGAATCATGAGATGTTATTTGAGTGGATAACCACACTTGAGGATATTTTAGATAATACGAATGGGATGATAGTTTATTATTTATTTTAAATATACATGATTTTTTATAGATTTTTGGACATTACCTTTTGAAATATATGTTTTTGAAAATATAAATCCTTTTGAATATAATAGTTTTAAAACACTATTTTTCGAATTCTATAAAAATTACCTTTTAATTAATTTATTTCATAATGAAATATATATTTTTATGTCACTATGGAAATTGAGAAAACATTTTTTTAAAAATAAATTGTTTTCAATTCTTTATTTTTAATTTTTAAATATGAAAAGTCCATTATAAGTTTTACAATTTAATAGAATAATAAATATTATTGAATTTTAACAAAGAATTATATTTTCATTCATGTATTAACAATTATTAATTATTAATCACTTCAAAATAATAATAATTTCATAATACATATTATATATTAAAACAAGATTTTATTAATTACTCAAAAACTCGAATTTCTAGGAATGTTATGAAAATTTATTTATTTAATAATTTTAAAGGGATAATACTCAATTGGCAGTAATTTTTAACATAATAATATTTTTGAGAAAAAAAAATTAATTATTATTTTATCCACATGGTGTATTTAAATAGTTCATGTTTGGATCCAAAAAACATAATTATTTTTATTAAATAATATTCTTTTCTCTATAACATATTTGGGTATTTTTTTACTATGAATTGATCAATGTGAGTTATTATTAATTTTTAGTTTTATCATTAATTTGATGATTTTATTTTTTATTATTTTAAAATAGCATGTAAAATGGTTACAATACAATTACATTGGATATAAATACATGTTATGATTCTAACTATCACCTTAACCTTAAAACAATAATTTTACCACACACACACACACATATATATACATCATTAAAACATATAAAATCAATTTTATTTTTATCATTACTCATGTACCATTTCTATTTATTTTCTTAATGAATTATATAGAATATAAATGAATCATATTTTTTTTAATAACGTTTGGACTATGACCATCATGGGTTCATCTTTATAGTGGTCCACTATATTATAATATGTTTTGAATAAATAGTTCTGAATATTATAGTGGATTTAAATTTTAAATTTTTATTATTTGGAAATAAATTATTCTTAAGATCAATGATATAATTATATATGGAGATTTATTGTTAAATTATTTTTTTTATCATGCCCAACTCCCAGGGAACCTTATCCTCCAAGCCCAAGCTTTCTATAATAATGTATATAGTGTTATATGAACCTCTATAATAAAATATTCAAAACACCTGGAAATATTTTAATGGTCACCATCCATCAAAGAATTAATAAAAATCGACTCCACACAGGCCTTGTTATGAAAATCAGATATCCTTTGTTCGAAGTCCATATATTACTTCACTAACACACCCAAACCCCAATTCTCGGGAGAACACTACCCCCTATAACATGAGTTGTGGTATCACCTTGGATCAAAACACTAAAATGAATTTTTTTAAACAAATAGACTTAATGAATCTCATTTCAAGGAGGAAGAGAACCCAATGACTTAATTTTGGAACATCAAAATACTAACATGTTCTAAACATAACCTTTTCTCAATATTTGGCAGGTTACACCAAAAGTCAATGATTAAGGAAAATAATAGTATATGATGGCCAATTACTCATTAAAGTTTGTAAATATTCAATAAATTTTGGAAGAATATTTATACTACACTCCTCTAGGACTAGGATAAGTTCCCCTTCCAAGAATAACCACAGAAGATAACTACATACTCATTCCCTAATATAAATCATATAATATTGTATCATTTATTTAAGTAAACCCAAAAGAAATAATGATATGGTTGCCCATAGTGAATTCAAAAATAAACCATATATTGGGGCTCCATTTAACCCAGGAATCCATGATTGGAAACCATTTCAGGCAGGTGTCCATATAAGGTTTCACTTTGTCCACACCTCTATACATGGCTAAAATTTTATCCAGGCCTCTGTGATATGCTTTCCCATCACCTAGAACTCCAAAAAAGGTATCAAATCACCCTTACCTCCAAAATAAGAATCTATCTCAGTTAGTAAATCAAAATAATTATACACAGTTCTAGGAATTCACGTAAACACACTACTTTCCCAAGCCTCTACACAAAGGTGTAAATTCACTCACATTATATTCTATGGATACATATTTATATATCACATAATATAACTAGTATGGGTCCCAGATAAATTCAATTATTTTGGTCCCATAATCTATAATAATCCATTTTTTTAAATGTCCATACTGACACTCATCAACTAGGAAAAACAATCATAAATTATTCAAAATCTAGCCCAAATCCATGATCCAATGAGTACATGACTATAATAAACATGAAATGGTGTTTTTTATAGAACATGCATTCTGTTGATAATGAAGATATATTATTCCATGATAATGAATTTACTAGTTTTTCTACGTAACCCTATATGACCCTTAGGGTTTCGACCACCATATATTACAATAATAAAAGGATCTATATTTTAGTTCACTAGTGAAGACCACCTAGATATATAATATATAATATTCTCCCAAACTATCTTCCATATCTATAATTTTTTATTCTACAATTCTATTCTCAATTAAATGATCCAAAATTCCATATATGGGCTTCCAATCTGGTGCAAGGTTAATCACATTCCCATTTGGCCATATCGCTCATGATTTTAGTCTTAAATACTTATTTAGATACTGGGAGGTACATAGTATATATGGTTAGATGTGTCACTTACATAATTTATAACTAATATGATACAGTTATGATCTCCCATATCTTTAATGGGATTCATTATTGTGGTTCCATTACTGACTATTAAGAAATTGTATCATATTAAAATGGAATTAATGAGCATGTATTTTCATTCAATGATTCGTGGAAAAAATATGAATCACATAAGATACCATATATGAAATATGAACTTCAATTAAAAAATTAGAAATATGTTTTATCCACTATTAAAACCATAATATCATGGTCTTGGAAAATGTTTTCACGAACACAAAACCTCTATTGTTGTGGAGGTAAAACCCTCATTTGGTAGTGTCATGTCATTGAATCCATCTTTACCTTAGAGATTTGTCATGATATCGTCGTGTATATTTATAAATTTTAACTATCTCATTGAAATAAATCTTCTATGATGTTCTTGGTGTTGGTAACAACCTCTAATCACATCATGAATCTATCCCAGGAGCTCAAAAACTCACACCTCCCTAATATACAGAAGATTTAAAAGGGCATAAATTAAATCCATAATACACATTAGGAACATTATCAACGAGTTCCTAATATTAAATTTCATCACTACCACTATAAAACCTGATCACCAAAGGAATATCTCAAGTAACTGACCCTATCGTTACATGCCTGTAACAACCTGAGATTTTATTAGAATTATTCTTTTTAATTTCATTGATGTCTTATGTTGTACGCTACACCAAGATTATATTGCGCTATACACAACACTGTATTAGCTTGCAGTATACGCAATACTATTCTTGGCTCGTGTTACACACAATTTCAAGTTCATTTTGTAGAAATTATTCTACGCAACATTAAGTATAGATTTTTTTAATGAATAAATGAAATATGGTTGTATTTGTTTACGCAATAACAAAGGAGTCTTGCACTACATGTCACCCTGACATGTCTTGCATTACACGCAATCGCGACCTTCCTCGATAGCGTGTGTAGTACGCAATACCTGGTTTCACTAAACAATGATATATTGTTATAATATTATTATGGACTAGCTGTTATGAATATTATTAACTACATTTTTAATTTTATAAAATTATTATTAATATTACATATTTTCTAGAACATTTTATGAGAACAAAATAAACATTTCGGGTAAAATAAGTTTTTTTTCAAAAAATGCAGTTTTGCCACCTTTAGATGGCACACCCACTTTAAATATAGTTTTTGACATGTTTATAAGTTTAATTTGAAAAAATAAAATTCTTCCTTGGAATTAGGATATAAAAATTTAATTTGGACAAATGTTTCATATTATTCTGATAAATTTCATATTTTGATGAATAGTAAAACCCGCAATATTTAAATTAAAAACAACTTTTTTCATCTCAATAGTTTATATGGTTATATTATCTTTTTAATTGGATTTAAAGTGTAATTAGAATATATTTTTACCATTTAATCCAATTTTGGTTATTCGAATTAATTTCACTTTGAATTTGGCCATAAACAAGTGTCGATCTTTTGATAGTTATTGTTTCTTAAAAACACGCTATTTGGTTTGATAATGGAAATTATTTTTAAAACTAATTAATGACACTTCTATGTTTTGAATTTAGAAAAATAGAAATCATTTTTGAATTCGAAATATCAAATATAGCTTAGGCATAAGTTTAGGTATTTTTCTTAATAACTTCAATTTTTGATGAATAATGAAAACACTGAGTTTTTGGTTAAAACCGACTTTTTATTTAAATAATCATTTAATTTATTTAAATTTATTTTTGCTCAAAATAGACAAATAATACTTATATAATTTCAATGAAATTAATTGGAGTCATTTTATAATAATTTTAGGTTTATAAAAATTGTATTTACTTTTCACAGTCTTTTACCCACCTCCTAGGAGCTTTTGCAATTGTTCATAAAACATAATTTTACCGCTTTTGTGAGTTGAATTTAGAAAATCTGAGAGACACAGTTAATATCAAGGAGTAAAATTTCATTCAATAAGATAAGAATAATTTTTGTTGAATACTAACTTTTTACTTTTATTTACCACGGTTAAAAGTAAATAGGGTAATTCAAGGTTAAAAGAATATTATAATAATTCACAATTACTTTAAAACTTATCCAAACCTTATTGGATGAGTAATTGCCGACCATGGGAATCCTTGGGTTGATTTTTGGACCCCATGGAGCTACTTATGAATGACAATGACACATTAGATTAATTAATTTAATGTAAAGACAAAATTGACATTAACAAAAATCGTTTAGTAAATTAATTTTTATATGGTGTTATATAAGTCATATTTTCGACTATAAATATTCATTAGAAAGATAAAACGATTTCCTAAATCATGGTATTTTTTTCATAATTGTTAGACATAAAATTAATTAAATTATTCATGACACAATAATGATGCAATATTTACCCCATTAAGAAATGATTTAAATAAATAAGATTATAATGATTAAAATATTATCCAAAACATGTCCAATTCATATTGGATGATTTTATTTCTACCATGATTCATCCTATAATCATATAGAATTATTTTTTGACCTTTTAAAACTGAGGATATGTTTATAATAAAATAATATTTTCACACTTTCCAAAAGAGCCCCTCCTCCCCCTTATAAAAGGAGACCATTTCTATCCAATTACACACACCTCTCAAGCCATTTGGCTCGTCCAAACTCTGCTCAATTAAGCTCCCAACATCCCTCTCCTTCCCCTATAATCCTTACATTATGCAGAAGGCACTTCAAGATGTCATTTTGGTTCAAACCAAAGGAAGTTACCTAAATTAAAGGTAACTGTTTCTCTTAAGTTGTTTTATTTTATTCTACTTCTCCAACCCCTAAACTCTTTTTAATCCTTTCTTTTGTAACAACAACAATATCCTAAATATTCTAGGATGTTGTTATGAGAAGTATTCAAACTAAAATTACACACACCTCCATCTAATGGATGAAGAACATAATGTTTCTGTGGATGGAAAACTGACGCCTCACAAAACGATGTTTGTTCGATTTTCTCCTACTGCCTCTCATAGTGGAAATTATGATGGAACTGTATTTATATATAATATATATTATGTTTATGATTTCCTTATTCTTCTTTATTTCCAAATTATATCAAGCCTTTATGGTTTCCATAGTTGGTAAATACGATAATCTCATTTCAGGAAGTGCAGACTACCGCCCCCTCAAAGTGATGTGATCTGTTAATACCTTATGTGGGATGTATAAAGGATGTGATTAATGATATTATATATTGTATTATACAAGAATTATAATATACCTATGTATAATTATGTTTTAATTCCATTAAAATAAAAAATAGAAATGAAAGTAGCGTTCATGCATACGTACGGCTTACCGTCTCCATGAACGGTGCATTTCATTTCTTACCTCCATATGTTACGTACTATTATAAATACATGTATATGCTGGATATATAGTGAATATATATGATCTATAAATCATTATTTACATTCTGGAAGTAAGTAAATCATGATATAAGTTATAATAACATCAAGAACAACAAGTCCAAACACGTATGATAAATAAGATTATTTTACCCAAAAAGTTTCTTTAACATGAGATTTACAAAAGAACGGGTAATATAAAGTAATAAGTGAACCATATATGATATCATAACAATGAATATTATTCATTAATAAGTCAATTACATTATTTAAATCATTATACATGAGGTTTAGATACGTATGAATCATATCAGACATAAGGTAAGGGATAACCTTTTTGATCTCGTTCTTATCAGAGATTGTTTATTCGTAAGTATTTGTTGGGGTTATTGTTATCATCCAAGCCCATGTTTTCTAATGTTTATTTTATGTATGTTTAATTTACTTTTCACCCATTTTGTCTTTTACTACATAGTATGTAAGGAATCCTTCTTTTGTTTACGTTATGAGGTACTTTTTAACTTTTCCAACAAAAGTACGAGGAGAATGTTTTTTTTAACTTATACGGCATGAAAGGATTTTTACGGTTTTATAAAGCCTTATTTTCATGAATCTTCCTCCAAAAGATTTCAGGACTATTTTCAAAAAAATATTTTTCTTTTAAAATTTCATGATGTTTGGTGAAAAGAAATTTATTTTTAAGAAGAAAGGATGTTTTCCTCAAGAATTCATTTCAAGTGTTTTATCAAAACCATTTTCTATCTAAGATGAAATTATTTCATATGTGTATGTTTCAAGTATAATTTCTCCATGATTTACATGGTTTCACTTTTCTTATGATGAAATATCCATTTGTTTTATATGGATTACGTGATGATAGGATGATGTTTATGAAACACATTTTATTTTTGGGTTATGATAAATGTTTTAAGTTTATTTTGTGGAACAAGTAAGATTGATTTCATTATGAGATGCGTGGGACCTATATCTCCCTCAAATGCATTGGGTAAATATTTATATCTCATGAAATAGACAAGGCTAGAACGACAGGTTAAACCGGTTCAGTAATACAGGACTTGAACGAGGAGTGAACTCGATTCAGAAAGGGACTTTGTCCACTAAGATGGTCTTGGAAGCAATGCCTTGGCTACTATGGAAATCCTAACATGTGATTAATGGCTGACACAATTACATGTTTTATTCCCAAGCTATTTTATCATGATTAATGTTTATTTATGATCTATGCTTTATGAACTTCAATGTTTTATGTCATTGCTCAAGAATTTGATGTTTAACCATTATGTTCATGTTTTGAAGTTCAAATGTGTATGGTTTGTTTTATTTTTTCCATGCTTACCCTTACTGAGAATTTGAGCTCACCCATTTTATGGTTTATTTTCCTGAGGATATAAATAAAGGTTTTAGGTAAGAAAACAAAAGGGGAAGATATTTATGGGAGATGTTGAAGATCTTTCACCATGATTAGAAGATTATGTTCCGAGATTCCGAAGACACTAAAATATTACGGTCCTTGTGTGTTTGTTTTTGTTATGTATTAAGTATTCCACAAAAGTAAAGTAATGTATATGTATGTCAATCTTTGGGTCTCAACATTTGGTATCAGAGGAATGGATTAGTCAACCTTTGAAAACTAGGATGCGAGAACTTTAGTGAGATCCCTAGAGATATTTCTAAGGTATGTCTAGGAATGTCCCTAAGGTTAAGTACAAGTATAGGTTATAGTCCTAGAATTATGGTAAAGATCTTATAATTTAACTTAAGATGTTAGATATTGAAGGTAATCCCCCTTGATTATGATTTTGGCCTCTCACACTATTCTTTTTGGGTTTTTAGAAAATGGCTGGGAATGGGAAGATTCCCGATAATGGAGGATATGATGGACAATGGAATGATATTCTTCAGGAGAAACCGAATGAAATGGGTTCTGGAGGTCCACATATTGTTATTATGCCTAATCATCTATCTCATAATATGATGAATAATATCAACTTTGGTATGTTTTCCAACTCAGCTAATAAGAGAAAGATGGAGTTTCATGATGATCATAGAGGAAGGAAAGTTCAATTTCTATCATGTAAATCATGTGGGAAGAGGAATCAAGGAGAATGTTTCAAAGAAACTAGAAGATGCTTTGGGTGTGGAAAAGAAGGACACAAAGCTAGTAATTATAATGGAAAAGGTTCAGTTAACACCATGGACAAGGATAATTATATTTCTAAGACATCAACAACGGTTAAGTGTTTTAAATGTAAAATGTACAGGTATTATGCAAACCAATGCCCTAAGGGAAAATCTCATAAAGAGAATCAGCATGGTCATATGGGTAGTATTTATGTGGATGATTATGAAGAGACTAAAAATGATATATGAGATGGAAGAAATGATGAATCCTAGTCAGTGGTTTAAGAAGGTAGTGTAATGATTGTATTTTTATCAAGAATAATATATGGTACTATGGAATAAAGAAAAATCTAAGGATTGTTACACTATTGCCTTTACTTTAGTTTTGAAAGAATATGATGAATGGTACCGGTAACCATGAAAGGTTATTCAGATATTTTGGGAAAATAGATGATGTGCGCATAATGAAGGGATAAGGAGATAATGAGATGTTTGACAGTATTAATGAGCTCATGACTAATATAAGGACAAAGTGATATCATGGTTCAAGTATAAAGAATTTTTGGGATTTTTGAATGTGGAAAGAGACAATGTTTGATAGCATTCATGTTATCAACTAAGGTTTTATGGTAATTCATGTTGCAATAGAATACATGATTAAGGAATTCCCATGTTTGTAATATGACCAACAAGATATATCGTATGATAAATGATGTTACTCACATTCTTGTTATGTGACCATTCCAGTAATCATTTTTTGTATACTATGAGATTGGACAAATGTATTTTGGATAAGCCTAAAGATTGGAATGAATTAAGTTAGACATAAGATAGTATTGTTTAAGGATATAACCTTTTTTTCGATATTATTGTAGGAATGTTATTATAATGTAGTTTTAGAAAAAGGGACATCCTACAAGACAGGCGACAACTCATCGCATCGGACAAGGATGCGGGAATTGAACCCACAACCAAAGTGTGACAAGACTTTATTGCCTACCACTAGCCAACAGGAAGTCCTTGGTTATTAGAAATTAGTTTTATTTTATTAAGTAGAATGATAGGTGAATTATAAGTCCATATTTGGAATCATATATGATTAAACTCACCGTACATGGACTTATGTATTAGATAACTTTTGCTAACATTTTCTTTGAGACAGATGGAATGACCCATCATTCTATCACATGATCTGCTAACACTTCAGGAATGACAAATTCAACTTCATTTCTTTAAGAGATGAAGCAGAAATTGTTCAAGGCACAAACACCAATGAGAATGTACCGAAATAAAGTACGTATTTCATCTAATTTAAATTATTCAACTTTAGGAAATGATATTGAA
This sequence comes from Viscum album, assembly GCA_963277665.1. NCBI lineage: Eukaryota > Viridiplantae > Streptophyta > Magnoliopsida > Santalales > Viscaceae > Viscum > Viscum album. The sequence continues at coordinate 4,325,907 of OY728140.1, forward strand.
AAAAAATGTTGTCATAGTGCTCTTAAATCTGATGAATCAGATGGTACCTTAGATCATCACAAATTTATTGGTGTCTTTTTCATAGCCATGTTCTCTACCACTCTCAATTAGAACATGATGGTTAGATTCTTCTTCCATATCCATATTTTCACCTATTTTCTCCTATTTGGAAACCCAATGATTAGTTAATTTGGGTAACTGTTACATTTCATACTTTAGTTTTTAAATATAGGTTTTAGTATTCCCTTTTTACGATGTAGGTTTCTACAAAGAAACTTTCAAGTATTAAACCATTTATAACCCTGACGAATTTCAAGGGTGAAATTCATTTTAAGGGGGGTAGAATGTAACAAACCGAGATTTTATTAGAATTATTCCTTTTAATTTCATTGATTTCTTCTGTTGTATGCTACACAAAGATTATATTGCACTATACACAACACTGTATTAGCTTACAGTATACACAACACTATTCTTGGCTCGTGTTACACCAATTTCAAGTTAGTTTTGTAGAAATTATTCTATGCAACATTAAGTATAGATTTTGTTTAATGTATAAATGAAATAGGGTTTTATTTTTTTATACGCAACAACAAAGGAGTTTTGCACTACACGTCACCCTAACTTGACTTGCATTACACGCAATCGCGACCTTCCTTGATAGTGTGTGTAGTACGCAATACAGGGTTTCACTAAACAATGATATATTGTTATAATTTTATTATGGACTAGCTATTATGAATATTATTAACTATATTTTTAATTTTATAACATTATTATTAATTTTACATATTTTATAGAACATGGTATGAGAACAAAAAAAACTTTTCGGGTAAAATAAGTATTTTTCAAAAAATGCATTTTGCCGCCTTTTGATGGTGCACCCACTTTAAATCTAGTTTTTGACATGTTTATAAGATAAATTTAAAAAATAAAATTCTTCCTTGGAAAAAGGATATAAAAATTTAATTTGGATAAATTTTTCATATAATTCTGATAAATTTCATATTTTGATGAATAGTAAAACCCACTATATTTAAATTAAAAACAACTTTTTTCATCGCAATAATTTATATGGATAGATTATATTTTTAATTGGTTTTAATGTGTAATTAGAATATATTTTTACCATTTAATCCAATTTTGGTCATTCGAATTAATTTCACGTTAAATTTGGACATAAGCAAGTGTTGATCTTTTGATAGTTATTGTTTCTTAAAAACACACTATTTGTTTTGATAACGGGAATTACTTTTAAAACTAATTAATGACACTTCTATGTTTTGAATTTGGAAGAATAGACATCATTTTTGAATTTGGAATATCAAATATAGCTTAGGCTGAATTTTTGGTAATTTTCTGAATAACTTCAATTTTTGATGAATAATGAAAACACTGAGTTTTTGGTTAAAACCGACTTTTTATTTAAATAATAATTTATTTGATTTAAATTTATTTTAGGTCAAAATAGATACATAATACTTATATAAGCTCAATTAAATTCATTGAAGTCATTTTATAAAAAATTTAGGTTTATAAAAATTGTATTTACTTTTCACCGTCATTTACCCACCTCCTAGGAGCTTTTGCAATTGTTCATAAAACTTAATTTTACCTCTTTAGTGAGTTTAATTTCGAAAATCTAAGAGACATAGTTAATATCAAGGAGTAAAATGTGGTTCAATAAGAAAAAAATAATTTTTAGTGAATAGTAACTTTTAACTTTTATTTACCACGGTTAAAAGTAAATAGGGTAATTCAAGGTTAAAGGAAAATTATAATAATTCCAAATTACCTTAACACTTGTCCAAACCATATTTTATGAGTAATGACCGACCATTGGCATCCTTGGATCGATTTTGGGACCCCATGGAGCCACTTATGAAAGGCAATGACACATTAGATTAATTAATTTAATGTAAAGACAAAACTGACATTAACAAAAATCTTTTATTAAATTAATTTTTATATGGTTTTATGTAAGTTATAATTTCTACTATAAATATACATTATAAATGTAAAAATCTTTCCTAAATCATGGTATTTTTTCATAATTATTAGAAATAAAATGAATTAAATTATTTATGACACAATAATGATGCAGTATTTACCTCATTAAGAAATGATTTAAATAAATAAGATTATAATGATTAAAATATTATCCAAAACATGTCCCATTCTAATTGGATGATTTTATTTCTACCATGAGTCATATAATCATCATATTTAATGATTTTTGACCTTTTGAAACCGAATATAAGTTTATAATAAAATAATAGTTTCACACTTTCCAAAAGAGCCCCTCCTCCACCTTAGAAAAGGAGACCATTTCTATCCAGTTACACACACCTATAAAGCCATTTGGATCGTCCAACCTCTACCCAATTAACCTCCCAACATCCCTCTCATTCCTCTATAGGCCTTAAATTAGGCATAAGGCACTTCAAGAAGTCCTTTTGGTTCAAACCAAAGGAAGTTACCCAAATTAAAGGTAACAGTTTCTCTTAAGTTGTTTTCTTTTATTCTACTTCTCCAACCCCTAAACTCTTTTTAATCCTTTCTTTTGTAAAAATAACAGTATCCTAAATATACTAGGATTTTTTTATGAAAATTATTCGAACTACACTTACACAAACCTCCATCTAATGGATGAAGAACATAATGTTGCTGTGGATGGAAAACTAACGCCTCACGAAATGATGATTGTTCAATTTTCTCATACTGCCTCTCATAGTGGCCATTCTGATGGAACTGTATTTATATATAATATATATTAGGTTTATGATTTCCTTATGATTCTTTACTTCCCAATTATATCAGGCATTTATGGATTCCATAGTCAGTAAATACGATAATCTCATTTAAGGAAGTGCAGACTACCTCCCCCTCAAAGTGATGTGATTCATTAATACCTTATGTGGGATGTATAAATTATGTGGTTAATGATATTATATATGGTATTATACTAGAATTATAATATAACTATTTATCATTATGTTTTAATTCCATTAAAATATAAAATATAAATGAAAGTAGCGTTCATGCATACGTACGACTTACCGTCTCCATGAACGGTGCATTTCATTTCTTACCTCCATATGTTATGTACTATTATAAATACATGTATATGCTGGATATATAATGAATATATATGATATATAAATCATGATTTACATTCTGGAAGTAAGTAAATCATGATATAAGTACTAATAACATCAAGAACAACAAGTCCAAACACATACGATAAATAAGATGATTTTACCCAAAACGTTGCTTTAACATGGGATTTTCAAAAGAATGGGTAATATAAAGTCATATGTGAACCATATATGATATCATAACAATGAATATTATTCTTTAATAAGTCAATGGTAATATTTAAATCATTATATAGGAGGTTAGGATATGTACAAACCATATCAAACCTAAGGTAAGGGATAACCTTTCCAATCTCGTTCTTATCCGAGATTGTTTATTGGTAAGTATTTGCTGGGGTTATTTTTATCATCCAAGCCCATGTTTTATAAATGTTTTTTATGTATGTCTAATGTCCTTTTTACCCATTTTGTCTTTTACTACATGTTATGTAAGGAATCTTTCTTTTGATTACATTACGAGGTACCTTTTAACTTTTCCGACAAAAGTACTAGGAGAATGTTTTCTTAACTTATACGGTATGAAAGGATTTTTACGGTTTGATAAAGCCTTATTTTCATGATTCTTCCCCCAAAATATTTCATGACTATTTTCAAAAAAATCTCTTTTATTTATAATTGCATGACGTTTTGTGAAAATAAATTGATTTTTAAGAAGAAAGGATATTTTCCTCATGAATTCATTTCAAGTGTTTTATCAAAACCATTTTCCATCTAAGATGAAATTATTTCACATGTGTATGTTTCAAGTATAATGTCTCTATGATTTACACGGTTTCACTTTTCTTATGATGAAATATCCATTTTTTTTATATGGATTATTTGAGGATGGGATGATGTTTATGAAACCCATTTTATTCTTTGGGTTATGATGAATGTTTTAAGTTTATTTTGTGGAACAAGTAAGAATGATTTAATTATGAGATGGGTGGGACCTATATCTCCCTCCAATGCATTGGGTAAAGATTTATATCTCATGAGATAGACATGGCTGGAACGGAAAGTTAAACTGATTCAATAATACAGGACTGGAACGACGAGTGAACTCGATTCCGAAAGGGACTTTGTCCACTAAGATGGTCTTGGAAGCAATGCCTTGGCTACTATGGAAATCATAACATGTGATTAATGGTTGACACAATTACATGTTTTTTCCCAATCTATTTTATCATGATTAATGTTTCTTTATGACCTATGCCTTATGAACTTCCATGTTTTATGTCATTGCTCAAGAATTTGATGTTTAACCATTATGTTCATGTTTTGAATTTCAAATGTGTATGGTTTGTTTTATTTTTTCCATGCTTACCCTTACTGAGCATTTGATCTCACCCTTTTTATGTTTTCTTTTCCCGAGAATATAAAGAAAGGTTTTAGGTAAGAAAATAAAGGGGAAGATCTTTTTGGGAGATGTTGAAGATCTTTCACCACGATTAGAAGATTATGTTCCAAGTTTCCAAAGACACTAAACTATTACGATCCTTGTGAGTTTGTTTTTGTTATGTATTATGTATTCCACAAATGTAAATTATTTTCTATGTATGTCAAGCTTTGGGTCTCTACAATGTCCCACTTGTAAAAACTATGAAATATAAGCAGAGTCTAGAAAATGACTAAAAAGGGACTATACTCATATTTAATTTATTAATAATCACCTAATATTTTATTCTATGTGTTATTAATACTGATCAATAATAGTCTCAAATCCATGACGCCATTAATAATTGATATTTTTTCATATTTATATCACATATTAGTTTTATTTTTATTTTCATTTTCATCTTAAAACTCTTGATGTTTTTAATCATTTCGATAGAAATTTGAGAGAAGGCCCACATCCCTAAACATGTGATAAAATGGGTTGTTCATTATATTATTCCTATAGAGTCTCAAGATAATTAATTTATCACTTCTTGAATCATCTCTTATGATGTTTTTTGAAATATTGCAATAGTACATGACGTGTTGGCTCATTTCACATCTCTCTTTTTCACTTGGGATGTTCATCAGCATATTATGAAGACACATTATAAGCATGTTCATATCAATCCTTGCATTATAACTCTAGAACATAATTATTATGTTATATTAACAACTTAGGTGAAGGATCATATACCAATGATCATAGATTCTCAATAAATTCAAGAGTATATTATTATAGAAATGGTTGAATTTCCTCTTATCATTTTTTACTTAACCATGTAGAAATTTTATCATAATGTTCCAATGATAGCCATATAGATTGTAATGTTGGATACAACTCTTTTAGGTCATTGTATATTTTATTCCAGCCTAAATATGACAAATGATATTATACTATATTCCCAATTGTGGATGTATTGAACGATTTCTAGCGAATAGAAACTTATAGAACAATGGTAAGCTCATATAAAAATAAAAATAAAATAATAAATAAGGATATCTGGAAAAATATTATAGTTGTTTGAGGATACATGATATATTTATCAACAAATGATGGTAACTTGTTTTCCAAAGTTCCTTTTAGTGGAACTATTATCTATAATTATGGATTTTCACCCTAGAACACCTATGATTGAGAACATTCAACGTAAAATATAGATATCACTCATCAATGTTCTCATCATGATTATTATTATGGTGTTCCTACACATGGACATAAAAATATAGACCATGATGGTAATTCTCATGATTCTAGTTTAGGTGGTCCACCCTTTACCCTATTTATATTGGAATCAATATCCCTGGTCCATTTATTTGTGAAAATAATGTGTTTGAGGTGTTTTGGGAGGTTATGGTAGCTCATTTTAAGAGTTTTTTAGTTTTCCAATGGCAAGTCAGGAAGGGTAGGCTGTTGATGGTGAGTCAGGACTGTTGACTTCCAACGGTGGGTTGCAACGGTGGGTTGTCCAACGATTTCTCACCAAATAGTTTCTCACCAAATGGTAGGTCACATTATGGTGACTCACTGAATCGTAAGTCATAGAACAGTGACACAATTAATGGTGAATCAAAACTAGTTGCTCACACCAATGACTCACACAATGGTAAGTCATTCCTAAAGTTTATGGAAATTTCGGCTTTTCCCAGTTTTTCTAGACGCACCCCTTTAAAATTTTATTTGACATAAAATGAGTTTAAAACTGTATTTTATTGGGTTTGAAGTAGTGTCTAGGAATATAAAATATATCATTAAATTCATAACTTTTGGGATAATTTTAAATGGCCAAGACACATGGTCCTGGTCGAGATCCAGATTTAATGGCCTTTGAAACCATTTTTATATTGATATATGTTCTATCATTTCAAAATATGAGACCCTTTCAACCATGTATGATTACATTTACCCTAGATAATGAGTAGCCACAAAATAATTCATCCCCTAGGATTTGTGCATCTTTTTTAATGTTGTCGGTTGGAGTTTCCCCCAGGAGTCTTCTCGCTACATGTGTGCCCCCTATTTTGGGTGCAAGGAGGAATTGTTTATCGTCTGTTCTTCAAGGTAGGGATCCCCTTGTATCACTTTTATTTTTGTATCATGTGTGGGTTAGTGAGTGTATGTATCTTTTTGAATATATTTGAATCAAAATTTAATGAATATAAACGAGGAGCGGGGAAGATGATGATGATGAAGATAACCGAACCTATTAAGTAGTAATAAATTAGGGTCTAGAAAGATGATTGTGATGATCATTTTGTTTTGTCTGTTATTTTGATTCATGTTGTTACTTGTTTAGTCTATATGCCTACTAGAAATTCACGGTCATTAGTGGTCTTTGTTTGTCTACATGTGATGACCTATGAATGTAAATTGTTGTTCCTCTTTGAATAACAATATTTAAATGAAAATGAATAACCATGTATATTCAGTTAATTAAATGGATTCCCCTGGATCAAACTATTTCTATGATCACCCCTGAATCTAATAAGTTGAACTCAAGCGAGTATTGAACGGTTAAATCTTAATATGGCTTGCCTAGTTTTATGTGGAAATGTGTTGTGTGAGGTTTTGTTCTAACATGTTTTGTAGTGGGGTCATGGGAATGGTTTTGTGATATGGGATGGATTGTGTAGTGTATTGGAATATCTGGTAGAGAGAGACTAACTGATTGTTGAATGGAAGAGTGGTGTTGTGCAATGGTAGTGAAACTAAATTGTGTTTTGTTTGTGTTTCTTGGTGTGGTGTTTTGATGCAGTAGGGATGATGAGGATGGATGTGATAGAAGTGTTGGTGGATGCAGCTGTAATTTGGGGGACTGTTCTATGAGAATAATTATTGGGAGGAATGATTTCAATAATGGTGATGGTAGTGGTTATTTTGGGTGTTAAATGTAATAGAAATATGAATTTAATTGTTTTATTGTGGTTCTTCTTCCTCTATGTGACTTTTTGTGTGTGTCTTGGCATGTTATTTATTTGGTAGTTGCCTGAGTGGTGATGGAATGACTAAACTAATTGTTTACTAAATAATAAGAACTTCATAAATTTATTTACTTAGGGAATAAATTGAATTGCCACATGTTTTATAGTTGTGTATTTAGAGGTAGCAGTAAATGCATTTTTCTGGGATGGTTGTTTTTTTGAAAAAACCTATAGGTTTGGTTGAGTGTTTGATATATATATATATATATACTTATAATTTCTTTCGATTTCAATACTCACCCACCCTAGTTGAGAACTATGTTTCGAATGCCGCCATTGTCATTAGGGAGGGTGTATTTCCCAATATCTCAGTTGGAGGACTGATGGATGGTTATTGGATCTTCCATGCTCCCTATTCTAGGCATTGGTATCCAAGACTCTTCACACAGGTTATGGTGTGGTTGTGAGGCCTAGGTGTCTGTGGGTGAGGTGTGCTCTCTTAGGTATCGTCAGGATGAGTTGTGTTTTTCTTTACCAGGTGTCTTCAGGATGAGGTTGTGGTTTGTGAGGCTTAGGTTTTTGTGGGTAGGAAGTGATATGGTTGTCTCCTCGGTGTTTTCAGGCAGGATATGGTGAGATTCATTTTCCAAGGTTACAGGACTAGCTCTGAGGCCCAGGTGTGTATAGGTGGGATGTGAAAAGGGGACTGTGGAAGAGTGTGGTACCTGAAAGACATTTTCAATTAGGGTATGAGTATTAAACTAGTGGTAAGATAGTGAGGGGTACCCAAATCATTTATTTTAATACTATATTACTTTACATTACTTGAATTATTTTATGATCATTCCTTAGTGAGGTTGGGATGGAGAGAATTATTTATTAGGTGTTGTTGGTTTCAACTATTTTCTCATAAGGGAATTTAGTATTCTTCTCTCACTTGGGAACAAGATAAATTGTATTTTCCTATTTAGTATACTTTTATGATCACCCTATGTATATAAAATAGTTTTCAGGTTTCTAGGAAGAATACATAGACTGTGATGAACCCTACTAGTTCAAACATTGGGATAGTTGTTGTGTCACCGCTTAGTTATGTTCTTTTGTTACATACTTTTACGTTTTATTGTATTTCTAGAAGTTTAATTTGAAATAATTCATGTGGGATGGATTTTGGTTTTACTTTATATTTATAATAGTTGGAGTTTTTTGGGATGAACCATCTTATCTCTTGATCTTGTTTCCTATAAAAAGGGTAATGCCTTAAATTTTGTGATATTGTACACCCTTGGTGTTGGTCGCCTCCCCATGGTCTACTAGATGTGGGACTTGGGGTGTCATTATCTATATTTATTCATCTTGAAAAACGAAGGTCGTAACATTTTTCCTTACTTTATAAAACATGAAGAAGGTAGGTTATGACAGAATGATATCAGAGCTGATGGTTGAGAGATAGGATGGCGTTTGGAGTTAGGCATAGTAAGGATTTCAGGGGTTGTTATGGAATTAGTTTCAGGTGAACTTGGTGTGTGACATAGGATAGGGAGGACAATATAGGAAAATAGATTTTAGTTCCCCCCATGATATGATGCAAGGACTATGAGTCTACTGAATGACCAATTGAGGCTACACCATTTGTAGGGTAGGCACCCTAGGTAAGGTACATGTATCATAATGACTTCTATTCCTATTTGAATTTTTTATTTTTTCTGAATTTTTGAATAATTAAAGAGTAAAAATAGTTAAAATTATCCTTAAAAAAAGTTCATACTGCTTGGGCATTGGAATTACTTGTTTACATTTCAACCATGGAACATTGTCATCGTCCATGTGTAGTGAAAACAGTGGATGCTCAGCAGGCTATCTTGATCGATCGACAAAGGGTCGATCGAGTAGAAAAGCTGATTAGTAGAATGATACACTATTTTATTTTTAGTGGTAGACTCTGGGGAAGTATGAGGGATTCATTTCAGACATGTTGATGGAGCGTTACCTTGAAGATCTTGTGATCACCTTCGTCTTGATCCAGGCTCCAATGTAGTACTGGGTTACTTTGGTAGTGAGCCAGACTTTTGGAGACAAATGCCAATTGTAGACACAATACCTGGGGGAGAGGATAGTTTCCGAAGTTTATTGGTCAATTTTGAGAAGGATTTCTAAGAATTATTCATTTCGTCGTCCATGAAGGCTGAGAAGTGGTAGGAGATACTCTCCCTCCAGCCGAAGAGTGTGTTTCTAAATGAGTTGGGGATCAAGTTCAAATATATCTTTTCTTCTTTGGATCTCTTTACAGATGAGGAGTCTTGTGTGATATGTCATGAGGAGGTACTTCTCCCTTCTCTATAGTACATAGTTACTCCCTTCACCATACTGAAATAGTTTAAAGTCTAGAGGAAGTCGGATTTACTTGAGAGGATGCACTGATGAGGAGGTCTACAAAGAGAGGGGATCCAGAATGGTTCTTCGAAGTAAAAGGATACTATAAGTAGGTCTGAGGCCCCAGGGTCTTCCACGTTTCGGCCAACAGGGGTTTACCTCTACAGTTCCCATTTTGGCCTTCTAGTCATCATGACTTTCTAGTAAAATTAAGAACAAGGTGTTTTAATTTTGGATCTTGAGGACATATTCATAGTTACTGGATAGTGGACATTCATGGACAGAATTTTGGTGGTGTTCTAGTTCAATGCCCACCTCAGTATCTATTGTCACATAGGCCATTTAAATAGTAGGGATAGTAGGATGCTACTCCCCTGAGGGGAGATGGAGCATGGGAAAGCCAAAATTAGGGTGATTCTCAGGGACCTCGACCCAGGTATGGCCTAGAACCAGTCATCGGTTGAGGGGAAGAGGAGATGGGCATGTTCAGTTTCATTCCATAGAGGTAGCGGTTCATGTAGGGTAGATATCATATAAGGCATGATCGGTTTTTTTAGTAATCTTTCTTGCACCTTGATTGAATCAAGATCTTTGAATTACTTTTTTGACCTGGTCTAGCATATGTTATGGGACTAGGCATCAAGACTCTTCTCAAACCCATGGTGTTTATTACTACACTAGAGGGTCAGAATATCTTGTTTAATGTATACTAGGGGTGTAGGCTCAAGATAGGGTCTCATACATCTTTTGGGGATCTTATCTTGGTATAGGTTCATCCATACAATGTTTTTCTTATCATCGAATTGTTTTATTCTATGCATTTTGTTATCAACTTCTTCTCTAGGAGAGTCATGTTTTTAGTTGTGGATGGCCAGAAAGTTGCTTTTTTGGAGAGAAGGGTTGTTAGGTGGGAATTCGGCATATGGATCATATTCTTTCCTTCTTGGATGAGATGTTAGTGGAATCAGTCGATGCTAAAATAGTGGATGTTATCATAATTTCTGGGGAGTTCTGGGATGTGTTCCCCAATGAGGTTGTGAATCTACCCCCTCGATGTGACCTTGAGTTCGGAATAGAGTTACATCTCATGGATTTTCTGATTTTGATGTCTCCTTATTGGATGGAACCCATTGAGTTGTAGGAGATGTGGATTCAGATTGATGAACTAATGAGGAAGGTCTTTACCAGGCCCAATGTGTCTCCATAGGGGTGCTCCAGTTTTGTTTTTGAAGAAGGAAAATGGTGGTATAAGGTTGGGCATAGACTATCATAGGTTTAATCAGGCAATGATCTAGTCCCATCACCTTATTCCAAGGATAAATTATATTTTCTACTAGATGAGAGGTCAAATTTGGTTCTCTAAGATCAATATGTGGTCTGGGTATCACCAGTTGAGGGTGAAAGAGGGTGAAATCTTAAAGTCTACTTTCAAGTGAAGGTATGTGCTCTTCGAGTTCATGTTTATGCCATTCAATGTTACGAATACACCAGCCATTTTCATGGAGATCATGGCCTCCATTTTTTATTAGTTCTTGGACCGGTTCATCTATGTATTCATCGATGATATCCTGATTAAATTGAAGTTAGAGGAAGAGCATACAGAGCATCCCAAGAATATCTTAGAGTTTCTTCACTACCACTAGCTCTATGTGATGTTGTCCAGGTGAATGTTCTAGAAAAGAGAGGTACACTTACTTGGGAACGTGGTGTCTCAGTAGGTTATACCAGTGGACCTATCGAAGTTTGTGGGATTTATTTCTTGGGAATCCACAAAGAATGTGGCAGAGTTTCACAACTTTCCCAGTTTGGCAGGCTATTACCGGAGATTCGTACCTGATTTCTCTCGAGTTGCAACTCTATTGTCATCTCTGACAAAAAATTACTAGTCTTTTATTTGTAATGAGAAGTGTTAAGCATATTTCAGCTTTCTGAATGGGATGTTGGTCAGTTCTCTAGTTCTAAGGTTTCTAGATGAAGGGGTGATATTTGAGGAGTTTTGTGATGCATACCATATATGTTTGGTATGTGTGTTGGTGAAATAATGGTGAGTGACCTCTTACGGGTCTATAAAGTTACAAAACCATGAACATAACTATGAAACCCATGATCTGGAGCTAGTAGCGATTGTTTTTCCATGAAGTTTAGGTGGAATTTCCATATTGGGGAGCGATTTGTGGTCTCCATAGATCACAACAACTTGAGGTATATTGTTTCTCAATGAGATATAAACTTGGAACATAGGATGTGGATGCAGTTTATCTAGGATTACAACTTTGATATCTTTTACACTATATGAAAGTGTAATGTGGTGTCCAATGCCTTGAGTTGGAAGTCATAGAGAGAGGTATTTCGGGAATCTGCTGGTGCTTGGAAGGAGATGAAGGAGTTTTCCACCTTGCACCTAGACGCATTAACATATGGAGGGAGATGATATCTATTTCAGATGATAGTTTTGTGAAATCTGATATGATAGGGGGAGGAGAATCATTAGGGAGACTTGGAGGTATAGGTGATGCGTGATCACATTGACCAAAGTGATGCTTTAGAGGGATGGTTGTAGAATGGTCAGAAATAGATGTTGTTCTATGGGAGGATTTTTGTTCCAGTGGAGATGTGTGAGTGATTCATTTGTTAATTTCATATATCACCTTTAGTGGTACACCCAAGAGTTTCCTAGATGTAAAACATCTTGAGGATAATGTTTTGGTGGCTCGAGATGAAGCTGGAAGTGTCAGATTTTGTGGCAAAGTGTATAGTGATCTAGTAAATGAAGGATGTGCACTATGTTCCCGATTGTTTTTTTGAAGCCCTTATATTTCCCAGAGTGTAAGTGGGATGACATATCGATGGATTTCATTACAGGATCTCCTAGTAATTAGGGAGTATTCGATGGTAACTGGGTAGTAGTGGATCAACTGATGAAATTGGCCTAATTCTATGTGATTTTGTAGTCGGGCATATTCGATGCCTTGGACAATAGGTATGTGGATCACAACATGTTTTTGGAACCTAGTTACACCTCATCGCTTCTTTCCACCCTCATATGTATAGATAGATAGAGCATATCATCTCAGAATTAGAGGTTATGCTATGGGAATGCATCTTGGACTTTAATGGATCTTGGGTGTGACACTTTCCCTTTGTAGATTTTTGTTACAACATTAGATATAACTATTCCATTAGCATGGATCCATCTGAAGCCTTGTATAAGAGACTATTTCATTAACATTTTTTCTTTAAAGTGTTTGGGGAGATATTTTTTCTTGGTCCCGAGGTAGTCCATATCATGATGGGGAATGTTCATCTTGTTCAGGAGATGATGATGGTTTTTATAGATCCGGAGAAGGTCATATGCAGATAGTAGGAGGAGGTTATTAGACATTGAGTTTTGAGGCCATGTGTTCTTGAGGGTTTCCCCTTGATGTGGGATGTGTAGGTTCAGTAGAGGGAGTAAGCTTTGTCCTAGGTTCATCAAACCATTCGAGTTATTTGGATGGATTGATATAGTGGAATACCAGTTGGCTTTTCCGCCACAGTTAGAGAGGATCCTTTACATCTTGCATATATCCCAGCTTCATTGGTATCTTCCTGATGACTCCCATGTCACTGAATGAGGAGAGTCAGATATTGAGGATGAAAAAACGTCTGTGGAGTGGATAGTAGAGATACAGAATCATTGGGATAAGGTGATTCATGGATGGACCATTCACTTGGTTCGTGTTTTGTGGAGGCATGGTATCCTCGAGGAGTGTACTTGGTAAAGGGAGAAAAAGATGAACGCCCAATACTCGAAGTTGTTTTGAGTTTTTCTTTGTTACATTTTGTTTTAGAATGAAATGTTTTCAACTTGTTTTCTATGATATGAGTTTCTTACTTATTATGTAATGTGCGATAATGACCTAACATATGAATAGGAGAGGACATAATTCCTAATAAAGAAAAATTAATGAGGATGTAATTAAACTTGTGAGGGTGTGTTAGTGATTCCCTAGGAAGATAGTATCTTGACATGGAGGACAATATTCCCCAATTTTTGTGTTCAAGACACCATGGTTTCTATGATTGTGTGGTGGTTTGTGGTTGTTTGGATTGGATGATATCATAAGAGGTGTTCTTGAATGTTAAGATTTCACTCAAAATTTTGAACAAGACATGTTAGTTTATCCTTGGACCTAGGTGTTTCCAAATCATATCAGTGTTTTAATTATAGAAGGATCTTTGAGAGGTATCTTATGGGGTGGTTTTTTGTACACATATTTATCCTGGGTTTAGTTATGAATTTTCGAGGGGGATAACAGTTTGGGATGTATCTGATGTAATGGATCGGACCACCCTAGTCCTTTCCAATGTGGAAATCTAGTGTTTGAGTTTTTTTGGGAGTTCACAATAGCTCATTTGAATATTTTTCTAATTTTTTAGTTTTCCAATGGTAATTCATGAATTTTAGGTCTTTGATGGGGTGTCAGGTCCAGCTACTCACAATAATGGGTCCAACAACAAGTCATCCAATTGTAGCTCACTGAATAGTGACTCAATGAATGGTAGGTCACCTAATGGTGACTCACCGAACTGTGACTCACCAAATGGTGAATCATGGAATGGTAATTTACTGAATGGTGGATCACATAAGAGTTACTCACCTAATGGTGAGTAATTTTGAAGGTTTTTCAAAATTCCATTTTTTTCAGATTCTCTCCATTAACTTTTTATTTGACATAAATTGTGTTTTAAGCCAAATTTAATATGTTATGAATCCCTTTCAAGGGTTATAAAATATATCATTATATTTATAATGCTTGGGATACATTTAAATAGCCAAGCCACGTAGTCTTGGTCAAGATTCATCTTTAATAGCCTTTGAAATAGTTTCTTCTGTTGATATAGGATCTTGCCTTTTTTGAGCCAATGCCCTTTTTTCCTTGTACATTTCCCTTTACTATTTCTATAAAGTATCCCCAAAATCATTCTTCCCTGAGAATTCATGAGTGTGTGATGAATCTGTCGGTTGATGTTTTCCCCTTAGAGTCTCACTACTGCATGTGTTCCCCCTATTTTGGGTGCAAGGAGGAATTGATGATATTATATTCTTCAAGGTAGGGATCCCCTTATCTATATTTTATTTCAATACCATGCAGTGGTGGGGGTAAAGATGTATCCTTGTAAATACAGTTGAATCCAAATTTAACGAAGTTAAATGTGGGGTAGGGAAGATGATGATGAATATAATAAAAGCTATTAATAAGTAATAAATTAGTTTTTTGAAGATGATAATGATGATGATAATTTTGTTTTGTTTTTTATTGGGACCCATGTTTCGAATTTTATGGGTTGTATGCCTACTAAAAATTCATGGTCAATGGAGGTATTTTTTGTGCACATGTGATGTCTTGTGAGTGATTTTTGTTGGTCCTATGTGAGATATTGTATATACATAAAAACAATTAACCATGTATAATCTGTAAATTATATGGATTCACTAGGATCAAAATGTTTTTGTGATCACCCATGAATCTAAGAAGTTTAATTCAAGTAAGTAATTCCTTGTTAAATCTAAACATGACTTTCCTTATTTCATGTGGATGTTTGTTTTGAACAGTTTTAATCTAAATATTTTTGTGGGATCTTGGGAATGGATGTGTGATAAAGGGTGGTTTAGGTGGTGTAATGGAATCTCGGGTTGAGATATATTGATTGATTGTGGAAAGGATGAGTAGTGTTTTGTAGAAGGAATTCAATCAGGTTGTACTTTACTTGTGTTTCTAGGTGTGGTGTGTTTAGGCAGTAGGGATCATGAGGATGGTTGTGAAAAGAGTGTCACTATATGTGGATATATCATGGGGGATTTTTCTGTGAGAATATGGATTGGGTTGAATGACCTAAATAATGGGGATGGCGATGGTTGGTGTTGCTGTTAAATGGTGTGGAAATATGAAGTGAGTTTGTTTACCATGGTTTTTCATCCTCTGTATGATTGTGTGTGTATTGGCATGTGATATGTTTGGTAGTTTCTCGAGTGGTGATGAAATGAATAAAGGAATTGTTTAATAAATAATGAGAATTAGTGAAATAAATTATCTTGGAAAATGAATAAGATTGTGTTTTGTTCTTTAATAGTGCTTTTAAGGGTACCAGGAAAAGTAGTTTTCTGGGCCGGTAGTTCGTTTGAAAAAACCCATAGGTTCAGATGAGTGTTTGGTACTTATATATATACTCTTACTTTCTTTTTATTTCTATAAAAACCAACCTTAGTTGAGCACTATGTTATGAACACCCCCATTTTCATTGGGGGAGTTGTTCCCAACAACTCGATGGGAGGATTGATAGATGGATATTGGATCTTCTATGCTCCCTTTTATCAGAATTGGTAGCTTAGGACACTTCAGGTAGGTTTTGGTGCAGTTTTGAGGCCCAGGTGTCTATAGGCAAGGTGTGCTTTACCATAAATTGTTGGGATGAGATGGGTTGTGCTTTCCCAGGTTTCTTTGAGATGAGGTTGTGGTTCATGAGCCATAGGAATTTGTGAGTAGAATGTGTTATGGTTCAGGACCAAGTATTTGTGGGTAGGATGTGTTAAGATTCATTTTCCTGGGTTGTAGGACTAGCTCTAGGGTCAAGGTGTGTACAGGAAGGTTTAGGGATTGGGCTTGTGGAAGAGTGCAGTAGCACCAGGATTTTTTCCATTATGGTATAGGAAATTAACTTGTGGGAAAGTGGTTTTGGGAACTCAAATCATCGATGTGGTTACTACATTACTTTACTTGACTAGCGTTACTTGGTGATCATTTCATAGTGAGGTTGGGATGGCAATAATTCATTGTTAGGTACCATTAGTTTCTACTATTTTCTTATAGGGTTATTAGTATGCTTCTCCAACTTGTGCACAATAGACTTTGGATTTTCCTAATGAGTATACTTATATAATCACCATACATATATAAAATTGTTTTTGGTTTATAAGAGGATTACATGGACCATGTTGGAACTTACTAGCTTGGACATTGGGATAGTTCCCATGTCGTTTCATAGCTTTGTTCTTTTGGTACTTACTTTGGAGATTTATTGTATATATAATATTATAGTTTGAAATCTTGCATGTGGGATTGATTTTGGATTTCAATTATATGTATATTTCTTGGAGTTTTTTTGGATGAACTATCTTATCTCCCAATATTTTTCCAATGAAAAGTGTAATTTCTTCTATTTTGTGAGATTCTAAACCCTTGGTGTTAGTCTCCTCCCAGGGGCCTACTAGAGGCGGGACTTGTGGGTCATTATCTCTCTTTCTTCACATTGAAAATGAAGGTCATGACATTTTACTTTCCATTCTCCATCATGAATAAGGTGAGTTGAGACACTATTGAAATATAAATATAGAGGTCCTCCCCATTCCAATTCATCAAACATTTTTAGATATTTAAGTTTTCCCCACGAAATACTGGCAATGAACATTGATTTCCCACCATAAATCATTTTTTACAGATGTTCTTTCTAGGATGTGGTAATCATTTTTCAGGGATTTAATCCATATAAGGGGTAATTATATTCTTCCTAATTCCCTTAGATTTCTCCTAAGTGAAATAATTCAGGGCATATGGTTTATGCTAATGGTGGTATCTTGAAGAAGAAGAACAAATATTAATATATATTCAACAATTTTGTTTAATAATTCAGTATCAATAAACCAATATTATTTATCATAAAAATATATATTTAGCATCATCTGTATAGTAAGTTGTTTTTATGAATATGAGATAATGTTTTTCCACTAATTTCCACCAAATGTGAAGTAAATGTAATTTTTGTGCCTATGTGTGGACAATCACCTTCTTGTTGGGATATGATTCATTTTTCAATAGTAACATACATTGATGAATATAATGATTGATTTAGTAAATATATATTTTATTTATAATATTATAAAATCTATTTAATGTTTAAATATTATTTTTAATTCTTGAGTTCTTTTCAGTAGAAAATGAAAATTGTGCTCATGTGTATACACAAACTCCCATCACCATTAACATTATAATGATTTATTATAACTTAAGTTTTCATGATAGTTTTAAATATATTTATAATGAATATATATGGTATTTATATCCTCAAAATAAATATATAAAACATTTAAACATGATATGAATACAAAAATAAAATATCCAAATTGAAACATATAGGAAAATAAAATAGTTATCAACTAGGAAGAATGATTTTAGTAAACAAATACTAACAATTTTATGTATAAATTTCATACATGAGACATATTGGATTATATAAATATATATGGTTATAATGATAGTATTATAATAAATATATATTTCATATATAGGATTTTAGAGAACATACAATGAAATTTAGAGTTAATATATGGGTATCTCATCTCAATTTCATTTCCCTAGTTGATATTCAAAAATCACTACCTCTTTCCCTCATATTCTAAATATACAATCCATTTATTATTATATATTATGAATATATTTAAATAAATGGTATTAAATGTTTCATTTGATGTTTTTTCATTCATGGGAGTTATGATTAAAAATTGACAAAATTATTAAGCATTTTAAATTATAATATCATTTTTATCAGTATTCAATATCGATAAAGTTATAATTATGAATCTATATGATATATATATATAAAATTGATTAATTGATATATAATATTCTAGTAATATTTTTAAATAAAATGTATTTCTTTTATTTTCCTCCCATTGATTACTCAAAATCTCCAAATAATTATTTTAAGGAAAACTGATTCTGTTTCTATATTCAGGATTCAATATCCATATTTTCATTATAATGTTATCATGAATTTTTTACTATTATATTGAAATATTTTATATTAATTTATAAAAATAATTGATTTTCTATGTAAAATATAATAAGTAATCATCTTTTCTTTTTCAAAAGGGAATACTTTTAGAAAATGTGTGAAGGAAATTATTGATTTAATGAACATCACATGAAATACCTTTTCTAGTGTCATAATTACTCCACTAAATCAAGATTACTTTATATTAATATATTTCTCTTTAATAATATAAATAATTCATAGTTTTTTTAAATTTAGCTATTTAAAATAAGTGATTTGAAAATTAAACCGGTATTTTCCATAAAAAACTTTCCAATTTTAATATAATGGAATTTCCCATCCATGATAGAATAATTTTAGGAAATTATGCTTCACTGAGGATATGATTCTATGATACAAACCTTATTTTTTCTATGAATGGTTATTGGTAGTGAATATATAATCATGATAGTGTATGTTTTATTTTCCAGAATTCACAGATTGATGAAATGATAATTATTTTAATCATATTGGGGAATATATATGAATGTATTATGATTATGTGATTGGTGGATTTTTTATAACCCTACAAAAAATTACTAATTATTAATGTTTTATGAGATGACAGGTTGAATTAAATGTTATCCCAATCTTAAAAGATGGTATATTGTAGGTTATCATATGCCCAATCTATAAACATGGGTGTTTATTGTAAAAATGTAATTTGATTAATTCCTTGTTTCACATACCTAAAATATGGTACTTCTAAATATTATGATTACACACTTTAGTCCACTATTTTATGACATTATCTTGTGAACTATCATTACTTATTTCATGACTCATTATTATTATATTATAATTTCTTAATTTGATTTTCAAATTTTAAGCTCATGTAATCATACCCTTACACTTTTATTAATATTAATAATTAACATTCATTGATATATCACTTAAGTACCTTTACATATCATATGATATCAACCTTTATTATCTTTATTTTTCTTTATTATACAATGAATAGTTTTACGTACTATATATCCATGAAGGGTTCCAGTATTGAATAAATTAGTGGGATATATTGTAGACCATTCATATAACAGTTTTTTATTAATCCATGTTTCAAGACAAACTAGACCTCTATTTCCATAGAATAGATCATAATGATATGTAATAAATTTTATTCAATTAATATGTAATATTTATATATGTTATTCCTGGGTAAATATATTTAGAATAATATAATGGATTAATTTTTTTAAAATAAATGATGAAGAATCTATAGTGATAACCCTTAAGATTACCAAATTTATATAGGAAAATCCAATATTATTTTAAATAGAGGGGTTACATTTTTCTTGAAAATACATTCTTCTCTAGATTATTTCCAGTTTATTCACATATAGAATAGATGTTACTAGGGTTAAAAAATCTGAATGGGTAATATATGTTATAAACTCAATTATCATTCTTGTAATATTAGTGGTCCAAATTCAGCACAATGGGATGGACACACATGGGGGATATTTGTAACACCCAAATATTTCATAGTACGTTATTTATTCAAAGTAATTCAATAACTTGCACTACACACAACACCGAGTTTTAGCGCACCATGACATAACAAACTAACAGTTCAAAAGCGGTTATGAATATTATTAACTAAATTTTAATATTTATATAATACTTATAATTTCAAAATCCATATTATGAGTTTCTTAGACATAATGTATGAACAAATACATTTTTTCAGATAAAAGAAGTATTTTTCAAAAAATGCAATTTTACCGCCTTTTAATGGAGAAGCCTTTTTAAATCCAATATTTGAAACATTTATATATTCAATTTGACAAAATAAACTTCTTATTTAGAATAGGTACATATGAATTTAGTTTCAATAAAGTTTTGGTGTTTTTCTGATAACTTTCGTATTTGGGTGAATAGTGAAAAATACTATATTTTAACTGAAAAAAACTTTTTTAATCAAAATTATTTAAAACGATAAATTATACATTTTAATGGTTTGGAAGTATAATTAGATTATATTTTTACCCTTTAATCCAATTTTGTTCATTGAAATTAATTTCACATTGAAATTATATATAAATAAGTGTCAATCTTTTGGTAGTTATTGTTTCTTAAAAACATGCTATTTGTTTTGACAATGAGTATTAATTTTAAATTAATAAATGAAACTTCTATGTTTTTAATTTGGTAAAATAGACTTCATTATTGAATTTGGAATATCAAAATTATCTTAGGGTAAATTTTTGGTATTTTTCTGAAAACATTCAATTATTGATGAATAGTGAAAAAACACTGAGTTATAGTTTAAAACCAAATTTTTATTTAAATAATTATTTATTTTATTTAAATTTAATTAGGTCAAAATAGATACATAATACCTTTATAATTTCAATGTAATTTATTGGTGTTAGTTTAGAATAATTTTAGATATGTAAAAATTTTATTGAACTTTTCACCGTCTTTTACCCATCTCCTAGGAGAATTTGTAAATTCACATAAAAATTAATTTCACCGCTTTTGTGAGTTGAATTTTGAAAAACCAAGAGACACGATTAATATCAAGGAGTAAAATGTGGTTCAATAAGATAAAAATAGTTTTAGTTGAATAGTAACTTTTTAATTTTATTTATCACGGTTAAAAGTAAATAGGGCAATTAAGGGTAAAAATGATATTAATATTTCCCTTACACATGTTATAATTCTATTGGACAAGTGTATCTCGACTAAAAAGAACATTAGGAATAAAATATTATCATTTAGGTCCACTTGGATTAGATTAGGACATTTATTATTATTTAATTCAAAGAAGAGTTCAAAGAGTTAAAATCAAAGTTCAATAACTAAAACATTTTTAATATATGGTTATACAACATATAAATTCAATTATAAATATTAATTAGAAAGATAAAAATATTTCATACATAAAGGTATTTTATCTTTAATTTTTAGACATTAAATTATTTAATTTATTTGTGACACAATGATTATGCAGTAATTACCGTATTAATGAATGATTAAGATAATTGATATTAAAAATACCCGAATAAATGTAATTTCAGACTTTTTATGAATTCTAATAATTTTATTGGTTAATATGACATATTAGGATTGGTTATGTTAATTTTTTTTCGAGGTAATAATGCTTTTATGAATTTATCAAAAACAAAATACCCAATAATGTCCAAATTGACATAAAAGAGTTTTTAAAACAAATATTATATTATCAATTGATATTATATTCCTAAAAATATAAGGTTCATCCAAAGGACTTATAGAATGATATTTGTATCATTAATGGACCACTTGGGGGTATATTGGAAGTTTATAGTAAGTTTATTAACAATATAATATAAAAATACAAAGAGTCATGGTAAATGTCAAACTAATTAACTAAGAGTTAAAACTAAACGATAAGGTTAATAAAGTGACCCAAACCTGTATAAAACCTATTTTTTAGTGGATTTAGACCCATCCCCACCTTAGACAAGAAATAAATCAATTTGGAGACATTATAAAACGAATATGAATTTATTAAAAAATAATATTTTAAGTTTTTCCTAAGGTGCCCATCACCCCTCTTATAAAAGGGCACTCCCCCTTCACTCTAATTCACAATTTCTAAGCCATTTGTCTCAGCCAAACCCTTACCAAATACCCTCTAAACTATCATACCTTCAACCTAGAGGCCTTAGTTTGATCATAAATCCAGCCTATGGAGCCCTTTTGATCAAATCACAAGGAAGAACCCGAAGAAGAGGTAATGATTCACCACCCTCTTTCAAGTTACTTTCTTCTTCCAATTCCATTTTCGTTGTTTTTTCCATTCTAAAATAATAACTCCAGTATCTTATATATACTATGATGTTATTATAGTTGTGTTACAACCAAATTCATTATTCTATCCACCCTTTGAATGACATGTCACCATACGTGCGTACGTACAGCTTACCGTCTCCACGTCGTGGTGTAATTGTTATTCAATACATTATTATTTAGATGAGTATAATAATGATGTGTATTTGATATAAATAATAAATATAACAAGATAATTACTCTTTATATATGATATACCATTCAATTATATATTATTTTAATATAAAAAGAATGATATTTTTGCTCGTGCGTACGTACGGATTACCGTCTCCACGACGTGATGAGATTCATTTCCAAGTTCCCCATTCATCAACGATTATAAAAATATATATTACTAATATGTTTCTAATATATGACATTATAATTATACTGGATATATATATATATATGTAATTACATATATTTTATTCACTTAGTTCCGTTCAATACGTTAAGAAAATGGAAACAGCGTTTATGCGTACGTACGGACTACCATATCCATAAACGGTGTTTTCCATTTCATATATATGTCTATTATACATATGTATATTATAAATATATATGATATAGAAATCATGTTTTATATTCTGGAAGTATTTAAATCATGATCTAAGTGATACAATCAAGAGTAACTAGTTAAAACACGTACAATAAAGAAAGCGATTATTAACCGAAATGTTAATTTAACATGGAAATTATTATAAAATGGGTAGTATAAAGTCATAAACTAATAATTCATGATATAGTAAATATTAATATGGTTTTTTTATAACTTAATGACATACTATAGTATTCATACAGGAGGTTAAATGTACCCTCAACTAAAGGAATGTGCAATATAAAGGGTTTTCATCTCACTCTTTATTCCCGTGAGATTCATGCCATATTGCCACTATTAAATTTTGTGTGGTGTATGTACTGCCCATAATTGTATTCATTGTGTAAAAAACTATAATTTATATGTATTTACTTATTCATTGTATGATACTTCTTTCATGGGGTGTATGTTTCTTAAGTTACCAAATTGGTAAGGGATTATTTTACAATCTGAGTTTGTTTTTATGTACGTATTTACTGGGGAATTTTTATCATCCATATCCATTTTTCATAAAAATGATTTAAAAATGAATATTTTAAGGATTTTTGAAAGGTACTCTTTATCAAGATTAGAATTTTTAATGTTTTAAAGATTTATATTTATAAATCTTTTTAATGAATGTTCATGTTTTCAAAATGATATTATGGATTTATTTATATGAACATGAATGTTTTGAAATGATAATTCTTTTCAATAGTTTCAAATTGGTATGGAACACTTTGATTAAAAATTATATTTTAAATTACTTCCTTTATAAATTTTTGACTTTTAAATTATTTTACAAAAATTATATTTCTCTCAAAATGTTTTACTCATGATTTTCAACTATGTTAGCATGCTTTACTGGATATTATTTTTGATTGAGGTTGAATTATTATAATACAATCTTCCATTTTGTATTGAATGAGTTATGATATGTTTGACTATGGATGTTATATTTTTATTCCATTCATGGTTTATGGTTAATGTATAGACATTTCGTATGCTAGTTTTAATACGAATGTTTATGTTATGTTTCAACTTTTTCATATGAGGAATGCAGTGGACATAGTAAGTGACGGGTGGAGGCCGCTATAGCTCCTCGATGCATCAGTAGGTCTCATGAAACAAACTAGTGTCTTGTCACAAGTACTTGACAAAAAATTTATTTGTAGTCTTGGCACGAGGCCTTGACTATGTGGTAATGATGTCCGATATTAGGCATTCCCTCGTTGTGAAATTAGTTATTACATGTGATTATTCAACTAGTAGAATATCCATGTGCATGTTTATATGGTAATGTTTAATTTATTTTTACCATATTATGTTCAATATTATGTTTAAAAGGCTGTTGTTTTTATTACACATCTTGCCATAAAAGTTTATAGCTTTCGATAAATTATTTACCCTTACTGAGCATCCGAGCTCACCAGTTTCTTATGTTTTATTTTCCCAGGATTCCAAGAAGTGTATTATGATTGATATGCAGGGTTAAGCTACAGGGAAAAATGGAATTCTCAAAGAACTATCTATGATGTGTTTTATGTTTCAAATTGTAATGTAATGTTAATGTATGTAATATATTTTCCAAGACTACTAAACTGATCGGTCCTTCAGGACTTGATTCATTGTAATGGTGCCAATGTATTAAAATAATGCACCATCTATGGGTAACTGGGGTCGGGGCGTTACAATATTCCTAGGATAATTCATATTTTTTTATAAACCATTATAAAGGATATCAATATATAGTGAATATGGATATCCATTAGTAAATATAAGTTAAAATAGATTAACGTTTTATTTTCATGTTTTAAACATCCAAAAAATAATATCTATGATTATTTTTTTTCTCACTATGATTATTGTTTCTCAAATTTGTATTTTTATTTATATTTAATAGCTATACCCATAATAATATGTGTAAATAATAAATTTATGGAAAATGTAATGATTTTCCAACTAAGAAACAATATTTTATGGTATATGGAATGAAATAATTTAATTATTATTATTCTAATACATTGTCAAGATATGAATCTATTAAATTAACTAAAGTATCCATGGTAGAAACAACATTATTTTGTGACCTTCATGATGAAACATTTATAACACCTCAAAATTATAAAAAAAATTGTAACTAAATGAGTGTTTGAAACACAAAACCAATTGTGTAATAAATTAAAATATCCCAAGAAATTACATTATATTTAATATTTTAAATATATTTAATCTATTGTATATATTTCAATGTATGTAACATTGATTTTATATTGCTTTGCATGCAATGAGTTTCTTCTTTGGCATGAGTTACAGGCAAGACTAATTCCTAATAAATAATAATATTATTATTTTAAAATAAAATTATCTCTCAGGTGATTGATTGGTTATTATTTTTTGACTTATCTAACTTATTAAAATATAAATTTAAATTCATTGGTTACCAATGAATTGAATGCAAACATTGAATCCAAATGAATATAAAGGAAATGTTTTTATACAAAACTATTTTTATAATTCAAAGTAATTTTATATCAATAAATTAAATTAATTAGTATTAGTCTGTGGTATAAATTAAATATATATATTATATATCCAATAAAATATTTCAGACATTTTTCCAAATGATTTTATATGCCTATTATAATAACAAGTTTAATTTAACACATAAAATGCTATATTTATTTAAAGGTAGATTTTATGATTGTTAATGGTTAACCTATTTTAAATAAAGAATTTATTCATTTATAAATTTTTAAAAAGATAATTTATTTTAAATCTTAACATCAAAATAATCTTAGGTTAAATTTTTGGTATTTTTCAAAAATGTTTTATGCTTCGATGAATTATGAAAAATAATGATTCTTATTTGAAAACAACTTTTTTATATAACTTATTTATAAAGAAAAATTATAATTTTTTAATGGTTTTAAAGATAAATTAGATCAATTTTAAATAAATTAATCTAATTTAGGTAGTTGGAATAAATTTTACATTTTTATTATATATTATAACATTTTAAACTGTTGAACTTTTTTTCTTTAAAAAGCATGGATTCCCATCTCATAACCATTATTAATTTTAAATTATTTTCAGCCTATTCATTTATCTGAAATTGAAAAAATAGATTACATATTTATAATAATAATAATTTATATCACTTGTAATATAAAATTAGTTTTGGAAAGAAATTAATTAAAATTAATTATAGTGATTAAGAGAACAATTAGCTTAACAAGGTACTAAAACATATTCTTAAGTGTCAAAATGACATATAAACATGCCAAACACCTATTTTGTTGACATATATTGATCATATACTCTATTTATTATATTTTTTTATTTATTTGATCCAATTTCAGCTGAAAAAACATGGGTGGAATTCCCTCTTTCAATAATTTACAACAATGCAACTCCTCCTCAACTATAAAAATCAACTAACCCTTCAATATTATTCACAATATAAAACCATTTTTGTAATATAAATCCAACCCAGATAATCTCCCAAAACCCCTACCCTAATAAAATAATCATAAATGTTTTAATAAAGAAAACCAAGGAAGTCCTTAAGTGAAAACCAATTGGAGTTACCCAAAAAAGAGGTAATGGTCTTCAATGAGCACTTTGGTTTTATTTATTTCTTCTCCCATTAAATTATTGTTATATATTTGTCAAATAAACAAATGTACATTAAATATTATGATATATTTTTAAAAAATTTCATGGCCTACACTCTCACACACTTCTATAAAAT
The DNA here is from genome assembly GCA_963277665.1 of Viscum album. NCBI lineage: Eukaryota > Viridiplantae > Streptophyta > Magnoliopsida > Santalales > Viscaceae > Viscum > Viscum album. The sequence continues at coordinate 4,352,776 of OY728140.1, forward strand.
GGTATGAACAATCATCATTTGTGTATACAATATACTAACGCCTAGCGAACCGATGTCGTTCATTCGCCCAATACAAAATTTCATGTTTTTGGATTAATTATGGATTTGTAGATTATATATGATATGTACTATTTTTATAATTTCATTATTATTATTTAATTTTTTTATAACATATACCTTTATAATTTCAAATTTTTGGGAATACTATAACATCGTTTGTGGGTGTGTGGATGACCACCTCCTCAAACTGTCGAGATTCATTCACACTATACATGGAATATATTATGGAATGTTTTAACAAATACATTTTACATATATGAATTAAATATTTTACTGGAATTATAATGTTCAGATATATTGTTTAGTTTTTATTTATTTAATATGATAATAAAATAGAAACGAAATTCATGGTTATGTATGGCCTACCATCTCTATGAATGGTGTATTTCATTTTCTGTATAAGACTTTTATGGATTATGATAAATAAATATATAATTAATATATATTATATTTAAATCATGTTTTTAATACTGTAGATGATGAAATCATGTTCGGAGTATGAAGAAAAAAGATAACAAGTCAAAACATACATGAAATACATGACAATTATAACAAGAACTGATGAAAATAATAAAAAATTGTTAATAGAAAGGGTGATATAATATTTTAAAAGATAAAATATGATATTGTAAATATATTTATGGTTATTTTATAAGTTATTAACATGTTTTAAACAACTATAATTTATATAAAAGGAAATTCAACTAAAATGAAGTACACGGTAACGGATTTCGCCTCAATTTGTTTTCCATTGAGACATATTTGTTAATATACACAAATTATAGTTAATGTGGTTCATATACTGAACCTTTTTCTTATAATATCATGATTTTACAAAAAAAAAATTTATTTTATATTTCACATTGAAGTATCTCGTCCAATGGATTTTGACTTGAAAATTAGTAAGTTGTAGAAGTTATCATTGCAATATCACTTTCATTTCTGATTGTTACCATTCTATTATAACATTCAATTCATTGTGATAATTTTTATTATAAATTACTTTTAGATTAAATATAAATATTACCATGTAATAGATATTATTATGTCCTTAAAATTATACCATTTTTACATTTGGTGTTCACACTGACATTTATTTGATAAATTAGGGAAATAATGACAAATCTCTATCTTTTACTCAATACAGATATTTGATGATAAGAAATGTTATTCCTTAATTATTTTGATTACATGATATACGATGAATGCTCTGAAAATGAATTTTAAGGGTTAGGTATGGTCATTCAAATCCTCTCATTGCATTGACAGTTTAATCCGATGAAATCAGTGGGACAAATTAAATGGATTTTTACATAGTGTTTTTAAAACTATCTTGTGGATAGATCATTATTGTAAAGGTATAGTGTTCCTAGAAAATATGAATTCCAATAATTTTAAATTTTATTTATTTATAATGAATTTATTATTATTATTCATGAATTTTTTATCTTTGATGTTATTTATGTACGCATTTTCATTTTTAGTTCATTGATTTTATAGAATGTGTGATCAGTTACATACCTTTCCATATTTATTATATATTATCTAGTTATTTAAGTGGAATGTGTGTTCAGTTTTATAACTTTAAATATTTATTTTTCATTATTAATTCAAAATATAAATTTTTATACTAAACACTTAATGATCATTTTACCTCACCCTTATTCTTTTTCCCTTCCACATGTTATGAAGTGGATATCATTGAATAGTATTTAAAGGAAACTATTCATTTTATTTTATTATGTATTACGTTTTATTTTAAATTTCCAAAGGCAATATGGGTTTCCAAAACTAATAAACCAGTTAGTTATTTAATATTTGATTCCTTATAATCATACCAATATAATAATTTAAGGAACCTACTCCAACATTTTGGTGTTGTTGTATTATAGTTTGTATCAAAGTAAGTTTAGTATACACCAAGGACACTTGATTTAGGACAACATTGATTAGGGAACATAATACTACAATATAATTTCATGATAATTGTAGAAGATAATATTATAATTTTGTTAAGGTAAAGATTATTTGGGTTTTAATAGCAATACCTACTTATCTTGATACTACAAGTGCACATGGTTCTAGAACATATAAAAATTGATTTAGAACTTTATAAAGGTGTGTTAGGCCAAACTCGAGCGTAACCTGGTAAACTAAAATGGGATTCACTACACAAATATTTTTACACTCACAAAGGATATGTTTAGGATAATTATTATTTTCTTTATAAAAAACTATTAATTATTTGAATTTAATGATATCTCTAATGAAACAAAATTTTATGATTCTACTATTAACAATGCTCAATTTTTTGAAGTTTATAAAATTATACCTTCTGATAATTTTATGAACTAGTTTATTATTTTCCATTGTTTAGAAATCGATCCTTAAAAGAATAATGTTAGAAAAACTCAAGGAAAATGTAGAGATATCCTTGCTGAGGGAACCAATATATCTAGTATTGGAATTGAAAACAATTATTGTAATACTAGGGCCACATAATACCATTATGAAAAAACAACATTACTAGGATGGATAAATCTATACCATAAATATAGTATCATATGATGGATTGTGTTACGCAGTAGACAACCCATCATCAAGTTGGAGTATTAAATTAATTGTTGTTGAGAAATGGATGAAATCTCTGGAGATGATATTTATGTCTTTAGGTTGTGGTGAAATGGAAAATGTTACAATTGTAGTGTGTTGTATCAATGGTGAAGTGGATCAATGGTGGTTGTCAGATCATGTGTTTAATAGTATCGTGGAAAGTGATTCATTAGAAAATTAAAATTTTTTAGAAAACATATGGTTGAGGGAACTGTAATACATATTATTTTTCTGATACTGAGATAATGAAACTGGATAAATAGATTATTAATATGGATAATGTGATTTGGATACTGCTAACTATAATATAAATTATTCTAAATTGATTGATCATAATGTTTTTGAAATTTTAACCATTTATGAAATTGTTTAAGTAGAACATCAGAAGCGGTTTCAGAGATTTGTGTATTAATTAAACATATGATGAAAATTGTGTGAAGAGATGAAGTTGAAATGGCTCATGCCACATAAAATGGTTAATATTGTGCTTATTTAATAGAAACACATCAAGTAATAATATTTTGTTGCATTTATATAGAGTGAAACAATTCCTCAAATCTAGAAAAATGGTATTGAAACAAAATATTTGTCATATTTTCATCATTTTGTATGATATCAATGACCTTTTACATAAGTGTGGTTTAAGGATTATTGGTTATCAACTTTAATCTGAACTTGTTCTTTATCCCCATATATTAGAACTTGATAGTTATATTTATCTTCCAGTTCTATGTTTTCACTAATGTTATCTTATTTGAAAGCCTTGTTTTTAGGTGACCTTCATAATTTACTTTCCCTCTTTTTAAGATGTTTTTTTATTAAACCTATTTTAGAGGTGTTTTTTTAAATAGTAGTTTATTTTAAAATATAAAACCCTCAATTACAGAAATCCTCAATAATTTGTAAGGATGAAATTTATTAACGGTTGGGAGAATGTGACCCACCAAAATTATAACAAATATATATTGTATTCGATAAAATGTATGAAACACAACACAAATATCATATAGGGAATATAATATCCCAAGACATTAAAATATATTAGACATTTAAAATTGATTGAATGTATTCTATATATTTTAATTCATGAAACATTTATTTTATCTTGCATTGCATGCAAGGGGTTTCTTCGATGGATTATGTTACAAGCAAGACTGAATCTTACAGAATAAAATTAATACTTTTAAAAAAAATGAAAACTATCTCTTATATATTAATTTTTTTGTTATAAATAAGATTAAATAAACTATGAAAGTATATATTTTAATTAACTAGTTACAAATTAATTAAAAATTCATACAGAAACTAAACCAATAAAAAAAATTATAAACGAAATATTTTTATCCTCCAAATATTTTTTATATAAATAAATTAAATTAATTACTATTAATATTTGTTAATAATATATATATATATATATATATATATTATTTTCAATAAAATATTAAATTAAAATTTTTAAATATGCTTTTTTGGAATATGATAAAAATAAATCCAATTTTATACATAAAAAGATGTATTTTTATAAAAGATATTTTGCTTCCATTAAATGGAGAACATGTTTAAAAAAAGTTTTGACAATTTTATATACCGTATTTTTTAAAGAAAACTTAATTTTTTAAAGTTTAACTTCAAAATTATCTTCGGTTAATTTCTTTAGTTTTCTTATATATTTTATTTTTTGATGATAATGAAAAATAATAAATTTTGTTTCGAAAAATTCATTTTTCATCTAATTTATTTATATGTAAAAATTATATTTTTTATTATTTTGAAATTTTAATAAAATCCATTTTAAATATATTAATATATTTTATTTAATTGTAATAAATTTTACATTTATATTGTATAGAAAAACATTTCATTCTTTTCAAAATCTTTAATTAAAAAATATGCTTTCTCATCCCATTTGCAGGGTTAATTTTGAATTAATTACTACCAATTATTTGATTGTAATTTTAAAAAATGGATTATATATTTCTAATAATCCTAATTTTTAATTTCTATTAATTTAATCCTAGTCTTGGACCAAAATTGTTATTTAATGTGTTAAAAATTAATTATAGGGGTTAATGTAAAAATTACCATAGAAAGGGACTAAAACATAAACCTAATGAGAAAATGACATAGAAACATCTACAAAACCAATTGGATGGAAATATTTTGATCAGATAATCCCCTTTATATAATGTGATTCAATATTGGAGCCACAAGAAACTAGAAAAATGTGGTTGGATCTCACTCTTTCAAAAAATTACTAGAATGCCACTCTCGATGAAATATGAACACTCACCCACCCCTTCAACTATTTAAAACATCTCAATAAATTTAAATATTAAAAACCTGACCAAATAATCTCCCAACATCCATCAAATAATCCAATATTTTACCATTTTGTAATCAATAAAACCAACGATGTCCTCTAGTGAAATCCAAAAGGAGTTACTCGAGGTAACGTTGTGCAACGAGCAGTTTGGTTTTATTTCCTTAAAAACCATTTCAATTAATGTTATATATTGCTCAAATAATAACCTATATATTTTAAATAAACTAGTATTATGTTATTTTAAGATTACTACCTCTACTAACACACACATCCATCAAACGAGATACATAATCATCAATTTTGTGCATGGTAGACTACCACCTCATGAACCGACATCATTTGTTCGTCCATTACCACCATTAATGGTGGGAATAATGATGTATTTATAGTATATATATGATATATATATATATATGAAATTTATAATTATTTTATGATTCTTGATTTATTTTATATTACATAACTTCCTAATTTCAATTTTGTGATATTATGATAATATCATTTGTGGGTGTGTGAACTACTGCCTCCTCAAAGCGATGTCATTCATTCACACTATACATGGAATGTATTAAGGAATGTTTTAGTGAAAATATGTGAAATATTTGAAATAAATATTATACTAAATTTATAATATTAATAAATATCATTAAATTTTTATTCTTGTAATATGACAATAAAATGGAAACAACATTCATGCATAAGTATGACCTAACGTCTCCATGAACGACATATTTTATTTCTTATCAATAAATTATATGGATTATTATAAGTACATATATAATGAATATATATGATATTTAAAAAAAATTTCATCATATAGATTATTAAATCACGATCTATGTAATAAAAATGAATATAATAAGTAAAAACACACTCGAAAAATATTACAATTAACACCTAAAACAATGAAAATAATGAAAGATTGTTAACAAAACAAGAAATAATTTCTTATAAGAAGATTATATATGATATTAAAAATATTACTATGGTTATTTTATAAGTTATTAACTAGTTTAAAACCACTATAAAATATGTTAAACACCATAAAACTACAAGGAAGCCTAAGGTATGGCATTCCGTCTCAATTTACATTCTCATGAGAATTATTTGTTAATATTCTATTATTCACTTGAATGTGTTGTATAAACTTCCAATTTTTAATTTAATACCATGAATCACTCATAATTAATGTTATATTAACTTTCAATTCTAATTAACTCAGCCTAGATGTTTTGACATGAAACTTACCATATCATAAAAGTTATCTTTGAAATACAAGTTTCTTTTGTGTCTGTTAACATTATCATGAAAAAATAACTAAATTATGATAATTTTTATCATAAATTTAATTAATATTAAATATCCATATTCCCAATCAATGTATATTAATATTTCAAAAACCATATACCATATTTAGATACAATGTTCACTTTGACAGTTATTTTATTAAGTGGGGAAATATTGATAAATATTTATCTTTTTAACAATACTAATATAGGATAATAAGGAATGATTCTCACTAATTAAATTGATTATTCGATATATGAGTAAATCTTTTGAAATTCACTACATGGGTTTGGGATCAGTTAATGCAAGCCCCTCGATTCATCTTTAGTATAATGAGACGAAATTAGTTTGGAAAATTAGATAGGTTTTTACTAGTACGTTTTAAACTATTTTGAGGAAATATAATGATGGAAAAGGTATCATAATCCTTGTAAAACCACAATATTTTAATTAATAATTCACTTTAAAAAATTTATTTCATCCAGATCATTTATTTCATGCAACCTTGTGTTTAAATGATCAGTGAGACACTATTAGTATAAAATTATCATCATAACCTTGACAATAAATTAGAGGGAATAAATATGAATACTTAATTTTTGAAATAAAATTAAAGGTCCAACTCAATATAAATTTACCGGTATGTGTTTAGTGAATAAAAATACAATTTTATGAAAATCTATTCACCTATCATGAAAAAGATTCTTTCTTCAAAAAATGAATGTATTTTCTTTTTATGAGAGAATATTAATTTTTCAAATTTATTGAAAATTGATCTGAGAAAATTAATTTTGTCTTTGAATTCATAATTTAATAATTATTTTAATATTATTTTTTAAAAACATTTTTTTAAAACGTGTAAATTCTTATTTTTATGTAATACTATATTTTATTTTAAAGTTATTACTAGATAAAATTATGTTTTGGAGTAGTTTTAAATTTTAATTAGTTCATTTTTCATTAAATTAATACAATTACAATTTTTAAAAATAATTTTATACATAAATTTATTATGAAAACATTTTATGTTTTATAATGTCATTTTATGGAAAACAAATTTTCATGGCAGTTTATTGATATTTTTTTTAATTAAATTCTAGATCTTCTATGTTTTGAATTTTAAAAAATGGATACCAAATTTAGATTCATAAGGAAAAAAATTAATGAATAGTTTCCTTTTATTTTTGTCAAATATAAATAGTAACCTTAGTAAAATTTGTTCCCACAGTAAATGGTAAATTTGGTAATATAGGTTAAAAATAAATTTATAAAGACTATAAAAAGGATATAACATAAGAAAACATTTTATATTATGCTTATAATTATAAATATAACACCTTAGGATCAAAATTATGCTTTTCAATCAACACAGGCCCATGAAAATGACTCATATAATATTTAAATCAAAGAAAATCATAAAATGTCACTTTTTTTGTCTTAAATATCCCTTATGTTCCCACATGGAAACAAAGTATACTACGAACAAATATAAATTAAAATTTTCTATTTATTAAATATATTTTCATGATAGACGTTTATATGTTAATTTTTGGGCCAATTATATGAGATTATGATATTTATAATATTTTATTTAATAATGAATCAAATAAGTCACATTAATGTATTAAATAATATAAGATTTTTAATTTTCGGATACCCAAAATATATATTTGACTATAAATATTATTCATAGATATAGAAGATTTATATTCATAATGTTGTAATATTTTATATTTTTAGTCAACATATAAGTTTATTAAATAATTATACATCGTTGATGTAGTAATTATTATATTAGTGGAAATATCAAATAATAGTTTTTATAATTATTAAAATAAATATAATTTGAGATAATTAATGTGATAAAAAAATTACAGACAACCCTGACAAAATATTTTTATTATGAAATATTTATTTTGATATTATTTTTTTATCTTGATATTTGTAAAAGTACATGTTTTTAATACTGTCAAAATTGACAATAATGATTAGAAATAAAATTTTATTAAATTATTTAAAAATCATAAATCAAATTCAAAATATATATTAATTATAATATGGTATAAAATATTATATATTTTTCCTTTATGTTATAATTGAAATCAAATATGTAAAAATTACTACCTTATAAAATTGATAGATTTGTTACCATAGTTAAAATTGAAATAGGTTAACTGAGGGTTAATCAAAATGATATGGATTAATATTATACAAAAAAATAGAAAATATATTGGGTGTTGATATGAAATCCTTATCTCACATTATGTTTTAATACTTAGCATTCTTTATGTATTTTAATTGAGATTTAATTTATTATAAATTAATATTTTGAGGAAATTCCAATGTTACCCCACCTCAATTATAAAAGGGAACCTCCTCCCTCACTTATTCATAACATATTGATCCTTAAAGATTAATTATCCTCTAAAACTTTATCCTCTGAACTTCCCTAGGAACATTCTAGTGGTTTTGGTATTCTAAAAAGACCAACCCGTGTGTCCCTAAGATGAGATCTAATTGAAGTTCATTGAAGAAGGTGTAATTGTCTTTACCGACTCTTTCAAGACTATTTCCTCATATACATACTAATAATGTGTTTTTTACATTATAAGGTAATAACTAAGTATCAACTATATCCTGAGATGTTATAATAATTATGAAATAATCATATTCCACCTTTTATCAATTCGTGGAAAACCAAATCCCAATGCATGTGTATATACAGCTTATCGTCTCCATGGCATAGTGTAGTATTTTTTAAAGACCACTTTATTTGGATGGGTGCGATGATGGAAATAATATATATATATATGAAAATTATAACATTATATTGATTCTCGAAAAAAAATAAATATCATCCACTTCCACACACTTTTACCATTAAAGGAATGATACCATCGCTCAAGAGTATGTATGACCTTCCATCCCCACAATGTGATACAATTCTTTTCACATACTCACCATTAAATAAAGATTATATAAATGTTCATAATGAACAATTATTATATATTTTACATTAATATCATTATGTAAATTATGTTACTATATCATATAGACAAGAAATTAATCTTTTTTATAAAAAATGCATAAAAAAGTAGTTAACATCCAAATTAAGAGTAATAATGAAATATTAATAACAAATAGGTTATTACATGATATAAGTGGATCATATATGATATAGTAAATATGAATATTTTAAGGTTTATGTCACTCACTCTCTTTCTCCCCTTTCTCTCTGCATGGCCTAGACAGCGATAGCCATCAACATGGTCCTTCCCCTCCCAGTGGGGGAAGGACACCCTCTACCTTCTGAGGGGTCTCATTCGTGTTCCTTATTCCCATTACCTAAACCTGAGTATTTACCCCTTATTACACAGATAGATATTTTCCCTAAAGTCCTAAATTTTCTTCATTGATACCCTCAACTCTCGATTTCATCTTCAGAGTCCACAGAGGCTTCATCACTACTAGATCTGATGTTGATTGCCCACTCCAAACTCTAGTATCCCTTGGTCGATAAATTTTATATATTCATTTTTTATTCATGAAATCATTAAAATTGAGCTATATTTGGGTTCCTTGATAATTGGTATATTATGGGTTGTTTTGCATGAGAGAGTAATTTGATCACTACCTGGTCTAAATCCTCCTGAGTGTGTAATGGTTTTTTCCCTCCTCTTCTGGTGGTCATATGATTTCCACATGAAGCATGAATCTACTTCTTTAGTGATTTGGGTTCGTCTACTAGAGCATACCCTTCCATTTTAGAATCTATCAATAATATAAATAGTAAGTAATTTAATTGGAGTTTTTCTTTGGTCGGATCAAAGAACCGTTGAAAATTTGTATCATATTTTCTACACATTTGTGTCGATGTTGACGTTTCAAGGAAGCTATTTGAATTGGTATGGATTGAAGTAGGGTAAGATTTTCATTATAAACAGCCTATTATTTTTTAATGGTAGCTCAATTTCTATTTTCAATGTAATAGGATGGGTCGCCAACCATATATGTGTCATCGAGGGTTTGAACAGATGAGATTCATGGTCCTAGAATCAGACCCAATAGAGTCCACATATGACATCTTGATTGTTCAGGTCTAGGTGGATGATTCAAGGGACCACTATATTAGGGTTATGCAGTCCACTTGTATGAAGGTACCTACTCATCCATGATGTGTTGAATATTTTGAAAAGGTTTTCCTTCCGACCATGAACCCATCGGTTGAAGATGTTTTTTACAAGCATCATTGTGATCTGGATGGGAAGAAATTAGAGTGGAAAACATATATGGTTTAGAAGATATTTAAGGTATAGTGGTATATAATGATTAGCCTTCAACAACAGTGTTGGGGAGTTTTGTTAAGGATGGAAACATATTTAAGCTGTGGTTTGAGATTATTGGTTCTAGATCCCCCTCTTCTACAGAAGCAATGCATTTTTCATGTGCATCTTCTCAATCCCACCAACCTTCAGAGGGTAACCCGACTATATGTACTCACGGTATATATGTGCATGAATTTAACTAGGGGGACAGTATGAATCCAATGACCAGGCCTGGTTCTTTAAAAAGCTTTTCCACCATTGAACTAGAAACCGGTTTGATGAATTTTATGAAGACTCTACTTCTGAAACTTGGTCATGTATGTCTAAAGAAATGGATCTGGAAGAGGATTATTTTTGGTTCTCTTCAAATAAAGGTAATAATAATATTATAAATTCATATGGGTTTATCCAGTATGTGTGGAAGCCATGAAGATGAAAGGATTATGACAATTTACATAGTCCTTTGGTTATATGATCATCATGTTAAGGTATCCCCATCAAAAAGGGGTTTAATGCTATAGGATATTCTCTTATGAGAAAGTCCAAGGGTCCTTCAATGCATCAGATGGAAGCCTACCCTTGTGATATGACTATTTGATCTCAGATTGTGGAATCGCCTATCAATGGTCTAGAGAATGCTCATATAGAGGATGTGGAGCTCCTCATGAACTCTAATGATGAAATTATCAAGAGTCTTTATTGATAAAAATCTCAGAGGGAGATTCCCACAAAATGTATTAACAATTGTTTTAGGTTGAAACAAGTGACAAACAAGGCTCCTAGATTGATAAATATAATCAGATTTTGATCAGAGTCTTCAATAAGGGTAAAACCAGTCAGGAGGAAAATGTGAAAACTTAAGAAAGGATGTATCTTTACTTTGAGGATATCAATAAGGACAATTGAGACATTATTGTAACCTATATTGAATAACTAGTTTTCAAGGTAAAAAACTCAAACTTCTTTTAATTTATTTGAAATAAAGTGATGATTTCATATGAGGTTTGATTTTCCTGTACCTGTAACTTTAATGGTTTCGCACATTTCCATAAAAGTTCCCTGAAATAAAAATAATGAGTTACGGTAAAATATGAATATTGTTATAGAATAAGTTGATAACATTATATAATCCATTACAATTTAGTGTCAAATACCATTGAAAGAAATCTGACTAAGGTAAGGGTTAATTTCACAATTTAATTATTATTTGGGATTTATTATACATAATTATCTTATACGGAATATTTATATTCTATGTACATGTTTCATAAAAATGTATTCCAAAAATATTTTTTCTATTATTCTAAATTTATTAAATACCTTTTTCCCCTTATGTGAAATTTTACTAAAGGTTTTGAAAGGAATATTTTTTTCATTTTACTAAAGTGGTAATTTTTAAAATTTCTATATGAAGTATGAGAGGAATGTTTTCTTTAACTTATAATACGTGAATGTATTTTTACTCTTTCATGATTCTAAAATACGTTGAAGGTTACCATAAAATATTACAAGTCTATTTTCAGACAAAATTATTTCTTTTATAATTGTGTGACAATTTATGAAAACAATATATTTTTAAAGAAGAAAGGGTATTATCCTTATGGTTAATATTTAAGTAATATCTCAAAATTATTTTATATTTATGATAAAATTATTTTATGATTCTTTTTTCATAATGAGTAAATGTTCGTGGATAATATCCTATGATTATTATAGTCGGTTTATGTTAATGATGGAATGATATTTGTGAAACCCATTTTATTCCAGGGGATATATTATGATTGAATGATGTTTATGAAACCCATTTCTTTTTATGTTTTCTCATATGATGAATAAATTATGATTTTGTAAAAGACATATGTATGTTTTTAATTATTTTATAGGTGGGACCTATATCTTGCTACAATAAATTGGGTAAATATTTATAACTCATGAGATATAAAACTCTAGAATGGGTAGTAAACTCGGTTTAATAATTTAGTGCTAGAATGAGTAGTGAACATGATTTTGTAAGGGATATTTTTTGCTTTGATGTATTGGAAGTGATCCTTGAATAATAGAGAAATGATTTTATATATTTATGTTCATACTATAATCTCATTTATTATTTTATATTCTCTTGGAATATGTTCTTTGATTCTTTATTAAATTCTATGACTTATTCCAGGACAAAATAACATGGTCTTTGATATGTTTGATATAATTTTAAAAAGTTATTTTATTGTTCTTATTCCATTTTTCATATATTAGTTCCCATGATTTCCCATACTAATCATCTGATATTACGCTTTTATTATGTATTATTTCTAGGATATGAAGAAATATTTTATGAAAAATTTCAAAATAAATTATTGTAATAAAGGAATAAGTGGGAGAAAATGTAGATATTTTATGATTTATTTGTATGTGTTTCCCATATTCCAATGATAATAAACATTTATAGTTATTTCATGGTTTTTTATGTTATGTAATGAATATTATTCAATTTAAATATAACATCTATGAATAAAATGTATGGTCCATTATATTTAGTATTAGAGGAAGGATTGGTTAACCTTTGGAAATAGGGATGAAAAAACATATTAAGAACCCTATGTATAAGTCTAAGTATGTGATATAATCCTAGAGTTTTCATAACAATCATTAATAACTATGGATAAAACCTAAACTGTCTTTAATTAAAATTTTATAAGTAGTTTCTCATGATTTTGTGGTTTTCCCACTATTATTAGTGTTTCTCACACAATGATTTTTGGTTTTAGTAAATGGATAGAACCTAAAGGAGATGGAATGAAAAATATTCTTACTATAATCACACAATATCTCAAGATATAAATCAGGATAGAGTTACAAATGATAAAATGAGGTAAGAAAATTCTGTCCAGTCATTTATAAGGAATATTCCACCTTCTTTTTGTGGTACTTTTGATCTACGAGTTGCTAAAATATGGATTAGTAACACTAAAAAAGAAATTTTCGTTTCTAAAATGTTCAAAACATGATAATGTAATTTTTGAAATCTATCATTTTGAAGATGAAGAAAATAAATGGGGGAATCTAATCAAGAATATCAGGAATCATGATGAAATTTACTCAATGGAATGGGATGAGTTAAGAATATATTTTTCAATAAGTAATTTCCCTGTTTTCTTTGAATGAAGATGGAGAAGTATTTCCATGAGTTTAAGAAAAAGGTTTATGAATCTATTTGTTCCTTTAAATAAAATTTAACAATACATTTAATTTACAGTTAAGGAATTATAATAAAATATGAAAGTAATGTTGATCGATTCTATGGTGGATTAAAACCTAGTCTCTGAAGGGTATTAGAAATAAGGGACATTATTAGCTTTGAGGAAATAGTTTAATGTGATTTTAAGGTTTATATGGTTATTGGATTCAACCATCAATCTTATGGGTTTTATTAAAAGATAAAAAAATGGAATTTAACGGAAATTCTAAAAACCATAGTGAAAATAAGATGATATTTTCGTTATTCTCAAAGTGTGGAATGAAATATAGAGAAAAATATCATAAGTGGACTAGTAATTGTTTTAGGTGTGGGATATAAGGTCATTGGAGAATTCACTATCTAAGTACTAGGAGTAAGATAGATATTGCTTAAAATGGAGAGAAGGATACACAGAATGAATGTTACACATTTCAATGATTCAATGCCATAGAAAATGGGAATTATACTAACCAATGTAAAATAAATTGGATATTGACGATGATCGATGTTAGAAATATATTATGTCAAAAGTAAAATTAAAATTTAATTCGATCACAAATATTTATGTGGAATACGACAATGATTTCGTGAATTGTACACATACCATCCACTCTAAAAGAGATAATGATTTTTTTGATTTCGGATCCACCCACTATTTTATTTGTAAGTATTTTTATGGGTATAAATTTATTACCACGATAATTAGATAATGAGTTACCCATAAAAAATCTTAGTGGCATAATGGTAACATCACATGTTTATAATTATTCACATGTTGAAGTTTGTGGGAAAGTTCTTTCTGAAAGTCTTGTGATCCTTTATTTGTATTCAATGTGATTCATGGAATGGATTATATTTCTCTATAAGATGATTGTATCATTTTTTTATGAAGGGAATTAACATTTAATATTCCTAATAAATCGAAGAACATCGATCGATGCAAGGATTAACATGAAATTATAGTGGAAATTAAATTTATATCACTGGTCATAATTCCTATAAATTAATGTTATCTCTCTTAGATACTTAAGGATAAACTCATAATTAATGAAACACAAATTTTAAGGGAGTTTGTTAATGTATTTTTGGAATAATTTTTAGGTAATACACCAAATCATGAATTTATTTTTTAATAGAACTCATACTTGGTGCTATGACTATTTTAGCGACTCCTTATATAATAACATCTATTTATATGGAAGAATTCAAGAAGAAAATAAAGGATAATAATGAAAAGGGATTCGTACACCTTTTGGGTCACCCTGTGGGGCACCATTTCTATTTTTATACAGAAATATGAATAAATGAGACTTTTCATTGATTATCCAGAACATAACAAGATCACTATCTAGAAGAAATACTCCCTCCCCCATATATATGACTTATTTGATCAACTAAGAGTATCTCAATACTTTTTTTGATATTTCTATTTATTATAGATATAATCAATTGAGTGTAATGAATGAGGATATACCTAATATGGAATTATATACAATGTATGGTCAATATAATTTTTTAGTGATTCCTTTTCGCCTTACTAATGCCCCGAAAATCTATATGGATTTGATGATAGAGTCTTTAGAGGAAATATTTATCTTTTTGTGGTAGTATTTAAATATTATATTATTTATTATTTAAATATCAAGTTATAATGTGAATATTACATGATAATTTTAATAATTTATTCGATAAAGGAGAATCATTAGAAACAACTTATCCTGTGTAAATTTTGTCTTTAGAAAGATTCAATTTTTGGTTACATAATCTCTGTAGAGGGGATATTTTGGGATCTAGCAAATATGAAAGATATTGAACATGTAACACCCCAAGATTTCATAGTGTGTTACTTCTTCAAAATAATTTAATAACTTGCACTACACACAACACCGAGTTCAAGCGCACCATGACTTACCAAACAAGCCGTTCAAAAGAGGTTATGAATAGTATTAACTAAATTTTTAACATTATATAATCCTTATAATTTTAGAATCCATATTATGAGTTTCTTAGACATAATTTAAGAACAAATTCATTTTTTTCAGATAAAAGAAGTATTTGTCAAAAATGCACTTTTACCAACTTTTAATACTGAACCCTTTTTAAATCCAATATTTTAAACTTTATATATTCAATTTGACTAAATAATTTTTTTAGAATGGGTACATAAAAAATTTACAATGAAACACCCCAAGCTTCCACGATACGCTTCTCTTTGAATAAAACAGTAGTGTGTGTTGTACGCAACTTCGAATTCTTACACAAACCACAACCAATAAAACTAGCCGTTATGAATAGTAATACCTACTTTTTGAAATTTTTTAAATTTTATATCTCAAAATGTACTTCATTTTTGGATTCTGAATATCGAATTTAGCCTAGGGTTAAATTTTGGTACTTTTCAGATAACTTTTATATTTTGATGAATAGTGAAAATTACTAAATTTTTATTACAAACAACTTTTTTAATCAAAATAATTAATAGTGATAAATTATTAATTTGAGGGTTTTTAAAGTATAATTAGAATATATTTTTACCATTTAATACAATTTTGGTCATTGGACATTATTTAAAAATTAAACCGGACATAAACAAGTGTCAATCTTTTGATAGTTATTATATCTTAAAAACACGCTTTTTTCTTTTGACAGTAGGAGCTAATTTTAAATTAATTTCTGCCAATTTTGTGTTTTGAATTTGGAAAAATGGATTCCATATTTGGAATGAAGATGTCCAAATTTTGTAAATAGGTAAATTTTATTTTTAGACATTTTGAATAATTACTTCGGTAAATATTTTATTTACAATGGTTAAAGGGTATATCCAGTAAATAAGGGTTAAAAAATAATATAATAATAATACTAATAAATTACCCTAAAACGTGTCCTAACCTTATTTCTGGATAAATTTACAACCATGGGAATCTTTGGGTCAATTTTTGGGACCCCATGGAGCCACTTGTAGGTGATAGGGATACTTTATTATAATTACGATAAAGTAAATACAAAAATGACATAAGCTTATATCTTTTAGAAAAACAATTTTTACATAGGGTTATATATGTTATATTTTTTATTATAAATATTCATTAGAAAGTAAAAAATATTTCCAACATAATGATATTTTATTTATAATTTTTAAACATTTAAAAAGTAAAAATATATATGACACAATAATGATGCAGTATTTTCCTTATTAATGAATGAATCGAATAATTTCTATTATAAATGTAAAAATAAATATAATTATAAAGTTTTTATGACATAAAATAATTTTATTGGTTAATATGACATTTTAGGATTGCTTAAATGAATTTGGTTAGATTTAATAAAGTTTTTAAGACTTTAAAAAAAATCGATTTTTGAGTAGTGTCAAAATTGACATAAATGAGTTTTTAAAACCAATATTATATTATTAATTTATATTCTATTCCTAAAACCCTAAGGTTAGGCCAAAGGACATATATAATTATTGGTGTATCATTAATGGACCTCTTGGGGGTCTCTAAGATGTATATAGTAAGTTTAATAACTATATATTTTAAAAATACAATGTGACATGGTAAGTGTTATACTAATTACCCAAGAGTTAAAACTAAAAGATAAGGTTAATATAATGACCCAAACCGGTATAAAATCTATTGGTCAAAATTATTTTGACACATACCCACCATATAATTTGAATAATCAACATTGTAGCCATAAGAAACCATATATGAATTTATTATAAATTAATAATTTAAGTTTTTCCTAAAGAGCCCCCCCCCTATAAAAGGACCCAACATCTAACAAATTCTTCACACCATAAAAGCCATTTTGCTTGGCCAAAACCTACCCAAATATCCTACAAAATTTCCTCACTTCATCCTAGAGGCCTTAGTTTGATTATAAATCCAACTTAAGGAGCCCTTTTGATCAAATCAAAAGGAAGAACCCGAAGAAGAGGTAACGTCTTCACCACCCTCTTTAAAGTTCCTTTCTTCTTCAACTTCATCCTTACTTGTTATTTCCATTATAAAATAATAACTCCAGTACCTTATATATACTGTTATGTTATTATAATTATGGATCAAACAAATTCATTATTCTATCCATCCCTTGAATGACATGTCACCATACGTGCGTACATACGACCTACCGTCTCCACGTTGTGGTGTAATTGTTATTCAATATACAATTATTTAGATGGGTATAATAATGATGTATAATTCATGTAAATAATAAATATAACATGATAATGATTCTTTATATGTGATATATATTATTTTAATATCAAAAAAATGATATTGTCACTCGTGCGTACGTACGAATTATCGTCTCCACGAACGCGATGAGATTCATTCCCCATTGCATCCATTCAAGACTAAATTTTATTGGATGATTAAAAATAATATTTAAGGACTTAATATCATTCTGGATATGAGTATGATACAACCTATCCATAAAAAACACAGCTTATATAAAAGAAAATGATTATGTTAACACCCAAAATGACGATAGTACTAAGATTTTATTAACAAAGCGATGTTAAAAGATCATATATGATATCATATTAATATATATGATTATTGTATAATTAAATAACAATTATTTCACCATTATACTGGAGTTTAACCTACCATCAACCAAGGAAAAGTACAAGGTAAGGGGTTTTTCATCTCACTCCTTATTTCCATGAGATTCATGCCATATTGCCACTATTACATTTTGTGTGGTGTATGTACTGCCAATAATTGTATTATTTGTGGAATAAAATGTAATTTATGTGTATCTATATATTCATTGTATGACACCTCTTTCATGGGGTGTATTTGTTTTAAGTTACCAAATTGATAAGGGTTTATTTCACAATCTCATCGTTATCTGAGATTGATTATACGTAATTATCTACTGGGATCTCCTTATCATCCACATCCATGTTTATTAAAAAATAGAATTTCTAATCATTCTTACTATATTATAGACTATGGGTTAGTGTCATTTTTACCCTTTTTGACTTTTTATAATAAGGTTATAATGCAATCTTTTCGTCATTTTCCAAACAAGGTCCTTTTTAACCTCTTCGACAGAGTTAAGGTAAGAATGCCTTTTTTAACTTATACGGTGGGTGCGGTTATTTTCCACCCTTATAAAATCTTCAAAGTTTCCCTTACAAGCTAATAAGGATATTTTCAAATTAAATGTTTTATTTTTATTTTACTTTTAAATGAATTCAAAAAAGAGATATTTCTCTCAAATAGATTTGATTTCATCTATGTCAACATCCTTTGATACGTTTTACACTTATTTAATGTTGATTTATTATGATACAAATCATCCATGATCTATGTAAGGTTTTGTGATATGTTTGACTATGAATGAGTTATTTTTTTGTCATTAATGGCTTATGATTAATGTTTTGGCAGTTCTTATTCTAGTTTTAATATGATTTTTTATGTTATATTTCATCCTCTTCTTAAGATGAAT
Source organism: Viscum album (assembly GCA_963277665.1). Lineage (NCBI taxonomy): Eukaryota > Viridiplantae > Streptophyta > Magnoliopsida > Santalales > Viscaceae > Viscum > Viscum album. The sequence goes on from OY728140.1 coordinate 4,372,082, forward strand.
GTGTTGGACTAATATGTTCCGGGTTGGGGACCGGTAAAAGTAAGCCATCTGGGTTGGTGTATGGTTATCAGAGGCACTTCGGGTTGGTTTTCGGTTATTAGAGGCACTCCGGGTCGGTGTCCGGTTATTAGAGGCACTTCGGGTTGGTGTCCGGTTATTAGAGGCACTCCGGGTTGGGTTCTGGTTACAGTCGCCCCTAGGTCTTGGCACGAGGCCTTGATAAAGAAATTAAAGTTTAGCATTATTCATTCTCTCATTATGGAAATAATATTGATGGTTTATATGGTCATTCGTATAGTAGAATACCCATGATTATGTTTTATTATGACATTATTTACTCATCTCATATTCTTTCCATAACATTATTCATGTTTATTATTGGTAAGGGCATGTCGTTTCAGTTATTTAACATTCTTAATATTTATGTCATTTTCCAATGTATTACTTACCCTTACTGAGCATTTGAGCTCACCCATTTCAATGTTTTATTTTTCCCAGGATTCCAAGAAGTGTATTGTGATTGATATGCAGGGTTAAGCCAAGGGAATAATGGTGTTCAGAAAGATTATTTATGTTTTTTTGTATGACTTAAAGTGCAATGTAACATTCATGTATGTAATCTATTTTCCAAGACTGCTAAACTGATTGGTCCTTAGGGACTTGATTTCTTATAATCATACCAATGTATTAAAATAATGCACTGGCTCTGGGTAACTAGGGTCTGGGCATTACAAAACATTTACCTAGACCAAAAATGTTAACCGATATCTGAATTTTTCTTGGTTTGGATGGATATTATCAATATTTTTTGAAATATTTGTCATGCTTAGATAGGACACTCACCAAATTAACTCAGAAAGGAGATATGTTCATATGAATGGATGAATGTGAAGATAATTTTAAAGAGTATAAAAGATGTTTTGTCACTGCACTTGTACTAACCCTATTGTATGGTAGAGAATGTTTTGTGATATGTAGTTATGCATCCAAGAAGGGGTTCTGATGTGTTCTCATGAAATATTATATAGTGATATCTTATGCCTCATGAAAATTAAAAACACATTAGAAAAATTACCCAACCCATGATTTGGATTTAGTTGTTGTAATCATTTCATTAAAGATATGGGGGATTTATCTTTATAAAGAAAGGTGTGATATATATACATATCATAAAAGTTTAAAGTACATCTTCACTCAAAATGATCTTAATATGCGCCAAAATAGATATTTAGAGTAGATCATATAATACAAATTCTAAATACATTACCATCCGGGGAAATCGAACAAGCTTGGGGATGCTTTGAGTTGAAAGAACAATGATATCAAATATATAATGAGGATAAAAAATATCCCATTTTAATGTATTTTTAATATATATATTTGGAAGTCAAAAAGTAAATAGATAAATATTATCTTTCTCAAATAATTGTTCAACCATATATACAAGTAATGATTAAGGAGGAACATAAGGTAGATGTAAAGGTACAAAAGAAGGTGAGTAATGTTCATGAGTTCAACATTGATTGGTATTGAATAATATAGTTCAGGAACTGTGTTTTTATTACTTTAATAATAGAAATAATTTAGGAGATGATGGAAGAGGCACGTAGTTCATCATTATTTATTCACCCTAGATGTACATAGATGTATAGCGACCTGAAAGTGTATTTATAGTGGGATAACAGTAAGAATAATATTTCCGAAAATGATTCTTCAGGCTTGGTTTTTCTGTATTTTACAGTTGAGAGACATAAGTCTAAGGAGATTTTTCAACCATTACCCATACTTGAATACAAACAAGAAAAAATCCCCATGGATTTTGTTGGTTGACTTCCAAAAAACAAAAGAAAACCATAATTCTTTATAGGTTATAGTAGGCCTCCATATAAATTTGAAAAACATAATTCCTATTAGATATTATTTATCTCCTGATCCACTTTCCATAATATATATTAAGGAATTGGTATGATTTCATGGAGTAGAACTTTCCATATATTAAATGAAGACTTTAGATTTACATTGATGTTCTAGAGAAGTCTTCAATAGTCTCTAAATATATAGTTAGGTTTCATCACTTCTTATCATCCTCAGATAGATAGTTAATCTAAGAGGAAAATTAAAATTCTAGAAGGCTTATTTATATATTTTTTTATAGATTTGAAAGGAGTTTGGGATCAACACCTACCTTTCGAAGAGCTTTCACAAAAAAATAGATTTCAACCCAATATTCAGAAGGCTCTTTATGTAGCCCTATATGGTAAGATTTGTAGGACTAATACATTCTACAATGATGTTAGGGAAGAAAATATATTGGGACTAGATCTAGTTTTGGAGATGGAAGAGAAGGTTATACCTATTCATCATCACATAAGAGCATCTCGTAACCAACAAAAATGTTATGATAATAATACATGAAAATACCTAGAGTTTGAAGTGGGTGAAAAATTATTTCTATGATATATCCCAAAAATAGAGTAATTATATTTAGAAAGATTGGAAGGATTTTCCCTAGGTATATGAGTCCTTTTGAAATTATTTTTCATGTTGGGAAGGTATCTTATATATTGACGCATGCACTGAATCTCTCTCAAGATCATGACTTGTTCAATTTATCTCATCTCATAAAGTTCATAACTGATTCATCAAATGTACTAAACTAAAAACACAACCCATTAGAGAAATATATTTATTATGAAGAATAACTGATATAGATTTTGGATTGTACATAGTGTTTGTTATAAAGCAATACCACTCACTTTGTCAATGTTTTACGGCAAAACCTCCAACTTAAGGAAGCTACATGGGATCATGAGGTTGTGATGATGCTGATTTATCCTCATATGTTTGTATCCATGTGATGAATATTGAGGAAAATTTCATTTTAATGTGGGTAGAATGTAACACCCCTCTATTTTAAAAAAAATATTTCTCATTAAATAATATTAATTCTTCAATAGCTTTAATTACATGTAACCATGACTTTAAACGAACCACAAGACACTATTTGTATAAAGTGACTAATATAACATAGTAATTAAATAGGAATTGTAACACCCCAAGCTTCTATGGTACGCTTCTCTTGGAATAATGCGATAGCGTGTGTTGTATGCAACATCGAATTCTAACACACCACAACCAATCAAACTAGCCGTTTTGAATAGTAATACCTACTTTTTAAAATTTTAGATATTCTATCTCTCAAAATGGACTTCATTTTTGGATTCATAATATCTAATTTAGCCTAGGGTGAAATTTTGTAACTTTTCGGATAACATTTATATTTTGATGAATAGTGAAAATTACTAAATTTTAATTAAAAACAACTTTTTTAATAGAAATAATTTATATTGATAAATTATGAGTTTTAGAGGTTTTAAAGTATATTTAAAATATATTTTTACCATTTAATTCAATGTTTGTCATTGGACATAATTTCACATTTAAACGACACATAAACAAGGGCCAATCTTTTGATAGTTATTATCTCCTAAAAACACGCTTTTTGTTTTAACAACGGGAAATAATTTTAAATTAATTTCTGCCACTTCTATGTTTTGAATTTGGAAAAATGGATTCCATATTTGGAATCAGGATTTTCAAATTTTGTAAATAGGTAACTTTTATTTTCAGACAGTTTGAATAATTAATGCGGTAAATATTTTATTTACCATGGTTAAAGGGCAAATCCGGTAAATAAGGGTTAAAAAATAATATTATAATAATAAAAATTACCCTAAAACGTGTCCAAACCTTATTGGTTGATACAAGGCCGACCATGGTCATCTTTGGGTCAATTTTGGGACCCCATGGAGCCACTCGTAGGTGATAGGGACACTTTATTTTAATTAAGTTAAAATGAATACAAAAATGACACAAGCATATATCTTTTAGAAAAATACTTTTTACATATGGTTATATATGTTGTATTTTCTACTATAAATATTCATTAGAAAGATAAAGGGATTTCATAAATAATTGTATTTTATTTATAATTTTTAGACATTATAGAATTTAATTTATTTATGACACATTGATGATGCAGTAATTACTAGAATAGCGAAAAATTAAAATAATTGATATTATAAATACAAAAATAAATATAATTTAAAACTTTTAATGAATTAAACTAATTTTCTAGGATAATATGATACATTAGGATTTTTATAACTGACTTTGTTCGAAGTAATCAATCTGTTATGAGTTTCACAAAAATAAACTATTGAATAGTGTCAAAATTGACATAAAAGAGTTTTTAAAACAAATATTATATTATTAGTTGATATTAAATTCCTAAAAATCTAAGGTTCGGCCAAGAGACTTATATCATAATAGTTATATCATTAATGGACCTCTTGTGGGTCTCTTGGATGTATATAGTATGTTTATTAACTATATAATATAAAAATACAAAGTGACATGGTAAATGTCAAACTAATTAACTAAGAGTTAAAACTAAAAGATAGGGTTAATATAGTGATCCAAACCTGTATAAATTCTATTGGCTGAATGGTTTTCGACCTATACCCACCTTAAACATTTAATAATCAACTTTGGATCCATTAGAAACCGAATATGAATTTATTATAAATTAATATTTCTAGCTTTTCCAAAGGTGCCCCGCACCCCTCTTATAAAAGGGCACTCCTCCTTCTCATTTCTTCACACCTTAAAATCCTTTTGGTTCGGCCAAAATCTGCCCAAATATTCTCCCAACTTCCCTCAATACAAGCTAGAGGCCTTAATTTGATTAGAAAGCCAACCTAAGGATCCCTTTTGATCAAATCAAAAGGAAGAACCCCAAGAAGAGGTAATGTTTTCACCACCCCTTTTCAAGTTCCTTTCTTCTTTCACTTCTTATTTCTTTGTTATTTCCATTATAAAATAATAAATCCAGTATCTTATATATACTTTAATGTTATTATAAATATGGTACAACCATATTCAGTATTCTATCCATCCTTTTAATAACATGTCACCATACGTGCGTACGTACAGCTTACCGTCTCCACGTCATTGTGTAATTGTTATTAAATATACTATTATTTGGATGGGTATAATAATGATGTGTAACTCATGTAAATAATAAATATAACATGATAATGATTCTGTATATATGATATAACATCCAATTATATATTATTTTAATATCAAAATAATGATATTGTCGCTCGTGCATACGTACGGACTACCGTCTCCACGAACGCGATAAGATTCATTCTCCATCATATCCATTCAAGTATAATTATCATTTGATGATTTAAAAATAATGTTTAAGGACTTGATATCATTCTGGATATGAATAAGATACAACATATACATGACAAACATTGCTTACTTAACAAAACATATAAATGAAAACGAGTAAGTTAACACCTGAAACAACGATAATTCTAAGATATTATTAACAAAGCAATGCTAAAAGATCATATATGATATCATATGAATGTATATGATTCTTGTATCATTTAATAA